>CM055117.1:225833097-226445023 GCA_029206835.1 Rana muscosa | reverse complement strand
ACATGGTACAAGAGATGGTTAGAGACTGGAGGCATGGTACAAGAGATGGTCAGAGACTGGAGACATGGTACAAGAGATCAATGCAGCTTCATCAGTGCCCATCAATGCAGCCTTACTGTGCCCATCATTGCAGCCTCGATGTGCCCATCAAATGCAGCTTTACAGTGTCCATGAATGTAGCCTCACTGTGCCCGTCAATGCAGCCTCACTGTGCCCATGAATGCAACCTCACTGTGCTCATGAATGCAGCCTCACTGTGCCTTTGAAAGCAGCCTCATTGAGCCCATCAATGCAGCCTCACTGTGCCCATGTATGCAGCCTCACTGTGCATATGAATGCAGCCTCACTGTGCATATGAATGCAGCCTTACTGTGCATATGAATGCAGCCTTTCTGTGCATATGAATGCAGCGTTACTGTGCATATGAATGCAGCCTTACTGTCCATGAATGCAGCCTCACTGTGCATATGAATGCAGCCTTACTGAGTGTATGAATGCAGCCTTACTGTCCATGAATGCAGCCTTACTGTCCATGAATGCAAATGCAGCCTTACTGAGTGTATGAATGCAGCCTTACTGAGCGTATGAATGCAGCCTTACTGTCCATGAATGCAGCCTTACTGAGCGTATGAATGCAGCCTTACTGTCCATGAATGCAGCCTTACTGTGCATATGAATGCAGCCTCACTGTGCATATGATTTCAGCCTCACTGTCCATCAAATGCAGCTTTACTATGCCCGTGAATGCAGCTGAGCATATGAATGTAGCCTTACTGTTCATGATTGCAGCCTTACAATACATACTTGCCTGGATCCAGAGGCAGCTCTAGGCTTTGTAAGGCCTTAGGCAAAACTTAAACACGAGGCCCCACTCGCCCATAATAGGAAAAATTATTCAAGCGATAAAAAATTAACTGTATAAGGAGGGTACATGGGGAGGGTATGTGGACACAGTACAGGGGGCAGGAGGGTACAGTACAGGAAGATGGTAAGTGGACACAGCACAGGGGGCAGGAGGGTAGGAGGGTAGAGTACAGGATCAGGAGAGTACAGTACAGGAGCCGGAGAGTACAGTACAGGGGAGGGTAAGTGGACACAGTATGGGGGGCAGGAGGGTACAGTATAGGGGGGAGCAGGAGGGCACAGTACAGAGGGAGGGTAAGTGGACACAGTACAGGGGGCAGGAGGGTACAGTATAGGGACAGTAATGTATAATACAGAGCTGCTCTCACAGATTCTAGCTATTCTGACAGGCTGTCACTGGGGAAAGAAATAAAGAACATCTATCATATAAACATGTACCACAATAAAATACTATAGATATCAAGAATAATTAATATATGTACATTCCAAAGTGCTGGTACAATAAATAATAAGCATAAAACATACATGTCACACAAAAAAATCCAACAAAATTGTGCTGTGATAAACTTGTGCAGATCCACTGCAAACTATTTGCTCGGACTTCAGTGTACCATCACTAAAACAAAGCACATATCATTTGCTTACCAAAAAAAATCAGGTCACATGCACTTGTCATCTGCTGGATATTTACAACCACTTCATTCAAAAAACAACACTGCAGGTATAGTAGCTTTGTCCGGTACCAACCACAGTGAACCACGTAAATGCAAAGAATAAAGCAATACCGGGACAAGTAAACAATTTGTTGCTTTATCCTAGTAAAGTTTACTGTAAGTACATTACTTTAATAAAGCAGCGCAGTATGTCCTGGTAATGCATACAGTATGTTTTATTCTTTGCATACACAGGGTTGCTGTGGTTGGTACCTGTCCAGGCAGAGTGGTGAAAGGCTGCTCCTACTATAAATGCGTTGTCACAATATATATATAATTCTTGACATCTACCACATTGCACTTTAGGCACTTTCGCATGAAGGGTCCAATCGAGTCCACCTGTCAGTTTTTCAGGCAGACCTGATCGGTCCTCCATTGTCCTCTATGGAGCGGTGGATGTAAAGGGACTTTTGTCCCTTTAGATCCGCCTTCCTCCAATCTGACCCAACAAAAAAAACTGAAGGGGGATCCATTACCCTCTGTCTGGGTGGATCAGGACGGATGCCAGTCGTGTATAAACAGACAGGCGTTCCGTTTATATTCGACTGCCCATAGAGCAGTGTGGGCTGTGTGTCCACTTGGCATAAATGGAGCAGACGCGGACTAGTTATCCTCTTGCTCTGCTCAGCGGGCGGTCAGCAGACAGATGCCTTGCTGAGCAAAGCAGAGTCTGTCCCATGTGAAAGGGGCCTCATTGATGTCTTGTTTTGTCCCATCACCTTTGCTCTGTCTGCCCCTATGTAATCTCTAACTACCCCCATTTCTCTTTTCCCCTGCTCTGTCCTTATGTCCCCTTCTCTGATCCATCCACCCCTCCTCTATCTCTAGATGGTCCCTATTATGTACATGCAGCAGGCTGTGTAATAAGTGTAGTACAGTAACACATAAAGCACCTTACCTTCCTCTGAGGATCCATGCCATTCCTTCCTGCTACTGTGTTTCCTGGCCCCTCCCCCTGGTCTTAGTCGGCCCCCCCTCCTCTCACTTACCTCCATTTCTCCAAGGATTATGGAAGGAGAGGCAGTTCTGGTACTGCCCACGTGGGAGGGGATTCTCTCGGGGGAGAAGCAGCAACTGAACAAAGTGCTGAAATGAAGACCAGTGTCTGCCTTTCATGTGGGAGAGGAGAAGGAGGGGCTGCGGAAGCTGGTGAAAGCTACTGTGCGGGCAGCAGCTGAAGCTCACAGTGCTGTGCTGGCTGCATGTTACAAGTCTCATGTCGGCTGTGTTGTAGGAAGGTCCCGCTCCCCTAGACAGGCTTGTGTGATAGGCGAAATACTGATTCCAATCAGTGTTCCATCTAATATCACACAAGCGGGTCTAGGGGGGCGGGACCCTACAGGACAGCCGAACACAGACACATCCAGCTCTCACACACACCGCGGGAGATGCGCGCCGTGTGTGACTCATAGGAGAGAGAGAGAGAGGAGGGGAGCGCTGCAGTCAGCCGCAGCTCAAAGCAGCCCCAGGGCAGGCAGCCTACCGGGAAATATCCCGATATCCCGGTGGGCCAGTCCGGCCCTGGCAGTGTGAACTGCCTGCGGGAGAGATGAGATGCAGGAGCCGGCGCTGTAATCGCTCTGGTTCCCACATCGCATATGTGTGAACCTAGGCTTAAAGTTTTTTTTTTTAAATAACAAACTTATCATACTTACCTCCACTGTGCAGTTCGTTTTGCACAGAGTGGCCCCGATCATCTTCTTCTGGGGTCCCCCAATGGCGCTCGTGGCTCCTCCTCGCATCGGTAAACCCCCTAGGAAAAGCGCTCTCCCAGGGGGTTACCTTGCGGGCACTCTCCCGAGTCCAGCATTTGCGTCCATAGACACAGAATGCCGGACTCGGCCCCACCCACCCCAGGCACCGGCGTCATTGGATATGATTGACAGAAGGGGGAGCCAATGGCTGCGCTGCTATCAATCCATCCAATCAAGAGCCAAGAACCCCGGCCAGAGAGGTAGAACGTGTCTCCGCCGAGGGAACAAACAGGCTCAGGTGAGTAAAATGGGGGGCTGGGGGGCTGCTCATAGGATGAATTAAAGGGGTTGTAAACCTTCCCGTTTTTTCATCTTAATGCATCCTATGCATTAAGGTGAAAAAACATCCAATAATTGCCAGCCCCCCCGTTTACTTATCTGAGCCCTCGAAAGTCCCGCGTCGAGAACACGCTTGATCTCGGCCCGATCTTCTCGGCTCTTCATTGGATAGATTGATAGCAGCGCAGCCATTGGCTCCCGCTGCTGTCAATCAAATCCAATGACGCAGGCCCCGGAGGGGCGGGGAAGAGTCCGGCATTTGTGCCTATGGATGCAAATGCTGGACTCGGGAGCGCGCCCGCAAGGTAACCCCCTTGGGAAAGCGCTTCTCAGAGGGGGTTAGCTGATGCGGGTGGAGCCGAGACAGCCGCCGAGGGACCCCAGAAGACGAGGTTCGAGGCCACTCTGTGCAAAACGAGCTGCACAGCAGAGGTAAGTATGACATGTTTGTTATTTAAAAAAAAAAATTGAACCTTTACAATCACTTTAACCACGTATATATACGTCGGCAGAATGTCTCGTACAGGCACAATCACGTACCTGTACGTGGCCCTTTAACTGCCGACGTCGGGGTCACGCGCGCGCCTCCGGCGTCTTCCCCATGAGTCAGACCGCGGGTCCCGCGGACTCGATCGCCGCGGGGATCCCCGCGATTATCTCACGGAGGCATGGAGCGGGGAGATGTTAGTGTAAACACAACATCTCCCTGCTCCCCTACACGCCCCATGGCACACTTAACCCCTCCAGCACCCCTAGTGGTTAACCCCTTCACTGCCAGTGTCATTTTTACAGTAACCAGTGCATTTTTATTGCACTGATCGCTGTAAAAATTACAATGGTCCCAAAAATGTGTCAAAAGTGTCCGATGTGTCATAATGTTGCAGTCACTAAAAAAATCGCTGATCGCCGCCATTACTAGTAAAAAAAAATTTTTTTTATAAAAATGCCTTAAAACTATCCCCTATTTTGTAAACGCCATAATTTTGCGCAAACCAATCAATAAAAGCCGATTGCGATTTTTTTTTACCAAAAATATGTAGACTACGTATCTGCCTAAACTGAGGAAAAAAAATGTTTTTTTATATATTTTTGGGGGATATTTATTATAGCAAAAAGTAAAAAATATGTAATTTTTTTCAAAATTGTCGCTCTATTTTTGTTTATAGCGCAAAAAATAAAAACCGCAGAGGTAATCAAATACCACCAAAAGAAAGCTCTATTTGTGGGAAAAAAAGGACGCCAATTTTGTTTGGGAGCCACGTCGCACGACCGCGCAATTGTCAGTTAAAGCGACGCAGTGCCGAATCGCAAAAAGGGGCCTGGTCATTATGCTGCGTATTGGTCCGGTCCTTAAGTGGTTAAGGTGAAAAAACACGACGGTTTACAACCGCTTTAAGGTAAAAAATGTTGAGCCTTTAGAACCACTTTAAAGTAGCCCTGCTACAAAGTTTAAACAAATTTCTAAAGGGATTATCTTGGGTTTCTACATTTTTGGGGGTTAATGAGGACAAGAAGCAATATTTTAAAATTCCTCTCTTTCTTATATGTTTGGCTATGTTCTCTAACCTGTTAAAATAAGGCTCAGTTTTGGTTTTAAAAATCTCTAAAAAAGGATGGAATTCTAAATCATTTAATTTCACAAGTTCTGTTTTTTTTTTCTTATGTTTATTTCATTTCTTCGGCGCGACTAAAGGTAAACACCAGCTGCATCGAAATCAAACTGTGATATATTTAATAAAAAGACACCAATTCTGGCCCTCTGGAAGCATACAAAGCATTACATTTACTTTTGCCAGAAAAAGGTAGTACGCTGTAGCTTTTCTGTATTTTTCAATACTTTGGACATGGAAGATCACTACAACCAAACTTGAGCAAATGTACAGAATATATAGAACTTAGAAAGTAAATAGTACAACAAGCATTATAACAGGTTCCAAAAGGCGACCAAAAACAAAATACATTGATGAGAATACAGATTCAACTGAATCTGACACCAACTATTTTTCCCCCTAATACCAAAGATACCAAAGATCGGGCATTGTTTACTCCTACTGGCCACAGTCCAGCCCCCCTAAAGCCTGAAGGACTGTAAACTGGCCCTTTCTTTAGAAAGTTTGGAGACCCCTGGCTTAAAGTGTTACTAAACCCAGGATCCTGCATTCACTATATCAGGTCTCCCACAGTACACAGAACATGGAAATGCAATAGTTTTAGTTAATATAAACTGCTAAATACCTTTTCTCATCAGCAGTATATAGCAGTCTTGTGATTTCTATCAATGTCTGGGTAAAGCTTGTAGGAGGAATTTTCATTCTCCCCTGACTGTCCTATAAGGCTGCAGAATACCTGACCCTCAGTCTGGACAGTGCTGATTGGCCCTGTGCTAATCACATGCACTCTCTCAAGAGAAAAAAAAACCCTCTATAAATACACACCAAACTGAGCATGTGCAGCCTGTCCCCTACCCTCTGTACTATCCGGAGATGAGTTGTGAACACTCGAACACAATGTAGAGGATGAACACGTGAGTATAACAAGCATGCGTAACACTTTCAAGTATTTCTAGTTCATTGTTAAGGTTTACATATACTTAATCTGCAGTGCAGACAGAAGGTAGGTCTGTCTGTCAGTTGTACATGGATCCCAAGACTGACTGAACAGAGCTACATATCTTATGGCAGCAAAAAAAACATACATACAGCGCATTAGGAAACCTTGACCTAATAACCCATAGAATCCTATGAGATCCCAATAATGTAGGAAATTCACGATGCCTACATAAACACACATGTGTGTGAATGCCTATAGATTGTCAGATGGAATTGGTTAGATGTTATCTGTGAATGCCAAGCCCTTGATGTGAGAATATCGTTCCACCTGTGTTTCAGCTCATTTCAAGTGGGATCTAGACCGATGAAATAGAGTAACTCATGGGCAGTATAAAATGTTTTTTGAAGAACAATATCCAAAAAAATAGTGATAAAAATGAATAAAATTAGAATCACAGTAGTATCTGTCATCAGAACAGCCAGTTGAACAGTATGTGGTGAGACAGACCTGGATGGATGGATCCTTCAACCGCCTCTTGGCCAAGGAGGTGGAATGGAACTAGGACTGTCAGGCTGGTGGAACTGCCGAGGGGGAATCCAGCAAGCCGCACAGGTGCAGAAAAATCCCCAACAGGCCTGCTGGCTTGTTGGCGAGATGGAAAGGCACTGGGGGAGCTGATCAACCTGCTGCTCTCACCTTGAGGAAACTGACCAATGGGACAGGGGGATCTCAATTTGACCCAGTGGAGTGTTGGTGGTAAGACCGCAGCAAAGCCAGCAGCCGTTAGGGGAGATGGAAGCAGGCTGTGACGCTCGTCCAGCCTGGGGCAGCAGCTGGAACAAACTGCTTGGGGAGCACAGAACAGCTCTGCTCTGGAGATCGCTCACCCACGTGTACAGCGTCCGGCAGTATACATGGTAACAACGCGTTTCAGGGCCACATACCTTTCTTAAGTTAACCCATGGAGTGTTAGAGCTTATTGATATAGGAGGGGGAGCCTTGGTACATTCAGCCTGCCCTTTAACGATTTAAACGGTGTATGGCCGGTCTTAGGTCTGTATTTGTACGCTGATTCCCCCCACTTTCTTGTTTCTTATCTTATGGCAGGTGAGACAGTTCCCATGTATGCTTTTATTTATTTTTTATATTATTAAATTATTATTATTTATTAATATATATATATATATATATATATATATATATATATATATACACAAACACACACACACACACATATATATATATATATATATATATATATACACACACATATACATACACACACAAAGGATATAAATAAATATATTTAGCTGTCTGTTTCTAAAGTGAAATCCTTCTGTATTCTGTAATGAATAATTCATACAAGTAATTACTTAATCCTATTTACATATCAAGTGTTACTGCTTTCTGGATAACTTATTATCAAATTAAATACATAAGAATTTAAAGGGATTTATTTTCCAGGCATAGGAACTACCTGTACCCATGGGCCCCATTGCAATCACACAGTCTGATTCAAGAACACCTTTAACAGGTCATTCCCACCAAATCCAGTATTTCAGCTTTGGTGGAATGGGACCAGTTTAGTCACCCAAAAGATTCCTCATCTTTCTAGGACTGTGACTGCAAGTTCCCATCCAACCACCCTCATTAGATATTTTTTGTAAATAGGCACAGAAGTGGAAACTCTGATAATAAGATCTCATGACTGGAGTTTCTAAGAGATACAAGAAGCCAGGTATAGCAATGTATCCATTGTCCACCAATAAATAAAATATTCATTTTTTTGAAAGTACTGTCCTTAAAGTGTGTGTAAACCCCAACAATACATTTCTGTTATTTGTTCCCTTTAATCTGTTAATTTTTTTTGTTATATCTGATAATTGCAACAAAAAAAAAAACTATTGATCATGTCAGAGCGGTCCAGTGCACACCTCCTGTGTTATTTCAAGGAAGGTCCAGTGCACACCTCCTGTGTTATTTCAAGGAAGGTACAGTGCATGCCTCCTGTGTTATTTCAAGGAAGGTCCAGTGCACACCTCCTGTGTTATTTCACGGAAGGTCCAGTGCAAACCTCCTGTGTTATTTCAAGGAAGGTCCAGTGCACACCTCCTGTGTTATTTCAAGGAAGGTCCAGTGCATGCCTCCTGTGTTATTTCAAGGAAGGTCCAGTGCACGCCTCCTGTGTTATTTCAAGGAAGGTCCAGTGCATGCCTCCTGTGTTATTTCAAGGAAGGTCCAGTGCACACCTCCTGTGTTATTTCACGGAAGGTCCAGTGCAAACCTCCTGTGTTATTTCAAGGAAGGTCTAGTGCACACCTCCTGTGTTATTTCAAGGAAGGTCCAGTGCATGCCTCCTGTGTTATTTCAAGGAAGGTCCAGTGCACACCTCCTGTGTTATTTCAAGGAAGGTCCAGTGCATGCCTCCTGTGTTATTTCAAGGAAGGTCCAGTGCACACCTCCTGTGTTATTTCAAGGAAGGTCCAGTGCATGCCTCCTGTGTTATTTGAAGGAAGGTCCAGTGCATGCCTCCTGTGTTATTTGAAGGAAGGTCCAGTGCACACCTCCTGTGTTATTTCACTGAAGGTCCAGTGCACACCTCCTGTGTTATTTCACTGAAGGTCCAGTGCACACCTCCTGTGTTATTTCAAGGAAGGTCCAGTGCATGCCTCCTGTGTTATTTCAAGGAAGGTCCAGTGCACACCTCCTGTGTTATTTTTAAGGCAGGTCTAGTCCACACCTCCTGTGTTATTTCAAGGAAGGTCCAGTGCACACCTCCTGTGTTATTTCAAGGAAAGTCCAGTGCACACCTCCTGTGTTATTTCAAGGAAGGTCCAGTGAACACCTCCTGTGTTATTTCAAGGAAGGTCCAGTGCACACCTCCTGTGTTATTTCAAGGAAGGCCATTGTACACCTCCTGTTTTATTTCAAGGAAGGCCAGTGCACACTTCCTGTGTTATTTCAAGGAAGGTCCAGTGCACACCACATTTGTTATTTCAAGGAAGGTCCAGTGCACACCACATTTGTTATTTCAAAAAAGGTCCAGTGCACACCTCCTGTGTTATTTCAAGGAAAGTAATTAGCCCTCCCAGTTCTTATCTTGGGACTGAAGAATGATACCTTTTTATGTTGTGGAGTGAGTGGTAAGGCTGGGTAGTTTAGCAAAACTGGGCAGGCTGACAACACTCCACAAACATGCTGTGTGTTGTAAGGCCATGACAAGAATTAGGAGCCAATTATATTTCAGACAGGTCATCAGGTATTTTTCTGTACATACATTAAATAGATAAAACATGGGAAAATTAACAAGATGTACACTTATTTTTTCCTTTTTTAATCTTGACATACATTTTGAAAACAAAATGTGAAAGTTGTTTAAAGTTTTATTCAAACCAGGTGCACTGAACTATGTTGATCTGCAATGCTAAGGCCCCCTTGCTCCTTTTTCCACCTACTGTACTGTACTCTGGTCCTACCCACAGATACATGCCTACTGAAAGCAAATAAACGTTTCATGATGTTCTGAGATTCCCTGTTTCAACTAGACACTCAGCTACGCCTGTTGGGTCCTCCTGAATCTATAGAATTACATATTTATATGTGCACCTTTTTATTGAGGTATTGTTTACTGCCCAGAGTCTAATGGCTAAAGTTGGATATACACACAAAGATTATTTTTATTCATCCCAGCCGAACAAACATATCCTAACAGATCTTCCCATCCACGCTATACAGTGTAGATAGAGGAATCTCCGGTTGTTGTTATTATATTCTGACATCCACAGCTGGCACCTGTCAGATTACTGGAATAGTGGCTGCATCTGATTGGATGCAGCTGCTGTTCAGCCAACAAATTTCTGCCCAACTCCTTCCATTTTTCAAAGGATGTCAAACGGGAGGCGGCCGACATGGCCACTCATGTAGTGAACTTCAGCTGGTTGCTCAGGAACTGGCTGTTTGCATAGTGTCTACAAAGCCTAATGCCTTGTACACACGATCAGAATTTCCGTCGGAATAAACTCCGACAGGTTTTTCTGACGGAATTCCGTTCAAGCTGTCTTGCATACACACTGTCACACCAAATTCCGACCGTCAAGAACGCGGTGACATACAACACGAGCCGAGAAAAATGAAGTTTAATGCTTCCGAGCATGCGTCGACTTGATTCTGAGCATGCGTGTTTTTTTTCTCCGTCGGAGTTCCATACAGATGAACTGAATTTCCGATGTAATTTTTTTTTCCGTCTGAAAAAACAGAACATGTTCTCTTTCTAACTCCGTCAGAATTTCCGACGGAAAAAGTTAGATGGGGCATACACACGGTCGGAATATGCGATGAAAAAATTCCGTCTGACTTTTTTCCTCGGAAATTCCGATCGTGTGTACGGGGCATCAGGTGTGGATCCTACCTTACAACCATGAAAAATGGAGATTAATAAAACACTCCTGTATAAGAAATAGATCTATGACAGAGGTTGCCCCGAAAAAAATAAAAAATAATATTTGGGGTATGTGGCAGAAAGAATCTTCTACTTGCTATTCATTGGATTCAGCTCCTACTTAATTTTGAACAGTGGCTTTTAGGTTAGGGCAGGTGTAACAGGCTACAGTGCCACATACTAACTTGAGATCATTTATGCCTTAGGCTCCGTTCACATATGCTGCGGCTGTGGCTCACAGCATGGGGTCTGGCGTGTCCCTGTTAACTGATTCAGGTAGGAATCAGATCCGAATTTTTGCCTGAATTAGAACCAAAGACGCACAGGACCCTTTTTAAGTGAGGACCGCAGCCGTCCCAGAGGTGTGTGAACAGGGTCCATTGAGAGCCGGTCACATTCTCCTGTCATGCGAATTGGAGGCGGGTTTCGCATATATGTGAACCCGGCCTAAGGCTACTACTAAATTCCAAATGTCCATATAATTGGGTAGGCACATGACCCTTTTGGTTTTCATAGTCTTTTGCCAACTGTCTATGTAATACATTCATTCTGTGTATGCTATAATGCAGAGACCTTGCCTCTATTCCTTTGACAAAATATGTGCATGTGTGTCACATCGATGTTGCTACTCTATGCCTATTTCAATACTACTAATAATAATTTTTTTATCCAGATTTTTTAAAAAAAAAATAATAATAACAAATATATATATATATATATATATATATATATATATATATATATATATATTACATATATTATTTGTAGCGGCCTCACTCCCTTCCTCTTCTTTATCGGTTACTCTGGCTCTGATCTAGGGGTACCTTGGAGGGGGAAGTGAGATGCGCCACGGCCCATGTCCTCTAGATTACTGCATGTAGAGGTGAAGGCCAGCACCAGATTACCTTCAGGCTGTGTATGCGCTCGGAGCCAAGTCTGTTCTGCTGATAACCCCCTTTGCTCCCAGTAATTGGAGTACCACACACTGAAAAGGTCCAACACTTATTTATTCCATAACGGCAAACAAATAGTCCTTTGCGAGCAGACAGTTTGAGACCCATAGAACAGTTTAGTATTGGTGGGGAGTAGGTCAAGGCACAATCCTCAAAGAAAACTAAACCGTTGAGGTTTCACCAACGGTTGCTAAGCACAGTGGCTGTAAAACGTACTTTTTGGCTTCAGAGTCTCTTCCAGTGACTCTAATGAACAGGAACTGGAGTTACCTTTGCTACGTTGCAGCCCCTGTCAGGGGGAAGACATCCCTCCAAGGGAGTTACCAGAGGCCCCGCCGTCACCGGATTAATGCTGTACCGGGCTATTCGGAAGGGTTACACTCCCCGGCCTCCTCACCTCAGATACGGGTCCCAACACCTTAGGGCCCCACGGACTCCTCCACCCTCGCGGAACCCAGTCGAAGTTACTGGGCCCCAGGCCTCGGTCATAGTACCTCACCCCAGGCTTAAGGTGCCTGGGATGGACTCCATCCCTCGCTCTGGCCAGGTCAAGGGCACCTGGGCCCGGAACTCCGGAACGGCAGCACCCAGGCTGAAGGTGCCTGGGCGCGGCCGCGTCCTCCAACTCTGAACCCCAAGGTCAGGGCGTCCGCCCCTTTTATCTCCTCTCCCTTTGCGTCACAGCGGGTTCCCCGCCCCGCTGTACCAGCGCCAGGAAAGGACAAAAAGGAACAGTCTTGCGGTGCGGGTTCAACACCGGCCCAGGGCGACAATGCCACCTGCAGGCCGCAGGGAACCCCGCACCACCAGAGTCCTCCAAGAACCCCAAAAGGGATTCTCAGACTCCCTAACAATTAGTACATCTGGGTTAAACAACCCAGATGCCCCCCCCCCCCAATTTACATGCCCACTACACATATATATATATATATATATATATATACACACACACACATACATATACACACATACATACACACACACAGTATATCTCTACACATTAGCATTAACAAAACTGGTTTAAAAAGGGGAAATAATATTTGGATGTTTTTTCTTGTTTACACGATTCGGCGGTCAACCCGCTTTATTTTGGTGTTTTCCTTTTAATGGGCAAATCATTATTCTGGGAATTTAAGGGTTTTGTCACTATGACTATAGCTTGCTCACCACAAGTAGTCATAACTGCATATGTATTTGGTGTGTGATGTGTGTGTGTTTTCCTCATTCTGACATGACACAACTTATTCTATCATTGCATCTGGGGAAAATGATCCAATCTATGTATAGCATATTATCTGTCAACACAGCTGTAAAGCAACAATGCATTTCTAGAAAGATCGCACCTCGTAAGAGCTTCAGAGATCTTTATTACCATCGGAGAGAAGCTGATTTTCTGGTCTGTTCTCAGCAGCATATTATCTAACAGATTTCTGCAGCTCAAAATACCAGCAATCCAAATGTGAGCTCATCCTTAGAAGGCTGGTGCTGGATCCAGAAGACCAAGTTCCTCATCCTACGCTTCTCTACTCATAGGCAACATTTAAAAAAAAAAAAGGTTTGACATTGCAGGAGGAACAGAAAGTGTCATAATCTTAAATGGTAAAAACGTTTTCTTTACATTTGACTTTTAAATGGCAACTATTTACAGCTTTTTGAAGAATACAGCGTCGTGGCAAATGTGATAACAGTACAAATACTAAAAGTGAAAAATATAGACGTTACGCAATATACACAAAATAGTCACAGATAGAACTGCATAAATGTATGTAGGAATATTCTCCTACATATGCAAAGCACATCCTCCAACAACATAAAAATGGTATCTAACAGCCAAGTACCGAACAGCCTTACTAAAACCAAATCATTATACAGTAGGTAGCTTTATGCTGTATCTTACTGTTTAGGTATGACAACTATAACATTCTGAATTACCTTACCTTAGTCAGTTCTCCGCCTTAAAATATTATGTCCGCATAAGTTCAATGTGGCCTGGAGAGATAAAACAAAAAAACAGGAATAAAATAGGTGTGCTAAAAAGAAACAATCCTTTCTGAATTAAAAAAAAAAAATGGTAAAGAAATATCAGTATAAACTTGAGGTCCTACAGGGCCAGTTGCTACTGTAATAAACATCAGACATAAGGACACGATTATCAAACCGGGAATCACATCATTTGTATTTTCCCTCCATTTTCCTTGCTCCTTTTTTGCAGTTTATCAATACCAGAAGATTTTAGAATGTTGCTGATATTATGCTATAATGCATTTTCTAAATAAGACCTGATGAAGTCCATTACACCCCATGGACACATTCCAACTGATCTAGTAGGCCTCTAACAATAATTACAATACAGCAGTATTGTAATAAACATGTTGATTCTTCTGGAAAACTGCACAACTTTCTCTCTTTTAGATCCTTACAAATACTGCTTTTAACTGATACTGTCTTCATAACAAACATGGGCATTTGACTGCCCTTCTCTAGGACAAGTCTAATGCCCCGTACACACGACCGGTTTTCCCGTCGGAATAAACTCAGATGGGTTTTTCCGACGGAATTCCGTTCAAGCTGTCTTGTATAAACACTGTCACACCAAATTCCGACCGTCAAGAACGCGGTGACATACAACACTACGACGAGACGAGAAAAATGAAGTTCAATGCTTCCGAGCATGCGTCAACTTGATTCTGAGCATGCGTGGTTTTTAGTCTGTCGGAATTGCATCCAGACGAACGGAAATTCTGATAGAATATTTTTCCAACGGAAAAAAACAGAACATGTTCTTTTTCTAAGTCCGTCGGAATTTCCAACGGAAAAAGTCATCACACGGAAAAGGGCATACACACGGTCGGAATATCGGATGAAAAAATTCCGACTGACTTTTTCCATCGGAAATTCCGAGCGTGTGTATGTGGCATAAATGCATTGTGAGCATTCTGATGTCAGCAAGTTCCCAGCTTAAAACAAACGTACATAATCTGTACATGATTGGCCCCTGTACATGATCTAAACACAAATGCACGCCACACTTTCCACAAATTTATTTGTAAACATTTTGAAAACCATTTATCATGTTTTTTTCCACTTCACAATTATGTACCACTTTCTGTTGGTCTATCACATAAAATCCCCAAAAAATCAATTTACGGTTTTGGTTGTAACATAACAAAATGTGGACAATTTCAAGGGGTATGAATACTTATATATACTACCCTGTGTTTGTCCCTGTGTTTTACAACACGATCTGCTCTTAGCTCCTATATTCACCTGCTACAAGTGTATCTGGTGCTGATACCCGAGTCCATCTGTCTGATGACTTCTTCTGCCTCTAGTCCTTCTTAAAAAATTGTCTGAAATCTGACTGCTGTGATCCTCACTCCAGTTCTGGATTATGCTCTGAAGATTCTTTGCTTCACACCCATTTGCCTATCTGCTGGCCCCAGCGGGGTAAACACAAAGAGCCATGACCTGTAAATCTTACACAGCATAGTTTAAATCAGCCTTTCTCTGTGTTTCTACCCCAGAGGAACCCCAAAAATTATTTTCTGGGGTCTTAGGGAACCCTTACTGAAATTATTTCATCTGGGGGAAATGGGAAAATGTCTTATATATACACTGGTAGACAGTAGGACGAATAAAATGTATATATCGGTGGTCAGAATGCCACTCGTACAGATGGCTAAAAAGATCACTGTTGTTATGTTGCTGGCTTTGCCAAGGGTTCTATGCAGGCACCATTAAATAGGAGGTCAATCAGCCACAGCTCAAGAAACCCTGGCAACCCCTAGGGTTCGACAGAACCCTTGTTGAGAATTGCTGGCTTAAATCCCTGCAAAGAATACCAGGGTGAAGACCAAGTTCTTCTTAGACCAGCCTTTCTCAAGCTTTTTTTTGTCCCAGAGGAACCCTTGAAATAATATTTAGATCCCTTGCTAAAAAACTATTTATTGGAGATCAGTGGGAAAAATGCCTCCTACAGTGCTGATCAGTGGGAAAAATGCTCTCCTTATAGTAGTGGTCAGTGTGAAGGATGCTCCTCTAAAAAGATGTCATGCAGCTGGCTATACCAAATGGTGTTGGCCATGGAACTATGCAGACAAAATCAAAATGAAGATTAATTCGGTACAGCTCAAGGAAACCCTAGCAGCCTCAAAAGGAACATTAGGATCCCATGGATGTCTGGTTAAAAATGGCTGCCCTAGACACTACACCTGATGACAGTCCACACCTACTAGTGACAAAATGATTAATACTTATCCACAACATTCTATCACATTACAAGGAAAAAGGGTTGAGGTGGTCGTAGCTGCATTAGTGCAATTGCAAAAAAAAAAGTAGTGGACAGTTGGAAAAGTGAATACAGAAAAGCTGTGTACATTAAATCTCAGTAAAAGTATATGTATATATGAATTTTACAAAAGTAAAATCATTAAAAAAAATCTCAGCATAATTTACACAAGGTGGTATTCAGTACATTGTCTATTTAAAGCGGTAGTAAAGACCGGGCACCATTTAAAGTGGAGCTCCACCCTAAATTTTCACTTCTGCTAATCGGATTCCTCCCCCCCTCAGGTGTCACAATTGACACCTTTCAGGGGGGAGGGGGGTGAAGATACCTGTCTAAGACAGGTATTTTCACCCACATCCGGGAGTCATCTCTCCGGGAATCTGCGGGAGTGACGTCACTTCCCCCAGACTTCCCGTAGTGTTCTGGGAGACACTCGGCTCCCAGAACACAGTAGGACGAATCAGAACGGCACAGCGCGACTCGCGCATGCGCCGTAGGGAACCGGGCATGAAGCCGCAGGGCTTCACTTCCTGGTTCCCTCAGCGAGGATGGCGGAGGGAGCAGCAGAGCGACGAGCGATCGCTCGTCCTCTGCTGCGGACGTCGCTGGACTCCAGGACAGGTAAGTGTCCAAATATTAAAAGCCAGCAGCTGCTGTAGCTGTAGCTGCTGGCTTTTAATATTTTTTTTTTCCGGCGGAGCTCCGCTTTAAGAGATATTCACACTGGATGCAGCCGGTGATGTCACCGGTGCATGTGCTCTGAAGCATGCTCTTCAGAGGACCGTTCCGGAACCGATCGCTCCCACGTGCATGCGCAGGTATGACGTCATCGCAGCTCTGACCACTCACACAGCCGGTGTACGCAAACCCAGAACGAAGACTGGGGGAAGATGGATTGTGACAGCGGCACGCTGGAGGGCTTCGTTCTAAGGTAAGTATTTCATAATGTGCTAGTATGTCATGCATACTAGCACATTATGTTTACAACCGCTTTAAAACATTTTGGGGTTGAGTTACTAAAATTGGAGAGTGCAAAATCTGGTGCAGCTCTGCATTGTAGCGAATCAGCTTCTAACTTCACCTTGTTCAATTAAGCTTTGGGGAAAAAAAATGGAAGCTGATTGGTTACTATGCAGAGCTGCACAAGACTGCACTCTCCAGTTTTAGTAAATCAACCGCAATATCTGATTAAAGAGGAAGTAAACCCTCTAAAACATTTCTTTAAAAAAAAAAAACCTGCAAGAGAAAGGCATAATGAGCTAATATGCATAGCATACTAGCTCATTATGAATTACTTACCTGAGATCGAAGCCCCCGAAGCGACTCTCGTTCCTCTACTCCGCCATGATACCCAAGTGACTTCCGGGTATCGCGGCTCCAGTGCTGTGATTGGCCGGTGCCACAATGACATCACTCCCGCGCATGCGCGCGGGAGCCGTCAGTGACGGCATGATCGCCTTCACTAACGGCATGCTCAGTGCGCCTACGCCATTGTCTACGGCGCGCATGCGCCGTAGACATCGTGCAGTCTTTTCTGCAAATATCTCCTAAACCGTGTAGGTTTAGGAGATATTTGTTGCACCTACAGGTAAGCCTTAATCTAGGCTTATCTGTAGGTTAAAGTGGTCTGTTATTGCGCGTACACACAATCGATTTTTTTGACGGTGAAAACACCGTCGAGAAAATCGACGTGAAAAACGAGGAACAGCTTGTTCCCCCCACACATGGCCGTTGACATTTTTTTTTGGTCGAAAAAAACGACCGTGTGTGGGCTCCGCGGCAGTGTTTCCCTATGGGAAACACTGCCGCGGAAAAAAACGACGGGAATCAAGACGAGAAAAATTAGAGCATGTTCTAATTTTTCTCGTCATGATTAATGCCGTTTTTTCCGTCAAGAAAAACGACAAGAAGCCCACACACGATCGTTTTTCTCGTCCAAAGGAAAAAATGTCATTTTTCTAGACGGGAAAAACGGTTGTGTGTACGCGGCATAAAGGTTTACAACCACTTTGAAAAAAAATTATTTCACATTAGGATTCTCAATATGACAAATACACTATAAAAGGGACACAGAAACCATCACAGGTAGCATTATCCCTCCACCCTTCTATTACCCCATTCTTTTCCTTGATCGCTGTCTTTTTTTCTTTTCTTTTTTTTATTTTTTTTTATAGTTCTGATTATTTTTTTTGTCCAATGGGTATTGTAAATCAAGTTGAATGTTGTTTGTGAAAATTGAACCTGCAAGCCCGCAAGCTCTTCTACTCATCTACACTAGTAATGGTATTGATTGTTGTAACAAACCCTTTTGGACAATAATAAAACTTGTATAAAAGTGAAAAGACCTCCTTCCGCCACCCACATTCCTGTCACTTCAATCACAATGCTAATTTCTTTTCAGTTCTGTTATAGTATCATAACAACAGAACGCCACTTAAAGTGTACGAAAACCCCAACCATTAATGTTCTCCCTTTTAGTCATGTTAAAAGACATTTCAAAGCATTTTGTTATTTCTGTTGAAAAGGCTGGATTTATACTGTATACAGATATACAGCACACACATATGTGGGTGTGAATGGGCCCATAGAGTTTCCATTTGTCTTTCACACTAAACCGCAGCTCATAGATGTGACTTGGCAACGTATAAAAACAAAAAGGGATTTTTCTGGGAGCAAAATGAAAGACTTTTGATTCATCAAAACAGGCAAGTGTGAATAGGCCCTAAGGCCTCTTTTACATAAGCATCACCCGTTCAGTCACGTTTTCTTTTTTTTAAATGAAAAATGGATTCTGTTTATATAGGGGCCTCGGATTCCTCCAGTATTGATTTGTATTGTAACCATACTGTCTGCCCTCACACTGTAAGGGGGTACGCAGACTGTTGGCGCTATATAAATCCTGTATAATAATAATAATAATAATAATATCAGTTAACATCCAATAAGTGCAAAAAATACTGTCACAGGTCCTGTGTCCTGAGTAGTCAGTCCTGCCCAAATAACCTTGGTGCGCTACAGAACATACCCACCACAAATGTAATGGGGCCGAAGAGATGAGGGTGTGCCTTCGGTTCCAAATCTGAAGTGAGAAGCTTAGACTGCCAAAGCCGATACTCCATAAATGCAATACATTGAGTGAGTATTGTCACCCTAGGACAGCAAGTAGTCCCTTCACAGGGTTTTTTCAGCATTCCTCAACCACAAAACAAATAAACATTGGCCTCTTGGCTTACACATGGTGTCTCCTAGGTGGAACCCTCCTGACTCCTGGGCAGAGACCTCCTCTGTCTGCCAGGGTGGAGCCCTGAGCATTGGTCATGACTCGACTAAAAGCTCTGCACATACCTGCACGATCAGTGTGCCGGTTGTCTGCAAAACCCAGTCCCAGGATTGGACACTTCATCAATCCTAAGTCTCTGTGAAGTCTCTGGACTCCGAGTCCCAATCTGGTTTTACCAACCAGTGGGGCAACTAAAAAATGAGTTTCCTCTGTGTGAGACACGCACCCTGGAGCCCCTTCAACTTGCCTGGATGAGAATCCTGGGTGACACAAAACCCTTTCAACACCGTGGCAGGGCACAGCACTGTCACAGCGGGTATATGCCGTGTTTTTGTAAATATGCATCCCAGAATGCGGCTTCTGTGCACCCAGGTATATACACCCATGCATGTGGTTATGAGTGTTTAACCACTTCAGCCCCGGAAGGATTTGCCCTCTCAATGACCAGGCCATTTTTTGCGATATGGCAATTGCGCAGTCGTGCGACGCTGTACCCAAACAAAATTGATGTCCTTTTTTTCCCCACAAATAGAGCTTTCTTTTGGTGGTAATATATCACCTCTGCCGTTTTAATTTTTTGCTCTATAAACAAAAAAAGAGCGATAATTTTGAAAATATTTTTTACTTTCTGCTATAATAATTATCCCAAAAAAACAAAACAAAACAAAAAATCTTCATCAGTTTAGGCCGATATGTATTCTTCTACATATTTCGTCTACAAACCAAGGGATAGATTTATGGCATTTTTATTATTATTTTTTTTACTAGCAATGGTGGCGATCTGCGATTTTTAGCTGCAACATTGCGGCGGACAGATCGGACACTTTTGACACTTTTTTGGGACCACTGACATGTATACAGCGATCAGAGCTAAAAAATAGCCACTGATTACTGTATAAATGTCATTGGCAGGGAAGGGGTTAACACTAGGGGGCGATCAAGGGGTTAACTGTGTGTCCTAGGGAGTCCTAGGGAGTGTTTCTAACTGTGGTGGGATGGGACTGCCTGGAGGAAGAGACCGATCGCTGTTCATAACCAGTATGAACAGCAGATCTGTCTCCTCCCCCGACAGAACAGAGATCTGTCTGTTTACATTGACAGACCTTCGTTCTGTCTCTCTCAGGAGCAATTGTGGGTGCCCGGCAGACATCGCGGCCGCTGGCACGTGCATCAGTTTCTACGTCATGCAGTGCCCGCGCGACCCCTATACCCCTTAAAGAGCTCGCCGTACAACTACGTCGATTCATGCAGGGGAGCCAACCTGTCGCCGTATAACGACGGCGGTTGGTCGGCAACTGGTTAAAGTGGTTCTTAAGGCAGAATTTTTTTTATCTTAATGCATTCTATGCATTAAGATTAAAACCCTTCTGTGTGAAGTAGCCCCCCTAATACTTACCTCGAGAGTCCCATCTCGATCCAGCGATGTTGCACGAGAGACTCTCACTCCTGATTGGCTGAGACACAAAGCGTGCAGGACACACAGCGGGCGGGAGCCAATGAGAAGAGAGAGTGGCTCTGTGTCTGAATGGACAAACAGAGCAGTGGCTCGGCTCGGGTGGCCCCATAGAAAGCTGCTTGCTGTAGGGGCACTCGGCAGGGGCCAGGAGTGCAGGCGAGGGAACCGAGAAGAGCAAAAACACTGTACAGAGCAGGAAAGTAAAACATGTTTCTTATTTTTGTTTTTAAACAAAACAAGACTTTAGTATCACTTTAAGCATAAGCATATATGCAGGGCCGCCATCAGGGGGATACAGGTAGTACACCTGTAAGGGGCCCGGAGGTCCCCAGGGGCCCGGATGGCAACCCCCCTTTTTGTTTTTCTTTCTTTTTTTTGTAAGGGGCCCAGAGGTCCCCAGGGCCTCGGATTGCAACTCCCCTTTTTTTTTATAAAAATTTTCTTTTTTTTTAATTTTTTTTAATTTTTTTTTGTAAGGGGCCCAGAGGTCCCCAGGGCCTCGGATTGCAACTCCCCTTTTTTTTTTTATAAAAATTTTCTTTTTTTTTTATTTTTTTTATTTTTTTTTGTTTTTTTTGTAAGGGGCCCGGAGGTCCCCAGGGCCCCGGATGGCAACCCCCCCTTTTTTTTGCAGCTTCTCAATTTGCTTCTCTCAATTTGCGGCGGAACCCCCCCCCCCCCCTCCCGGTTCTCCTCTGCTCCAGGGGGCCCATGCCTCAAGCTGTGTAAGGGACCCCAAAATTCCTGATGGCGGCCCTGCATATATGCAGACACGGCCCCTGTCCCCATCCTGACTTACTCTGGCCATGCCTTTGATAAAGTATTATGCTATTTTAAAAAGCTTATTTTATGAAGTTAAACAGCTGCTGCCATTATGTGTGTGAACATTGCTGTAGGTCAGTCTCCCATCTCCACTAATACACAGACCAGGCGTCCATCACGAATTCCAACGAGCAAAAATAATTCTGGTTGGCCGCACGTCCAGTCAAATCACATTTATTTCAGCAAGTCCATAAAAACATATCCAAAAACACAAATAGAGGGGAACAGCATCCCCAGCTAATGCGTTTCACCCTCCCTTAGTGCTTAGTCATAGCTCTATGACTAAGCACTATGGTTATTGAAATTAAATTTATGGCAGAATACCAAATTTTATAAAAAAAATCCAAAATAAAACAATAGAAAACTGAATAAAATAAACAGGAATAGAGAAGAGTACATTAGTGTTAAGAACAATAGAGCTACTTGATATAAGTTTATAGTGGAGCTCGATGTTTGCAAAAGGGAGAAGAAAAAAAAAACATTGGTTATAATGAATGAAAACTAGCTTACAAAACACACAGTGAAAGGCAGCGCCGTGTCCATTCGTCTAGCATAATAGCTACTGATTGATCTTCTGAATAAGCCCTATAGCACTTAATACAGTATACTAGAATCAACAAATAACCAGTGATGTGTGATGGTAAATTTCTCTGGGAAAGGGTTTCAGTGCTTTCTGAATAAAAGCAGAACTGTAAGGATGGATCTCACTGTTCATAAAATGACCTTTCTGCTCACATTGAATGCATCCAGCAATGTAAAAACGAAATAAATGGACCTGAACTCAAAAAGTAAACATTTGCTCAGTTTTGGGGAAAATCTAGAAATGTTATTTGTGCCTTTGCAGTATCATGAAACACATAACCTTTTTTTGCAATTCTTTCATATAAGACAATGGACTGTGGGCCAGATGCGACCCTTTGCTTGCCTTTATCCATCCCCTGGGACACTATTGTTCCCACTGATATGATGCACTATTCGATTCACTGACATCAACAATGGGGCAATATTCGGCTCACTGACACCATTGATGGGGCAATATTCCGCTCACTGACACCAACGATGGAGTATTATTCCTTTCACTGACACCAATGATGGGGCACTGTTCCTCTCACTGACACCAATGATGGGGCACTATTCCTTTCACTGACACCAACGATGGGGCAGTATTCCGCTCACTGACACCAACGATGGAGTATTATTTCTTTCACTGACACCAATGATGCAGCACTGTTCCTCTCACTGACACCAATGATGGGGCAATATTCCGCTCACTGACACCAACGATGGAGTATTATTCCTTTCACTGACACCAATGATGGGGCACTGTTCCTCTCACTGACACCAATGATGGGGCACTATGCCTTTCACTGACACCAACGATGGGGCAGTATTCCGCTCACTGACACCAACGATGGAGTATTATTTCTTTCACTGACACCAATGATGCGGCACTGTTCCTCTCACTGACACCAATGATGGGGCAATATTCCGCTCACTGACACCAACGATGGAGTATTATTCCTTTCACTGACACCAATGATGGGGCACTGTTCCTCTCACTGACACCAATGATGGGGCACTATTTCTTTCACTGACACCAACGATGGGGCAGTATTCCTCTCACTGACACCAATGATAGGGCATTATTACTCTCACTGACACCAATGATGGGGCACTATTCCTTTCACTGACACCAACGATGGGGCAGTATTCCTCTCACTGACACCAATGATAGGGCAATATTACTCTCACTGACAGCAATGACGGGGCACTATTCTTCCCACTGACACCAACAATAGGGCACTATTCCTTCCATTGACACCACTGATGGATCACTATTTCTCTCACTGAAACCATTAATGGGGGACTATTCCTCTCCCACTGACACCAACGATGGGACACTATTTCTCCCACTGTTACCAACAAGTGGCACTATTCCTTCCACTAATACCAATGATGGAGCACTATTTCTCCCCCTATTGATTACAGGTGCCATGTCATTTTCTTACTCTCACTGACAACCAAACCTGAGAAAGTATCTAATCCTACTGACACCAGGGCATTTCCTACTCCAACTGGCCACAGTCCGACCCTTCTAAAGTCTGAAGGACCATATAATCTAGTCTTTGTTTAGAAAATTTGGAGACCCCTGATCTAAGTCACAGCTGACTCTAGACCCATGAGATTTGGGGTGTAATTTGGAGATTTCACTGCTGTGGTGCTCGCTGTTATTCTTCAAAAGAAACTACACAAAAAGCTACACTTTTTCTGTGGTTCCTTTTAAAGTTGATTTATTCAACAACACATGCCTTGTAGGATTTGTTTGGATATGTCTATCCTAGTGCCGATAGCTGTGTAGAGAAGGGCAGGGCTGATCCTGGCGAGTGCATGTGGTGTACCACACCCAGGCGCTGCAAGCTGAGGCAGGGGGAGCCAAAGCCAGTGGCGTACCAACAGGGGGGGGGGCAGTCCACCCGGGGTGGCACACATTAGGGGGGTGTCAGGCCAGCGTTGCCCGCTTTGACAGCTTTGATTTGAATTGCCGGGCACCTGCAGACAGTTACACAAAGTAGCGTCTCCCAAATCAGCTCCTTTGATAGACAGCACACTGGTCCAATGCCAGGACGTGTGACGTCTATCATAGGAGCCGATCCAGGAGGCGGGACTTTGTGTTACTGCGAGCACCGGGCGATTCAAATCAAAGCTATCACAGTGGGCAATCCCCGCTCTGTGTGATGATCTGGCTGGCTCTCCTCTTCCTCTATCTGATCCCCTGCACTGGCAGGTACTGGTAAGGCTGAATTGATGGGCACTGGTGAGGTTGCATTGATGGGCACTGATCAGGCTGCATTGATGGGCAAGAGTGAGGCTGCACTGATGGGCATTGCTGGGCACTGGTGAGGCTGCGCTGATGGGCACTGGTGAGGCTGCACTGATAGGCACTGGTGAGGCTGCACTGATGGGCACTGGTGAGGCTGCACTGATGGGCACGGATGAGGCTGCGCTGATGGGCACTGGTGAGGCTGTGCTGATGGGCACTGGTGAGGCTGTGCTGAAGGGCACTGGTGAGCCTGCATTGATGCACTGATCAGGCTGCATTGAGATGGGCACTGATCAGGCTGAGCAGATCGGCACTGGTGAGGCTGTGTTGATGGGTACTAATCAGGCTGCACTGATGGGCACTGGTGGGGCTGCGCTGATGGTCACTGATGACACTGTGCTGATGGGCACTGGTGAGGCTGCACTGATGAGCACTGGTGAGGCTGCATTGAAGGGCACTGATGAGGCTGCAATCGTTGCCAGAGAAATTTTGCAAAGGGGAGGAGTTAGTAAGCTGACCACGCCCATGTGGGGGCACCAGAAATATTTCTGCACCCAAGCATCTGTGACCCTAGGATTGGCCATGGGGAAGGCGGCTTAGATATATCCATCATTACATCCTTCAAGGCTGACATCTTGTGCAAGCCTTCTTAAGCCGCGTACACACGATCGGTTTTACCGATGAAAACAGTCCGATGGATTTTTTTCATCTGACAAACCGATCGTGTGTGGGCCCCATCGGTCTTTTTTCCATCGGTGTCAAAAAATAGAGCATGTTTTAAATTTTTCCAATGGATAAAAAACCGATAGCAAATTCTGATCGTCTATGGGCAAGTCCATCGGTTAAAAAACCCACGCATGTTCAGAATCAAGTCGACGCATGCTCAGAAGCATTGAACTTCATTTTTCTCGGCTCATCGGAGTGTTTTACGTCACCGCGTTTGGAATGGTCGGTTTTTTGACTGATGGTGTGTAGACAAGACTGATGGAAGTCAACTTCATCGGTTTTCCGATGGAAAAATCCATCGGTTTAAAAACCATAGGAAATCCGATCGTGTGTACAGGGCTTTAGGTAACGAAATATGAAATCATTGATGTAATATAAACAGTGATATTTAAATATTACTATTTGTTTCTAGAGAGCATATTGCAAATCTGCAGTGAGGATCCAGTAGGGGCTGCCCATCTTTTTTAGTGGGTAAGCCTATATATATATATATTATAACTGGGGAACTTTTTACACCTTCACAAGTGGCTGGGGAAGCAAGTTTATTGTAGAAAAGATACTTCTTTAAAGTGTAACTAAACCCACATCATTAAAAACGATCAATACATGTTGTATTACATGCTGTTCATGTTCACTCAGTCACCGAGATTCATTTTCTGTATTCTGCAAAAACCCTGGCTGATCCTGCTGTTCTCTATCCCTCTCTCCAGTCCATGTCCCCACTGCAGTTAAGGATTTTGTAGAGCAGTGTTGGCAGTTAGTACACAGCTAGTGCACATACTCAGTTTACAGTGTATTTTCTACCCTGAGTATTTTCTCCCTATCACATCTGAGCAGCCCAAGCGACTATAGAGTCACATATGTGGGCGTATACACAGTGGTAAATGGCAGCCCACTCCCTCCTTCCTACTTCATGCCCACTAACCAGCTAAACACAATGGTAGTGGGATATTACATCTTGATTGTTGGAGGCTTCACTTCCATGTTATTCTAAGACACATGCTGGAGGCCCACCCACACCCTGTTATTACAAAAAAAGAATAAAGATTTAATTTCAAATATATGGATTCTATTTATTTATTTTTACTCTGTATTACAAAGGCTGTTTTGTTTTGTTTTTGTTTTGTTTTTTTGAACATGTGACCATTAGCAGAGGACTAGACGCTCCTCCTTCCACTTTTTCCCTACAGATAGGCTGGGAAAGATTTGGGTCATGTGACAGCTGCATATTCATAAGGAAAAAAGGGTACTTACAGTGTCATCATCCACATACAGAAAGAGAAAGAGAAAGGATAATGTAAATTAAACAGTGTGTGTTTAGTATCACTTTAATATTACTCCTGAAGAAGTGAATGGGCTTCCACGAAACACGTTGAGATGCTCTGGGCCCAATACTGTTTGATACTGATCTATGACTCTATAAGTATTTAGACTTATGTTATACTTACAATTGTAAACCCACTCTAATGGGCCCTACTTGGGGGTCTGAATTGGTTTACTCTGTTCTATAGGTAGAGTATCATTTTAACCTTTCTGTATTCAGTAAAATAATGCAGTGGCAACACTTTCAAAATTGGATTATTGTTATACCTCAAAAGTCCCAGTGTTTTTTTTTTTGGTCTGTAGCTCTGTAATCAAGACCAGCCACTGCTGTTCTCTCCACTTTCGCAGGGTAACTGGTCTTATATCTGCCCCCTTCTTTAGCTTTATATAGGAAGCCTGTAGTAGGAGGAACTACTAGGTCGCCCCAACACATGTATAGCACAGTGTTTGTGTCGCCACTAATTTTACAGGGTAATATGTAGGTTTGCAAAAGGCATCTGGTGCAACCTAAGCTGATTTAAAAAAAAAATGGCTATTGAGGGATATATTTAAATGATATATATATATGAACTATATGTAATTACCGTATTTATCGGCGTATAACACGCACAGGCGTATAACACGCACCCTAACTTTAAGAGGGAAGTTTCAGGAAAAAAACTTTCCACGGCCCCCTGTGTATAAGACGCAGGCACAGTTTACCCTCTATTTTCAGGGTAAAAAAGTGAGTGTTATACGCCAATAAATACAGTAAATGAAAGTGTTTGCACCCACAGTTCAGCTTTAAATACACCTGACTGTGGTAGGTTCCATATCATTTATACATAATCTTCCTTACCTAAACATGCAAAAACAAATCCATGCATGGCACAAGTATGAAATTAGATTTGATTTGTATGGCAACTATTAATATACATAAATGGAAATTCAAATTAATCATAGCTGGTAACAGCTGTATAGATGAATATATAGCTATCATTAGACACAGATGTGTGTGGTTAATCATTACATGACAACCAGAATAACAGTGATTGAATAAAATGTACGGTACATTTGCTTGCAAGAGATTTCTGCATAATGATGTCATTTTATATGAATGTTACTTTTTTGTCTAAAGACCATGTATTCAGGTTTTTATCCATGTCTAATGTAGATACAAAGTTATTCATGAATAAAGCCTTTTCAAAGCATTATTCTACTTGTACTTCTACCAGTAGAAATGTGGTCTAACCTATCTCATCTTAAAGTGGTTGTAAAGCCTAAACATTTTTTACCTTAAAGTGGTTGTTAAGCAACTCTGACCTCTTTATACTATTCGCTCTGTCTCCCAATGACAGGTGCCCCTAGGGGTATGTGCGATTTATAAAAAAATGCAGTCTATACCTTATTTACAAGCGGTTCTCTCCCCATCTGACAGCTAGAGTGGGAGGAGCTGAGATTCCCCCGCTGACGTCAGTCGAGAGGGGAGGAGGAGAAAGCCGACCAGTCACGTGAGCGATGTGTGGCGCTTGTAAATAAGGTATAAACTGCTAAAACCATCAGCTTCCAGATATTTTTGTCAAAGCTTAAAGTGATATTAAAGTCTTCTTTTTTTTTTTTTTTTTTGTTTAAAAACAACATGTTATACTTACCTGCTCTGTTGCAGTGGTTTTGCACAGAGCAGCCCCGATCCTCCTCTTCTTGGGTCCCTCGCCAGCGCTCCTGGCCCCTCCCTCCTGCAGCTTGCTTGGGGGGCACCCGAGCCAAGCCGCTCCTCTGCGTGTCCATTCAGACATGGCTCAGCCCCATCCCCTTTCTCTCTTCATTGGCTCACTGACTTTGATTGAAAGCAGCGGGAGACAATATCGCCTGCTGCTGTGTCTCAGCCAATCAGGAGGAAGAGTCTCGGACAGCCAAAGCTCTCATGCAACATTGCTGGACCGAGATTGGGCTCAGGTAAGTATTAGGGGGGCTGCCGCACACAGAAGGTTTTTTATCTTCATGCATAGAACGCATGAAGAAAAAAAAAACCTTCTGCCTTTAGGCCCTTTTCACACTGGGGCGGTTTGCAGGCGCTATTTTGCTAAAAATAGCGCCTGCAAACCGAGCCTAAACAGCGGCTGCTGTCTCTCCAATGTGAAAGCCTGAGGGCTTTCACACTGGAGCGGTGCGCTAACAGGACGTGAAAAAAAGTCCTGCTAGCCGCATCTTTGGATCTTGTGTTTACCGCTCCTCCACCGCTCCTTCCCATTGAAATGAATGGAACACCGCGGTAATACCGCCCGCAAACCGCGGCTATAGCCGCGGTTTGCGGTTGGTATTAACCCTTTTTCGGCCGCTAGCGGGGGTTAAAACCGCACCGCTAGCGCCCGAATACCTCAGCAATCCCGACGGTATAGCGCCGCTAAAAATAGCGGCGCTATACCGCCACCGCACCCACCGCCCCAGTGTGAAACCGGCCTTACAACCCGGTCAATTGAACAAGCTGATTGGCTACTATACAGGGCTGGACTGGGACAAAAATGTGGCCCTGGACTTCATCCAGACTGGCCCACTTTGACAGGAGACAGGTCTCTCCCATGTCGGCCGATCAAACCCGCCCCCCTCCCGGCCTGCCACCCAAGCCCCCCCACTAGCCATTAGCCGTTCTACATTATTTCTCTTATAGGCAGTACCAGTGGGGAAGCTAGACATTATTTCACCCGGGGCAAAGAATCAGTTTGGCGCCCCCCCCCCCCCATCCTAATGGAACAAGATTAGGCAGGAAAGTTAGAAACTCCCAGGCCCCCCCATGCTCCTCTGTTCCCCCTGCTCCTCTGTACCCCCCTGTGCTCCTCTGGTCCCCCCCATGCTGTTGATCTATTCCCTCCATGCTGCTCTGGTCCCCCATGTGCTCTGCTGGTCCCTTGCATGGTCCTCTGGTCCCCTGCATGCTCCTCTGGTCCCCCCATGCTGCTCTGGTCCCCATGTGCTCTGCTGGTCCCCCGCATGCTCCTCTGGTCCCCCCTTGCTGCTCTGGTCCCCCGCATGCTCCTCTGGTCCCCCGCATGCTCCTCTGGTCCCCCCCCATGCTACTGCTCTATTCCTCCCCATGCTGCTCTGGTCCCCCATGTGCTCTGTTGGTCCCTTGCTCCTCTGGTCCCCTGCATGCTCCTCTGGTCCCCCCATGCTGTTCTGGTCCCCGTGTGCTCCTCTGGTCCCCCATGTGTTCTGCATGCTCCTCTGGTCCTCTGCGTGCTCCTCTATTCCCCCCATGCTCCCCTGGTCCCCCCATGCTGCTCTGGTCCCCCATGTGATTCTATATGCCCCCCATGCTGCTCTGGTCCCCCATGTGCTCTGCTGGCCCCCCCCATGTTCCTATGGTCCCCCCATGCTGCTCTGGTCCCCCCCATGTGTTCCGCTGGCCCCCGCGTGCTCCTCTTGTCCCCCGAATGCTCCTCCCCCCACCCCCTCATGCTGCTCTGGTCCCCCATATGCTCATCCCTCCCCCCTCATGCTTCTCTGGTCCCCCATATGCTCCTCTCTTTCCTACCCCCCTCATGCTGCTCTAGTCCCCCATATCCCCATCTCTCCCCCACTCATGCTGCTCTGGTCCCCCATATGCTCCTCTCTTTCCTACCCCCACCCCCCTCATGCTGCTCTGGTCCCCCATATGCTCCTCTCTCCCCCTCCATGCTGCTCTTGGCCCCTGTGCTCCTCTGTCCCCAACCCCCCCCCCCCCCCCGCAGCACTTACCTCCTCTCCCTGCCTAGTTATGCAGCGCGACTGAATAATGTCATGATTTTCAGGAGTTGGCACTGAGAAGCTCATCATACGATCCGGAAGGAGGGCGGCCACACACAGCTGTAACATAAGCTTCCTCGGCACTCCTTCTCCTGCTCTTTCCTTCCCCGCTCTCCATCCTGTCTGCTGCCGTGGAGAATCTAGATGGAAAGCGGGGGAAGAAAAGAGCAGGAGAACGGGGGGGGGGGGGCATCGGGAAACTCCCGGTAGTCCCGATGGGCAGTACATGCAACAGATTTTGCACTCTCCAGTTTTAGTAAATCAACTCCAAAGAGTACTTCAATTATGTTGACCTCATTCATATATACATGTAGGGAAAAAAAATACTCCTTTTAACTTTATGCATTTTTTTTGTTCTAATTTCTATTTCATGGGTCGTTTGTACAAAGCACCATAGCAACATTCTCAACTGAAATTTTAGAATGTTCTTAGACTTTGTTGATTTTCTTTTGTCTTAACCTAGTACAGCAGGTGCCATAAACCCATTAGTCCAATCGTAAAATAAAGAATAGTTAATTATGTATGTTCTGTTTGAATAATGTAGCATGGTGCATTATGTTTTCTCACAACACGTGTCATAAATTAAACCTGTATGCAATCAATGTCCAGTTAGGCTCGGTTCACACTGCAGCGATGCGGGAACCCTGCGAATCCACTGCGGGTTCCCGCATCGTACGTCTCCCAGTAGCAGTTCACAGTGCCCTGTGCGAACTGCTGGGAGTGTCAATTAAAAGTTAATGACACCCCCTAATCAGTTTGCATATCGCAGTGCAAACTGAAAATTCAGACAGGAATTGGATCGCATTGGTGTGAACACCCATGCAATCCGATTCTGCTGCAGACCAAAAAAAGGGTCCTGTGCGAGTTTGGGCAGAATGCGATGCGAATTCAGCCATACTATCTGTATGGCGAAAATCGCATTGCACAGAGTTCGCATGTGATTTGCACTGCAGTGCGGTGCGAATCACATGCGATGTCGGACATCGCACCAGTGGGAACCGGCCCTGACTCCACGCTGCATTGAATTTTTCATAGAGAGTCTTGTGTAATGAGATACAGAGAAAAGTCATACTGAGGAATTCAATATATAGCATATTATTCTGGCGGTTTGGCCCTTTAAAATAGCCTGTGCTAAATTAAAAATCCCTGCCGCCTGTTTCGGTAGCTTTACCAAACACTTGCATCATATTCAGGTAGTTCTTAAAAGTGCCACTTTTACAAAGTGGCGCTATTACTGCACCAAATTCAGAAATAATTTCCTCCAGTTCGTATGCGAATAAAGAAGAACGCTGCTCTCCCGACCAGCCTTTGTAACTCAGAGGTTTGGAGTTGTCACAGCTTACGTGTCTCCACCAAAAATCAAGACCCATGACACGTTTCTTTCTGTCCACCAGAGCTTAGTCATAGGGTAGATAATGAAACTGGAGTTAATGATGACCATTTCTAAGTTTGCACAAAGAGACAGGCAGTATCTCTATACAGTGTGTATTGGCAAGATATTTGCCGCTGCTATCTCCTCCCATTCCCATCTGTCACTGGTGGGTAGGGATGCTGACAGTGGATGAAAAAAACAAGATTGGATGCCTGGATCAACCGTTATGTACTCTAAAATTAAACTATAATTTATCAAAATTGATCAATCTTTCATCGAATGGATAACCAGAAGATGCAGTCCTAGCGACCCTAAAATCGCATACAAAAAAAAGGGGGAAGAAAGTTCTCCCAAGTGGGCCAAAAATAGGACACTGTGATTAATTTAATTGATTTATTGAGTAGAAAAAATTTACACACAACAATATAATGAAAAAAGAGACTGATTAAATAGCCCACAGACAAGTTAAAAAAGACAACGTTGTCATTGATTAAAAAGGGGAGTTCGCAGCTGTGCATGCATCACACACAGAATAACCACATTCAAGTACACACACTGATCACTTAGTTAGCTACAGAAGGACAAGTGATGTATAAAGAGCTCCTTCCTAAATGAGATCAGGGTTGTAACAAAATATGACTTCTGGTAACTAATTGAAGTTGGGTCAGGTGGCTCATTTGAATGTGGATAGTGTGGAGTGTCTTAGTTGGTGCAGAGCTGTCCTATGATCATGTATGGGGTATTGAATAACAATCCACAGCGGGATAATAGTAAGTCCCTTATTGAGATTGGTTGGACAGATTCCACCTTGGCAAAGCAGAGGGGGTGGTTTTGCTGATACTTGATGAACGGACTTAGCACAAAGTCAATCAGTACAATGGTGGCATGGATACTTCTCCATCAGGTGCAAAGTGGGGAGGCAATATGGAAATTAAACACCGTGACAATTTCATGAGTGCATACTCTCACCAAGTCCTGTGTGTCCACCGCTTCCATGTGCCTCTACCCACTAATCCGACTTTGAGGCTTGCTCAGTGTATAACGGAATCCAGCCACCTGGAGGGTGTACGAGATGGCGTTCGACACTGACTGGCGGTTTCGTCCGGAATACAGGAAACCGCCGTTCAGTCACCAACACCATGCTTCGCTCGTGCAGAGAGCCAATGATCACCCGTTCGACGTGCTGACGTCAGCATGTCGAACGGGGGATCGTTCGCTCGCTGCCTCCTGTTATACACTGAGCGAGCCTCAAAGTCGGATCAGTGGGTAGAGGCGCATGGAAGCGGTGGACACACAGGACTTGGTGAGAGTATCCATTCATGAAATAGTGATGGTGTTTCATTTCCCATATTGCCTCCCCACTTTGCACCTGATGGAGAAGTATCTGTGCCACCATTGTACCGATTGACTTTGTGCTAAGTCCGTTCATCAAGTATCAGCAAAACCACCCCCTTTGCTTTGCCAAGGTGGAATCTGTCCAACCAATCTCAATAAGGGACTTACTATTATCCCGCTGTGGATTGTTATTCAATACTGACAGTGGATGAAGCTTGATGGGGAAACTGAGACATTAGTTCATCAAGTCCACTGGCTCCTTGTGACTGACAGCAAGCAATAGGTGGATTTTATAGCCAATAGCAGGCTGTCTTTTAGCTATGGATTCATCCACTGTCTGCTGTCTATCTCAAGGGAGAGGAACTGATCGGAAACTAATGTCTGAATTCCCATCAAGGTCTAAACACCTAGCTTTGAATTTCTTTGCCTGTAGAGCTGTCTGCGTGACGCTCAGATGCGCTGAGGATAGGGTGCCTGTATGTACATGAATGCATGGATTTGTCGCCTGCACCAACATTTGTCATGCAGAGGAATGTCAGAATTCTTTAGTGTTTTAGAAACTCTTTATGAACAAAATATAACGGTCAACTATTCTTTTGATGGGTCCAGTGCACCTCAGAAGCTGAAATGGTCTAAAATATAACATAGCACTAAAGGTGGTGCTAACAAGATCACTGTGGATCCCCTCTGGATACTAGGCCAAGGCTTGAGATTAAGCTGCATGCCCTCCAAGTAAGATTTTTTACTACTGTTATAAAAAAAAAAAAAAAATCTCCAAAACCCTTAAATTCTATGATGGTGGTGCCCACAGCTTTTTTATACATGGATAACAAACACTACATTAGCCCCACATGTCTTAATCTCCTGTTTTATATATCCTTGGCTTTTGCAGCAATAGCTTGGCACCAAATGGTGCTGATAAACTTATCAATAACCTTCTTTGCCTCCGTTTTTTTTTTTTTATTCTTTATTTATAATGACAATAAGAACAATTATTACAAAATGCAGGCCTTCAATCGTCATTGCTGACCCTGATACAATAACATTACAGGGAATGGTAAACCTTGTAAGGAGGTAGAATAAAGAGCCACAATGATCACAAATAAGTCTAGTGGAAGATTGCTCAGAGCAGGGCCGCAGGCAATAAAACTGGCAAAAAGACTATGAGGGCTATAAAGAGCAGCAGGACATAAGTCGCCAGATGGGGGAAATCACACTAAGAAATTGACTTTTGACAGCACATGGATAAATAATGTAGAAATCTAGTTTTTTATTTTTTTATTTTAGAAAAATAGTAAAAAATACATAAATACTTTCAGAATTATTGAGGTGATAATTATTGATACATAACCTAGGGTAATGCTCTAATATCGCTTCAAAAACTACAATAACATAGGTTAACTCAATAGTAAAGGAGCTACATATCTAGTAAACAGGAGATGGTGGAACAGTGTACATGTGAAGCGAGTAACATTAGCCATGGGTCCAGTGTAAAATAGTTGTCTTGAATTGCTTTACATGTTTCGCGCATTGTAACGCTTCTTCAGGAGCATAATAATAAACAGATCAGATTGGAAGATATAACATGAATCTGGGTATTAGTAAATTGGCAAAATATCTAAAATAAGCAGTTAATTGATTTGGTAGAAATCATAATAAGCGACAGCAGGATAGTAAACTGAACACAGGCTGCAAAAGAAGGTGTCCTCCAGGACTCTGGAGCTAGGAACGCCAAAAGGGTGTGCACCAGTAGGAGCCTGGTGCATGGGCTGGGCAGAGAATCTCTGTCCACAGTACAGCCCCAAGACAGTAATGTGGCCGAGCTGGAAGCCTGGACACTGCGTGTGATAGCGGGCCTGGATAGAGCCTTCCAGGCTTCCAGCTCGGCCACATTACTGTCTTGGAGCTGTACTCTGGACAGAGATTCTCTGCCCAGCCCTTGCACCAGGGTCCTACTGGTGCACACCCTTTTGGCGTTCCTAGCTCCAGAGTCCTGGAGGACACCTTCTTTTGCTGCTTACCAGCAGCCTGTGTTCAGTTTACTATCCTGCTGTCGCTTATTATGATTTCTAACAAATCAATTGGCTACTTATTTGAGATATTTTGCCAATTTACTAATACCCAGATTCGTGTTACATCTTCCAATCTGATCTGTTTATTATTATGCTCCTGAAGAAGCGTTACAACACACGAAACATGTAGAGCAATTCAAGACAACTATTTTACATACTGGACCCATGGCTATTGTTACTCGCTTCACATGTACACTGTTCCACCATCTCCTGTTTACTGGATATGTATCTCCTTTACTATTGAGTTTACCTATGTTATTGTAGTTTTTGAAGCAATATTAGAGCATTACCCTGGGTTATGTATCAATAATTATCACCTTGATAATTCTGAAAGTATTTATGTATTTTTTACTATTTTTCTAAAATAAAATAAAAAAAAACGAGATTTCTACATTATTTATCCATGTGCCATCAAAAGTCCATTTCCTAGTTTACTTAGTATCTCTCCTGCTATATCGGGGCGTTGGCACATTTGTATTAGTGCATCCACAGTGTCACCCTGTGAGGATGCACATTAAAGCAATTCTTTCAAAGATGGGGGAAATCAAACACCCTGCCAAAAAGCTTTCTTTTTCTTGGGGAAGCAGAAAAAGAGGTACAGAAGTAGGAGAGTAGAGAAGAGAAAATAGAGGAAAAAAAAGGGGGGTGAAGAGGAAGAGAAATTTCTCAGGCCCTATACATCTCCACCTATGCACAGGTAGATTTAAGAAGTTCAGTATTTATGGAAAAAGATAAATTGAGTCCAGTAAAACCATGCCCTACGGAAGTGGGCCTCTTGTTTCTTAAAGCGGAAGTAAAGCCATCCGTAAAACAGTTTCATTTCCGGCACGTGCCGGAAATGTAACACTCCCATTGGTTGTGCTCTCAACCAAACTATTAAACCATCCAATGGCTGGTGTCATAACTGATCACATGAGCAGCATCATGGCAGTTGTACATTAAACAGAGGCAAAGATGGCAGCTTCCTTGGCTGAAAACGATAGGGGGGTTTACTTATACTTTAAGAGAGGAATTGAGTTTACAGACAAATTCCACTGACTTACTATGGGAGGCAAAGTGGATTCCCATTGAACCGGGATACAAGCCCTGGCCGCATTTAGGAGAAGTCTCAGCAAAAAATATTGATATTCTCACTTGACCAAATGTGCTCCTTTAAATGTAAAGAAGGCAATGCTACTCCCATGACCAAGATAAATAACCCTACTTATTTTTTAGTTTTTCCTCACACATGAATGGGTATTCCAAGTGAACACAGGTTTGCATCAATTACTGTATTTAAGGAGAACCTCTGCTTCAACAGTCCGAGGCGAGGTACCTCGCCCGCCCCAGCAACTTCTCTTTGACTTTTTCCGGGTTCCAGTCTTTGGCCATCTTGTTTGGCCGGCGCAGAATCATCTTTCCCACGCGTGTGCTGGAGTAGAGTCATCCCAACACGCAGGTACTTTGGTGAATTGGAAACTGAGGTGCACATGCATAGCTCAGTGTACATTCTACAGATCACTACAGACAGGTAGCTTTATTTTTTGCAGTAGAGACATTGCATGTCTTTTCTGCAATAAAAGCTTGCCAGCTCACAGTTTATTCCATGAAGGCTTTAGTTTCGCTTTAACATTCACTTTGCAAAGGTAACACCCACTACTCTTTTAGTAAATCTAAAATCCATGGTAAATCTCTAGATTGTCTGCTACTACATATTTTAAAGTATCGTGCCTTAGAATGCTTTCAAATCACTCACACACAACAGAAGTCAGGCTTACTTGTCTATAATTACCCCGTTCTAGCTTTATATCCTTAAATAATTGTATATCTGCTGTATGCCAGCTGTGTGGGACTAGTCCAAGCTGGGAGACTCGGAAGCTGGCCATATACTAGTAGAATTTTATTTGAAATTTTTCGTTTTAGGAATGCTCTTTGATTTTTCTAACCTTTAGCGTAGCCACATTGATATTTGTTTTTGACTATAGTGATGAGGAAAATTCAAAGAAGCAGGATGGAAAATTTTCCTTGAACAAATGAATTTGCAACAGCGCATCTAGTTTTTGTTTGGGAAGATCCATTTATTCTAAAATTAAATGTTAAAAGCAAATGAAATTTTGAAGTACTTTCGACGACATTCATCAAGTCACTGAATGCAATGAGAATTTTCAAACAAATGTTCGTATGAGTGTTTTTTCGGAAATCTACTAGTGTATGGCCAGCTTAAAGCGGAGGTCCACCGAATTTTTTTTTTTTAAAAGTCAGCAGCTACAAATACTACAGCTGCTGACTTTTAAAATAAGGACACTAACCTGTCCAGCGTGCCTGCGATATCGGCACCCGAAGCCGATCTACCGCTCGGCTCTCGGATGCTGCCGCCGCCATCTCTCGGTAAGAGAATCAGGAAGAGAAGCCTTGCGGCTTCACTTCCTGGTTCCCTACTGCGCATGCGCGACTCACGCTGCGCAATGCCACTGGTTCCTGCTGTCTTCTGGGACCCGTGTGTCTCCCAGAAGACAGCGGGGGGGGCGTCGGACGTGGTGTAGATCAGTGTTTCTCAACTCCAGTCCTCAAGGCGCCCCAACAGGTCAGGTCTTCAGGATTTCCATTATTTTGCACAGGTGATTTGATCAGTTTCACTGCCTTAGTAATTAACCACAACTATTTAATCAGAGGGAAATCCTGAAAACATGACCTGTTGGGGCGCCTTGAGGACTGGAGCTGAGAAACACTGGTGTAGATTCTTGCAGATAATGCGGGGGTCTAAGCCTGGAAGTGGGTGCAAATACCTGTCTTAGACAGGTATCTGCTCCCCCCCCCCCTGAAAGGTGCCAAATGTGACACCGGAGGGGGGGAGGAATCTAGTAGTGAGCAAACTACCTTCATAACACAGTGATAGATAATACCTGGAGCAGGTGATGCTTAGTCAAAAAACAAAAGAAGATACAACACTCCAAGACATGTGAAGTCTAATGCTGATCATAGATGGATTATTTTTTTTGATCAGCCAGCGGACTGATCAAAAAAAATTATTTCCTCCATCCACACAAGTGAGTTCGATAGAGAAATACTCCCTGTTGTGTTATTGTATCCTGATAGCAGGGACCCCTCCACTGTCAAAATACACTGATCAGTGCTGCAGTCGATTGAATTGAATGAAAAATTTCCAACATTCATGTTCAAGAGCAGCCGAACATTAGATTGACTTGTCTCGAGCAGGAATGACCATTCATGGGTTGAAATTCACCCGGTTCCTGAACGGGCCACATTTCACCCCATCTATGGCCAGCCTACACATCCCACCAGAAGAACTTCAGAACACAACACTGCTGGGCTAAAGGCACTCAGATAAATAAGAATCACACATCTGATAATCATGCAAACCTGCCAGTTCTAGACTCCATTTACAACAGGGCTTGACAAATTTGCTTGGAATCTAGGTGCCAGCTAAAAAAGTTAGGAGCCAGGAACGCGCACCGGACCGCCGAGCTTGCGCGCAGAAGCGAGCGCATACGTGAGTAGCGCCCGCATATGAAAGCGGTGTTAAAACCACACATGAGGTATCGCCGCGATTGGTAGATCAAGAGCAATAATTCTAGCCCTGGACCTCCTCTGTAACTCAAAACATGCAACCTGTAGAATTTTTTAAACGTCGCCTATGGAGATTTAAAGGGTAAAAGTTTGTCGCCATTCCACGAGCGGACGCAATTTTTAAGCGTGACATGTTGGGTATCAATTTACTCAGCGTAACATTATCTTTCACAATATATTAAAAAAAAATGGGCTAACTTTACTGTTGTCTTATTTTTTAATAAAAAAAAAAAAAGTGTATTTTTTCCCAAAAAAGTGCGCTTGTAAGACCGCTGCGCAAATACGGTGTGACAGAAAGTATTGCAATGACCGCCATTTTATTCTCTCTAGGGTGTTAGAATAAAAAATATATATAATGTTTGGGGGTTGTAATTAAAGGGAAGGAGATGGGGCAGTGGAAACAGACAGGGCTGAAGCTCCATTAGCATTGCTGGTTGTATGTCATACCAACGGCCACCACAAGATGGCGCCAGATCACAGAAGGAAGCATAGGCCTACAGAGAAGCATAGGCCAGCAGAAGGCCGCAAAGCCGCGGCCTCAATTACCGGCCGGCCTGACGCGATCGCGCGGCGGGGGGGGGTTCACGGAGACACAGGATGCCCCAGGCGCCAGGTCACTAATTCTAGTCGCAATGCCGACCTGGCGCCCGGGGATTGTCGAGCCCTGATTTACAATAATGTGATTTGGCAGCAGTTTGTATGCATTTTTAATTGTAAACGGAATTAAATACTGTATATTACAATTTGGTTTTAATTTCCTTAGAGAAAATGCACCAAAGTGAACAAAAAAAACAACACAAATATTGTGCATTAAATTTTCGGTGACAGGAATTATATTTACTCAGCATTTGCACTCTGTAGGTTTGGAAAATTTGAATTTCAGTTCTGCAAAGAGGTTATCTAAAATAATCTACAATATTCCATAGAAAATCTGTATCTTCCTGTAAACAGAACTTAATGTCAATTAACTAAAGGGCCAGAGGAAGCTCGATTAGCAAAGTTAGGCCTCTTTCACACGGGGCGGATCCGTGAAGATCCGCCCCGTGAAGCTCCGCTTGCTCAGCGGGGATCGCTCTGTTGATCCCCGCTGAGCCAACGGATGACTGGGCGGTCCCCGCACACTGTGCAGGGACCGCCCTGTCAGAGCGCCGCTCTCCCCTATGGGGAATCGGATGACGACGGACCGTAGAGTCCGTTGTCATCCGATCCGCTCCGCAGATGGAAGGAAAAATAGGATTTTCCTCCGTCACACTTTTTCGGAGCGGAGCGGAGCGGATGTCAGCGGACATGTCACCGCTGACATCCGTGCTTCCATAGGGGTGCATGGAGGATCCGTTTCAGGTCCGCCTAAAAAACTGACAGGCGGACCTGAACGGACCTCCGTGTGAAAGAGCCCTAAGTCCATACATTAGTCATGTTCTTATGAACAACCAGTGGGACACCTTTTCTAGTGACAGCTGTCTGAAAGGGGATTTCCCTTTATTAGACAGCAAGAAACTGAAAATTTCCCCAATGGGACACAGAAAACAAATGAAGAAAAAATAAATGCCAATCTTTTTTTTTTTTCTTTTGCGACATCCAAAATAATGCCTCGTACACACAATCAGTTTTCCTGACAGGAAAATCACGTTTTCTTTTCAGCAGGAAAACTGCTGAAATTTGTCTTGCATACACACGGTCACAATAATCTTGGACGAAATTCAAGAACGCGGTGACGTACACCGCGTACGACGAGCCAAGATCAATGAAGGCAGTTCGGCTCTTCTGCTTGATTCTGAGCATGCGCGGTTATTTTCGCATTGTAATTGCATACAGATGACCGCGATATAATTTTTTCCTGTCACGAAAATTGAGATCCTGCTCTCAATCTTTTCTTGACAGGAAAACTGACAGAGCAAGTGTGATGAAGCATACACACGGTCGGTTTTCCTGACAAAAACCTCACATCGCACTTTTCCTGTCAGAAAAACTGATCGTGTGTACGAGGCATTACACTTTTCACGTTTCTATTTTCAAGACACACAGCATGTTGGGATGTCGGCCTATTGTAAAACTGTTTTCAATATTTCCTAATTAAAGAAAATGTTTTTTGAACTAACATGTTTGATCCCAACATATACAAGCTGATGTTACCTTTTAGCATTAAACTGCACTCTTGCCTTATTTTTAATGCTGTGTTCGTACTGTGTTCTAGCAAATCTGTATATTATTGCTAATATTTTTTTTTTCCTTTTGCTGTTTGATAACCTCTAACCTTATCTTGTTCATGTCACTGCAGAATACACAACGTTACCACCCTTCCATATTCATTATCTAACTATTTACAAATGATGGAGGGGGAGAGCCAGCAAGAGAGAGATTATACAGAGTTTGTGTAATCGGAATAGACTGCCCTGGACAACAGTGTGACAAGATCTATTAAGCAAATGACCAGAACATGTACCTTCACACGACTGTAATTTGCATTACAATTCTAAAGAATGTAATTGACTTTAATTTTCTGTATATCATCTTGATACACAGTGTCAGCCTCACCTTTTGATTCAGTCCTCTTCCTTCTCAGAATGGAGAAGAAAAGGGACAGCCGTTTAGGCCCCCTTTCCTCATGGGGTCACGGCATCGGCATAGGTGACAAACAAAAACAAAAACCGCTCAGGTGTAGACGTCCTCCAGGTGACTATCTCCTCCCAACAGCCAAGGGTGCAGGCAATGCAATTTCAGGCAAAACAAAAGATCAAGTCTTCTGGACAGCAGCACTCCAATAAAAAGCCTTTAATATGTAAAATCTTCAAAAATCCAAATACAGCACAGCAAGTCACAAAATTCTGGTTAGAGCTGACTAGTTTCACACTTTCTTAGTGTTTAGGTTATAGTTCTAGGTGAGGGGACATTAAGGGTTAAAGAGGTCAGTGGGCTATTGAGGTCAAAGGTGAAGTTTTAGAAGGTTAGCAGCTAGTTAGGATTGGTCAGTCAGATCAGGTGTTTTTAGAGGGTTCTGGAAGGTTAGAAGGTTAAGCTGGGATCGGTTAGAAAGGTCAGCTGACAGTTGAGGGACTTTTCTAGAAGGCAGTTCTGGCCTATTTAAGGGCCAGTTTCTGAGTGGGGCCGGTGCCAGTTGCCAGAGGAAGATCAGCAGGCGAAGCTACCCGCCCTACCCCCCCCCCTCGTCGCGGCCGATTCATGTGGTGGCTCCCTCTGGAGGATAGCCGGAGGGGAGATTTAAGGTAAAGTTTAAGTGCAATTTGCTGTATCAGTTCGAGTCTAAGTGGCTGGGCTGAATAATAGGATTTTTGTACTCACCGTAAAATCCGTTTCTCTGACGTCCATGGACCGACGCAGCTCTCATACTGATTACATGTGGGTATATGTCCCTGCTCGCAGGAGAAGACCTAGGCAGAATGTTAGAGGTTAAAACATTCTAGAACAAGCCAGAGCTGAACAGCCCCGCCCAGGGGGGCGGTCCCTCCGGACATTACCCTTCCACCTGCAGCTAATCAGCCTCAGTTCGTAACAAAGCAGTACAAACTTAAAAGGAAGGGTGGGTGCTGCGTCGGTCCATGGACGTCAGAGAAACGGATTTTACGGTGAGTACAAAAATCCTATTTTCTCTTATCGTCCATGGACCGACGCAGCTCTCATACTGATTACATGTGGGACGTCCCAAAGCAGTATAAGAAAAGGGTGGGAGCAAAAAAAGTAAGGAACAACCAAAACTTCACTCCAAACCAGCAGAGCCCCTCAACGGAGAAGTTGCAACATTAGACAGCGGCCTGCAACACTTTGCGGCCGAAGGAAGCATCCGAAGATGCAGCCGCATCAACCTTGTAGAACTTTGAAAAGGTATGAACGGACGACCAGGTCGTCGCCTTGCACGCTTGCGCAACCGACGCTTGATGTCGGAAGGCCCGGGAAGCACCAATTGCCTTGGTGGAATGCGCCGCAACCGGAAAGGGAGGCGCTCGCCCCTTAAGAGCATAGGCCTGTATGACGGTCTGCCTGATCCACCTAAAGACGGTGGCAGACGACACCGCTCGGCCCTGTTTTGGACCAGACACAGATTTCCGAATGGAAACAGTAGCAGACAGGTACACTCGTAAGGCTTGTACCCATCTTAATGCAGGAAGCGCAAACTCTCAGGGAAGCGATGGGTGAGGACACAAGGACGGAAGAACAATGTCCTTCTTAAGGTGAAAGGCCAAGACCATCCTTAGAAAAGAAGGATGGTCGTGGGCGCAACACCAACATATCCTTATGGAGGACCAAGTAAGGCAACTTGCCAGACAAAGCTGCCAACTCAGACACCCGTCTAACCGAAGCAATGGCCAATAAGGCCAACTTCCGGGACAAGGTCAAGAGAGGAATCTCTCTGATATTCTCAAAGGGATGTTCTTGGAGAACCGAAATGCATCAAAATCAGATCCCAAGTAGGGAGAGGAGGCTTGACAGGGGGGACCACATGGCGAACCCCCTGCCCAAAAGGTGCTAATCAAGAAATGGCCCAGCAGCGGTCGTTGAAAAAGACAGTCCGGGCCGAAATCCGACCCTCAAAAAAAGGTATGCAAGGCCAGCTTTTGGGTCACACCCGCTGTAAGAACAGCAAAATCCTGGGAACGGAAAACATCCGAGGATGCCACTCAAGTTCCTCGCACATAGCGATGTAAGCCTTCCAGGTACGGTGAGATATCTTTCTGGAGGAAGATTCCCGTGTCAACAACATAGAAGAGATGACCGAATACGAGAGAACTCGGTCCTTTAGCACCTGGCTTTAAACAGCCATGCCATTAAAGCCAAGGACTGTAAAGCAGGATGAAGTATGCTCTGTGAAGCCGGCGAGGCAACAACAGTAGCAGAGGGTAAGCATATATCAGGCAATACTGCCCCCACGGGCTTCCAACGCGTCTAACGCATCCGCCCAGGGGTCCCTGGACCTGACCACGATCTTGCCACCTTGCGAGTGAGTCGAGAGGCCACAAGGTCCACTTCCGGTGCCCCACCTCCGGTAAAGAAGGTGGAAACACCTCCGGATGCAAGGACCCTTCGCCTGCAATGCACACGGCCGACAGGACCGTCTTGCAGCGAGACGTATGAAAATCCCAAAGAGACTCCGCAATGTATCGGAGAAGGGAGGCCCCAGTGTACAGGGTGCCTCAAATGTTGGCCAATAAAGGCAACTTGACGGAACTTCCCTAGAAACTCGGTCAGAGGACTAGTACCTCAGCCTCCACAGGTGGCGCAAACCCACCCCGGGCACAGAGACCCTAAAGGCTAAAGTAGTTGTAGTGCACCTGCTAGACGACTGATGAATGAAGCAGAGGCTTTTGCCCAGTCATTGAGCTACAAAAAATGCCAGAGACGCAGCCACTAACGGGCGCAACGCCAACCCCAGCCTGGCGAACACAGTCCAAGCCAGCGCTTCTGATCACCAATGAAAGCAGGTGGAAAGTGATACCCCTGAAACTAGGGATCCTTGTGACAATGCTCCATCCAGCAGCTACCCATGGATAGGTGCTGATTGTGCAAACACATAGTTTATACTATGTATTGCGTCAAACGCACAAATGGAGAGTGTGGGAGGAAACCCACCCAGCCACAAAGAGCATAATACCACCACATACGGCGTATGTAGTTTAGTATTTGTGGATAAACCTATTAAACGCGTATATACTGTGCCAGCGACGAAGGCGTGCACATCATCGGGGCCTGGACGTAAACCAGCCACACAGATTGCGTACACAACCGTGTAGGTATGTTAGCCTGCGAATAAACAAATTGCACATGTTTATACTGTGCATAGCGCTGAGAATGCGCACACCATTGGAACGCAGGGGAGAAACCTGAGCACCCGGATGAAACCCATGCAGACTGCATACGCATACCGTGTATGGTATTATAGTATGTGTGCTAAACATTTTGCACAAGCCCATGTGTGCATAGCACCGAAGGCGCGCACACTGTTGGCGCGTGGGAGGAACCGAAGTACCCCACGCATACTCAGAGAATGCAATACCTACAGCTACTGTAAATGTATTTAGTGTAGTGTATAGACATAATGTGTATGTTTACACCGTGTATTGCACCAAAGGCATGCATGTCATGTAGCATGGGCAGAAACCCACGCAGACTGCATACGCATACCGTGTAGGTATTATAGTGTGTGTGCTAAACCTTTTGCACAAGCTCATGTGTGCAAAGCACCGAAGGCGTGCACACCGTTGGCGCGTATGAGGAACCGAAGTACCCCACGCATACTCAGAGAATGCAATACCTACAACTACTGTAAATGTATTTAGTGTAGTGTATAGACATAATGTGTATGTTTACACCGAGTATTGCACCAAAGGCATGCATGTCATGTAGCATGGGCAGAAACCCACGCAGACTGCATACGCATACCGTATAGGTATTATAGTGTGTGTGCTAAACCTTTTGCACAAGCTCATGTGTGCATAGCACCAAAGGCGCGCACACCGTTGGCGCGTGGGAGGAACCGAAGTACCCCACGCATACTCAGAATACAATACCTACAACTACTGTGAATGTATTTAGTGTATAAACATAATGTGTATGTTTACATCGTGTATTGCACCAAAGGCATGCATGTCATGTAGCGTGGGCGGAAACCCACGCAGACTGCAAAGACATACCGGGTAGGTCCAATCGCACAAATTTAGACTGTGCATAGCGCCGAAGCGCCCACTCGGGAGAACTCCACGCAGGCAGCACACAGATACCGTGTAGGAATGATACCATGTGAATCAACATAATATTGCACATGTTTATGCTGTGCATTTCCATTGGAGCGTGGGGGGAAACCGGAGTACCCGGAAGAACCCCACGCAAACAGTATACCCATACTGTATACATGTATAATATGTGCAATAAACATATTGAACATGTCTATACTGTGCAGAGAGCCGAAGCGCACATACTATGAGAGTGCGGGAGGACACCGTAGCCCCCGCCAGCCCAGAGAGTATGATACATACATATACTGTGAATGTATCTGGAGTCGTGCATAAACATATTTTGTACGTTTATATCATGTATGGCACTGAAACACAGCATTGGAACGTGGGGACAGCCACGCAGACACAGAGACCAATAACACATACATACACTGTGAATGTATGCAGTGTAGAGGTATAGGATGAATTTAAATTATGGCGCAGAGGCGCATAATCTTCTCTGTATCATTCCAACCTGCTTGACAGTGCTGCTGAAGCAGCATACAGGTAACAGTTAACCTCTGATCCTCAGACCGTGTGTCAGAGCTCAAATCATTCCCCAGGAAATGGCGGGAAATGTTACCTCAGGTATCACACACAAGGCTCACAGGGATTAGAGACATAAATGAATAAAGTCCTCCCTCATCCATGCTGCTCTTGAGGCAGCGTGTGAGGAAAACTGTGAGGAAACTGTGTAAAAGAAAAGCTTGTCACAGCAATTTCAGCCTGAGTGTGATTCTCACATCATCAATGAGATCACTTACAAGCGCCCTGTCATTCACTGACACAGAACTGGAGTCTTCCTCACAAGGGAATGTCCTGTTCATAAACATTAAATATTCAGAGGTTGGGTCCTGAGCCCAATAGCTAGGTCCATATCTGACTCAGAGCACTCCTTCACTAAAGATTTTTGTGGGGGGAGGGGGCTTATAGCTCCTTTTGCTCGCACACCGCTTCCATTCTGACAGGAATGATTCCAGGACTGCTGACAACTGGTCCATAAGGACCGCAGGTGCAGGAAACATATGAACATGTTTAACTGTGCAGCACTGCCAGTTGCCCCAGGCAATGTGGAGAGCAGGTGTATCAGACTCCATAAACGCCACCCTCTGAGACCTTATACACTATACAGTGAATATACAGTCCACCCACTGGCTGCGCTGAGGAGGGGATACCCGGGAGGACCCACCAACCCTTAAGGACAGCTCAGTCTGTGAGGAGATTGTGAGGGGATTCGCGCCGCCGCCAGAAATAAATGCGCGGCGGCCACAAGAAAATGGCTGCCGTCCGCAGCTATAACTGTGCCACTAAACGCCAAGATGGCCGCCGAGCGCAAAATTCAAAGCTCTAATGCGCGCCAATGGCGCACGCAATAACCACCTCAAACAGCGCCAATGGCGCACGCAATAATCACCTCACACACCAGAAAAAACTGCAGACATGAGCGCTCAACCAGGCCAGAGTGACCCCCAAGCACCCCACAGCACAGCACCAGTACAGGGTGCAGAGAGCAGCATAACAAGGGGGGGGACAGGGAGAAACCCTCACACACAGAAACACAGCCAGCATGTACTCACCTGCAGTAGGAGAGACTACTTACCCGTCCCTTTCAGGGACCCACTGGCTTGTTTCAGACAGACCTATCACAGAGTCGTACTGCGTAGCTGTCGGCCCGGTCCACCGCGAGAGATACAGTCAGTCAAGTACTGTTCAGTCTTGAGAGGACCGCGGGAGCATGAAAGCAACCCAGCCACCCCTGGAGCCATGGGGTATGTCGTGAACTGAGTCTCACGCACGCAAGGCGAGGATCAGCACGCTCGATGGTCGGACAGGGAAGACTACGAGGATACTAGTGTACCCAACCTGTTGCCCAGCCGACAGTTGATTGAAGGTCTCAAAAATAAAATAATAAAATTCCCAAAGGAATAAAAATCAAAAGTAAAATCTTCCAGGAGACTGGCTCCTGAGAGCCACGTCTTCTCCTTCTGCTAGGCAGAAAAAAACTGAGGCTGATTAGCTGCAGGTGGAAGGGTAATGTCCGGAGGGACCGCCCCCCTGGGCGGGGCTGTTCAGCTCTGGCTTGTTCTAGAATGTTTTAACCTCTAACATTCTGCCTAGGTCTTCTCCTGCGAGCAGGGACATATACCCACATGTAATCAGTATGAGAGCTGCGTCGGTCCATGGACGATAAGAGAAATTGGATATTGAGTTAATATTTGGATCAAGAGTATGCGTTTATGAACTAAAGGAGTATTAATATTGATAGATTATAAACCAATGAATCAGGCCGTGGCCAATATTTTCCCAAAAAAAAAAAAAAAATATATATATATATATATATATATATATATATATATATATATATAATAATAATAATAATATATATTTGATATTGATGGATTTATGTAAAAATATAATAATAAATAAGATTTATTTTGATATATATGTGGTTGTGTATTCTTTCCTCTATGCATGTTGTTTTTATGGGTGCATGATGCCTGTGATCCCATGACATTTGACATAAGAAGCATGACACGTTGAACTGTAAGATGATAATAATCATGTGCAGCTGGTAAATATGTGTTTTTATGCCTGTTCTACAATCATCAGGTAGTTTATCTCCAAGGGGTCAGCACACATAAACACACCAGAACTGGATAAATCACCCACAGGCTTGGGGAGAAAGAGCTCAGCACTCTGGGCAACTAATGGCACACTGGCACACTAAAGGTACAACTCTGGGCAACTAATACATGATCCTGTGTGGTGGGATTGTACCTGCACTGCATTGGTTAATTGCTCGTTTAGGTCTAGCTCAACCTTTTAAGAGCGAGGGCCACTTAAGAGATGTAACTGGTCGCAGGCCAAAATGAGTGGAGAGGGCGAATGACAGGTCCGTGTCCGCTCTGCATATGCAGAGGGGACACAGCCCGCTTTACTCTATGAGCCCTCCAATTCCACAGATCCCCTTCTGTTTTTTTTTTTGTTTGTTTTTTAACGGATCTGATTGGAGGTAGGTGGGTGTAAACGGATACAAGTCTGTTTACATCTGCCACTCCATAGAGGTGAATCGAGGGTCCGGTCAGGTCTGACTGAATTACGGACAGGTGGACCCGATCAGACAGATTTTGTAAAAGGGGCCTGCCTTGTACACACGGTCAGAATTTCTGATGAAAAAAGTCAGACGGAATTTTTTCATCGGATTTTCCGACCGTGTGTGTGCCCCATCTGACTTTTTCCTACGGAAATTCCGACGGAGTTAGAAAGAGAACATGTTCTCTTTTTTTCTGAATAATTTTTTTTCGGAAATTCCGTTCGTCTGTATGGAACTCTGACGGAGAAAAAAACACGCATGCTTAGAGTCAAGTCGACGCATGTTAAGAAGCATTGAACTTCATTTTTTTGGGCTCGTCATAGTGTAGTACGTTACCGCGTTCTTGACGGTCGGAATTTGGTGTGACAGTGTGTATGCAAGACAGCTTGAATGGAATTCCGTCGGAAAAAGCCATCTAAGTTTATCCCGATGGAAAATCCGATCGTGTGTACAAGGCATAAGGCTGCTTTCACACTGATGCGCTGTGGTTTACCCGTAATGCGGGTGCAGCGCAGTGCACCTCTGGCTTTCCTGCGGGTTAGCTGCACTTTGCTGTGGACTTTTATTATATCCTGTAGGTGTGGTGCACTTTCTGAAAGCGCACCAAAACTCCTGAATGCACACCAAACTCGCAGGTAATAACAGAAGTCTATGGCTCAGTGCATGTAACCCGCAGGGTTGGATGACATTATTGATAAAACACTGATTCTTAAACAGCTGACAATTTTTTTTTCTTTTAGAAATGACTGATTTCACCTTTTTGTATCCTTTTTTTTTTCCAATGCTACTGATCTCCTCAAGTCTCATTTCAGCCACTCCATGTCTACAATTTCTTACTACAGCAGCAGCTGCATGTTATGTTCAGGGCAGGCTTCCTGGGGGTGGCAAAAGTGGAGCGTGCCTGTGCAATAAACTTTAGCATAGCCGCTTATGGCCTCCACTGGAAGAGCATGTACGAGAGTGCCAACAACACAAGAGGACAGGTAAAAGACAAAAACATAGCTATACTTCTTTATAAACAATTATATGGATAGGAACATATCAGAGATTCCAGAGCTTCCTTTCTCCACTCCACCCTTCATTCCCACTCCTCCTAATGGCCCCTTCTTTCCCATTTTCTTTTGTTCTTTTCCCATTTCCTTTTCCTCCCTTTCCCTCTTCTTTTATCTTTCCTCCATTTGCAGAGCGTGTATTGCAGACTAACCATCCTCCACATCGGTCAACATCATTGTTTATCTTAATAAAGATGGCTTTTTCACTTAATTGTAAACCCATCGAAGGTGGATGACATTAATAAGTGATTCTCAGTCATTTCAAATAACAATTGTGAAAGTCAGAGACAAAACATTATCACTCCATGGCCCCTTTTACATGAATGATGTCCATTTTAATCACCAGGGGATCCATGAATGGATCCCCTGCTGAATCAGAACAAAACGCAACGGATGTTTTTTTGGACTATTGCCCATTCAGTTACTAGCCCTTCCTGAGCTTAAAGGACCCATGTTAAGTCTATATGCAGGTGTTTAAATCTGCCTGCCCATAGACCGATATTGAGCCACTGTTTAGATTTACCAGAAGAACTGGCAACAGATCTGAACTCGGTGGCCGTGTAAAGGGGTCTATAACTGGATGTGTACCAGGACTTTCGTGGATGGATAATCATGTATTTTTTAAACGAAAACTGTAGATTTTAAAAAGACTTTTGCATTGGCACGAGCATTATGTGAAACGTTAGTAATTGGGTTTACATGCCCTGGTAAGAGTTTTCCACTTTCTATAAAAAATAGGAAGCCACTAGAACTTTCAGAAGGGATGTGGAATACTCCAACAGGTTGGTTTCTTTGGCTGTGAAAAGGAAGAATTCATCTCCTGACTCATAACAATCAAATTACAGCATAATTCAATGGGAAATTCAGTTTAAACTGAACTGAGTTTTTCATTTCATGTACATGGAAGAGAATAATGTGCTTCCGTTGACGTTCTTGGCAAAATGTCTAGGGGGAGCGGAACCCAACAAGGTAGAAGTACTGGAAAAATTGCTTAAATGTGCATCCTCACAGGGTGACACTGTGGATGCACGAGAAGGAGTCCTCCAGGACTATGGAGCTAAGAACGCTACACAGCACACAGGCTCGCTTTTGAACGCAGTGTCCAGGCTCCCAGCTTGGCCACGGTACTACCTTGGGCTATAATTTGGACAGAGCTGTTCTGCCCAGGCATCAGGCTTCAACCGGTGCTTATTTTTCTTGGCGTTCTTAGCTCCATAGTCCTGGAGGACTCCTTCTCTTGCTGCTTACCAGCAGCCTGTGTTTAGTTTATCCTGCTGTCGGCTATCATGATTTCTACAAATTTAATTGGCTACTTACTTTAGTTATACTGCCAATTTACTGATACCCAGGTTTGTGTTACATCCGGCAATACGACCTGTCTATTATTATGCTCCTGAAGAAGCGTTATGACACGTGAAACATGTAGAGCAAAGCAAGACTACATTTTTATATACTGGACCCACGGTTAACGCTACTCGCTTCATATGTACACTGTTCAACCATCTTCTTCTGTTGGATTTGTATCTCCTTTAAATTGAGTCTATCTATGTTACTGTAGTTTTTTGAAGCGATATTAGGGCATTACCCCGGGTCATGTATTAACAATTATTATCTCGATAATTCTGAATGTATTTATGTATTTTTATTTATTTTCTATAATAAAAACCCGTAGTTTTTTTACACGACTTATCCATGTGCCGTCAAAAGGTAGAAGTACTGTTCAGAGCTACACTGCGATGGCCTTCTGTTTAGACTGTTCACAAATATTATACTACAGAAAGCATTTTGTTACATCTCTTTGATAAGTGCATATTATCTGTTGATCCTACCAAAAATCCAGTGAAATTCAGTGAACTTGTAACTGAACATTGCCTGTGCTGAAATCTCAAGAGTTTATTAGTCCTTTCCCGTTCACCTATGTGGACTACAGAACACCATCCTCTATGTTATCGAGATAAGGAGGGGGTATTCTTCAGTTCAAATTAGGTACCATAAGCTTAGGGTGACAACGCTGTTCCTTCTTAGATACAATACAGTGAGTAAGTCTTTTCACTTTAGGAAAGAAGGTGTTTTACTTGTAGGATCAACTGGTGAAAATCAATTAAAAAAGTAAAAACTAATGCCACCACATCTACAAATGAATAAGCGGAAATATATTACATTTTTGTTCTTGGGTTTAGACACACAAGGACACAAACTAGAAACATTCCAATTAACCATTATGATCATCCACCTAATATATCTCTTAGGAGGCATTCAAAGGCAAGGAGTGTCAAGGCGTATAAATTCCTCCCCACATTACATGTCATTGCAATCAATTAACAGAATTTGACAGGGAACAACAATAACACCCTGAAATAATGCAAAATCTCACAAATGATTGCAACCTCTCATTGAAAATTAATCTCTTGAATGAATGTAATTCTGTGCAAATGAATATATAATCTCATAAATGAATGTTAATCCTGTAAGTCTACCCACCATATGAAAGCATGAGATATCAACATAATACTAAGTGCTGTAAATTAGTTATACTATGCATATGAAATCCACAAACTGAATAGGAAATTCCAAAGTGAACAGCCTCTTTCATGCAACCTAACCACTGCTAGAAACATCGGCAGCATTGAGGTAAGTAGTTACATTCTTCTTTACAGGGAGCGGCTTTAGTGACGACTATGCATTTTGGGGTTGATTTAACAAAGGCAAATAAACTGGACCTTCTGCAAGTGAAGCTTCACTCTGCAAGTACAGTTGCTTAAGAGTTTGGTAAATGAGGTAAAGCTTCACTTTACAAAGAATATCCAATCACATGCAAGGAAAAAAAAAAACAGCATTTTTGCTTGCACGTGAGAGAATGACAGAAGTCAGTGGAGCTTCCCATCATTTACTAAGCTCTGGAGCATTTGCAAAGTTCACAGTCTGTTTGCCTTTAATAAATCGACCCCAATGTGATTTTCACTAAATACAATACTTAAACATAACTTGTGAAAACAGAATGATAGAACAAAAAAACTTTTTAAATTACATAGAACAAAAAACTTTTCAAGTTACATAGTTACTATCATTCTGTGTGAAAACAGAATGATAGAACAAAAAACTTTTCAAATTAAAATTCTAACTACAGAAGACCGCAAAGCTGTACATGCATTAAAGTGATACTAAAGGCTACAGTTTTTTTTTTTTTTAACAAAATGAGACCATACTTAAATTACTCTGTGCAATGCTATTGCACAGAAAGGTCTCTTACCTCCTTTTCTGACAGTACCATGCTAGCACTGTCAGCTTCTCCTTCCCTTGGGTGGTTCCTTGGTAAGCCAGAAGCTAAGGAGGAACCTGTGCATACGCGCTCCTGAGCCTGGCTGTGTGCATCCTCAGACACACATAACGCTGGTAAGCCACACCCTCACTCCTTCCTCACAGGAGTTTGACTGACAGCAGCAGGAGCCTGTCAATGTCTCAGGTGAGACCAGGAAGTGAGGAGAGCGGTGCTACAGCTGAGACTGTGCTGGAGCTGTGACAGGAGCCAGGTACGTTTTAAGGGATATAAAGAGAGAAAATACTGCGCTAATCTAAAATAGTGAATAAAAATAAAGCTGCTACATAAAATGTGACTAAAATTAATAAACATGGAATGAAGATGTAGCGCTAAGTGAAGAAATGAAGCCCAATAATTTTGGCCTCCAATCAAACCAAAGTGATAAATAATATCAATATAATGAGTCCATACAGTGTCCATAGAAAATTTTCGTGTTGTGAAGAAAGAACATGTAGCACTGAAGGGTCATCACATAACTCAGTTTGGTACACTACCTCATTCACTGCCCCTTTTTAAACGTTTTTATTGTTTGTGATCACTTTTATGTTGGTTGAATAAACCCTCATTGACCTGCACCATAGGAGCATTCCTTCCCTTCTTTTCTCCTCACATGGGTGGTTGGTCAAGTAATAGCTTCCTTTGGCCACTGGTTACTAATATTCACTGTGGTAAAGAGTCTCCTTGCTGAGTGGCGGTTCCAGTTCCATCGGAGGACCACCTGGATCGGTGTGAAACCCAGAGTCTGCTGTCAAGTCGGGGAGCCTACCGGACAGTCTACATTGGGGACCCATCTGATCCAGTTTCCAGACTAACTGATGAGGAGTGCCACTGGGATTTCGTATGCCTATTTGACCTGCCTAAACCACAGGTCTAACGTTCCGGTAAGAGTATTCTACCTCTCTTTTTTTACAAGAGTTATGTGATGACCCTTCAGTGCTACATGTTCTTTCTTCACAACACGAAAATTTTCTATGGACACTGTATGGACTCATTATATTGATATTATTTATCACTTTGGTTTGATTGGAGGCCCAAATTATTGGGCTTCATTTCTTCACTTAGCGCTACATCTTCATTCCAAGTTTTAAGGGATGGGGGTGTGTGAGATGGGTCGTGGGGCATTTTCTTTACCCTAATACAGAGAATGCATTAAAGTGGTAGTAAGGTCCCGTTGGACACTTGTACCTACAGGTAAGCTTATAGGTACAAGGAATATCTCCAAAACGTGCATAGTTTAGGAGATATTCAGTGTCTCTGCAGCTGGTGACGTCACCGTCGCATGCGCGGGAGTTATGTCATTGCGGTTTGGCCATTCAAGTGGTCAGAATGAAGACTGGGTAAAGATGGAAGCCTTGTCAGCGATGGCTTCATTTGAAGGTAAGTCTTTCATGCATACGATATGCGATGTATACCAGCACATTATGACATTACCTTGCAGGGAGAAATATTTTTTGTTAGTTACCATTACTTCCCATTTAATGTAAAAAAAAGTAAAACTTTAGACTTTACAACCACTTTAAGTTAAAAATAAAATTGAAAATATTAGCAATATAATATTGTCTATGACAGCCAAGTCACTGTGCTGGGAGCGCGCAGTAAGCACGCTCTCAGCACAGAAACCTCTTCTGTCCATAGATGCATCTGTGCAGCATGTGGGCATTAAAGTCTACCCTCTTTCTCACTGCACAAATGTGTTACGTGCACAAGAGGTTATAGAGATGAAGAGGGGTAGGTGTTCTGTAGTCCTAACACACTTCCTGTCCTAGGATAAAAACACTGCTCCATAGATACAGTAGGGTGAGTATTGTCACCATAGGATGGAAAGGCACGGTTACCAGGTAAAAATAAAAGGAAAAATGAAAAGTAATGCAGCCCCACATCTAAGGACTTGTAAACTGCAATATATTATATTTTTATTATGGGTTTAGATACACTTTAACCTGCACCTTGCCTACTGAGGAAAGCATTAGGATTGCTTTCATGCGCTTCCAGAGTAGCGTTTGTCTTCATTATCCCACTAATGTGTTTAACCAAAAAGAGGTAGGAAAAAATACTGTGTGAGCTCCAAATTTCACTAATCAGAGTTTACACAGGGCTAATTATCTGTCTGCTTCCACGTAATGTGACAGCACTGGACCAATCAACAAGCACCAGCTCCTGGATACATGGAAGTACCAGTTTTTTTCTTTTCTGAAAGAGTGGGGGGGGACCAAAAAAAAGGTTGAGTACCGCATATACTCGAGTATAAGCCGAGTTTTTCAGCACTTTTTTTGTGCTGAAAATGCCCCCATCAGCTTATACTCGAGTCACCTTTTTGTGCCTGATCTCCTGGACTTTGAGGACCCGGTACCGGCCAGCCGTAGGTCTTCTGGACCTCAAACTTGGCACACATGTAGCCCCACTCTTCCTCTACATGTGTGCAAAGTTTGTTGTCCAGTAGACCTACGGCCAGGGAGCACCCATTTTTTCAAACCCAGGCATCCCTTCCATAGACTCCCATGTTAAACAGTAATTTCTCGGGTGTATTTGGGGAACCGGTACCAGCCAGTTGTAGGTCCCCTGAACCTAAAACTTAGCACACATGTAGCTCAATTTCTCCTCTACAAGTGTGCAAAGTTTGTTGTCTGGGGGACCTATGGCCGGGGAGCAACGATTTTTCAAATCTGGGCATCCCTTCTATAGACTCCCATGTTAAACGTCAGTCTAGTCATGGACACAGTGAGGCATGGGCACAGTGAGGCATGGACACAGTGAGGCATGGGCACAGTGAGGCATGGGCACAGTGAGGCATGGACATGGACACAGTGAAGCAAAGTGAGGCACAGTGAGGAATGCAAATGGGCACCCTAGGCTTATACTCGAGTCAATACGTTTTCCCATTTTTTTGTGGTAAAATCAGGTGCCTCTGCTTATATTCGGGTTGCCTTATACTCGAGTATATACGGTATGTGTTGTTGAGGAGGAAGGCATTAAAGAAAACCTTTTGGTTTTTTCCCACATGGGAAAAACACAGGTTTGCTTTAAAGCAGTTATTTTCTGGTAGCAACCAGAGACACTTCAAGCTTTTGGAACTTGTGAAATACCGCAATCAGCAAAAAATATTGCAATTAATGGATAAAAAATGGTGACAGATTGAACCCAGACTTCCATAGATTTCATGCTATCTTTTGCTATCCGGTATGGCTTTTCACTGGGTAATGAAGACCTTAGGTCTGGGTGTTGATTGAAAGGCGATTGGCACTCACATAAAAAGCATTATTACCATTCCCTCTCCAATTTCTTAGTTATTCAGTAGAAGAGAGGTTACATTAATTCCCAGCAATAGGAAGGGTTGATTATTTTATGAACTTGGCCTGGGCTTGAATGCTCTGCAGAAGCACTTCATTTGATACTGCTTTAAATTCCTGAGCATTACCATGATAAAATAACACAGCTCACCACCTGCAAGACTAATTGGAAACATCATTGTAGTACTTGATAGCCCCCTCCATATGCATCACTAACACTTCAGGCTGCCGAATCTATATCATACTCAACAACAGGGGTAATGAGCGTCATACTGCAACACTGTGGCTCTTATTATGAGATAAGAACTTGAGAATTTCTCAGAAATACTGATAACTCAAATCAGCCCGTATGTTCTTCAAAATGAATTGAAAATATAAAGGTGTGAATAAGGTTTAGAAGGTCAGAATTTTCAACATACGGCTTAAGATCAAGAACACAGGTCCTCAAGCTAGTAGAAGAAAACTTCAAAACCAACCTTATAAATAATATTCTACCAAAAAGTGTGGATGCTTGAAACAAATTTCCAGCAGATGTCGTGAGTCAATCAACAGTAAGTGAACAGGTTTATACTCAGAAAAAGCAAACTCTACACATCATTTGCTTTCTTATGCCCGTATTCTTTTTTTCCATATCAACACTGGTTCATTATGTTGGAAAACAAATAATGCCACAATGGTGCTATCAAAGTAGCTTCCTCATGAATAACTGGCATAGTTTAAATACATGGTCCTCCTTTTTTCAAAAATGTAATAAAAATGCACTCACAGTAAGAAAATAAAAAATGTGCATTTATTACATTTTTAAAGTGATTGTAAAGTCTCTGTTTTTTTTTCAATAAAAATAACATGTGATATTAACCTGCCCTGTGCAGTTGGTTTTGCACAGAGCAGCCCATATCCCCCTCTTCTTGGTTTCCTCTTCAGCTCTCCTGGCACCTCCCTTTGAGTGCCCTCACAGAAAGCAGCTTGCTATGGGGGCACCTGAGCTGAGCTGCAGCTCTATGTATCCATTCAGACACTGAGCTGCGCTTCAGCCCCACCCTCTCTCTAACCTCATTGGCTAACTGACTTTGATTGACAGCAGCGGCAGCCATTGGTGCAGCTGCTGTGTTTAAGCCAATGAGGAGGGGAGGCCCGGATGGCCAAGGCAGTCATGGACATCACTGGATAAAGATGGGGCTCAGGTAAGTATTAGGGGGGCTGAGGGGAACTGTTGCACACAGACGGCTTTTTATCTTTATGCATAGAATGCATGAAGATGAAAAATCTTCTGCTTTTACAACTCCTTTAACCACTTGCCGACTGCCGCACGACGATATACGTCGACAGCATGGCACGGCTGCGCATATGGGCGTACAGGTACGTCCCTTTTAAGATGCGCGCTGGCTGGCGGCACGCTCGCGACCCTGTCGGGAGCTCCGTGACCGTGCCCGCGATCGCCGCCGGTGTCCCGTGATCGGGATACAGAGCTGAAGAACAGGGAGAGGTAAGTGTAAACAAACATCTCCCCGTTCTTCCTAGTGACACTGTCAGTGATCGTCTGTTCCCTGTCATCGGGAACAGCGTTCAGTGACGTGTCATGCCAAGCCACGCCCCCTAACAGTAAGAATCACTCCCTAGGTCACACTTAACCCCTTCAGCGTCCCCCTACAGGTTAACCCCTTCACTGCCAGTGTAATTTTTACAGTAATCAGTGCATTTTTATAGCACTGATCGCTGTAAAAATTACAATGGTCCCAAAATGGTGTCAAAAGTGTCCGATGTGTCCGCCATAATGTCGCAGTCACGATAAAAATCGCTGATCGCCGCCATTACTAGAAAAAAATTTTTTTTTACATAAAAATGCCATAAAACTATCCCCTATTTTGTAGACGCTATAACTTTTGCGCAAACCAATCAATAAACACTTATTGCGATTTTTTTACCAAAAATATGTAGAAGAATACGTATCGGCCTAAACTGAGGAAAAAAAAAATTATAGATTTTTTGTGGATATTTATTATAGCAAAAAGTAAAAAACATTGAATTTTTTTCAAAATTGTCGCTCGATTTCTGTTTATAGCGCAAAAAATAAAAACCGCAGAGGTAATAAAATACCACCAAAAGAAAGCTCTATTTGTGGGGGGAAAAAAACGTCAATTTTGTTTGGGACGTCGCACAACCGCGCAATTGTCAGTTAAAGCGACGCAGTGCCGAATCGCAAAAGGGGCCCGGTCTTTGACCAGCGAAATGGTCCGGGGCTTAAGTGGTTAAACTCAAGCCTGCAGAGCATTGCAACCACAATCAGCGTATTACTTTTGCAATGCACAAACTCCTGCATTTTTTAACCTCCAGCGGCCTCTTTATAGTGTTGGTCCGTGGGAAGAATAATCCCTACATTGGTCGTCAGTGGGAAGAAAAGCCCATCACAGTGTCAGTCAGTGGGAAGAATGTCCCCCTTTACAGTATTGGTCAGTAGGAAGAATGCTTTTTACATTGGTGGTCAGTAGGAGGGAAGAACCATCACAGTGTCAGTCGGTGGATAGAATATCTTCTTTTACAGGGTCGGTCAGTGAGAATAATGCTTCTTACGTTGGTGATCAATGGGAAGGAAGAACCAACACAGTGGAAGTCAGTGGGAAGAATGCCCCCTTTACTGTGTTGGTCAGTGGGAAGGAAGAACCATCACAGTGGCAGTCAGTGGGAAGAGTGCCCCCTTTTATTGGTGGTCAGTGGAAAAATGCACCTTTACAGTGGCAACCACAATGCCACACTTGGGATCACCATACACCTTACAATCTGGCCATACAATCTCTGTGCAATCCACCTTGGATCTACCAAAATGATCTAATATGAGGACCTACCTAATCTATACATTACACTTGTATCCATTTAGAAAGGCCCTTGTAATACATTGTTGTTGGTTGATCTAAAGAAAGTTGTAAGGTGCATGGTAAGCTTAACAGACAGCTAAAAAGATTATTGGTGTCATGCTAATGGCTCTGCCAACTGGTCTCGGAAATATGGAGGCATCATCAGATAGGAAGTCAATCAACCAAGCTAAAGAAACTCCTAGCTACCTCTAAAGCATAGGTGTCAAACACAAGGCCCGCGGGCCGAATGCGGCCCTCCAGGCCATTTCATGTGGCCCTCGCACCTCCAACCCTCCTCTGGTCCTCCTCCAGACCCTTACTTTCTGCTTTTAAGCAATGCATCCAGTTTCTTCCCAGCAGCAGCATAAGGAAAGGGTGGTGCACTGTGATGTAAGAGAGAGTGGGGGACTCAACTTCTGATGGTGGGGTGGCTCTTGACATCTAATGTAAGGGGAGGGGGATGAGCTGGACATCTAATCTTACAGATACAACCGGCCCTTTTGAGGGCAATCATAATGCTGATGCGGCCCACGATGAAATTGAGTTTGACAACCCTGCTCTAGAGGAACCCTGGGGTTCTACAGAACTGTAGTTGAGAAAATACTGATTTACTATATCCACATCACTGAACTGTATCTACAACATTTGCTGTTTACCTAGAGAGAGAGAAGAGAAAGTCTCTTCCATAATACATTTTGCTCAAGGTAATACATACAAATGTGACAATGTGGTATTATTGGAGACATTATGTCCTACATAAACCTGTATTTCTTCTCAGTCGACAGCTTATTAAATGTAATACACACTACCAAACTGTATATAAATAGGAGTAGTTTTAAAATGTTATGGAACACTCTGATAACTGTCACACCACAAATAAAAAATTTATTTAAAGTAACCCTAATGCCCTGTCCACACAATAGGAATTTCCGATGAAAAAAGTCAAACGGAGTCTGTTGGGGTTTTTTCCTCGGAAATTCCGACCGTGTGTGGGCCCCATCGGAGAAATTCTGATGAATTCCATTGGAATTTTCAAATAGAACATGTTCTATTTTTTTCCGATGAAATTCCGTCGGAAATCCGATGGTAGTTTGATCGGAAAAAGGTCCGACCGTGTGTACGGGGCACAAGCTTTAAAGATAAACCATACAGTACCTACTTTAACTTGTCCATGCTTCTTTAGCTAAGTTTAAATAATAGCCACATAAAAATGAGAAGATTGAAGAACACAAAATTAAGTGAAGGTTGCCCAGTCCATCTAGGACCTCCAGTCATACAGTCTTTGTTGACCACAAAATTGCCACACTCAGTGACAATTTTAGACCTTGGAGGGCTCCGGGGCACTTCAAGTTCGGGGGCCCCTCAACATAAAAATCGATTTATTGACAAAGAAAAAAGTGAACTGAAATTAATGATGAGCCACATTTGTTCTAAAACAATATAAGTTAGGTTCAGAAGAAGACACTTGTCTGATTTTTTTTTTCCTCAATTTTATTGACCGGCAGTTATGCATCACACTATGATATTTACAAAAAGTCTTTCTACTTGCACTTATCATCCGCAAAATCTTTAAATAACTCATCAAACTTTATCATCTTGAGGACGCTGATTTGGACAGCCAATGGGCACAGAGCACATAGTCTTTCAAGGGTCATTGTGGTTCTCAGATAATTCTATATCAGTGCCAATTTGCTGAACGACCTTTCTCCCAAACAACTAGTGACTAGGCTCAATATATACTAAAAGCTATAATAACACCTGGAAAGGTATCAGCAAGTCCTTTATCATGTAATAAAACTGTCTGCTGAGATGGAGTGAGACATGACTGGAGCTTGGCAAAGGCTGCAAACTGGATGATTTAATTAATGAAGTCTTGAGGTAAAATAAGTTTCATGTTTTTATAAATGACATCTGGGGCCCCTCCTGGCAGTGGGGCCCTGGACAACTGCCCCTTTTACCCACTTATAAATCCAGCAGTGGCCACACGATAAGCATAGCTAAACATTCCAACGGTTTTCAATGGCAGAACTGTTTAGATCTCTAAATATAACATTTAGCTAGCTTACTGAATATAAAAAAAGCTTTATTCATGTATCCACGTGTATGCAGCTCTGTATTAATTAATACATTGTTGCATCTGATAATTATTATTATTTTTATTTTTTTTATGCAAGCAGTATTAGTTTCTTAGTTTGACTTGGTATCAACTTTTTTAAGTACCTACACAGCAGAGCTTAGACTAGGAGGGGCAGAAACAGCACAATGAGCCAATCAATTGCTCTCCAGTGCTCGTGTGCTAACAAGAACTGCACTGATAGCAGGAGAGAGTAGTAACAAAGAGATAAGCTAATTAACTTTACCCCATGCCAATGTATGTGTAGAAGAATGATGGATGTTTTTTGTATGCTTGCGATATCTAAATAAATAAAATATATATATATAAAAAAGAGAGCGCATCAGTCAGCTACTCTCCTTATACTGTCCAGTCATAGCATGGGGGAGGGACAAGACCTGTAAAAAAAAAAAACGTAACATACTAAACTTTTTGGGGTTTTTGTACTGCAAGGTGTGACTTCACCATTCTTCGGAGGGATCTCAGGAATGCAGAGTAGCCCAAACCCAAACTGCAATACCATGGTCTTATGAGAATTGGGCTACTTAACATTTTCCAGGAAGTGGAAGGAAGGAAAATGATTACGTCAGTCTTACCTAGGCACTGTTATGCCGCGTACACACGCTCGGAATTTCCGATGGAAAAGGTCAGACGGAATTTTTTCATCGGATATTCCGACCGTGTGTATGCCCCATCTGACTTTTTCCTTCGGAAACTTAGAAAATGTTTCCATCGGAAAAACAGAAAACATGTTCTCTTTCTATCGGAATTTACGTTCGTCTGGATGCAATTCCGACGGACTAAAAAGCACGCATGCTCAGAATCAAGTCGACGCATGCTTGGAAGCATTGAACTTCATTTTTCACCGCGTTCTTGACGGTCGGAATTTGGTGTGACAGTGTGTATGCAAGACAGCTTGAACAGAATTCCGTCAGAAAAACCCATCTGAGTTTATCCGACGGAAAATCCGACCGTGTGTACAGGGCATAAGAGGAACCTGAGGAGGTAAGTATTTTATCTTTTTCCCACCAACAGGAGTTTTTTTGCAGTCTAATGCAGCATTTTAGCAAAGAGGAGAGGGCTCAAACCAATCAATCCCTTCGAGTTCCATTGTTAGGGACAACAAAGAAGCAGAACATTTGATTTCAGTGTGACAAGCCAATTACATAATGGTTTCTAATATATTCATAAGTTGTTGTGAAGCCACCTTGGCTAGCGATGTAGTTAATTTCACTGTCAGGTACAATTTTTTTATATATATTTTTTAAATATCTTTCCAAAGCTCTGTGTTAGCAGAATACCTCTGCCAGAAGTTTCTGTATTTCAACATTCATTTCCTCATTATGTCTATATTACACATTATTCAAGCCTTTCAGCGACGGAAATTGCAGCTGATTATTACAGATCAGCCGAAGAAGGTCACAACTAATTTTAATTTTATTAGATCAACTGCATTTAAAATCTTTCTTGAAATAGAAGCTATAATTGCTTGGCAATAGTGTCATCAGATAGTGCAGACCTTTTTGTTCAAGGCCATCATGAAACTCTTACTGCCCATCAATTTTAAAAACGGATATACAGTTTTTATAAATGTCACTCTTCAGGCAGTGATGTCAAGCTATAGCATAAATTACATTATCGTTATACCTTAGGGAAAATATGTATGACTTTCTTTGCCTTATTATGAAAGCATATCCAAACTAAAATGGCTTTACATTTGTAACTGGTTTGGTTAAAGTTGAAGGTATAGAATTGCTATACTAATACTTGTAAAATAGCTCAAGCTCTGTCAGATTGGATGGAGAGTGTCTGTGAACAGCAATTTTCAAGATGCCACAGATTCTCAATTGGATTTAGGTCTGGACTTTGACTGGGCCATTCTAACACATGAATATGCTTTAATCTAAACCACTTCTTTGTAGCTCTGGCTGTATGTTTAGGGTTGTTGTCCTGCTGGAAGGTGAACCTCTGCCTCAGTCTCAAGTCTTTTACAGACTCTAACAGGTTTTCTTCTAAGATTGCCCTGTATTTGGCTCTATCCATCTTCCCACCAACTCTGACCAGCTTCCCTGTCCCTGCTGAAGAAAAGCATCCCCACAACATGATGCTGCCACCACCATGTTTCACGGTGGGGATGGTGTGTTCAGGGTGATGTGCAGTGTTAGGTTTCCACCACACATAGCATTTTGCTTTTAGGCCAAAAAGTTAAATTTTGGTCTCATTTGACCAGAGCACCTTCTTCCACATGTTTGCTGTGTCCCCCACATGGCGTCTCGCAAACTGCAAACAGGACTTCTTATGGCTTTCTTTCAACAATGGCTTTCTTCTTGCCACTTTTCCATAAAAGCCAGATTTGTGGAATGCATAACTAATAGTTGTCCTGTGGATTCTCTGATTAATGCTCTTCTTGCCCAGCCTGTCAGGTTAGATGGACGGCCATGTCTTGGTTGGTTTGCAGTTGTGCCTTACTCTTTCCATTTTTAGAACCTAACCCTGCTTTAAACTTCTACACAACTTTATCCCTGACCTGTCTGGAGTGTCCCTTGGCCTTCATGATGCTGTTTGTTCACTAAGGTTCTCTAACAAAATTGAAAACCATTTATCATTTCCCTTCTACTTCACAATTATGTGCCACTTTGTGTTGGTCTATCACATAAAATCCCAATAAAAAAAAATTACGTTTTTGGTTGTAACATGACAAAATATGGAAAATGTCAAGGGGTATGAATACTTTTTCAAGGCACTGTATGCGTTTGCTTACTTCTAGGCAGGCGACCAAGGTACATAATAATGTAAGCACAGAGTACTGCACTCTGAGATGTGTGAGGTATTATGTGGGGGCTACCACAGCAGATCCAGATGGTGGCAAGCCACATTAAAGCATCACATGACAGAAGAAGATGTCTACTATATAAATGTGGGTAATTTTCTGTGTGTGACCTTACAACAACTTAAACTGCACTATTGACAGACCAAAGTTTGCAGTCAGGTATTACCAGAATCATGTAATTGGATTGCTTCCTCATTTGCAGCATTATGCACATAGCCTTTGGACAAACGATGTGCCATCTGTTGTAGGTAATATGGCATCGCTCATCTCTTTAGTTGTGAAGAGAATTGAAGATCTAATGCAGTAAATCTGTTTCTAATACATTTACGCTTAAAAGAAAATGCTTGTTCCCTGGTTGCTCACTTTCAATGCAGTGGTATGACTTTACTGAAAAATAAGCAAACACACAATATGCATTACAAATGTGCCCTGCAACCTGCTGGCTTTGGCACTCATCAAGTATCACAGCTTTGGGACTCATCACTGATTAAAGTCAAAGTCGGAAACAATCAAAGTCAAATGTCAAAAAGTCAAAATCAAGAGTTTAAAACGGGAGGTTAAAACAGGGGTCATAGTAGATGTGTAGTGTGAGTACCTGGGTGTTGTCTGAGTAGTGTGTGTGGATCGTTAGTACTTGTGTATTGTAGGTGCACGCTGGTCTGCGGGTGCACGCGGGTCCGTTGGTCTGCGAGTGCACGCTGGTCTGCGAGTGCACGCAGGGCCATTGGTCTGCGAGTGCGCGCTGGTCTGCGAGTGCACACGGGTCCATTGGTCTGCGAGTGCACGCTGGTCTGCGAGTGCACGCAGGGCCGTTGGTCTGCGAGTGCACGCTGGTCTGCGAGTGCACGCAGGGCCATTGGTCTGCGAGTGAACGCTGGTCTGCGAGTGCACGCAGGGCCGTTGGTCTGCGAGTGCACGCTGGTCTGCGAGTGCACGCGGGTCCGTTGGTCTGCGAGTGCACGCTGGTCTGCGAGTGCATGCAGGGCCGTTGGTCTGCGAGTGCACGCTGGTCTGCGAGTGCACGCGGGTCCGTTGGTCTGCGAGTGCACGCTGGTCTGCGAGTGCACACAGGGCCGATGGTCTGCGAGTGCACGCTGGTCTGCGAGTGCACGCGGGTCCGCTGGTCTGCGAGTGCACGCTGGTCTGCAAGTGCACGCGGGTCCGCTGGTCTGCGAGTGCACGCTGGTCTGCAAGTGCACGCGGGTCCGTTGGTCTGCGAGTGCACGCTGGTCTGCGAGTGCACGCAGGGCCGTTGGTCTGCGAGTGCACGCTGGTCTGCGAGTGCACGTGGGTCCGCTGGTCTGCGAGTGCACGCTGGTCTGCGAGTGCACGCAGGGCCGTTGGTCTGCGAGTGCACACTGGTCTGCGAGTGCACGCGGGTCCGTTGGTCTGCGAGTGCACGCTGGTCTGCGAGTGCACGCAGGGCCGTTGGTCTGCGAGTGCACGCTGGTCTGCGAGTGCACGTGGGTCCGTTGGTCTGCGAGTGCACGCTGGTCTGCGAGTGCACGCGGGTCCGTTGGTCTGCGAGTGCACGCAGGGCCGTTGGTCTGTGAGTGCACGCTGGTCTGCGAGTTCACGTGGGTCCGTTGGTCTGCGAGTGCACGCTGGTCTGCGAGTGCACACAGGGCCGTTGGTCTGCAGGTGCACGTAGGTCTGCGTGGTACCTGTGTATTGTCTTGTTGAGTACCTGTGTATTGTCTTGTTGAATAGTTGGGTCAGGAAGCTAGTGTTAGGTAATTTGGACAGGGTATAATCTCGAATCCTCATTAAATTAATAGGTACGATGCCCGGCGGGTGTGGCGAGGCGACTCGGTGTACATCTTGCAGCATGTATGCGTTCCTTAACCACTTCCCGACCGCGCCATGTACAAAAGACGTCCACAGCGCGGTCGAGTTATCCTGAGTGGACGTCCCAGGGACGTCCTCACAGAATCTTGCTCCCGCGCGCCCCCCGGGGCGCGCTCCAGGATATGTCCGTGACCGCCGGGTTCGGGAAGACCCGGCGCATCACGGATCACGGTAGATGGCCGCTAATCGCGGCCGTTTACCACGTGATCGCTCCGTCAAATGACGGAGCGATCACTTGTAAACAGACCGGCGTCATTTGATGACGCCGGTTCCTCCCTCCCCTCTCTGTACCGATCGGTACAGTGTGAGAGGAGAGGGGAGGGAGCGGATCATGTCGGCTCCCTCCCCCATGTCAGCTGTGGGCTGGATCTGTGACAATTGCAGTCACAGATCCAGCCATCCATCCATCCCTGCTCAGCCATCCCTGTGCAATACTCTGCCAATACTCTGCAATACACCCTGTGCAATACTCTGCAATACACCCTGTGCAATACTCTGCAATACACCCTGTGCAATACTCTGCAATACACCCTGTGCAATACTCTGCAATACCCTGTGCAATACTCTGCAATACACCCTGCCCAATACTCTGCAATACCCTGTGCAATACTCTGCAATACACCCTGCCAATACTCTGCAATACACCCTGTGCAATACTCTGCAATACACCCTGTGCAATACTCTGCAATACACCCTGTGCAATACCCTGCCCATACTGTGCAATACCCTGCCCATACCCTGCCATACTCCGCAATACTCCACAATACCCAGCAATACTCCACAATACCCGGCAATACTCCACAATACCCGGCAATACTCCACAATACCCGGCAATACTCCACAATAACCGGCAATACTCCACAATACCCGGCAATACTCCACAATACCCGGCAATACTCCACAATACCCGGCAATACTCCACAATACCCTGCAATACTCCACAATACCCTGCAATACTCCACAATACCCTGCAATACCCGGCAATACTCGTCAATACCCGGCAATACTCGTCAATACCCGGCAATACTCCTCAATACCCGGCAATACTCCTCAATACCCGGCAATACTCTGCAATAACCACTTCCCGCCCGCCGGCCGTCATATGACGTCCTTGACTTTGTGCGGAGATATCTGAATGATGGGAGCAGCTACAGGCATCATTCAGATATTCGCTTTTTCAGCTGGTGATTCCCTACACCATAAGAACAATCATAGCGGCTGTTCCACCGCTTGATCGCTCTTACGGAAGGTGAGAGGGGATGCCCCCCCTCCCGCTGCACTCCGGTGCTTCTACCGACTCACCGCTACGATCAAAGCCAAGATTGTTTTTTTTTTTGTTTTTTTTTTAGGCTTCCCAGCCTAGAGGTGAGATGTGGGGTCTTATTGACCCCATATCTCACTGTAAAGAGGACCTGTCATGCCATATTTCTATTACAAGGGATGTTTACATTCCTTGTAATAGGAATAAAAGTGCTAAAAAAAAAATTTGGGGCGGAAAAACATGTCAAACTAAAATAAATAAAGTAAAATGAACAATAAAATATATATATTTTTTTTAAAGCGCCCCTGCCCCCGCGAGCTCGCATGCAGAAGTGAACGCATACGTAAGCCCCGCCCACATATGAAAACGGTGTTCAAGCCACACATGTGAGGTATCGTTGCGAACGTTAGAGCGAGAGCAATAATTTTGGCCCTAGACCTCCTCTGTAACTCAAAACATATAACCAGTAAAAATATTTAAAGCGTTGCCTATGGGGATTTTTAAGTAGCGAAGTTTGGCGCCATTCCACGAGCGTGTGCAATTTTGAAGGGTGACATGTTAGGTATCTATTTACTCGGCATAACTTCATCTTTCACATTATGCAAAAATACTGGGCTAACTTTACTGTTTTTTTTTTCTTTTAGGCACAAAACAGTTTTTTTCCGTAAAAAACGCGTTAGAAAAATTTCTGCGCAAATACCGTGCAAGATAAAAAGTTGCAATGACCACCATTATATTCTTTAAGGTCTTTGCTAAAAAAACATATATAATGTTTTGGGGTTCTATGTAATTTTATAGCAAATAAATGATGATTTTTACATGTAGGAGAGAAATGTCAGAATTGGCCTGGGTGCTCCAGAACGCCTGAAGGTGCTCCCTGCATGTTGGGCCTCTCTATGTGGCCACGCTGTGTAAAAGTCTCACACATGTGGTATCGCCATACTCGGGAGGAATAGCAGAATGTGTTTTGGGGTGTAATTTGTGGTATGCATATGCTGTGTGGAGAAATAACCTGCTAATATGACAATTTTGTGGAAAAAAAAAAAAGAAAAAAAAATCTTGATTTTTGCAAAGAATTGTGGGAAAAAATGACAACTTCAAAAAACTCACAATGACTCTTTCTAAATACCTTGGAATGTCTTCTTTCCAAAAAGGGGTCATTTGGTGGGTATTTGTACTTTTCTGGCATGTTAGGGTCTCAAGAAATGAGATAGGCCGTCAGTACTTCAGGTGTGATCAATTTTCAGATATTGGCACCATAGCTTGTGGACTCTATAACTTTCACAAAGACCAAAAAATATCCACCAATTTGTACTTATTTTTACCAAAGATATGTAGCAGTATAAATTTTGGCCAAAATGTATGAAGAAAAAATACTAATTTGCAAAATTTTATAACGGAAACAAAGAAAAATTCATTTTTTTACAAAATTTTCAGTCTTTTTTCTCTTATAGCGCAAAAAATAAAAAACCCAACAGTGATTAAATACCACCAAAAGAAAGCTCTATTTGTGTGAAAAAAAGGACAAAAATTTCATATGGGTACAGTGTTGTATGACTGAGTAATTGTCATTCAAAATGTGAGAGCACCGAAAGCTGAAAATTCGTCTGGTTAGGAAGGGGGTTTAAGTGCCCAGTTGTCAAGTGGTTAATCATCTGATCGAGGGCGATTACTGCTGTGCAAAATGTAAGCACATTGTTTCCCTGGAAGCCCAGGTTCTGAATCTAGGGAAGCAACTGTCAGCACTGGGAAGACCATCCACACTAAAGGAGAGCTGGATACGTACCCGGCAGGTGATGGCAGGGGCCAGCACAGATGTGGGTGGAGACAAAGAGGTGCAGGCACTAGAAAATAGTAGATGGGTGACAGTCAGGAAGGGTAGAGGGCAAAGTGCCAGGGAGGCCGATCCAGGGCTGGAGCATCCCAATAAGTATGCTCCATTGAGTGACATTGGTAAAACCAGTCAGGGACCAGCACTGCTGGAGCTGAGGGACTCTCCTAGCTGCCGGGGGAAGAACTCCTCCAGTGAGAGTGTGGGGGAAGCAAAGGGAAAGGAAAGACAGATTCTGGTGGTAGGGGACTCAATTCTTAGAAGGACAGAGAGGGCAATCTGTAACAAAGACCTGAAGCGCCGAACTGTATGTTGTCTACCGGGCGCTCGGGTTCGGCACATCACGGATCTGGTGGACAGATTACTGGGAGGGGCTGGGGAAGACCCAGCTGTCATGGTGCATGTTGGCACCAATGACAAAGTCAGAGGCAGATGGAGTGTCCTAAAGAACGATTGTAGGGACTTGGGAGCTAAATTGAAGAAAAGGACCTCCAAGGTAGTATTCTCAGGAATACTACTGGTACATCGAGCCACACCAGAAAGGCAGAGGGAGATTAGGGAAGTGAACAAGTGGCTGAAGAGCTGGTGTAGTAAGGAGGGGTTTGGGTTCCTGGAGGACTGGGCTGACTTCTCAGTCGACAACCAGTACTATAGAAGGGGCGGACTGCACCTAAATGAGGAGGGTGCAGATCAGCTGGGAATAAGGATGGCCAAAAAGTTAGAGGGGTTTTTAAACTAGGCGGCGGGGGGGGGGGAGGGTCCAGAGAGATAGTGAGAATCAGCGGGGAACATATTCTAGAGGGTAGTATTAGGGGCATTAGTGGTAGGGTAACCAAAGCACATAAACCCAAGGTAAGTATAGTAGCAAGTCCTAGTTGCAATCTGGGAACACCCAAGAGGATAGTATGAGACTGGTCAAAATATATTAATGCATTAAAGTGTCTGTTCACCAATGCCAGAAGTCTGCCAAGCAAAATAGGTGAGTTGGACGCTCTGGCGCATGAGGAGAGCTATGATGTAATCGGTATGGCTGAAACTTGGCTTCATTCCTCACATGACTGGGCTATTAATATTCCTGGCTATGCACTCTTTCGGAAAGACAGGGTAAAAAGGAAAGGTGGAGGGGTCTGTCTCTATGTGAGAAGTGATCTCAAAGAGAGTGTGAAAGAGTGGTGGATGGAGAGTGGGATGAGTCTGAAGCAGTATGGGTGGAACTGCATACAGATGTGCGTAGTTCAAAGCTAATCATTGGAGTTTGTTATAGACCACCCAATGTTAATGAGGAGGTGGAGGCTCAGCTCTTTGCACAGATAGAAAGGGCTGCAAGGGCTAGGACGGTGATAATAATGGGGGATTTTAACTACCCAGAAATTGACTGGAGTAATGGAACTGCTGGGACAGTTAAAGGGCAAAAATTTCTAAACCTACTGCAGGACAATTTTATGGTCCAGTTTATTGAGGCCCCAACTAGGAATGATGCTCTGTTGGACCTGGTAATCTCAAACCATGCAGAGCGTATTACTAATGTTCAGATAAAGGAACACCTGGGTAGCAGTGACCATAACATGATTTCATTTGATGTTAGTTGTAAGCAGAAATCACATACGGGAAAGATAAAAACACTTAATTTCAAGAGAGCAAATTTTCCAAGGATGAGCGCTGCTCTCCAGGACTTAGACTGGGAGGGAATATTGGCATCAATGGGCACAGAACAGAAATGGGAATTCTTCAAAAAGACTGTTTGTGAACTCACTGCAAAGTATATTCCCATGGGCAATAAGTTTAAAAGGCTAAAAATAAAACATATGTGGCTCACTGCCAAAGTTAAAAAAGCTATAAACTATAAGAAAAGAGCTTTTAAAAAATATAAAAAATGAGGGAACACTAGTGTCATTTAAATGTTACAAAGAATATAACAGGATATGTAAAAAGGAAATCAAGGATGCAAAAATTCTAAATGAACCACAGATTGCAAAAGATAGTAGGACAAACCCCAAAAAATTCCTCAAATATATTAATAGTAAAAAGGTCAAGTCTGAGCATGTAGGCCCTTTACAAAATAATCTAGAGTGGGTGACTGGGGACAAAGAGAAGGCTAATTTATTAAATACTTTCTTCAGTTCTGTGTATACAAAGGAGCATGGGGGAGCTCATGTCCAAAATGGGGGTGGTAGTGACACAGCCCCAAATCCACAATGGCTCAAAAGTGATATGGTCCAGAAATATTTAGATGGAATAAAGGTGGATAAAGCACCTGGACCAGATGGCATACACCCACGGATCCTAAAAGAATTGAGCTCTGTAATTTCAAAGCCATTGTATTTAATTTTTAGGAACTCATTAATGACAGGAATAGTACCACTGGATTGGCGCAGGGCCAATGTGGTGCCTATATTTAAAAAGGGAATTAAGTCTTTACCAAGTAACTATAGACCTGTTAGTTTAACTTCTATAGTTGGGAAGATACTGGAGAGATTAATAAAAGACCACATAGATGCGTTCTTGCTGGAAAAAAACTATTTAAGCAACAGACAGCATGGATTCATGAAAGACAGAAGTTGTCAGACAAACCTGATTTCTTTTTATGAAAAGGTAAGTAAGACCTTGGACAGAGGGGTGGCGGTGGATGTGGTATACTTGGATTTTGCAAAAGCGTTCGATACAGTTCCCCACACACAGCTCATGTGCAAAATAAAGTCTACAGGATTGGAAATATCAGTTTGTAAATGGATAGAAAACTGGCTAAAAGACAGAATTCAGAGAGTAGTGGTTAATGATTCTTACTCTGAATGGTCCAAGGTTATCAGTGGTGTACCCCAAGGTTCAGTGCTGGGACCCTTACTTTTTAATATGTTTATAAATGATATTGGGTCTGAGATCAAAAGTAACATTTCTGTCTTTGCAGATGACAACAAGCTATGCAGTGGAATAACATCCTTACAGGATGTCGCCAATTTACAAGCCGACCTCAATGCTCTGTCTAATTGGGCGACTATGTGGCAGATGAGGTTTAATGTTGATAAATGTAAAGTTATGCACTTGGGGGCTAAGAATATGAATGCATCATAGATACTAGGGGGAGTAAAACTGGGGGGATCCGTAGTGGAGAAGGATCTGGGGGGTTTGGTAGATCATAAGCTCAATAATGGCATGCAATGCCAAGCTGTGGTTTCCAAAGCGAGCAAAGTCCTTTCTTGTATTAAGAGAGGTATGGTCTCCAGAGAGAGAGATATAATTTTGCCCCTGTTCAAATCATTAGTAAGACCTCATCTGGAATATGCAGTTCAGTTTTGGGCCCCAGTTCTCAAAAAGGATATTGGGGAACTGGAGAAAGTGCAGAGAAGGGCAACCAAACTGATAAGAGGTATGGAGGAGCTCAGCTATGAGGAAAGATTAGAGGAACTGAATTTATTCACTCTTGAGAAGAGGAGATTAAGGGGGGATATGATCAACATGTACAAATATATAAGGGGTCCATATAGTGAACTTGGTGTTGAATTATTCACTTTACGGTCAACACAAAGGACAAGGGGGCACTCTTTGCGTCTAGAGGAAAAGAGATTTCACCTCCATATACGGAAAGGTTTCTTCACAGTAAGAGCTGTGAAAATGTGGAATAGACTCCCTGCAGAGATGGTTCTGGCCAGCTCAGTAGATTGCTTTAAGAAGGGCGGGATTCTTTCTTAAATGTACATAATATAACTGGGTACTAACATTTATAGGTAAAGTTGATCCGGGGAATATCCAATTGCCTCTCGGGGGATCAGGAAGGAATTTTTTCCCCTGCTGTAGCAAATTGGATCATGCTCTGCTGGGGTTTTTTGCCTTCCTCTGGATCAACTATGGGTATAGAATTGGGTATATGGGATTGTACAATATATATATATATTTTTTTTTTTTATGGTTGAACTGGATGGACTTGTGTCTTTTTTCAACCTGACTAACTATGTAACTATGTAACTATGATAGGCTCTCTTCCTATTAAAATGGTTCTCTCAGCTTTTCCAGCTACATGTGGCATCCCAAATTTTTATGAATAGAATGGGACAAGGTGTGCGTAGTGGTGCATAATGGAGAGTGGAGGGTGATCTCCACTCTCCACTACAAATGAGCCACTTTGAGCAACTCACCTAAAACAAAGTCCTTATCTGCAAACTTGTTTCGAGTCATATACAAGTTTGATTTAAGAGGATCAGCCAGGCAGCCACCATTTTAGATTAAACAAAAATATATATACAGTATATATGTGTATATATATATTTATGGTTGAAGCCCTATATCCGATACAGATATGAATAAGATAGATAGACTTAACATAAGACTTACAACATGAAATGGACCTGAAGTGTGCCCTGATCTGATGGACGGTATGCCAAAATAAGGGGGCAAAAACATTCAGGTAGGGATGTAGTTTTATTGGTTTTAGCTTTGTTCATTGAGCAAGTTTGGTGAATGCTTGTGCCATTTCCACCTGAGGATTGGAGGATGTGCTGGACAAAGCAGGCAGACTTCCACCTGTCAAGTCTCTTAATAGTCGTGATCTGGGACCCCACACCGGGATGTGGCCGAGGCCGCTCCAATACGATAAGAGCGACTGGAGCACTGACTGGGGTTGAGGTGTGGCAGCGTGGAAGAGTGAGTGAGTAAGTGTGAAGGTGACAGGACCCAAATTGACCTTACCGCCCCACCGTTGATCCAGAGGAAGGCGAAAACCCCAGCCGAGCCTAGGCCAATTGCTACAGCAGGGGAGAAAATTCCTTCCTGATCCCCCGAGAGGCGACCGGGTGAACCCTGGATCAACTTCCTATGGTTGGTTGTGCCCCGATGAATTCTCATGTGTTTGATGAACTGGCAGGCACTCAAGGGTTTGATCGGGAAAGGTAGTAGGGGACAAGAGTTTGACTGTTCAGGTAGGAGTGACAGAAGGCGATCGAGTAAGGTTACTGCACACCAGAGATTGTTTGTTTTTAGAGTTAAATGTCTAACCCGGTGCCTGATCGCTGGGTTTTGGATAGTGCCAGGTGGAGGATGAAACGATCTTGGTAGCGAGCCAAGTGAGGTCTACGTAGAACTTGGCCGGCGGGGTAGCTGCGGGTGAACTCGCTAGGCCGCAAGAACCCGTGGTAGGCCGAGTCGAAGGCTGCTTGAATGACCAGGCTGGGGAGAAGGCCAAATGGGGAACTAGCGAGGGTAGTGGACATTAACTGGTGCTGAGGGCATAGTTGTACGGGCCTGCGTAGGAAGGACATGACTTGGACTTGCCTTTACTAATAATATCAGCTGTGGCCTGGTTGTCGGTGGTGAAGGCCACGGTTTGTCCTGTCCAGATATGACCCCCAGAGCTGAGCGGCTGCCACGATCTGGTATTGTTCGAACAGGGAGGAAGTCCAGGTAAACCCTGGGATTAGGAGCGTCTCTGGAAGCCATGGTCCTGCAAACCAATACTGGCCAAAAATTGCAGCGAAGCCTGTGGAGGCTGCGGCATCTGTCACTACCAGCGTGATGGGGGCGATATTGATGGTATACTTTGATACTGTTTCACGTAGTAAGGAACTCCTCCCATAATGACAGGTCCGCTACTGCCGCGGTGTCTAAGTTAAGGATCTGATCGGGGTCCTGTGTCTGGGAGAGGAAGACCAGGAGGCGTGATACAAAAAGATCGACCCTCGGGAATGATCCTTGCTGCAAATTGAGCATTCCCGGGAGAGACTGAAGCTGCTTCTTAGTACACCCCCGTGTACGGGTGAAGTCTTGGAGAACTGACCTGACGCGGGTCGGCTTTAGGGACGACAAACGTAGTGAAAGCTAGTTTGAGTGTTTAGCACGACAGAGAATAGGTGAGCAGCCAAGTTGCTACTGGAGATGAGTGACCGATTTGAGTCGGAATGCTTGCAGCGACTGCAATTAAGCCGCTTTATTGGAAAAATGAAAACAAAGTTAGCGGAAATTTTGAGTATGTAGGAACGACCGTGCGCAACATTGTATATGCAGATGGAGTGAGATGTAAAGGTTTATGCTTGATAACGGACGTAAGGCCAGGGATCTGAATTGTAAGTACCACTTTATTGGTATCACTGATGCGAATAGTTCGAATCGGGCTGAGGTGTGAGCACCGGTGGGGTTTGGTTTGTAAAGGATCTTAAACGTTGAGCCGGTGCTGCGACTGGACTCGGATCGGTCGGTGAAGTTTGTATTGCCGAGGATCCGAATCGTTGCGCCGATGATGCGACTAGATTTGGAACGGCTGTAGATTCAAGGTGATGAGGGAGCTCATGTTCCGGATCCACGTCGTTGCACTGATGATATGACTAGACTCAGATCGGCTGATGGTGTTAGTGGTTTGTGATTGCTGAGGATCCGAATCATAGGGCCGACGTTGCGACTAGATTCAGATCGGCTGTTGGTAAGTGCTTGGTACACATCCTTTTTTTTTATAGTTTTTTTTTTTTTTTATAGGTTTTTTTTTATTTTATTTTTTTATTTAGGGAAAATTACGTCCAACCTGGTGCAGGGTGGACCTACTTGACTGACCTGGAGGAGAAATGACAGGTGGTGAGGGGTTTGACTAGCTGATTTGAACACGACAGACTGCATCTGTTGTTTCATACATGCTGTTACACTCGGCACTGGTTTAGTGCCTTTTACATGTAAGTGCATTTCTTTTTATTAAATATCCTTTTATATGCGGAGAACACTATGGTCTGCCTGTCTTTTATATATATATTTATATACACACTTCATTGGAGTCATTTGTGATCCGGTCCATCTGCTGTTGTCATCCAACTATCCCGGAGCTGCAATACATGCCTGAGACGTATATACCCATATGGGAAGGTATCTGTGACTCTCTATAACCAAAGGGTCCACTTTGGGAGGTGAGCGGCCATTCTTATTACTGGTGGAGGTCTCTCACTGTGTTCACATCATCTGCATGTTTCCGATTCTATAAATCACTCTAGAAGATCACTGGGATTATCTTTTGATCTATGGACTTGTTCAGTGCTGCACTGCCTTTTTATATAAGTGAGCGGATCGGATGGTGGAGCGTGTCGGAGAAATTAGTGACAAAAATGTCCCATGACAGAGGCATGAATCGGTGCGCCGCAGGTGCGACTGACAACGACCGGGCTCTGAAGCATGTACTGAATTGAGGCCAACTACAACTGGGGCACGATTAAGACGAGCCTGCACACGAGAATGCAAGTGGGTTCGAATCAGATGCGTGACAGTGAAACAAGTGACAGAAATTTCCCATGACAGACACGAATTGGTGCTGCGCTGTGCGAGGAACAGCAAGCGATCTCTGGAGCATGTACTGAAATGGGGCCAACAGCGACTGGGGCACGCTTGAGACGAAGCTGCACCTAAGGATGGGCGTGGATTCGAATCAAATGTGTTACAGTGGAACGAGTGACAAAAATGTCCCATGACAGAGGCATGAATCAGTGCGCCGCAGGTGCGACTGACAACGACCGGGCTCTGAAGCATGTACTGAATTGAGGCCAACAACAACTGGGGCACGCTTAAGACGAGCCTGCACACGAGAATGCAAGTGGGTTCGAATCAGATGCATGACAGTGAAACGAGTGACAGAAATTTCCCATGACAGACACGAATTGGTGCTGCGCTGTGCGAGGAACAGCAAGCGATCTCTGGAGCATGTACTGAAATGGGGCCAACAGCGACTGGGGCACGCTTGAGACGAAGCTGAACCTAAGGATGGGCGTGGATTCGAATCAGATGTGTTACAGTGGAACGAGTGACAAAAATGTCCCATGACAGAGGCATGAATCAGTGCGCCGCAGGTGCGACTGAGAACGACCGGGCTCTGAAGCATGTACTGAATTGAGGCCAACAATAACTGGGGCACGCTTAAGACGAGCCTGCACACGAGAATGCAAGTGGGTTCGAATCAGATGCGTGACAGTGAAACAAGTGACAGAAATTTCCCATGACAGACACGAATCGATGCTGCACTGTGCGAGGAACAGCAAGCGAACTCTGGAGCATGTACTGAAATGGGGCCAACAGCGACTGGGGCACGCTTGAAACGAAGCTGCACCTAAGGATGAGCGTAGATTCGAATCAGATGTGTTACAGTGGAACGAGTGACAAAAATGTCCCATGACAGAGGCATGAATCGGTGCGCCGCAGGTGCGACTGACAACGACCGGGCTCTGGAGCATGTACTGAAATGAGGCGAACAACAACTGGGGCACGCTTAAGACAAGTCTGCACACGAAAATGCACGTGGATTCAAATCAGATGCGCGATAGTGAAATGAGTGACAGAAATTTCCCATGACAGAGACTTGAATCGGTGCGGCGCTGTGCGTTTAACAGCAAGCGAACTCTGGAGCATGTACTGAAATGGGGCCAAGAACGACTGGGGCACGCTTGAGACGAAGCTGCACCCAAGGATGCACGTGGATTAAAATCAGATGTGTTACAGTGCAATGAGTGACAAAAATGTCCCATGACAGAGGCATGAATCGGTGCGCCGCAGATGCGACTGACAACGACCAGGCTCTGGGGCATGTTCTGAGATGAGGCCAGCAATTGGGGCACGCTTGGCGAACCTGCACACGAAAATGTGCGTGGATTCAAATCAGATGCGTGGCTGTGACATGAGGGACAGAAATTTTCCATGACAGAGGCATGAATCGTGCTGCGCTGTGCGACTATCAGCAAGCAAACTCTGGAGCATGTACTGAAATGAGGCCAGCAACTGGGACATGTATGGGACGAACCTGCACATAAGAATGCGCGTGGATTCAACTCAGATGCGTGATGGTGACGTGAATGACAGAATTCTCCCATGATCTAGGCATGAGACGGTGCGCCGCATGTGCGGCTGACAAGGAGCGAACTCTGGAGCATGTACTAAAATGAGGCCAGCAACTAGGGCCCGCCGGGACGAATCGGTGCATTGTGGATGCGACTTGGATTCATATCAGAATGATGCAGAGGAAATCACTATCGATGCAAGACAAATCAGTAGCTATTTGCAGGGTTTTATGAGGAGAGAGAAGGGTGTGCGAGATGAGACAAGTGAAATTACTATCAGTGGAATGAGATGGCAAACTAGCGGGGACGAACCAGTGAGTCGCTGATGCGACTAGATTCGACCGGAGGGTAATGCAAAGTAAAATAACTGTAATGATAGACAGTGCATTCTAAGTGACATAAGCCTACTACTTGGCGTGAAACAACAAGAAAGAGGGAAAAAAAAAAAAAAAAAAAAAGCACAAAACTAAACTGATAAACAGCTCTGCGTTTGTGTTCACGAATTGCACGACAAGACTGTGGTCTTGCACGAGGCTGAAATAAGGCTGCATATGGAGACTTGACTAATGACTCGCAAGTTCCACAGCGGGGTTTTGATGACATGGTTTACCTGGCAAACAGTGCGTTTAAGCAAAGAAATTGCACGAATCCTACCTGTGACAGTTTGAAAACTTGATGTACGAAAAGCATGGTGGGTGTCCAAGACATCCAAAAAGTGTGGTGTTGCGCCATGCATGACGCACAAAAAATTACTTTGGTTTGGTAAACGAGTGAGAGGAAAAAACGTGTACAAACGATACGCAAGTTCCGCTGCGGGAACTAAAACACACGGCATGAAGGCAAACAACAAATGGCAACGATGGAAAGTATGCAACGTATGTGACCCGAATCAGTTCGTAAATATACGAAAGGAATCCGATACGAATCGATAGTGAGGAGTATAGAATTAATGTAATACGAATTGGTTGTATAGTGTATGCCGCCCTTTACTCTAAAACTGAACACCAATCAATCACCCCTCCCCCCAGGCTAACCAGTGCAGAGAGGCAGCAGGTGGGACTAATTAGAGTCTCCCTTTTTTTTTTTTTTTTCCCCAACTGGAAGAGACGGCAACCTTATGGACAGTGAATCTTTACGTCCAGTGAAACCTACGGCGAGTGATATCGGACAATGACCGAAAGCGACTCAGAGGTTTGGATTTATAAATGAATCGTATGTATGGGACAGACAATAACTCAGAAGCAGACTTTTAAAGAAAGGAATGCAGGACAGGAAGCATTACTAATTGCAAGATTGTACCTGACGCAAAAGATTCGAAAAGTACCTGCGATAGTGAGCGGGAACCGCCGACGAAGACCACGAACAAAGACGCCGAAATGCCCTGCGATCGAAACGCCAGGACTCACAAACATGAGGTGAGCTGGTAAGAGTCGGCCCAGTGAGATCTATTATCACTCACAGGAAACCAACGAAGACTGCAGGTGAGTGGGCTGGTTAAATAGCCCCCCGGGCTCCTCCCATAAATTCAGGCCAGCATACTGGCCTTCTAACATATATATATATATATTGTATATCTTATACAGTGTAGTAAAAGTTCCTTGCAGTGAGAAGGTGTTTAGGACTGTTCCCCAGCCCAAAAGCTGGCATTCCATGTGTGAACCGTCCATGACCGTGGAGGAAAGGGTTTCCCAATTCCAGAGCCAGATTAGAAATCCACCACATCAGGGAGAGTCTTGCCTTGAGGTTCAGATGCATCTGGCATTTAAACTACTGATACCATTTGTCCAATGTGGCCAGAATGTGGAGTTGAAATGGTCTGAGGTGAAACTGGGCATATTAGACCCAAGACACTCATGGACGCACAAACTAAGAGCTTCCTCTGCGCCTGAAGGACCCTGTCATGAGAATGAAGAGACAGAAGTTTGCCATGAAGCAGAAAGGTTCTGGACAAATTTGTGTCCAGTATCAGACCTAGGTACTCCAATCTGTAAAATGGATCAAACATCAACTTCTGTAGATCTAAAGAACCTGTACCATCCTTTGGATGTTGGCTGGCAGGGACAGACAGCATTGATCCTTTAAAAGAAAAAATCATCCAGGAAAGCCACAACGTGGAGAACAGAGTACAGCAAAATCCAAGACAAGCACCTTTGTAAATACCAGCGGTTATGGAAAAGCCAAAAGCAAAGGGTGGCAAACTGACAATGCCGATGGCCCATTGCAACTCACAGATGACATTGATGAAACAATGAAACAGAAATATGAGAATGTGTGGATAGGCATCTTGGATGTCTACTGAAGTAAGAACCCCCCCCCCCCCAAAGGAGGGAGGCAGTGTCTGGTCTTTTATTTTTCATGAAAAACTTTTTAACCTGTAGGAACAAATTTGAAGTCCTCTGATCCAGAATTGCCCAAACTCCATTTGGTTTTGAAACTGTAAAAAGGTTTGGAACCCTTGAAAGCCTGATGGTGCAGGGATGGGGACCCCCTGGCTAAAAAGCTAATGGACAGCCGAAAACAGTGATGGTTAGGAGACAAATTTGAGAGCATGAAGTATAGAGAGGTAAAGTGTGAAACTACAGTTTGCAGCCTCTTGAAACAACCCTCTGAACTCAGGCAACCAAGATGTTCTGGGACCAGTGGGCCTGAGAAAGCAAAAAAAAGCCCCCTGCTTTGAAAAGTGGAGATGCTCCATCACTGTGCAGAGGCGTTGTCTTGCCTCCAGTCTTGGCTGGTTCAGAAAGGTAGGTCTTCTTGCAAAGGTATGTTTCTGTCTGAGATGTAATATTGGAAGACTAGAAGGGATGAAAAAAACTCTTTCTAACCTTAGGAGCAGTAGACCTACTGACCTAAGGATTTTTTGTTCTGGGGCAGGAGAGTCATTTTTTCCCCCCATTATCTACCTGATGTATTTATCCAAGAACAGGCCAAACAGACAAAGAAATCAGAGGGAAGACAGAAGTGGTACAGCAGTGAAACCTGTAGTCTAAGGCCTCACAAACTTTGACACTGTGGCAGAAAGGAGGAGACAGACATGGTCAATAGTCTGGCAGGAAGACCAGAGTAAGGCAGAGAATCAGAATGGGGCATTCATCAGATGAGAGGGAACCAGGGCCCTGAAATTATGTAAAACAACGCCCAAAAGATGTAAAGGCTGAGCCTGAAAAGGGGGATGTCTCGGTGCAAGCACTTGTAGGCCGCTGTAACCCAGTGAAAGTAAACTGCTGGTTGTGTGCCCACTGGGATGGGAACCAGGAGGTGTTGCTCAGCCAGTGTCCCTAATTCAAACAGGCAAAGTGCATACAAAGCATGTGGTTCGGGCCATGCAGTAGCAGTACAGCTTCGCAAAAGAGAGGGCACCCTGGAAGACCCACCCTGTACTCACCAAATTCAGTAGCAGGAATAACAGGAATGTAACCCTATCCTGCCATCATTCTCCATAGTGGGCATACCCCTGCCCAGTACAGCTTCACAAAAGAAAGGGCACCCTGAGAGACCCACCCTGTGTACTCACCAAATTCAGTAGCAGGAATAACAGGAATGTAACCCTATCCTGCCATCATTCTCCATAGTGGGCATACCCCTGCCCAGTACAGCTTCACAAAAGAAAGGGCACCCTGAGAGACCCACCCTGTGTACTCACCAAATTCAGTAGCAGGAATAACAGGAATGTAACCCTATCCTGCCTTCATTCTCCATGGTGGACATATCCCTGCTCAGGTGTTCAGAAACAGGACTCCACACCAGGTAAATCATGGCTCTGGTCCTAAAAACACCCCACAACTAACTTCACACTTATTCATGTTTAAAGAAGTCATTCAGAGTGTGAAAGAGTGGAAAAACCTCCATGTAAGAAGGTAAGCTTCGCTCAGTAGAGAAAAGGGGTTTATCATCTAGGAACACCTTTGAAATACTAAGGCTAGCTGAGAGTTGAAGTGGTTTTAGACAGGCATGTTCCTGAAACCTTTTTGCAAGTGTCCAGTAACCTGAAGGTAGCTTTAATTTAATTTAAATTTAATAATTTAGGGAAGCCTGTGTCCTGTACTATACAATAAGGAAATGAATGCCCACATCTAAGAACCGATAAGCTGCTTAATGGTTTTGTTTTTGGGTTTAGATATGCTTTTATTAATTAATTTAATTACACTGATCAACAAAAACAGGCTCTTTCATATAAATGTGAAACTTTGACAATAAAGAGTCTGTTGATCAGTGGAAAAAATTAATTCACTGGTATTTACTGTAAACCTATAGCAGCAAGTGTTATTCTATGCCCTTTTAGCTATCCTGTCAATGGTGAGTTGCCATCAATGTCAGGATTGCTATTGTGACATGGGCTTTAGCCAGTTCTCATGAAAGCTGTAAGAATCAGTATAAACTGCACACTGGTTCTACTAAGAGGTGTTGAATTAATCTTTGAATGCTGCATAACAGGTTCACTTTAAGGTCCATTACACACCTATATAAACCTGATCTGTTTCCGCACATGTGTGGAGTAAAAACGTAATTTCTGATTGCTCTAGTGGCTACAAATATATGTTTAAGCCCAGGTTCACACTGGGCTGCGGGAGTGAAGCCGTGCGAGTTCAGCTGAACTCGCACGATTTCACTCCCGCTGGCAGTCCCGATTTCAGCCGCGATTACAAAGACATCTGACACAGATGTCAATGTAAATCGCGGCCGAAATCGCAAAAAGTAGTACAGAAACTACTTTTTGAAATCGGTGCAGCACCGCAGATGCGGCATCGCACCGATTAGGACGGTGCCATTGCCCGCAATTTGCGGCAAATATCGCTGATTTGACATGCGATTTGACATGTCAAATCGCATGTCAAATAGCACCAGTGTGAACCAGGGCTAAAGGAAAAAAACATTACATCCATGTATGTCTATGTATGTCTAGTAAGTTATGTAATTACATTGCAGGTCACACAGGGCCAAGCTACACATACCTGTTCTAAGAATATAAACTTCATATTGATTATATAAGAACACATGCTGTATTTATAGAACATATATTTATATACAGTATATATGTATATATATATATATATATATATATATATATAATATATATATATACACACAGCATGTGTTCTACTATTACATAAATACTAACCCATTTAAATCAGAAATCACTAAATAGCTAGGCAAATGCCTAGAGGGGAGGGCTAAGTTACTCAATCTTAAACAAATAAGCAAGCCATTCATTTCCAATTTGCTGGATCAGGATAAACTGGATGTCCTTCCTGCACTCAAGGTTACACAATGGTCAGAGTGAACTATGCCAAATCAATGCAAAGAGTTATAAAAGCAATGTCCACACCACTCAAATCAGAATCACAACACATGCTGGGGAATATGGCTCCACAGCCATCTATGTAAGTTGTTTATGAATGTTTTTCCATAGTGAATGCATAAATGTCTATTTAAATACTATAAGTATATCTGTATACAATTCATTTTCCAATAACATTCCAATTATTGTCAATGTTGGTCACTTATGGGAAACATGTAAGAAGGCTTCCTCAGCTGGTATGCCTATAAAAGAAAGCTAGAAAATGCTGACAAACACAAAACAAATTTGCATACATTAAAAAATATATGTGGAAGCCACACTGCCTCATCAAGGTCCCGATGTAAAGTCTGGTACCTAAAGCTGGCCATGCACCAGTAGAATTTTGTTTAATCGCTGCTATGGAGATTCAGAAAAATTATAAGGCCTCATGCACATTGAATGGCTGTTAGGAGCATCTGTTTTTTTTTTTCTGCCTCTAAATGCTCCTGCATGTGAGCCTATGTGTCATCACACACATAGGCATTTAGAGGTGTTTAGAGGCAAGGGTGTTTATGGGCAGAAAAAAACAAAAAAACACTGCCAGCGAGTCTAGGAGCAGCGCCGTTATTTTCTGCCAAAATGCTGCTGCCAGGAGGAAAGGCATCTAAATGCTCCTGCATGTGAGCCTATGTGTCATTACACACATAGGCATTTAAAGGTGTTTAGAGGCAAGGGTGTTTATGGGCAGAAAAAAAAACAAAACACTGCCAGCGAGTCTAGGAGCAGCGCCGTTATTTTTTGCCAAAATGCTGCTGCCAGGAGGAAAGGCATCTAAGAGTGTTGGCAAAACATCCAGTGTGAGGTCTGAAGCCTGCCATAGACCGTTTGAATCTCGGCTAGTTCATCAGGAAACAGCTGAGATTCAAACCATGTATGAGCAGGCTAAATGTACCCAATAGATTGATTGAGTACAACAAGCCTGCCGGATTTTACATTTGAATATTGCAAGTGGCTGTTATAGCCGCTAGCAATAATCACTGTCTTGACAATGGCCTAGCAGGAGGGATTACTGTATCAACACTGTGTTGATGGGGGAATCAAACAAATTTATTTCCTGCAACCCATGATTGCAGGAAAGAAATTTGCTCAGTCTATGGCCGGCCTTAGTCAACATTGAACATTGACTAAGGCCGGACATTGTCAACATTGAACATTGACTAAGACCGGACATTGTCAACATTGAACATTGACTAAGACCGGACATTGTCAACATTGAACATTGACTAAGGCCGGACATTGTCAACATTGAACATTGACTAAGACCGGACATTGTCAACATTGAACATTGACTAAGACCGGACATTGTCAACATTGAACATTGACTAAGGCCGGAAATTGTCACCATTGAACCTTGACTAAGGCCGGACATTGTCAACATTGAGCCAACTAATTTAGTTTGAAAGCCCTTAAAATTGTGTCCGGAGTTGCTATTTGGATGTTATTCCAGACATATTAAGCAGATTTCTTTCGTGCCTAGGACATACACATTACAATATATATGATTTTGACTAAACAAAATACACATTAGTCAGAATTGCCAACTGCCATTTACTAAAAATGAATCACCTGTATCAGTTTTGAGTTTGTTTTTCCTTTGTTCTCGATTATTAGGGGTGAACAATGTTGTGTATAGCCCAATATTATAGGGAATACATTTTTTTGTAGACTACACACAAAAAAACAAGAGATGTGATATTTTCTTTATCTTTCATTTGTCCATGCTTTTTAGATTGTAAGCCAGAATACATTATTTTGTTCTGCAGCGGTTTGTATAAGTTGTCAATAAAACAGGTGACTTGTCAGACTTCCAAAAAATACAAATTGTCAGGGCCCATTTAGCTGGAGCATGTGTAACCATAACACAATTGTTTGGTGTTTCAAGAGCAACAGCCTTCATTGCAAGGCTTCATCGGACAAATAACAAGATTGAATTATATTGCTGGTTTCATGGATCTTGGCTCTTCCATGGATGTTGGCTTTGTGAAGTTCTCTGTCAACTGCTTTTGTGGAAACATAGTAAATATTGACTACTGCTGTCACCTTTTTTGCCAAAGTTCTTCTGTGTTGTTTGGCTATAGTCCCTAATGTTGTTTCAAGGTCCATGTCATTCCATTTTTGTTTTTGGCCACCACCGCACATTGCAGAAACACACACATTTTTCTGTCTGTTACCACACTGGTGTAATATACAGTAAATTGCCCCTCAACTAAAGTCCATCTGAATCTTCATGTCCATCTCAGACTACCCTGCCCGTAGGATGACATCACTACAATGGTTTTAACAGGAAAACAAACAGTGTTCCCCAACGTTAAAGTAACTGGAAAATCAATGGATCTCTCCTGACAGAATCTACAGGTAATAAACTCAGAAAAACAAAAACTGCTGCAAGGAACAAACTGCAAATCATATTTAATTTTCGTTTCACATAGTTCCACTTTTAATGTTAATATGGGAAAAAGCTGAAGCTCCATATAATGTACAACCTAGGCCAAGGATCCGTGGGGACTACAAAAGTACAAGTGGACTGATTTGAAGACTCAAGCCTCGTATACACGACCGGTTTTCATGGCAAGAATACTGCTGGGAGAGCTTTTTGCAGTGAAAACCGTTCGTGTGTATGGTTTCTCGTCGTGAAAACTGCCGGGAATCTCGACGAGAAAAATAGAGAACCTGATTCGTGATTCCCGTCGGACTATTTCTCATCGTGAAAAACGGTCGTGTGTATGCTTGTCCGAAGGGAAAAACCGCGCATGCTCAGAATTAAGTATGAGACGGGAGCGTTCCTTCTGGTAAAACTAGCGTTCGTAATGGAGCTATCACATTCATCACGCTGTAACGGACTGAAAAGCGCAAATCGTCTCTCACACTAAACTTTTACTAACACAAGATCAGCAAAAGCAAGCCCAAAGGGTGACGCCATTGGAATGGAACTTCCCCTTTATAGTGCCGTCGTACGTGTTGTACGTCACCGCGCTTTAGAACAACGAGATTTTGAATGTCAGTCTGTACGCAAGACAAGTTTGGCAGAATCCTGTCAAGCTTGACAGGAATCCCATCGAGAAAACCAAAGGTTTTTTTTCTGACGGGATTCCCGCCCGTGTGTACAGGTCCTAATATACATAAGCACTTTACATCTCCTGTTATAGAGGTGACCAGAGAAGGTGTTCCGTAGTCCTAACAAACTTATTGTACTAGGCTGACAAAGCTGCTACTCCAAAAATACAGCACAGCGAGCAAACTTTGTCTTACAAGGAAAGGAAAACTGTTAATGATAGGATCACTAGGCTAAAATAAAAAATAAAAAAGCACCAAATAAAAAGAAGACTATGCAGCCACGATACATAAGGCCTGGCAAGCTGAAGTATACTATTTCATTTTTGTTCTTGGGTTTAGATACACTTTAATTTATTCTGCACTATAAATTAAAATGTAATTACTGAATGTGGGATCCTGTGTAATTAGAATAAATTACTGTGGAGGAGGCATAATGCATTTCCATATAGCTTTTCTTGTCCACAACAAACCCATAACCCCAGTTAATGGAAAGTCCTGAACCATAAGTTCAATGACCTATAGAATAATGTCACAGAGTTCAGGAGATATGAAAATAAATTAGGCTGTTTCTCTAGCATTCCTGTACTTTGAGACCTTTTTCTTCAGTGCAATGTGACAACTATGGTAGCCACTGATCCACAAAAGGGAGAAAAACTCATCTACCCAGTCCAAAAGAATATACATTTTGTATTCATTGTGTAGTAAACACATTATTAATTGTGTTTTTTCTTTTCAGCAATGTGTCTACAAAAAAGTTACTTTTTATATTATTAAACAGTTATAAAAGTTAAATTTTAGCCAAATTTACAAATTTTATTTACGTAACATTTTCTGACGCTTCAATTGTCTCCTTTCATGTGGCAGATACAATCGAATCCAATGAAATAAAGTGTATGAGGCCTAGTTATTCTAGATTACCTACAGAGGGAAAGTATTTTGTGTTTTCCTTTACTTTCTGTCTTAAATTGGTTTCACACTGGTGCACTGCACTTGGCAGCAGTGCGCGCTTTTCGTGTGTGTTTTACCCGCAGTTTTAGCTACGTTCCCATAGACATTCTTTTTGGTTGCGTGTTTTTGCCATGATTTCTAAAAACCCACCAAATGCAAATGCGTGTTGCATCTTTGGTGTGCTTTCAGAAACAGCGACTAAAACAAGCAACCTAAAAGAAAGTCAATGGGACCAGGGCTAAAATTGAAGGCAAAGCACACCAAAATTACTTATACACCGGCGCTTCAGCCAAACCACAGCACACCAATGCACACTGGCCTTAGTAAAAATGGTCACCATGACAAATAGAGAGGTGGGATCTCCCCGCCAGAAAACAATAAAAACTTGACAGAGGATCCCACCCTTCCTCACTCTATCCAAAACGTAACTAGGAACTTCAACAAGTATTTTAAAATGAAAAGGCAGCAGGGTTTCAGTGCCGTCTTCCCACAGCCAATTATCCTCACCAGCAATGGGTTCCCGATACCGCCATCTTGTATTTGTACGAAAAGGAAGGCAAGATATATGGACAGCCGCACACCAAAAACCATTGAGGTTGCCTTTAATAGGTAAAATGTATGAAGCACTGCAAGTCACAGCAAAAACAAGGGGGTACAGCCGACGCGTTTCACACTAGGGTCTAGTGCTTAGTCATGGCTTAGTCCCATATTCTACCCCTTTGTTAAATATTTGAAAAGTGTTCAAATTGTCTCTAATGCACTAATGCAAAACTTGAAGAATCTCATTTTTTTTTTAAAGAGCGATACTATATGGTAAATCTCTGGATATACCTGTCTGTGGTGACAGTGTGTGTACAGAAGTTTATTTGAAATCATAATTGCTATTGCTAACATTTTGAATACTATTTTTCGATAAAAGTAGTGGGTGGCAGTTTAAAGGGTTAGGAATTGTTGCGTATTAGTGACAGCACAGTGTGAAGTTGACCAGTCATTTGTCGGTGAAAAGGGCAGTGATCAGACCCTTGTTTGTCACTCCCACCTCCAAAAAAAAAACCTGCAACTAAGTTACAGGCTGGGGGAGGGAGGGGTGGACAATGAGCAGTACTTCACTTTTGAGTGAACTTACATTTTAATCACTAAAGTATGTAGGTGGCCTTCCTTGAAATTTAGCAGGCTAATCTGAGAACAGGTTAAAGTGTTTGTAATTCTAAAAAAAAAAAGAGATCATCAGGGCTCGACAAACCCCGGGCGCCAGGTCGCCATTGCGGCTAGAATTAGCGACCTGGCGCAGCACAGCTGGGGAATCCTGTCTCTCCGTGCCCCCCCCCCCTCCGCACCGCGGGATCGCGTCGGGCCGCGCCGGCCGGTAATTGAGGCCGCCGCTTTTGCGGCCTTCTGCAGGCCTATGCTTCCTTCTGTGATCTAGCGCCATCTTGTGGTGGCCGTTGGTATGACAAGACAAACAGCAATGCTAATGGAGTTTCCCTGTCTGTTTTCACTGCCATCTCCTTCCCTCTAATTAGAACCCCCAAACATTATATATATATTTTTTTATTCTAACACCCTAGAGAATAAAATGGCGGCCATTGCAATACTTTCTGTCACACCGTATTTGCGCAGCGGTCTTACAAGCGCACTTTTTTGGGAAAAAATACACTTTTTTTTAATAAAAAATAAGACAACAGTAAAGTTAGCCCAATTTTTTTTAATATTGTGAAAGATAATGTTACGCTGAGTAAATTGATACCCAACATGTCACGCTTCAAAATTGCGTCCGCTCGTGGAATGGCGACTAACTTTTACCCTTTAAAATCTCCATAGGCGACGTTTAAAAAATTCTACAGGTTGCATGTTTTGAGTTACAGAGGAGGTCTAGGGCTAGAATTATTGCTCTCGATCTACCGATCGCGGCGATACCTCACGTGTGGTTTGAACACCGCTTTCATATGCGTTCGCTACTCACGTATGCGTTCGCTTCTGCGCGCGAGCTCGGCGGGACGGGGCGCGTTCCTGGCTCCTAACTTTTTTAGCTGGCTCCTAGATTCCAAGCAAATTTGTCAAGCCCTGGAGATTATGTTCCCTTATAGCAGATTAAACTTGTGCTGTCTAACCTGCCCTTCTCTAAATTGTAAAAAAACCTGGCTGATCCTGCCACTTCCTGTGTCCCCCTCTGTTAGATGACCACGATAATCATGGCTGCTGAGCCCTGACTACCGTGGTCCGTGCCTTTCAGCTTCCGTGTCTGTGTATACTGTCTCAGCCACCCGCCCCCCACCCCCCGTCGCTATTCGCAGTTAAAAAAAAAAAAACCTTTACAAAATATCCTGGCAGCCCTTCTCCTTTATCTGGCGATAACTCACTGTGTACGTTTTTGTTTAAATTGATGCCTCTAACTACCTTTTTCCAGTTATCTTCAGGCTGGTCACATGACTCCCGGCCGCTCTGCTACTAAAATCCAGTGCTACAGTGAGAGGTGCCAAGCGGCCAGCACAACGTCAGAAGAAGACCTCGGCCCTGGATCGGAGTAGCAGAGCAGCCGGGAGTCACGTGACTGGCCTGAAGATAACTGAAAAAGGGTATTTAGAGGCATCCATTTAAACAAACACTTACACAGTGAGTTATCGCCAGATAAAGGAGAGGGGCTGCCAGTGAAAGGGGCTTTTGGGTTACAACCACTCTTAAGAATGAAGGTAAATATATATGTCATAGTGTCCTTAGTGACATACACAGGAGCTGCAACATTAGGAGAGGCTGCAAAGCCTGACGGGGGTACACACTCATCCTGTGAGGTTGTTACCAGTCTGCCAGGGGGGGATGGCAAACTGCAGGCATGTCCACAATCCCTAGCTCTTAGGCGGGGATTTCCTAGTGCCTCTTTACCTGCACCTGAAACCCTTTTACTGGGAGACATAGCCCTAAGCTATAAGCAGAGGTACTACCACTGTTGTGCTCTAGTCTTACAATACATATATATATTAGCTTACTGCACAACCTGACGCCGAGTAGGTGTCTTAGGTATGCCTGGATCCGATCCACTGAGATGCTTACAGCCCACAGCTTTGTGTCCCACCGCTTTACAGAAGGCTCTGGTGTGCTGGGCTTTTGAATCATGCCGCTTTGGTGCCTGCGCACTAAAGCGCCGTGCACGCGCGCGCAACCACGCCTCCCCCTTCTTTCCCTGATCACCTATACAGTCAAAAGGTGTGCCCTAGCGTGCGCGCAACTGTCATGGCGGTGGCCATGAGTGAGGGGGGAGAGAAAAGACCGTTGGAGGACTTTGTGGGACCCGTGGACTGTGTGGGGTCTCTCTGTTATGAGATGTGGCAGAGCCTGCAGCGGAGGAGGTGAGCGATTTCATATAGCAGACCGATTTCACTGAGCGTGTTCCTGGACGGCTTGAAAGTATACACCAGGTATGTCACTTACTCCCTCTGGTGGCGGAAACCAGGTAAGACATGCAACTACTCACAAAAGATAATATTTAAAACATTATCTTCACTTACCTTATCCCCGCCGCAGGAAAACTGCTGAGAACAACAGATGCACCCTTCACCCATCACGGCGGGTAATGTTGTGCCAACCTTCAGAGTTCTGGGTCACTACTTAAAGGAACCTCTTCCGTGGACCTGTAGAAGACTCTGCCAGGAGCTTTTCGTGCCACTTAGATTAGTACACCAAAGACTGGATCCCACAGCCCAGACCTCCGAAGAGAGACATTACAGGCAAACCTCATTTTGTTCTTTACACAAGGCCCGGGTACCATCCATCTTAGGTGTTTTAGTATTTGCCCGAGGTTAGGATCCGGTTGTATAGCTCCTAGGCCTCCGCAGAGACCATCAAACAAACAGAGCTTTCTTCTTAGCACATGTTCAACGTGACCAACCACCTTAGACACTGGCAAAAAAACTGAGGAGCTCTCCATATGGGAGGGGATATACAGGGGAGGAACTCGCCTTGTAATTAGAGTTGCCAGTGTCCAATCACCTGATGGTGACTATATAACCCACTAAGTAATTAAGTCTCTGTGTCCCGTGATGTATAAACAAAAAAAATATTTTTTGAGCAGGATACAAGCAGAATGCTGGACAAGGGTTAGATCCTTTTTAAATGTCCTTTTTTCTAATTTTAGTTAATCTTTTAATAATATTACAAGTTTCATGGCTGGACAAAAGTCACACCAAATTTCGTCTGCTTAGGCTTAAAAAAAATTGTAAGAACATTAGAAACACTGATATCCAATTGTAAACTGAAATGTGAACAAGTAAGCACACTGATCTCCAAACTGTGACTGCAATAAATTTAATGACCACTCATCAAGCACTACATTACTAAGTTGGAGCCCTGCCCAACCACACACCAATGAGTAAATAAAAAGAATAAATTACAGTTGACCTGTTAACATCCTAAATCAACAGAGACAAACACTTAATTAGTCTTCAATTTGAGATATATTGTGGAATTAAGCCCAGGTTCACACTGGGCTGCGGGAATGAAGCCGTACGAGTTCAACTGAACTCGCACGATTTCACTCCTGCTTGTCAGTCCTGATTTCGGCCGCGATTACAGAGACATCTGTACAGTTTCTGCACAGATGTCAATGTAAATCGCAAAAAGTAGTACAGAAACTACTTTTTGAAATCGGTGCAGCGTGGCAGATGCAGCGTCGCACCGATTAGGACGGTGCCATTTCCGGCAATTGCCGGCAAATGCCACCGATTTGACATGTGATTTGACATGTCAAATCACACCAGTGTGAACCAGACCTAAAAGGTACTTAACCCTCAAGATTTTCTTTGCTTAATTGTCCCTGATACTGGAGAACACTCGGTAGAACATAATTCATGAAAATCCTTTATTGAGGTCAACAAAGGCATGGGGGGTTGCTATACATATTTGCCTACTCACTCATGTTTTATGAAATGTAGACCATGATCTTACTTGCACTGAGGCTACAGATACATGGGTATTGAAAGATAAAAAGTTGAACTCCAACTAGGTATAAAAATCATCAAATAACGCAGTTATGAATTCTATAAAAAATGAAGCTGCCATCATTCTTTTAAGGCCCTGAATGCAGACAGTGTGTGTTCGGGGATGAGCAGCCGCTCCTGCACAGCTGTCAGATTTTGACATCCAGCTGTGACTGTGCATGTGAATATAAACCCTAATTGGCCAAGTCTTTCAGCTTCTTTCGGTGTACAAGCACTTGCTCCAGCATCAGTTGCAAATCATTGCTCTGGACCAGCTTCCTGATATGAGCATGTGTGTCTGCATGGGTGCTTGGGCTCTCTGCCAGGGGCACATACAATAGGGTGATTATGCTGGAGCATAACTGGTTCTCAGTTGTCACCCTATAAAAATAAGGGCCTAAACAAGGACATGGATGGCAGGATCACCAGGTATTATTTTTATAAAACTTAACAAGAGAAGAAGCTGGCAACTCCAAACTCCATATCGATATATCCATATCATTGCTGTGATCAAGACTTTACTGCCAAAACGCATTAAATCTTTTCAACTTACTTGTATGCAGAAAAAAAGATTTCGATACGGATTTTGAAGTTGCTGGCTTCTTTTCTTGTTAAGTATTATGCATCATGGATAAAGACCATTTGAGCCAGAGCACCTGTTTTTCAACTCCTCTTTTGATTTGTGAGTGGACTCCCCGTTGTGAGCGCTGCACCTGCACCTGCTAATATTTTTATAAAAGATGTAGATTAAAAAGATTGAAAACAAATGTTTAAATTATATTACATGTTAAAGCTTTTATTAAATTTTAGCAACTGGGTTTACATAGACTTTAGTTATTTAATGGCTTAGTAAATAATTACCTTTTAAGTGCATTTTTGTATACTACTAGCGCTGTGAACAAGACCCAAAAAGAGGTGAAAGCAAAGCACTGCAAAAAAAGTTTTCAATATGCAATTAAATGATCACTTGGGCCCAATGACTCCAGTTCAGAAGCTCTCAATAAGACAAGGGGCTCCTTGGGAAAGGGGATCACCCAGATGAGAGTCCATATGTAGGCAGATGAATAAGAGTGGCAAACAATTGTCTAAGGCTGGCCATACATGGTCAAATTTTGAACGAATTATCTTTTGAAAATCTGAAATTTTGTGCGTTTTGTGATCCGATGGTGCCACCATTGATTTCGAAATTCGACCAACCAAGCCTTCATTTTCACCTCCTGTTGCTACAGAAAATAATTTTCGTGGCTGGGAATCTTCTTTTCTTTACGGGAATTTTATTTTCTTGCTCATGCGCATTTCTTTTTCGATTACATTTCTCGCACAATTCTCCCATCATTGATTAGAAAATCGTTAGTTTTTTCAAAAAATTTCCAACATGCCCAATATATTCAAATTCGATGGTCACACGAAAATCGGCTGTTGCTACAGCCCACTAATGGTGAGAAATTCGAACGAAAATTCCTAGAAAAGATTTTCGAAAGAATATCTTTTAATGACAAAATCATTTCACGACTGGATAGTATAAAACAGCTAATGGGTTTTGATGGGCCAGAAAAACACCCTTCATCGGGGCTTCAAGATTAGCAGAGATTTAATTGACTCAAAAATGCCTTTTAGCAGACTGATCTGCATTCAGATGTATTTAGCAGAATTCAGGGCAGTCAGTTAGTGCATCAGTGTCAGTGTAATGAAAACCCAGTAAACAAGACCGGTCTGTAATCTGCTGTCTGCCTGTTTCACTTGCCCTTTTCACTTTTACAGTAATAACCACCTGCATGATTTATGACAAAAAAAGTAAAGCCTACACAAAAAGGCAACATAATGCACAAGTGCCCAGGGCAATATCATGTGTAACTACAGCCATTATACCAAATTACTTACGCAAGGTCTTTCACACAACATTCTAAAACTTTGGTAGGAGTTTAGTTCACATGCTATACTCTTCTGGGGACAAAGACTGTTCCCACATTATGTCACTGGCTCCGTAAAGTAGATGACCTTTGCTTTTTAGAAGAACTAACGCACATAGCTAGAGGCAATATTTCTAAACACTCCAAAATATAGGCCTCTTGGTTGGAGTTCAAGTCCTCTAAAATTTGTACCTTGAGATCATCTCTAGTCCTTAACATATACAATTAACCACTTCAGCCCTGGACCATTTGGCTGACAAATGACCGGGCCACTTTTTGTAATTCGGCACTGCGTCGCTTTAACTGACAATTGCGCGGTTGTGTGACGTTGTACCCAAACAAAATTGACACCCCTTTTTTTCCCACAAATAGAGCTTTCTTTTGGTGTTATTTGATCATCGCTGCGATTTAAATTTTTTGCGCTATAAACAAAAGAAGAGCGAAATTTTTGAGAAAAAACACATCTTTTACTTTTTGCTATAATAAATATACCAAATTTTTTCCTCAGTTTAGGCCGATATCTATTCTTCTACATATTTTTGGTAAAAAAAAATAAATCGCAATAAGCGTATATTGATTCGTTTGCGCAAAAGTTATAGCGTCTACAAAATAGGGGGTAGTTTTATTGCATTTTTAGTATTATTATTATTTTTACTAGTAATGGCAGCGATCTGCGATTTGTATCGTGACTGCGACTTTATGACGGACACATGGGACACTTTTGACACATTTTTGCAACCATTGTCATTTATACAGCGAACAGTGCAATAAAAATGCACTGATTACTGTAAAAATGACACTGGCAATGAAGGTGTTAACCACTAGGGGGCGATGAAGGGGTTAGGTGTGTCCTAGGGAGTGATTCTAACTGTGAGGGGGGCGTGGCTACGAGTGACACATCAGTGATCTCTGCTCCCGATCACAGGGAGCAGAGATCACTGTCCTGTCACTAGGAAGAACATGGGAATTCCGTGTTTACTTTGGCATCTCCCCGTTCTTCCTCTGCCCCCTGCAATCGGGGGCCGCCCGGAAACATTGAGTTCCCGGGACCCGTGGGCGCACTCATGAGGCACGCGGCGGGCGTGCGCGCTTGCCCCCGGAGGCGCGCGTGCCCGCTGGGCGGCAAATTCAAAGAGACGTACGGGTATGCCCATTTGCCTGCCCGTACCAATCTGCCGACGTATATCGGCGTGCGGCAGTCAGGAAGCGGTTAAAGTACCCCTATCTTACCATTGTTATGATTTATATATAAATCCTATATATGGTAATAATCATAGCGCATCAACCTTCTTCACCTATCCTCTTTCTATATCTTTTCTTTTCCCCTTTTTCCATTACTCCCTTTTCCCTTTGTCCCTTCTTTTTTCCTTTTCTTCTCTTTTTCTTACTTTTTTTACAAACAAAACATGCCATTTGCTCTCGATGAATATTGCACATTCACTATGGGTTACAGCGTTTTTTTCTTGTAGCAAAACTTTGGATTGCGAGCATAATACGTTCCGGAAGCATGCTTGTAATCCAAAGCACTTGTATATCAAAACGAATGTTCACATAAGAACTATTGGAAACTCAAATGATTCATTCCATTCATAAGTCCTTCAGTTTATAGTCCATATAAAAAGATTATAGCAATGAGATAGGTTGTGTAACCATAAAATGTCCATCCAACAAATGGCAGTCTCCACAAGGGGATTAGAAGCAAAATCTAGCAGGAGCTACAGAGTATAAAAAAGAAGAGAGGCGCCCCTAAGTGTAGCAATATGGTTACATTTAATAAAGGTGCAACGTTTACCAACTCACATGGTTGATGATTAAAAAAGGCACATCTAAGTACTGTATAAAGGCACCCGGGGTAAAGCTGTCCACATAGACCATCCCCCGCACCGCCGGCTCTCACCAATGTCAGTCTGCAATCGTGACCGGCAAGACTACTCGGTAGTAGAGCGTTCTGAAAGCGAGGCTTGAACCACTCGTGGAGCGCATCGTGGAAGGGATGACGCCAATGGCAGTACGGAGGATGGTCTATGTGGACAGCTTTACTCCAGATGCCTGCATACTTAGATTTGCCTGTTTTAATCATCAACCATGTGACTTTCTAAATGTTGTACCTTCATTAAATGTAACTGTATTGCTACACTTAGAGGCGCCTCTCTTCTCTTTTTTACTCAGTCATGACATGACGCTACTTGTATATCAAGTCAACATTTATTAAAAAATGTTGCTTGTCTTGCAAAACGCTCTCAAACCAAGGTTTTACTGTACCTGTTTATTGGTATTTATACAACATGTTCATATTGCTGCCTCTATTGTGTACCTCTGTCTACCCTGTATCTATGGTCCTCTTTAGAGTGGTCCATGATACATGACTTTATGTTTTAGCCATTAAAATTTATTAAGCACATGCTATACCCACCTCTACATTTTATAAATCTGATTGAGATGCATAGAGTTTTCCTTTAACAGAATACATATGAAAGGAGAAATGGGAACTATGCAGAGGCAAGACTGACACAGGGTAAACAAAGAACTCTACACAAAATATTAATTTAAATCTTTTGGAAAATAAATAAATATAGTTTTTATAAATCCATCAGAATAAAAAAAAAAAAAGCCAATAGAAAGCTTTTAATAAATGTAGCTGGTCCGCAAGGTACTTCAAGATACAAAGAAGCACTGGCAGATGGTTTTCTGTACGTCGTCATAATCCATTATAGAATACATCAGTCAAACCCTTTCAGAATACTAATAGAATTTTTGCTCACAATACAAAAAACTTCTTTATATTAAAATATCTGACTTCTTTTCTAAATAAATGTTGAAATACCATCAATAATAAAAATGCACAGGACATTGCTGACCTCATCTAATTTAAACATTTTAATAATTTATTTCCTTGTTTAATGTTATTTCTGTGCAATCTGCTAGACTTTCAGATCAATCACCTTGAGTAAATGCTACTTTTTTTTTTCAGAGCTTCAAAACTAGAGGGACATTGATGGTTGATGGTTTGAAGCATCCATCAGATGCTCTAGAATAGAAATTCTCAAAATAATTTTACTGAGCATTGACACTCCAGGCTCACTCCGTAGATTAGGGCCCTGCAATGTCACAGTGAGTCCACTTAGGAAATCTGAACCTTTTTAATGTTTTAGCATATGGAACAGATATTTGCAATACATATTATTACTGAGTGAGTAACTTGTATAGCGCTGCAAATGCAAACTAAATCGCCTATCTATACTTTATAGTGTACTGTGATATATAACAAATGAGGAGGACAACCTTGGTGTTTTTTAGGTTTGGTGCTTAACCACTTGCCGACCGCCGCACGCAGATGTACGTCGGTAGAATGGCACGGGCAGGCACATGGGCGTACCTGTACGTCACTTTAAATTTGCCGCCCAGTGGGCACTTGCGTGCCGCCAGGGGTACGCGCGCTGCATGCCTCGTGAGCGTGCTCGCGGGTCCCGGGAACTCGATGTTCCCGGGCGGCCCGCGATTGCGGTCAGCAAAGGCAGAAGAGGGGGATGCCTTTGTAAATAAGGCATTCCCCTATTCTGCCTAGTGACACTGTCACTGATGGCTGTTCCCCGTGATCGGGAACGGTCATCAGTGACGGGTCACGTGAAGCCACGCCCCCTAACAGTAAGAATCACTCCCTAGTACTGACTTAACCCCTGCAGCGCCACCTAGTGGTTAACCCCTTCACTGACAGTGTCATTTTTACAGTAATCAGTGCATTTTTATAGCACTGATCGCTGTAAAAATTACAATGGTCCCAAAAATGTGTCAAAAGTGTCCGCCATAAAGTCGCAGTCACAATAAAAAAATTGCTGATCGCCGCCATTACTAGTAAAAAAAAAATTATTAATAAAAATGCAATAAAACTACCCCCTATTTTGTAGACGCTATAACTTTTGCGCAAACCAATCAATAAACGCTTATTGCAATTTTTTTTAACCAAAAATATGTAGAAGAATACATATCGGCCTAAACTGAGGAAAAAAAAAATTTATATATTTTTTGGGGATATTTATTATAGCAAAAAGTAAAAAATATTGAATTTTATCAAAATTGTCGCTCTATTTTTGTTTATAGCGCAAAAAATTAAAACCGCAGAGGTGATCAAATATCACCAAAAGAAAACTCTATTTGTGGGAAAAAAAGGATGTCAATTTTGTTTGGGAGCCACGTCGCACGACCGCGCAATGGTCAGTTAAAGCGACGCAGTGCCGAATCGCAAAAAGTGGCCTGGTCTTTGACCAGCAAAATGGTCCGGGGCTGAAGCGGTTAATATTATGGCTTTTAATGTGTTAAATAAAGCTTTTTGTAATGTGAATTTGCTAGGTAAAACATTGATATTTGGGGGTTCACAAACAAAAAATTTTCATGTATTTATGGAGGAGGTTGAGTCTAACCCAGGTTTTTTTAGGTAGTTTGTTTAACCACTTGCCGCCCAAGGTACGTCATATAACGTCCTGGGCTTTAAGGCTTTAAGTGGGAATATCTGAATGATGCAAGCATCATTCAGATATCATTTTTTCAGCCGGCGATTCCCTGCACTGTAAGAACAATCATAGTGGCTGTTCAGCTGCTTGATTGTACTTGCAGGCGGTGAAAGGAGACGCGCCCTCTCCCGCCACACTCCAGTGCTTCTACCGTCTCACCCGTGCGATCGGCGAGCTGGAAAAAGAATCCACCAGCTGCAGAAGTTCACCATAGAGAATACCGGTGATCAGATGGTCCCCGGCAGTCTCTATAACTCTCGGGGGCCCAGGCGCGTCCGGCCTGGCAGTTGTAAATACTGCCGTGTACTCGGTTGGAAAGCCAAGATCATTTTGTGTTTTTTTCTTTTATCTTAGGCTTTCCAGCCTATAGGAGGGATGTGGGGTATTGACCCCAGATCTCTCCAAAAAACAGGACCTGTCATGCCCTATTCCTATTACAAGGGATGTTTGCATTCCTTGTAACAGCAATAAAAGTGCTAAAAAAAAAAAAAAAAAAAAGAAGATTTAAAAAAGGGAAAGCATAAAAAAAAATAAAAAAAGGAAAAAAGGTAACGTTTTAAAGCATGACATGTAAGGTATCTATTTACCCAGTGTAACATCATCTTTTACATTATACAAAAAAATTGGGCTAACTTTAGTATTTTTTTTTTTTTAATTCATTAAAAAAAAATCCATGTCACATAAAAGGTTGCAATGACCACCATTTTATTCCCTAGGGTCTCTACTAAAAAAACATATATAATGTTTGGGGGTTCTGAGTAATTTTCTAGCAAAAAAAATATAATTTTTACATGTGGGAGCGGAGTGCCAGAATTGGCCCGGATGGCTAGTGGTTAAAGCTGAACCTTGCCATGAGTTCCACCAGTAGTAGCAGCTAGTCTTGTCAATAGAAAATGTATTATTTAAAAAAATAAAATTAAATTAAATTCTTATATCACAGATTCCTACAAAATTATTTCTATGCAGAACCATTAACCTTCATATATCTTAAATATGCTTCAGACACTTTAGGCACAAAGCCCAAACTTTCAGTTGCAGAATTAGTTAGTCTAAATGCCTGAAAAGGACTTCCTTTTGTGCCTGCTGTGGTAGGAATCGATGACCGTAAGCAAATATGGCTTCAGTGTTGGCACGAGAAAATATAATATGTATGATATACTACTTCAAGCAACATTCTGGTTTGCATTGTAATATTGTCTCTCTATGGTAGCCCTAAATTAGCTTGATTTCATTCAGTTGTGAGAGTTGCTTTAAAGTTCAGAGTCCTTTGATACTGAACGTATGAGCATAAAGTCCTATTTGTCTTGTATTGTAAAGCCCTGTACACACGATCGGTTTTACCGATGAAAACAGTCCGATGGACTTTTTTCATCGTACAAAACGATCGTGTATGGGCCCCAATCGGTCTTTTTTCCATCGGTGTTAAAAAATAGAACATGTTTTAAATTTATCCGATGGAAAAAAAAGCGATTGCAAATTACTATCGTCTGTGGGGAACTCCATCGGATAAAAAACCCACGCATGCTCAGAATCAAGTTGACGCATGCTCAGAAGCATAGAACTTAATTTTTCTGGGCTAGTCTGAGTGTTTTACGTCACTGCGTTTGGGACGATCGGTTTTTTGACTGATGGTGTGTAGGCAAGACTGATGGAAGTCAGCTTCATCGGATTTCCGATGGAAAAATCCATCGGTTTAAAATCCATAGGAAATCCGATCGTGTGTACAGGGCTTAAGAGTATTGTAAGGATGATGATGATGATGACAAAGGTTACTTAGCCTTTACTAAATTGCATACATCAATACTATATAGCAATTTTGTAGAATCATTGCTTTCTATAGCTTATGTGACCTTGAGTGAATTATATGGTTTTAGGGGCATTTTTTGAATTCTGAAGTGGAAGAGAAGAATTTGAAACCTGGCTTGGCGGGCTGGAGTAGAGACTGTATCCAGAAGCCTGGCGTTAAAAGGGTCTAGGTATAAGTCTGCATTCCTATTACAATCTGCAGTAAACAATCCCACAATGGAGCTGAAGGCTACTTCATAAGCTGCTTGAAGATTATTGAAAGCCTTGGTAGGATACTTTTACTGTAAGCTTTGCCATCCAGATTAGAGTATACAAGTAGAAGGCTGTGGGAAATAGGCCTAATAACTATAAGAAAATGAGTTAACAGGAAAGGTCCAAAACAATATCATGACTATAACTAGCATGTAAGGGTATTTTTTGTATTCCTTCAATGTCAGCTGACATCACCAGTGTTGATAAACCTTGGGGGGGGGGGGTATTTAGGCTGAACCACCCAGTCTTTGGCTTTGCCTTGACAGGTTCTTGATAACAGTAACCTAAAATCCACTACAACAGAAGTGACCAAGTGACTGGTTCAGAGTCATGTGACTGGGCATGCATTGAAGGCCGAATTACTGTATTTATTGGCGTATAACACGCACTTTTTTACCCTGAAAATAGAGGGTAAACTGTTCCTGCGTGTTATACGCAGGGGGCTGTGGAAAGTTTTTTCCTGAAACTTCCTACTCAAAGTTAGGGTGCGTGTTATACGCCTGTTCGTGTTATACGCCGATAAATACGTTATCTTTATTACAGAAAGCAATACAGCTCTGGACCTTTTTATTTTTTTTTATCTTTTTATGCTACCATGTAATGTGAATGTCAAGTGTATTTATTTTTCCCTATAGGTCAGTTGTAATGGCTTTAGGTTAACAAATAATGACCTTTGTACTACATCAATGCAAGGGTCCACCCAACATGTTTTAAGGAAAAGCTAGCTCTCGAATATTAAAAATGCCTGAGAAGACATCGCCCCTTTGGTTTTAATCATCTGTAATTCATGTCACAGGAAATCCTCTAATTTAACATTTTCCTCCTACACTGACATAAGTGCATTGTTGGAACATTTACTATTCTTGTCCTGACTGCTGCAATTTAACTCTTTCAAAGAAATACATTTAGAAACATGTTAGTAGTGAATAAGTGAATAACAAATTAAATCTTGTAGCTTGTGGTCATATAACCTAGAAGATAAATCGAGTTTTATGGTGAAGCAAAAGATAAGCCGAAATTCCAAAAGTTATGAAAACAAAAGCAACCCTATCTAACCAAATTTGCCTATACCAGTGGCAATACAAGGACCAACAACAACATGCATGCACACAAAACCTAAATTGTAATCCTGCTTTCAGTAAAATTAATGAACCAAAAAAAAGCCACAATTTAATCCAATTATGGATTATTTTAAAATTTTAATCAATAAATGTTTTTTTTTAAATACACAATTAACATAAGTACTCCTGATGGAACTGCAAGGGCACAGCTCTTGATAGCCGATTCACTCTCAGTGTCTTAGAACTCTGGTGGCAGCTTTTTCGCAAACAAAGCCTAAAAATACTATTTTCCAGATTAATTCAATAATACATTGTACCAATATTTTTACAGAATATATTGATTAATGCTTTTATGTGCAGATCAAAAAGGAGTGTCTTTTGATCTACATTTAAAAAAATGGTTCCAGTAACCTTGCAAGTGAAATTATTTTTTTTTCTCATTAAACATTTATTTGCCCCAATTCATTCTCCCCTAAGCCATTATTCATATACTAATTTTTAACTTGGAGTTTATTCTGCTTATATTTTGCCTTCCAAGGTTTCTCCTTTCCTATTCTCATCACAAATTACTGTAGTCCACAGGTCTATGTAGGTGTGGAAGCTCTAATGGTTAAATCACTCCATTGTAGCTCTGGCAGTGTGTTAAATGCAATGTCAATGTCTACTCTAGTTTTAGATCTATTGCAGACTAAAAAGGTTTTCTACTAGAAATGCCTTGGATTTGGCTCTAAGCATCATCTCCTCAGTCTCGACCAATTTTTCAGTCTCTGCAGATGAACAGCTTTCCCACACAAACCCAAAACAGGATTATGTCAGGGTTTGAATCATGCCTTATTCATAAAGCCTGGGCTATAATTGCCCCGAGGGCAGTTTCTCCCATTTAAGCTGTGAGCTTCTTCAGGCCCTCTCTATTGACTTCTTGGTTGTTTCTTTGACTAAAGCCTTCCATACCTAGATTTTGATGTACAACCTTCTTTGGGATGAGATGCTTTTTGCCACATTCGTTACTTTTTGGATGATGGATTTACCGGAGTTTCTTAAGCCCCCTACACACGGTAGGACTTTTTGACAACAAACTTCAAAATGAGCAAGTTTTCTAAAAAATCCGACCGTGTGTACACTCCATCGGAAAAACTTTTTCGGTTTTCATCGGACAAAAGTTCGCTCTGCAAACGGACAAACTTTTCGGCAACAAAAGTCCTACGGTGCAAAGTCCTATCGTGTGTACAGAAATCCATCGGACTTTTGTCCGAAGCACAAACACGCATGCCCAGAACCAATGTTAAAATCAACCAACAATAGCAGAAGTTGACCAAAGGGTGGCGGTAAAGAGCAGAAAAACCCTGTGATGTTGGAAAAGTTTTGGGAAAGTTTGCAGGAAAGTCCTGCCGTGTGTATTCTATGGGTGTTCCCGGCCAACTCCCTTCGGACAAAAATTCACAGAAAAGTTTGTTTGAAGTCCGATCGTGTGTATGAGGCTTAAGGATGTTCAAAGTTTGAGACATTTTGTATAACTGAACCCCCAATTGTTCAAAATTTAATTCTTGAGTCAATCTGATAGCTCCTAAGTCTTTATGATGCGGTTTGTTCATAGATATCTTTTAACGAATTCTGGGTTTCTTAGAAATATGTTTGAGATCACGTGACATTTGTACACTAACCTCACATGGAAGATTGCCCTAGTGTTTATTTAATGTTTTTTCTGACAAGGGAAGAATAATACCTAAACAATAGAGATTATTCAATGTTTGTAATTAGTTTGGAAAGCTATGCAGATAGCTGCAAAATGATGGACTATTTTGTGAAGAACATAAAATCCAATTTACAATCATTTTAGTTCCAAGTTAAAACAATTGAAAATGTCCAGGAAGAAGGCTAAATGTTCATCAAAGGCACTGTACAAGTACTGTAACTGCAAGGGAAGTTCTGAGGGGAAGGGGGAGGAAGGACAGGATGCCTGCTATTCAGATGTTATATGAAAAGCTTCCTCAGGGACTGCAAATATGTCCTTGCTCCTTGCCCATCCCTACAGGCCCGTAGACAATAGCTGCCAGCTATTTCTGATTTCCAGTGGTAGTGTAGACTTATCCCTAGAAGGTAGGTAGACTTATCCCTAGAAATATCCTTGTTTTTGAACACTGACCACATAATAAAATCCCCACATTCTGGGATGCTAAATACATTTATGTTATCCAAGCTCTTAAATTAAACATTGTTTTGAAAGGAGTCTCATTTAATACAGTACAATTTAACAGGAGACAGACTTTAAGCCAGAAACATATTGCACTTCAGGCAAGATTTGTTTGTTCAGTGAGGCCACCCCTTCTTAAAAAGTTGCAAAAAAGTGTGAAAAAAGAACCTGTGGGGGAGAAACCAGTTAGATCATATACTCACCTTTCCCCAACTTCCGTAGCATCGTGGGGTGACATTACATTACAGCCGACAAGATCTCTTGGGGTGTCTAAATCTCATAAGAAGACAGCGCAGGAACAGCTCATGGAATCTGGGCTACTTAAAGTGGTTGTAAAGGCTGAATAGCATGCATTCTTTGCATGAAGGTAAAAAACCTGTGTGCTGCTCCCCCCACAGCTCCCCCTAATACTTATCTGATCCCCCTCTCGCTGCAGCAATGTGCAAGGGAGCCTCGGCTGTCCTGGGTCTTTCTCTCTTCATTGGCTAAGACACAGCAGCCAGTGAGCCAATGAGGAGAGAGCGGAGGCAGGGGTGAGTCGTGGCTCTATGTGTCCTTTAGATGCACAGAACGTGGCTCGGAAGTGAGCACGCAACAGTGCCCCCATAGCAAGTGGCTTGCTATTGGGGGCACTGGTCAAGGGGGAGGAGCCAGTGTGGACCTGAGAAAAAGAAGATCAGGGCAAAACCATTACACGGAGCAAATAAGTATGACATGTTTGTTATTTTTTTTTAAAACTAAACAAAAAACAACAACCTTTAGAATAACTTTAACCACTTATGGACCACCCACCGTCATTATACGGCAATACTTTGAAGAGGAATATCGTTGTTATGGCAGCAGCTACCTGCCATAACTCCTGTATTCTCTTCTTCAGCAGGCGGTCCGCCTTCAGATAAAAGTTTACTGCGAGGTCACTTTTAACAGTAGCGGGAGAGGGCCCCCCCACCTACCGCTCTCCGGTGCCGTCCGCCGCTTACCGGAGCCGCCAGCAGCGGCGGAGACGATCGCGTCCTCTCCCCTTTGTGGTATGGAGTGAGGGGAAGGTGGCCCCCACCCAGCTCCATACCATTGCAGGACGGAAGCGACGTCAAAATGTCACTTCTGCCCATAGCTCTTAAAGGGCCATATTTTTTTATTGCATTTTAGTGTAAATATGAGATCTGAGGTCTATTTGACCCCAGAGCTCATATTTTTTTTTTGCAAAATCTTTTTTATTGAATTTTTCATTAGCATACGAAATTAGCCCACGCAGGGGCCAAACATTTCCCCATGCAGGGGCAGTTCCTCCGATGCGGCAACATACCGCAACAGGGCACAACAAACAACATAAACAACTAACTTATACTATAACCCCAATGTGGGGAGAGGTTCAGACCAGGAGAATCTGTGCTCGAATTGGTACCGACAGGATAATGCAACACGAGAATATACTAACAGACTAGAGATATATTGTTAATCTAGGAATTGGTTACTTGCATCAGTTGCCGTGGTATTGTCATCTAGCCAACAGGTCCATACCTTTTCAAATTTTTGTGGACAACCCCTGCCCGAGTAGGTTGCTTTATATAAGGGCAAACTGGCATTCACTAGGCTTTTGCAGAATCTGACAGAGGGGGGAGATGATTGTTTCCAGTTCATCGTAATGGCCCTACGAGCATAGTACAATAGTAGGGATATGAGTATTTTCCTGGCTCTGAGCATTGACATTTGTTCCACCAGCCCTAGCAGACAATATTTAGGATCATAAGGAACACGAGTCTTAGTGACCTTAGCAATCACCTGGAGTACTTCCTTCCAATAATGTTCGATTGCTGGGCAAACCCAGAAAATGTGGAAAAAGTCACCCGGTTGGTAGGAGCAACGCCAGCACGCCGGAGAATGCGCCGGCGACATCTGGTGCAGCCTGTGAGGTGTGTAGTGAGCTCTATGCACAATTTTGTATTGGACCAGTTTGTCCCTAGCTGAGACCAGAGGGAAGAAGGGAAAGTCCCAAATCTCTCTCCAGTCTTCCTCATCCAGCTCCGGTATGTCCCCCACCCATTTCCTGCAGAGGGAGGACAACTCAGGGCTGGCAGCAACCAGCAGGGACCCGTAGAGCTGAGACGTGGGCTTCTCCAAGTCTTTCAACCGAAGGGTGGATTCGAGCTCTGAGTATGCCAATTCAACTGGTTGGCCTAAGAACTGACACCTGTAGGCACGAGAGACTTGAAGATACCTAAAATGGGCCCATGCAGGCACATTAAATTTGGTGCGTAAAATGTGAAAGGGGGTGAGCTCTCTGTTGGTGATAACATGCTCAAGGGTCAGTATTTTGTATTTGGCCCAGGCCTGTGGATCCGGGATGGTATTGAACTGTGATAGGTTAGGGTTCAGCCACAGGGGGGTGAGGAGACCAGGAGTTCGGCTAGGGTGCCCTCAGCACCTCACCCACCTTCCATGCCCGCATATTGGTACGCATAGAAGGGGTGAGATGGTGAGTCGTTTTAGGCCCCCTGAATAGCAACCCCTTCAAGGCCTCCAGAGACCCCACTATAGCCGCCTCCAGCACCGTCACAGAGTTGGTCAGGTCTGGCTGCAACCACCAATGGGCAGTCACAAGCTGAGTGGCCAAGAAATACTTGTGGCAATCAGGGAGAGCCAGGCCCCCACTGTCCACAGGCCTGGTCAGTAACTGTTCAGTAAACTCAGCAGGTCTAGGGCCCTCAGGTCTCTCAGGCAATCCAAGTATGCGGATGTTGTTCCGCCTGAGGCGGTTCTTAGTGTCTATTGCACGCTCCTGGAGCGCTTTCAGTTAGAGTTGCAGGGCCCTTACCTCCCTGGAGTCCGACCGGACCGTATCCTCCACCGTGGAGACCCTGTCCTCCACCTCCGCGATGCGGGACCGAAATGTATCCATATCCTGGCGGATAAGACCGACATCCACTGTCAAGAAATCGATCTTAGCTGTCAGGGCTTCCTTGCAGGATGTAATGGCCGCCAGGATCTCCACTCCTGTGGGGGCCACTGCCACCCTGACTCCGCGGCTGTCTGCGCACCAGCTGCCATCCCAGCCGTGGACCACCACGCAGACGAGGCAGCCGCCGGCGGGGGGTATGAGGAACCTTTGGACCTGATTTTGAGTAACAGGTCCTAGGATGGCCCATCCGAGGTTCACCCTAAGATGGAGGAGGGTCTTAGGGAGCCTGTGGGCAGAGAACCTGGGTTTCGGGGAGCAGGATGAAGGCTGTGTCAGTGCGCTGGCACAGGAGCAAAGTTCCAGTGGGATGCGTCCTCCCCCTTCACAGGCTATCAACCCCCCTGTGGTATGTGGCAGTCTGTTTCCCCCGGGATGCTGGCTCAAGGGAGGGAGGAAAGGGTGGCCAGATTACCGCGCCTGGAGGATGCAGCTGGCCGTGGGCCATGGGTGTGGGGAATCAGCCTTTAGGGATCCTCTGGCAGCCCTCCGATGGTACACACCCGGTCCGCTCGTTCCGAAGAAGCTCCCACAGATGGACGAGAATGGGGCTGCCACTGGTCCCGTGGATGGCGGCACCCGAGTGCAGAGGATGCGGAGGCTTTGTAGGCCGCAAGATGACGGCGGGTCTCGGCTGTATGGAGCCGGCCGTGGGCCGGGTAGTAAACAACAGGCTGGCCGGGATCCGCTATTTAGGTTGGGCCTGATGCAGGGTATGCTCCGGGACCTGGATGGAAGTCCTGGAGGCTCACTGGGTTGGTAAAAGCTCAGGATGGCAATGGATTGAGGCAGGATCAGCGGAGCTCCACAGCAGTACATCCTTCTTGGCTTACATCCAGACACGCCCCCCGCCAGAGCTCATATTTAAGAGGTCCTGTCATGCTTACAAGGGATGTTTACATTCCTTGTTATAGGAATAAAAGTGTAAAAATAAAAAATAAAGAGTAAAATAAAAATAAAAATTTACGCGCCTCGTCCCGCCGAACTCGCGTGCAGAAGCGAACGCATACGTGAGTAGCGCCCGCATATGAAAACAGTGTTCAAACCACACATGTGAGGTATCACCGCGATCTGTAAGTCAACCTGTAGAATTTTTTAAACATTTAAGGATAAAAGTTTGTCGCCATTCCACGAGTGGGCGCAATTTTAAAGCGAGACATGTTGAGTATCAATTTACTTGGCGTAACATCATCTTTCACAACATAAAAAAAAATTGGTCTAACTTTACTGTTGTCTTATTTTTTTATTAAAAAAAGTGTATCTTTTCCAAAAAAAGTGTGCTTGTAAGACGGGGGCACAAATACGGTAAGAGAGAAAGTATTGCAACGACCGCCATTTTTGTTAGAAAAAATATATAAATATAATATAATGTTTGGGGGTTCTAAGTAATTTTCGAGCAAAAAATTATATTTTAACTTGTAAGCAACAAATTTTTAAAATAGGCCCGGTCTTAAAGTGGTTAATGCTTTCCAAGATTTGGGCAGAAAGAGGATAATGCTTTTTTTGCTTAACCCTGGGAGGAAGCCCGGGAAAGGAAAACATAATCCTGTATGAAGACCCCTGTGTCTGAAGAAGTCTGCAAATGGCTTTTGTCAGAACCAGTGAAATTGCTGAGGATTCTAGTTCAGACCTCTTAGGATAGCAACAGCAGGTAAAAAGTTGAAAGCAAAATATTTGAAAACTTGCTTGGTATATCTATATATCTTAGCCCAGGTTCACACTGGGCTGCGGGAGTGAAGCCGTGCGAGTTCAGCTGAACTCGCGCGATTTTACTCCTGCCTGTCAGTCCCGATTTCGGCCGCGATTACAGGGACATCTGTGCAGGTTTCTGCACAGATGTCAATGTAAATCGCGGCCCGAAATCGCAAAAAGTAGTACAGAAACGACTTTTTGAAATCGGTGCAGCGCCGCAGATGCGGCGTCGCACCGATTAGGAAGGTGCCATTGCCCGCAATTTGCGGCAAATATCGCCGATTTGACATGCGATTTGACATGTCAAATCGCATGTCAAATCGCACCAGTCTGAACCAGGGCTTATTAAAGGTGCTAAGGTGTGATAAAAGTTGTCAGAGGTCTGACAACTCCAAATTTATTGAGTTAATATGCTTGTTTCCCTTATCTAAATAAAACCATCTTAAAGTGGAGCTCCACCCTAATTTTGCACTTCTGCGGATCGGATTCCTCCCCCCCTCCGGTGTCACAATTGACACCTTTCAGGGGGGAGGGGGGTGAAGATACCTGTCTAAGACAGGTATTTTCACCCACATCCGGGAGTCCTTTCTCCGGGAATCTGCGGGAGTGACGTCACTTCCCGCAGACTTCCCGTAGTGTTCTGGGAGACACTCGGCTCCCAGAACACAGGAGCACCAATCAGAACGGCGCAGCGCGACTCGCGCATGCGCCGTAGGGAACCGGGCATGAAGCCGCAGGGCTTCACTTCCTGGTTCCCTCAGCGAGGATGGCGGAGGGAGCAGCAGAGTGACGAGCGATCGCTCGTCCTCTGCTGCGGACGTCGCTGGACTCCAGGACAGGTAAGTGTCCATATATTAAAAGCCAGCAGCTGCTGTAGCTGTAGCTGCTGGCTTTTAATATTTTTTTTTCCGGCGGAGCTCCGCTTTAAAGATGTGACTAAAAACACATGTTGATATTCCCTTTCAGGAGTATAACCAGCTTGGTTATCATTGCCATGACATATCTGGTGAATACTGAACAAGGTGTAGCGCTAAAAAATATGAGCAATAGTGAAACTGTTATCCCTAGCAACCACTTATGGTTTTAGTTAAAATAATTAACTTGATTTCTGTGGTATTGGCAACAGATTCTGTTTTGGTAAAATTTTAATAAATCTGCTCTTATATTACAGTATTTAACTATGGGCAGAATTATGGAAAAATTTATTTCCACTAGCTCAGTGGACACCAATCAGTAGCTACACTTGGCTATCAGCCCTTTGTGATGTTATTCACCATACATGGGAAACTACATTACTCATTTGGCACCAAGTATATACTTTCATTAAACTATTCAACATTATCATTAACAAGGGCTTGTTTTTATGATCATTTTTCACACTTACCCAGGGAATAAGAACATTTGCAATCTTTTGCCACAATGTGCTATTTTGTAACTCAATGATCCATAAACCACCTGCAGCTAATCAGTGATTTCAGAGATTTTCACTGTAAAAAAAATAGCCAACAATTTGAAATGAGCTGATGATTTAAACATATAAGTATATACAGAATTTGTTTTCACTAGTCGAGTCAAAAAATGTGCTTTTAATCACTTCCTGCAATTTTTCAAGGTGCGTTAAATAGTACTTTCTATCTATAAAATAAATGTTTCCAAGCTCTTCCGTGGCAAACAATAGCTACCATTTTCTTTTTCTTTCTTTTTTTTACTTTAGTAGGTAAAATATTTTAAATAGTTTTCCTCTGAATTGAACTGGTAGGAGTCGGAGAGGGTGATAGTTAAAAAGCAAAGGCTGACGGTAGTTGTAGTTCTCCCATTCTCAGTGGATGATTCATTGTGAATGATGGATGAGGTCGGGGGGCTGCTCAGTTAGTAACATGTTACACCCAAAAGATGGGTGTAACATGTTACTAAAGGTGAACTTATCCTTGTAGAAAAAAAATGTGCCCTTCGCAAAGTGAAGTAGTAAAGGAATCTTTTGGTCTTTGAACTATTTCACCACACATCGGTATTAAAGTGGCCCTTATGGCCCGTACACACGATCCGAATATCGTACGAAAAATGTCATCCGAGGAAGAATCGTACGATAATCGGATCGTTAGTACAGGGCTTCCGTGAGCCGATCATGACAGTTCATCCAATATTATTTTATCGGACATGCACAAAAATTTTCCTCGTACGATACATAATCATATGATTTTCGTTTAGTCAGTATAGTTGTCGTCCGAAAATACAACACAAATACATTACAACACATGACATCACTTCCGATTTTTTTAATTCTGTCGTACGAGAATTTTCGTGACTTTAGTAACCTATTCAATTTCTACTTGCGAGTTGCGACTAGTAAGCGAAAAAAGTTGGACGATCTGTCGTCCGATTTTCGGATCGTGTGTACGGGGCATAGACCCCAAAAAATAATAAGAATATATACAGTATGTATATACATATATATATATATATATATTTATAATTATTATGTTACATCTTACCAATTCATAGATGTGGTGGCTGCATTTGGTTTATTTGTTTAGTTTTTTTTCCCTTTATTTTCACCTAGTGATCCAGCCAGTAAGGCCTAATGCACACAGGACAAAAAAAAAGGCCTAATTTTCAGCCTGTAAAAGCACCTCTATGTTAGCCTATGTGTCCATGCACACATAGGCATTTACAGGTGTATTAGAAGAGGAGTTTTTCAGGAGGGGAGCTGCAGCTACAGGCATCATTCAGGCATCATTCAGATATTGCCGTTATGAGATGGTGATTCCCTATACCATAAGAACGATCATAGCGGGGGGTCAGCCGCTTGATCATTCTTGCGGGCGGCGAGAGGGGACGTCCCCCCCCCTCCGGTGCTTCTACCGACTCTGCGATCGGGGACACGGAGATCAAATCCGCTGGCCACGGATGTCCACCATAGAGATTTCCGGCGGATCAGATGGTCGCCAGGAGTCTCTATGAACGTCGGAGGCCGGGCGCGATGTTATGACGTCACGCCCGGCCTCTGCATTCAAAAAAATGGCGCCGCCTCGGCTGGAAAGCAGTGATCGGGTTTTTTTTTTTATTATTTTAGGCTTCCCAGCCTAGAGGTGAGATATGGGGTCTTATTGACCCCATATCTCACTGTAAAGAGGACCTGTCATGCCATATTCCTATTACAAGGGATGTTTACATTCCTTGTAATAGGAATAAAAGTGATTACATTTTTTTTTTTTTAAAGTGTCAAATTAAAAGTTTTTAAGTAAAATTAACAATACAATTTTTTTTTTTAAGTGCCCCTGTCTCCGTGTGCTCGCACGCAGAAGCGAACGCATACGTGAGTCCCGCCCACATATGAAAACGATGTTGAAACCACACATGTGAGGTGTCGCCGTGAACGTTAGCGCGAGAGCAATAATTCTAGCCCTAGACCTCCTCTGTAACTCCAAACATGTAACCAGTAAAACATTTTAAAGCATCGCGTGACATGTTAGGTATCTATTTACTCGGCGCAGCTTCATCTTTCACATTATTCCAAAACTTTACTGTTTTTTTTTAAAGCTTGAAACTGTTTTTTTTTTTTCAAAAATTGCTGCGCAAATACCGTGCAAGATAAATTGCAATGACCGCCATTGTATTCTCTAGGGTCTCTGGTAAAAAAACATATATAATGTTTGGGGGTTCTGTGTAATTTTCTAGCAAAGAAATTAAATTTACATGTAGGAGAGAAATGTCAGAATTGGCCTGATGGACAACTGGTTAAAACAAACTGCGCAGCTTTGACTAAAAATGAATAACACCCTTGCTATAGGTGTAGGCCATTTACATACCTTATGAAGCCTGACTGTAATACTCCCAGGACGTTGCAACGTCCGGGGAGTACTTAGCAACATCCGGGGAGTATTCCAGTCAAGCTTCATAAGGTATGTAAAGGGCCTACAAGGGCTTTATTCAACTTTAGTCAGAGCTGACGAGTTGGTTTTTATTTACAGATGCCCCTTATCCACATAGGCAGTTTTGTGGTAAAGATGAAAAATCCCTTTAACCACTTGCCTACAGGGCACTTTCACCCCCTTCCTGCCCAGGCTATTTTTCAGCTTCCAGCGCTGTCACAATTTGAATGACAATTACGCGGTCATGCTACACTGTAACCATGTGAAATTTTTCATTTTCCTCACACAAATAGAGCTTTCTTTTGGAGGTATTTAATCACTGCTGGGTTTTTTATTTTTTACTGCGTGGCACTGATGGGCACTGATAGGCTGCACTTAGGTGGCACTGATGAGGAGGCACTAATATGCCACACTTATGGACACTGATAGGTGGAATTGATAGGCGGCACTGATGGGTGGCACTGGTAGGCACTAATATGTGGCACTGATAGGCAGCACTGATGGGCATTGATGGGCAGCACTGATAACCAGCACTGACTGGCATCACTAATGGGCACTGATTGGTGGCACTTGTGGGCAATGATTGCTGCCACTGGTGGGCACTGATTGCTGGTACTGGTGGTGCTGTATTGTAATCAGGGCACTGATGATCAGTGCCCTGATTACATGTCTGGATGTTCCCTGTGAGGAGATGCCGCTGATCGGCTCTCCTCGCCACACACCCTGTGAGTGTGAGGTAATGAGAGCCAATTACCAGCATCTCCGTGTTTACATGTGACCGGCTGTGATTGGACACAGCCGTTCACATGGTTAAAGAGCCTCGTCCATGGGTCTTTACAGAGATCGGGTTCGCGCCGTGTCTTAGCAACACGGCGCGGCCACGATCACCGCGCTGCACGCACGCACTCGCGCACGAGAGCTGCCGTTCTGGGACAACGTCATATGATGTCATCCCAGAACGAGAGCCGCACTGCCCCTCGGTGGGAGGTCGGCAAGCGGTTAAAGATCATGCTGTCCAGCAAAAGTGGCAATTAGAGGGTTGGGACAAACCATTTAACACTTATAGGGGTGCTTACAATGGTCGGCTTTTATTCATTTAGTATCCCAAAGGGAAAAAAACGGTTTATTTGCCTGCTTAAAAAGTGTTAGCTGGAGCTCAGCTTTAATTTGTTAGTCAAGTCCATCTAATTCTGTTAGTGTATCAAACACTACTCTCTACCCAGTCTGACAATACTGCTGTCCAAGGGTGTCTCCGTTGCTCCGCCATCCAGAGTGGAGACACCCTAAGATGGGAAGAGTGTTATCCAACGGATCACTGGGTAAATATGAAAGGAATAAACAAACACAGCCACTACATTAAAAAAATTGATGAGCTGCAATAGATATAATATATTTTTATTTTTTGGATTTAAAACATTTTAAAAGTCTAGGTCCAGCCAAAAGATTTTTTTTAGAACTGGATGGAATGGGTAAGGACTAGAACTTTAGTCAGAGATACTCTGATTTGTGACTATGATTGTATGCTGTTGCCTTTCCTTACGTAGCACTACCACCTCTAGGAGCCACTGATTAGAATGGGTCCTCCTGCCATGCTGGCTTTATGCTACAGCTGTCAAATGTGTTTTACATATGGAGGGAAGTACAGATCAGTAAGCTTCGGCAGTATAGTTCACTTTGTTATTCTTTATCCCTTACAAATTAGAATTATTGTTACAGCAATATGTCTATTAGTTAGTAATAATAAATGATTGGAGGACAGGGACTCTTGCACCTGTATCCATTCAGAACACTTTTTTGTCTTTTTTTTTTTTAGTCTCATTTTCTTTTGCATAAAACTTTCTACTTTAAAAAGTCACTACAACAAAATATAATCAAAGCCGAGTGATATTTCTGCCAAGTCTCCACTTAAGCTTGATAAATGTGTCCACAACCCCCACCATCCATTTCTACCATTTGCAAAAAAGTGTTTATGGCCAGCTAATACGATATTAGCATTTCATTTTCATTTTATTGAATCTGTGGGATTAATGTGGCTCCCCGCCACTTGTTAAATTGGAAGCTGATAAACTGAAAATGGGTCAGGGATAAAGCAAAAATAAACAGAATATAAAATGAATATAGTAATATAACATAAATAAAATAAGTCTTAGCTAATATAACAAAAGTAGTCATTTAAAAATGTAGCAAAAAATAAATTTAAATATATAAATAATAAGGGTAAGTTAAAAAGTGTATGATTCGCTCTGATACTTCCAAACTACATAGAAAAATAGAAAAATAGGTCTGTTTTTCAACCTTTTTAACGTGACCACTTTATTGTCATTATTATGCAGGATTTAAAGTGGGAGTAAACTCCCATGTATGATATTACCTATAGGTAAGCCTATAATAAGGCTTATCTATAGGTTCTGTAAATATCTCCTAAACATGCATTGTTTAGGAGATATTTACTTTAGATGCAGCTGTTGACCTCACCAATGCATGCGCTCTGAAGAAATGGCATACCCGTGCTGTTTCTTCAGAGCCGTGCCGTAAACAGCGACTCCCGCGCGCAATCGCCGACTCAGCCATTTATTTTGTAATGGGAGTTACTGATGCGCTAACCACACCGGGTATAAATACACAACGACTAAAATTATAATTATACACAAGCAGCAGCCATAGCAAAAGAAGTGTTCACACACTAAAAACAGTTTGTTAAAGAGGGGGTGAAATGGCGCTTAGGCCTCGTACACACGACCGATTTTCTCGGCAAGAACCAGCAAGAAACTTGCTGGCAGAGAGGTCTTGCCGAGTAAATCGGTCGTGTGTACGCTGCTATCGGGTTTCTCGTCGAGAAAACCGACAAGAAACCTCGACGAGAAAATAGAGAACCTGCTCTCTATTTTCTCGTCGAGATTCTCCTCGGCATGTTTCTCGACGAGAAAAGTGAGTGTGTGTACACTTACCTGTCCTCCCGGAAGCCCGCGCATGTTCGAAATGAATTCGACGCATGCGCGGTAGCTTCCTAGGCATACGTAGGGTATACCAAGATGGCGGCGACGGCATCGAATGTGACGAGCGCATGCTCGACGTAGTCGATGACGTCACCGCGTACGCTCCTTTCAAAGAACCGCGGGTTCTTTGAAACGAGCGTGTGTACACTTGGCCGGGACAAGTTTCTTGTCCAAGAATCTCGTCGAAAAAAACGACATGTATTTCTGTACAAAAAACATTCAGTGTCAAAACAGTCTTAAGTGCAAACAAGCAAAAAACATGCCAAAAAAACTCCTCCGTGCTGGAAAATTTCTGAAACAGTCCAAATGATGTGCATAAAGATCCAAGTGCAAAATTGCAACAAATCAACTTTGAAAGGAAATATTCTCCAACTGCCAAAAAAAACATGCAAAGTGCTTCAATCCTGTGCAGGTGCCCTGATTTCCCCCAGCCTCTCACCTCAACTGGCTTAAAATTAAGTCTTTTTGCTAGTCTCCAATAGCTGAGTGCTCTCTTTTCTTGTTCAATCGCCCACGATCAGGTTTCCCATTTTAGGTACTCAGATAACAAAGAGAGGAAAGGGGGAACTCCATAGTGTAGTATTTCAGATATACGTTTTAAGGTTAAAAAAACTTACAATTCAGATGATTAAAAACAGCATGACACAGTGTGTATTCCAGCTTCCGGACTCGGCCGTGACCGGAAGTGATGTCACCACAGCTCTGTACCCTGACGCGTTGCGTGACTGCTCAACGTCACTTTCTCAAAAGGGGATAGAGCTGCAGAGCTGCAGTGTGCCATTTATATTGCCGACGACCGTGAACCCGGAAAGAAGCCCGGGTGAAGATGGAAGCACCGTCATCGGTGAAGGGCTTCATTTTCAGGTAAGTCCGTCCTAATGTGCTAGGATATGATGCATCCTAGCACATTATGACTTAAACTCCGTTCACACAAGTCTGGTGCGAATTTCCCCTCTGGTTTCACTGCGAATTTCCAAAGCAGCTGTTCAGCGGTCCAGCTGTGAATTCAGATACGGTTCAAATGTGAATTTTTGGAGCCGGCGGCCACCAGCGTCTTTAACAATAGCTGGTTGTTAAAGAGTGGGCCGGGAAGCCGGCCGCCACATCCAACGGATGACTCATCGCAGCGGCTGCATGTTACAGCTGAATGTTAAAAAAAACATTGCTGGAAATAAAAAAAATTGAAAAAACTGTATGGGGGTCCCCCCCAATCCATACCAGGCACTTTTGGGTCTGAAGCTAATTTTAAGGGGATCCCCACAACAAAATTAAAAATATATAAATAAAACGGCGTGAGCCCCCCCCCATATCCATACCAGACCCTTAGGTCTGGTATGGATTATGAGGAAAACCCCCATGCTCATTTTTTTTTTATTTTAAAGGCATGGGGTCCCTTCCAAAATCCATAGAAGACCCTTATCTGAGCATGCAGGAAAAATTACGCCCTCCAGTGGCACGTGGTCAATGCTGCTGGAGCTTTCATGCTCACCTGATTTTCTTTTCTCCTAGGTTCACACTGGTGCGGGATTCATAACGATTCCTGTGCGCACCATATCAGAATCACACTCTGTTCATGCGAATTGCTGCGGGTGTCAACGTTAATGACACCCCAAAAAAATCCCATTCTGTTGTGGTAAAAAAAAAGTGCATGCACCTTTTCATGTGGGTGCGGTGCCATTTGAGCCATGCAAAATCAATGGGCTCAGATCGCACTGCAAAGAATCGCTTGTGATTTGAACAGGAATGCGGTGCAATTCTTGTCCAACTCACATGTGGTACCCCAAACCGTACCAGTGTGAACCTAGGCTCCAGGTTCACATGCTCCAGCTGTGTGAATGGCTGAGACACGATGACGTCACTCCCATCACTATCGTAGCAGAGTGCTCTGAATTAACACAACACTTAGTGTGCCCTGAATGCAGTGCGCAGTGCACATGCACCGGTGACATAACGGGCTGGTGACATTGTGAAAATCTCCACGTTTAGGGGATATACATTGTACCTACAGCTAAGTCTTATTGTAAGCTTACCTGAAAGTACAATTTACTACCACTTTAAAGGCACATTGCAAGTGAATAAAAATTATTTATGTAAAGGAAAAACAATGCAAGTAAGCATTAACATGTTCCCGACCGCCTGCCGTCGTTATACGGTGAAAGTATGGCACTCCTGCGCGAATCGCCATAGCTGTATGGAGGCTCGCACAGACGCTGCTGTGGGTGGGCTTGTGCCGCTGGTGGCACACACTCGCTCCCCGTGCTCGCAGGTCGGACGGACTCGATCTCTGCCGGTGGCCCGTGATTGCCTTGTACACAGCCAGAACGGGGAACTGCCTATGTAAACAAGGCATTTCCCTGTTCTGCCTAGTGACATGTCAGAGATCTATTGTTCCCAGTGATCGGGAACAGTGATCTCTGTCATATACCTGACAGCCCATCCCCCCTACAGTTAGAACACACCCAGGGAACGCACCTAGTCCCTTGATCGCCCCCTAGTGTTAACCCCTTCCCTGCTCGTGTAATTTTTACATTGATCGTGCATTTTTTTTAGCACTGATCAATGTAATAATGTCACTGGTCCCCAAAAAGTGTCACTTGGGGTCAGATTTGTCCCGCCAAAAATCGCAGATCGCCGTAAAAACAATAAAAAATAAATAAAAGTCCCTAAATCTATCCCCTATTTTGTAGACGCAATAACTTTTACGCAAACCAATCACTATACGCCTATTGCGATTTTTTTACCAAAGATATGTAGAAGAATATATATTGGTCTAAACTAATGAATAAATTTGTTTTTTTATGGATATGTATTATAGCAAAAAGTAAAAAAAAAAAAAAAAAAATTGACGCTCTTTGAAAGCTCTATTTGTGGGAAAAATAGGACATCAATTTTGTTTGGGTACAGCGTCACACGTCTGTGCAATTATCAGTTAAAGCGACGCAGTGCCGTATCACAAAAAATGGCCTGGTCATTAAGGGGGCAAATTCTTCCGGGGGCTGAAGTGGTTAAAAATACTTTATTTTTTTTACTTTTATCTGCAATTTTTTGTAAGTTGGAGAAAGGGTCTGCTTTAAGTGTTTGAATACCACCTGGGGTGGGTCACCTTATCTCAAACTTAACCTATTTTCATGTAAATATTTTTTAACTATTCATTAGGATTTTAAATAACTAAACTCTTCACCTTTATCTGTTTTATACATTTGCAAAAACCACTATACATAATTTACAGTACTCGCAAGACCCACTGTTTTACACCATGTCAGGTCTTGTTAGGGTTAAATTCCTATAAAGTATGCTGAATACTATGGACATATAACTGTACCAAATTGAAAAAAACTAGCAGTGAGAGGCATGCTGTGTTAAAGCTAACCGGTCACTATAAATATAAAGTTTACCCTTGTTTACCCAAGTCCGCTTCAGGGAAAGTCATGAAAATATAATTTCATCCTGACACGTAGCCAATGTTTAAGGACATTAATATAGCGTATAGAGCGAAGAAGATCATTTTAAATTAACAATTATGCATTTGTGCAAATATTTAAAAAAATGATTTTTTATTTTATTTTGTAGCCCATATCAACTTCAAAACTACTGGTTACATCTGAAGTGGGAATAACAGGCATTTTAATATAAAGCCCTATGTGGATCAACATCAACACAAACAATTTAATTATTTTTGCTCCAAATTTTTATTTTTCAGTTCTTTCCCATTAATCTGAATTGTTACCGCCATTTCTACAAACAGAACAATTATTAACACTTAAAAAAATGATTGAGTGAAAAAGCTAATTGCTATACAAATGAAAAAATATAAAGTTGACAAAATGTACATTACAATCACCAATATAAAAAAAAAAAGTAGCCATCAGCACACCACACATTTTACAACTTAAACTCAAGATAAAATTTTTTGTCTCATCTGGCTACCGCTTTTATTTCAATTAGGTTTCAGTCTCTTAAAAAAACAAAAACAAAATGAGCATAAAACAAAAATGTTTGGCAACGCTAATCGTTATTACCTACTGATCATACAGATATCTAATTATACAGTGCCTTAAAAAAAAGTATTCATACCCCTTGAAATTTTCCACATGTTGTCATGTTACAATTTTGGGATTTTATGTGATAAACCAACAAAAAGTGGCACATAATTGTGTATTTATTAACTATCCCCAATGGAAAAGAACCAAAATATTTCAGTTTGTCCTATAGCTGTAATATGCATTAAATGCCTAACAAGCTATAGATATAAGGTATTACCATGCAAGTGAAAGATATACTCTCCATCCAATGTTATGCCGCGTACACACGACCGTTTTCATGACGAGAAAAATGCCATTTTTTTATTTGGTCATTAAAAACGATTGTGTGTGGGCTCCAGAGCATTTTTCACGACGTGAAAAATGCCCATTAAAAATTTAGAACATGCTCTAATTTTTCTCGTCGTTTTTCACATCGTCGTTTTTCTCGTCATGAAAAACGGCCGTATGTAGGCTTTAACGACGTAAAAAAAACGCGCATGCTCAAAAACAAGTGATGAGACGGGAGCGCTCGTTCTGGTAAAACTAGCGTTCGTAATGGAGATAGCACATTCTTCACGCTGTAACAGACTGAAGAGCACAAGGCAGAAAAGCGCAAATCGTCTCTCACCAAACTTTGTTAACACGAGGATCAGCAAAAGCAGCCCAAAGGGTGACGCCATCCGAATGGAACTTCCCCTTTATAGTGCCGTCGTACATTTTGTATGTCACCGCGCCTTGCTCGAGCATTTTTTTTCATGATCGTGTGTAGGCAAGGCAGGCTTGAGAAGAATCACGTCGAGAAAAACGTCGTTTTTTTCAATGACATTAAAAACGGTCGTGTGTACACGGCATAAGGCAGTCTGCTCCAAACAATATAAAGTATGTATAAGGTCCCTATTATGATAAAATCACTGCTATATCACGTCCACAGTCCATCAAGCCAACATATCACCATTCATTACGCTCACATACAAAATTTGCGAGCCACCAAGTCCACCCCACACTTGCCATGGCCGCCAGCCCATGCGGCACTCTCTAGATACCCCCACAACGCCAGCGACGTTGGCAGCCAACGGCCAAGCTTTGGAGATATGGTTTAACGTTTATATGGCGGCAGTCGATTTATATTATTTACTCTTCATCGTATGTCTTCAGAGAGCTCCTATTGGCAAGGCACATCAGCTGATGCTTCTTATAAGCAGCAATCATAAATGTCTGAGTGTCTTTTTGCAATCAAAGTAGTTCTAAACCACACATTTAAACTAATTTCATTAACTGGACTCCACATGTGCAAACTACTGACTCCAAATAGCTTTCATTGAAGTAATTAGTCTATGGGTTCACTTACCTTTTCCTCCATCAGTGTGAATGTTTCATGGGTGTGGTCAATAAAGACACAAGAAATTAGAATTGTTTGCATGTAATCAACTTAAGCTTATTGTGTTTCTCTATTGCTGTGACTTAGATGAGTATCTGATCACATTTTATGGCAAATTACCGCAAAAAAACAGTTAATTCCATGGGGTTCGTGTAACTTTTTATATACAGTATACTGTATACTGTATATATCAACTTTAATAACACAATAACACATAACCAAAAAGAACATGGGGCATGCTACTGATGTTGACTCAACACATGTAGTCAGTCGTAGAGAAGTCAATAGTTATTCATTTCCCAAATGTACACAATATGGCCGAAGGTTTGACAGCGTTTGACTATCACATCGCCAATTCATGGTGCTGAAGTTGGATGAGAACACCTGGTTCTCAGTGGGAAAGCCAATGCATCTCAAGAATGTTAATAGGATTGAGGTGAGGGCTTTGTGCAGGCCAGTCGAGTTCCACACCAAACAAAAGAAAAAAAAACAAAAAAAAAAACAGGGGAATTCAATAAAGTACTATTAACAGTTTTCTGGATTTCTGGTCCTTTAAAATGGCCTGTGCCAGACTAAATAAAATCCCTACAGCCCGTAACTTTACCAACATGTAGATTCAGGCAGTTCTTATTAGCACCACTTTCACAAAGTGGCGCTACTACTGCACCAAACACAAAAATAATTAGATAACAAAACTGGAGGTAATTAAGACCTACTCTGACTTGGTGTACAGAGACAGGCAGTGTGCCTAATCCTTTACGCAGTATAAAAGAACTCTCTCTGTCACTGGTTGTTAGGGAGGCCATCGACTTCACAGGCAACAACCTCTGAGTGGGTGGGGCCTAATGGGGAAACTGAGACACGACTTCCCCATCAGGTCTGCTCTTTCCTCGTAAATGACAGCAGGCAGTGGGTGGATTCTATATCCATTAGCAGGCTGTCTATTGGCTAACGAACAGGATCTGCCCACTGCCTTCTGTCAATCACATGAGACATTAAAATATGAAATAAATGTTTAAATCATCAATCATGGAACTGTGAATGGCCACTACAACATATAATGTTCCTCATAATCTGAGGGGGAGAGAGAGAGAGAGAGAGAGAAAGACTGACTATGAATGATGTGGCCAGTTGAGGAGTCGAAAATGAATTAATGCTGCTATTTCATACAGTAGATAAAGGTAAAATTTCATCCAATGGTCCATAATTTGTACACTATCAGTAGTGATTTGTCATTACATATTTCCTATATTGATGACCAGTGCTGTGTCTGAAAAGTGTTTTAAAGCTCAGAGATTACCGTTCTTCCTGGTAAAATGAACATGGAATAGAAAACACTTAGCGATGACGCCGCACTCAGTGATCATGCCAACAGCTTTCCCAGACTGCACTAAACGCACAGGCCAATTTATGTATTTTTATATAAATGTATGCAGCTCTTAGCATTTGAAGAAGCTATACAGGTCTGTGATTCCACACTCTCCCAAGGGGAAGGCGGGCTGTTCAGGCAAATGAAGGCTGTACTGTCATTGGGGCTAGACTCAGTATGGCAACTGGAACATGGGCTGCTAAGAAAATGTTCTGCTAAGCAACAATGATACTGAGCGATCTGACTCAATGCTTACTATGGGTTAGGAACATGTGATCTCTGTACCACATAGTATCAAACAACCAGGCCAGGATATGGGATTTTATAGACTTGTGGAGTACTGAAAATAAGTAGAAAGGTAAAGTGCGCCAACACACCTCCTGACCCATAACCTTGAAGCCCAACTCCAAGAAACCTACAAACCATCCCTTGCAGTGGGGCTGCACCCATACTGCAAGGGTTAACTGCTAACTTAATCTAGGGGAGAGTTTTTGCACTTAACTAGCTGATCCTCCCCTACCCCAGCAGGTGGTGCAACCCAACGGTCCAACAGTGGACTGTCCCTCTGCATTATCCCTATTAACCCAGAACTGGTTTTAACCACTTCAATACAGGGCTTTTTGTACCTATTCAATACCGGGCCTATTTTGGCACTTCTCTCCTACATGTACAAATCATCATTCTTTTGCTAGAAAATTACTCAGAACCCCCAAACATTATATATGTTTTTTTAGCAGACACCCTATGGAATAAAATGACGGTCATTGCAACATTTTTTCTTGCACAATATTTGCGCAATAATTTTTCAAACGCCTTTTTTTAAAAAAAAAAATGGTTTCATGAATTAAAAAATAACAAAACAGTAAATTTAGCCCAATATTTTGGGAACATATGAAAGATACGCCGAGTAAATAGATACCTAACATGTCACGCTTTAAAATTGCGCACACTCATGGAATGGCGCCAAACTTCGGTACTTAAAAATCTCCATAGGCAACGCTTAAATTTTTTTTACAGGTTACCAGGTTAGAATTACAGAGGAGGTCCAGTGCTAGAATTGTTGCACGCGCTCTAACGCACGCGGCGATACCTCACATGCGTGGTTTGAACGGCGTTTACATATGTGGGCCGACTTACGTGTGCATTCGCTTCTGATCGCGAGCTACCGGGGACAGGGGCGTTTTAATTTTTTTTTATTATTATTTATTTATTTATTTTACTGATTTATTTATTTTTTTACAATGATTTTACTTTTTTTTTTTTTTTGATCACTTTTATTCCTATTACAAGGAATGTAAACATCCCTTGTAATAGGAATGTGTGTGACAGGTTCTCTTTATTGAGAGATGCGGGGTCAATAAGACCCCACATCTCTCCTCCAGGCTGGAAAGCATGAGATCAGTGAAAATTTTTTCACTGATTTCATACTTACAGCCGCAACGGCGGCTTTGTTTACATTTGAGACCCGGGCGTGACGTCATCACATCGCGCCCGGGCCTCAGACGATCATAGAGATGACTGGTGACCATCTGGTCACCAGTCATCTCCATGCTCATCACGTGACTCCACCAACGATGCCGGAAGATTCGCTCCGGGTCCCCGATCGCACGGGGGAGCCCGGAGAAGCACCGGATGGCGGCGGGAGGGGGGGTGTCCCATCCCGCCGCCTATAAGAACGATCAAGCGGCGGAACCGCCGCTATGATCATTCTTATGGTGCACAGAATCGCCGGCACTTCAAAAGGATATCTGAATGATGCCTCTAGCTGCAGGCATCATTCAGATATCCCCCTACAAAGCCGAGGACGTCATACGACGTCCACCCAGGATGGGAGATCCCATCTGTGGACGTCATTTGTCTATGACTGGGTAGGGAAGTGGTTAAAGATGTTGGGGCCTAAGACCACTGGCACATGGGGGAGAAGACACCACAGGGACCAGTCTAGCCATGCAAAGTATTGGGTAAGTATATATTCCTTTCTATATTTCCCAGTTGGCCTTTAACCACTTGCCGCCCATATAACTTACTTATACGGCAGCAGACTGGCACTGCAAAACCGGATTATGTACCTAGTATGAGATCCAACATTTCCGGGTCTGGGGCGCACGTGCATGCCACCGGTGACCCACTGCCGCTGTGATTATACCCAGCGGGAGCTAATCTGCGGGTACCGCGGTCTCGATATCCGCTGGCACCCGTCGATCATTCAGCACAGAGGCAGATTTAAACAAGGCAGATCGCCATTCTGTCAGTAGAGGAAGCATGGATCCTGTATTCCTGCAAAGCAGGGACAAGGGTTCATGTCCCCCCCTCCAACAGTACACAAACACACTAGCTAGGCACACAGGTAACCCTTTGGTCGCCCCTGATGTTTAACCCCTTCCCAGCCAGTGTCATTAGTACAGTGACAGTGCATATTTTTAGCACTGATCACTGTATCAGTGTCACTGGTCCCCAAAAAGTGTCAAAAGTAGGGCTGCAACTAACGATTTTTTTCATAATCGATTAGTTGGCCGATTATTGTTTCGATTAATCGACTAATCGGTTAATAACCGTAAAAAAAAAATAAAAATAAATAAGGTAATTTTTTGCATTATTACATTTTTTGGGGCCAATTTTTTGTTGGGCAGATTACAAAACACAAATTGCCGCAAAAACACATTACATGCTTTTCTGCAGCTTCTCCATTGAAGTATATTAAACCAAAAAACAAAATAGCACCGTTTTGCGTTAAAAAAAGTCCTTGTCCTTTCCAAATACGCAGCAGCTGAGAAAATCATGGATGTGAACGTGTCCCATAGGAAACCATGTAAATGAACTGTAGTGTGTTTCTGCAAAAAGCACCAAAAAACACGGAGGTGTGACCCAGGCCTGAGATGTTTAGTAACATGGGGTTAAAAAAAAAAAATTAGTACAAAAAGAGCAAATAATCGCTACTGTAAGGGGTTCATTTTTTACTGTGGGACAGTGAAAGTAATATTTACAGTCGCAATTTGCTCTCTTTGTACTATAAAGGGCTAATTTTAGTTTATTTTTAACCTCATTATGTTACTGGCCAATTAATCGATTATGAAAATTGTAATCGATTAATTTCATAATCGATTAATCGATTAGTTGTTTCGGCCCTAGTAAAAAGTGTTAGTTAGTGTCTGACTGTCCACCGCAATTTCGCAGTCCCGCTATAAGTCGCTGATTACAGCTATTACTAGTAAAAAAAATATTCCATAGTGTAGACGCTATAACTTTTGTGCAAACCAATCAATATACGCTTATTGTTCTATGAGCCAGTTCTCTGATAAGCTTTTTTCATAGAATTTTCTTGGTAAGTTTTTTACAAGACAGGTTGCCAGGTCTTTACTCAACCCTCCCTAATTGCTGAGCTTGGGCCTGGCATGCAGTATGTGATAACACATCTGTATAGCCAATTTGTACACACATACTAGAACCAGTTTAGGCAGGAGCCAATTAACCAACCAGCATGAATCTGGAGTGTGGGAGGAATCTGGAGTACCGGAGAAACACACACAAACAGAACATGCAAACTCCATGCAAATTGGGTCCCAGTCAAGATTTAAACAAAGGAATCCAGTGCTGCAAGGCAGAAGTGCTAACCACTAAGCCACCATACCACCCAGAACATAATACTGAGCTCCAATTTATTCAGCTGCGTATTAATTGAGATAATTATTAAATAGGTTTAAAGCAACTAGTTTAAGTACCTAAATTTGACTTTATACCACCATTAGCAGTGGGAAAGTAGCACTTAGAGCCAATTAAGTGTGCACAGAGGGACGGACTCATCAGTGGGTTGAAGTTTTCTTCACTGCCTAGTTATCACAGCCCGGGGTACAGAGGTGACTTATCTGTATTACTTGACTGCAGTAGAAAACGTAATCTCACCAATTTGGTTGCGTTATTTGGTATAGCTGTGTACATTTTAGAACTAGATAGAAAAAATACTTTACCAGGGACAAAAGCACGCTCCTCTCAGACCCTACATTTCTGACCAAAACCTTAGACAGAGCTGTAGAGGGGGAGGGGAAGTTGGTAGGTAAATAACTCACTGGTCTGACTACTTCACTCTGAATTTCAGCTTTAGCTATTTAGCTCTGTAAACAGTGGGTTTTCCAAACATAGCAGAAAACAATAGACATAAGGATTAAGAGAATATAAAATATGCATATGCAAAATTTTATAGTAACCTGATTAAAAAAAATTAGTTTTGAAAATAGGAAAATACAGGTGCATCTCCAAAAATTTTAATATTATCAAAAAGTTAATTTATTTCAGTAATTCAATTCAAAAAGTGAAACATATATATTATATAGATTCATTAAACCGGGAGTGATATATTTCAAGCATTTTTTTTCTTTTAGTTTTGATGATTATGGCTTACAGCTATTGAAAACCCACAATTCTGTATCTCCGAAAATTTGAAAATTGTGAAGAAGTTTATGTTGTCACACTCTAATCAGCGAATTAACTCAAAACACCTGTAAAGGTTTCCTGAGCCTTTTAATGGTCCGGATCAGTAGGTTTTACAAAAGTGTGGGGAAGACTGCTGACTTGACAGTTGTCCAGAAGACAGTCATTGACACCCTCCACTAGGAGGGTAAGTCACAAAAAGGTCATTGCTAAAGAAGCTGGCTGTTCACAGAGTGCTGTATCCAGGCATAATAATGGGAGGTTGAGTGTTGAGTGTTGTAGAAAAAGGTGCACAAGCAACAGGGATAACCGCAGCCTTGAGAAGATTGTGAAGCAAATGCCAGTCAAGAATTTGTGGGGATTCACAAGGAGAGGACTAAGGCTGGTGTCAGTGCTTTAAGAGCCACCACACTCAGATGTATCCAGGACATGGGCTACAACTGTCGCATTCCTTGGGTCAAGCCACTCATGAACCAGAGGCAACGTCAGAAAAGTCTTACCTGGGCTAAGGAGAAAAAGGACTAGACTGTTGCTCAGTGGTCCAAAGTCCTCTTTTCGGATGAAAGTAAATTTTGCCTTTAATTTAGAAATCAAGGTCCCAGAGTCTGGAGGAAGAGTGGCGAGGCACAGAAACCAAGTTGCACGAGGTCCAGTGTGACGTTTCCACAGTCAGTGATGATTTAGAGCAGTGTTTCTCAACTCCAGTCCTCAAGGCGCCCCAACAGGTCATGTTTTAAGGATTCCCCTCAGATGAAACAGCTGTGGTAATTAAAAGGCAGTGAAACTGATCAAATCACCTGTGCAAAATAAGGGAAAGCCTGAAAACATGACCTGTTCGGGCGCCTTGAGGACTGGAGTTGAGAAACCCTGATTTAGAGAGCCATGTCATCTGCTGGTGTTGGTCCACTGTGTTTTATCAAGTCCAAAGTCAACAAAGCCCTCTACCAGGAAATTCTAGAGCACTTCATGCCTCCCTCTGCTGACCAGCTTTATGGAGATGCTGATTAAATTTTACAGCAAGACTTGGCACCTGCCCACACTGCCAAAAGTACCAATACTTGGTTTAATGATCATGGCATTACTGTGCTTGATTGGCCAGCGTACTCGCCTGACCTAAACCCCATAGAGAATGTGTAGGGTATTGTCAAGAGGAAGATGAGAGGCAACAGACCCAACAAAGCAAACAAGCTCAAGGCCGCTATCAAAGCAACCTGGGCTTCCAAAACACCTCAGCAGTGCCACAGGCTGATCACCTCCAAGCCATGCTGCATTGATGCAGTAATTCATGCAAATAGAGGAGACCCGACCAAGTACTGAGTGCATTCTATACTGTACATTGACATACTTTTCAGTAAGCCAACATTTCATTATTAAAAATCCTTTTCTTTTTTTTTATTGGTCTTTTGAAATATTACAATTTTCTTAGATACTGAATTTTGGGTTTTTACTAGCTGTAAGCCATAATCATCAAAATAAAAGAAAGAAATGCCTGAAATATATCACTCTGTGTGTAATGAATTTATATAATATATGAGTTTCACTTTTTGAATTGAATTACTGAAATAAATTAACTATTTGATGATATTCCAATTTTTTGAGACAACCCTTTATATCCATACATTCCTGTTTAGTGAAAAAATTAAATAAAAATAAATATATATATATGGAAATACAGAACAGTGTGGTAGGTTCACATTTATAAAATGGTGCTCAGATTATCAACGATCACTAAATGAAGAATCATAATTGGCTTCACTCATTTTTCATCCCACAGAGTAGAACACGTTGGAGGGCAATAAAAGGGACAAATGCCTGACGAACAACTCCTCAAGCTGCATTAATTAACAAAGACCAATTTAAAACACTGTTGACAGCTTTTCAAATTTGAGCCAGAAAGCCATAAACCAAATGACTCATGGCAAATGTAGGCATAAGCCTGTGATCTATATTAGTCCTGCCAAGTGCATATGCACTCAGATTGAATTTGTCTCCATGAAACAGGAACTTAACAATATCAAGACTTTGTTAAAAATTATATACCGCTGACAAATTTCTACCCTAAAATAACACTCCGAAGACGGCAAAAAAAAAAAATATATATGATTCGGTCAATGTGATAAATCAAAAGTACATTAAATTTAAATATTATTTAGAACAACAGATGTTTTAGCGATCTTCTCCTAGCAAGTAAAACAAAGGTGATTTTATGTATGAGATGCTTTGTCCATATGTTTTTAGACTTAATTAAAAGTAAGCGTAATGTTATATGGCATGATAAATTGTCTACTGTTTTATCTTACTGGGACATCTTATATCAGTGCGAAAGCCCCCGTAACAACAGCACATATTCATATTGATCAGTGTAAGCCTTACAATCTCTTACAATGTATATCAGTTTTTGGCATCTCTTTCTACTAATACAAAAACTACGAAAAGCCAAGATGACAGATGTAGCGTAAAAGCAATGTTAGAATCCATTGCCACCAGATCTCAGTCTTTTAAAATTCTGTATATGTAAAGTCAAAACTTTTGTTGAGTGGGTAAGGGGTTGGTCCCACAGTCAGTTTTATTATTCTTGCTGTTCCTATGAGGAGTGTCACCCCTCTATTTGACCCGGTGAACATTGCTATCAAGACAGACAGACAGAAGTAATGGAAAATCAAAAACGTTTGCTCTATAATTATAGAGTTGTTACAAGCGTTTTCTAATATTGGAACTGGAGGTAGTGGTATACATATTGAGCTCCCCAGGGTTAGAGAGCTGCTGTGGCGCTTTTCATGCTAAAAGGTACATGCACAGGCATCTTTAAAATCCCTGGCGGTATGATTATGTCAGATTTTAGGTGCTGAAAGCAATACAATTATTTTGCATGGAAATTTGGCATGTTATATTGTAGGCCTGTAATTCTTAGTAATAACTTAAATCTGTCCAAACAAGAGTTTAGTTGACATCCTGGGTATGATAAAGTTTGAAACACTAAATCATAAATTATAATATAATAAATAACTATAAATAATTATAACAAATAATAATATAATAATAATAAAAATTATTCAATAATGTAATGTAATCAAATCAAAAACACTGAAATTTGCTCAGTTGCAGAATTGTCGCTGTCATTAGATTTAGTGTTTGATGACGAATTTCCCCACAAATCGCTATCGCTCAATTCTGCGAGTGATTCTAATTTATTATCGCTGTTCTCTAGCTGTTCTAAAACCACTTTTGACATAAAGGGACACTTTTTGGTTGCTATGGACAATCTCCAGTTTCCAGGCAGAAAGAACAGTTTTTATAATATAAAACTGCATGCAGGACACTGGACAGACCACTAGGGACAAAGGGGATGTGTAACTATTTTATACAGTACTGTAATCTGTAAGATTACAGTATACTGTATGTGTATTGTGTTTTTACTTTTTTAAATTTGGTGCCGATCTCCGCTCCCGTGCGCCGCAATGTCGCAGGGAACGGAGCTCGGCGGCACCCGGGCACTGTGTGAATCGAGCGAGGAGACAGCTCGCACACACTGCGGGGAGACATCACAGGATCCAGGGGACAAGGCAAGTAACTCTCCCTGTATCCTGCGATGCACCCCAAGTCTGGCTCGGGGTTACCGCTTTTGGTACTGAAATCTCACCTCGAGCCACACTCAGGATTGCCGACAGGGAGGTTAAAGCGGAGTTCCGCCCAAAAGTGGAACTTCCGCTTTAAGCACTCCTCGCCCCCTTACATGCCACATTTGGCATGTAATTTTTTTTGGGGGGGGAGTGGGGACTACATTAGGAGTGGGGCTTCCTGTCCCACTTCCTCTTTCTGCCCAGGGACCGCCTAGGCGACTCCTCCTCTCGCCTTAGGCGGCCCCTCCCTCTAGGCGATCTCCTGGGACAAGTGACAGGTCCCAGGAGAACGCCTGTCCACTCCGAGAGCGCATCGCTACTCGTGCATGCGCCGTGCGTGCCCAGCCGTGAAGCCGAAAGCAGTCAAGGCTGGGTGCCCAGAGTGGCATAGGAGGCGCCAGCGGAGAGGAGGGGGAGAGGAGCGACGCTCCGTTCGGCCGCATCGCTGAACCGTGGAACAGGTAAGTGTCTGTTTATTAAAAGTCAGCAGCTAAACTTTTTGTAGCTGCTGACTTTTAACCACTTGCTTACTGGGCACTTAAACCCCCTTCCTGCCCAGGCCAATTTTGAGCTTCCAGCACTGTCACGCTTTGAATGACAATTGCGCGGTTGTGCGACGTGGCTCCCAAAACAAAATTGACGTCCTTTTTTTCCCCACAAATAGAGCTTTCTTTTGGTGGTATTTGATCATCTCTGCGGTTTTTATTTTTTGCGCTATAAACAAAAAAAAAGCAACGATTTTGAAAAAAAAACACAATATTTTTTACTTTTTGCTATAATAAATATCCCAATTTTAAAAAATATATATATATTTTTTTCTCAGTTTAGGCCGATACGTATTCTTCTATATATTTTTGGTAAAAAAAAAATCGCAATAAGCGTTTATTGATTGGTTTGCGCAAAAGTTATAGCGTCTACAAAATAGGGCATAGTTTTATAGCATTTTTATTAATATTTTTTTTTTTACTAGTAATGGCGGCGATCAGCATTTTTTATTGCGACATTATATCGGACACTTTTGACACCATTGTAATTATTACAGCGATCAGTGCTATAAAAATGCACTGGTTACTGCAAAAATGACACTGGCAGTGAAGGAGTTAACCACTAGGGGCGCTGAAGGGGTTACGTGTACCTAAGGGAGTGATTCTTACTGTGGGGGGAGGGGACTGACTGGGGGAGGTGACCGATGGTTGTCCCTATGTACAAGGGACACACCATCGGTCTCCTCTCCCTGACAGGACGTGGATCTCTGTGTTTACATACAGAGATCCACGTCCCTGTCTCTGTAAATGCCGATCGCGGGTACCTGACGGACATCGCGGCCACCAGGCACGTGCATCGGCACCCGCGTGACGCGGCGGGCACAGAAGTTCCCCGATGCATGCTCGGGAGCACGCACGGGGAACGAGGAACAATAGACGTCCTCCCGGCATTCTAGGTCCGCGCTGTAGCCGTCATTCGGCTATAGCGCGGGCCTCTAGAGGTTAATAAACATAAAAAGCCTGGAACTCTGCTTTAAGTGCTTACTTTTAAATGGAATGTCGAGTTTGTTATACAATCACTAAAATACCTTAAAAATAGATTTGAAATAGATTTTAAAAATTGTTTTTAAATTTTAGTCATATAAAATACTGCACTTAATATTTTTACAGTTACCTACTTGCGGACAACAAGTAGAGTTCTAGGTACCTTTCACATGTTCACCTGGTTAACTTTAAAGTGATTGTAAACCCTTAGTTTATTTTTTGTTTTACAAACATGTTATACTTACCTGCTCTGTGCAATTGTTTTACCAGAGCAGTCTCGATCCTCTTCTTCTCGGGTCTCCGGCCTTTGCTCCTGGGTCCTCCTTCTCGTTGAGGGCCCCCCAAAGCAAGCAACCTGCTATGGGGGCACTCACCTGGATTTGCTCCTGCTCGAGCAAAGCGTGGTGACGTACAACACGCTCGACAACACGTACGACGGCACTATAAAGGGGAAGTTCCATTCGGATGGGGCCACCCTTTGGGCTGCATTTGCTGATCCTCGTGTTAGTAAAGTTTGGTAAGAGACGATTCGCGCTTTTCAGCCTCGTGCTCTTCAGTCCGTTACAGCGTGACGAATGTGCTATCTCCATTCAGAACGCTAGTTTTACCAGAAAGCTCCCATCTCATAACTTGCTTCTGAGCATGCACGTTTTTTTCCCGTCATTAAAACGTACACACAGCCGTTTTTCACGACCAGAAACACGACAACGTAAAAAACGACGAGAAAAAATAGAGCATGTTCTAAATTTTTAATGGCCATATTTCATGTCGAGAAAAATGCTCTGGAGCCTACACACGATCGTTTTTAATGACCAATTTTAAAAATTGCATTTTTCTCGTCATGAAAAACGGTCGCGTGTACGCGGCATTATACTCACTGGCTACCAATGAGCAGGGGAGTCCCAGAAAGCTGAGTCTCTCATGCAACATCATGATGGGGCTTAGGTAGGTATTAGGGGGGCTGAGGTGGGCTGAGGTGGGCTGCTGCACACAGAAGGCTGCACACAGAAGGCTTTTTATCTTAATGCATAGAATGCATTAAGATAAAAAACTTTCTACCTTTACAACCCCTTTAAACACACTCCCAGCTGCGCTTGCATTTGTGAATCCAACTATCGGCTTTCTGGTGAACATGATTCACAGCCACCCAGTTACTTATACACCCACAGAAGATATCAGTTTTCCCTCCCCACGTGACAACCCCCCTCTCCTTTCCTGCCAGGTATCCCAGGCTCTGCTGTTCCTCCTGCGGGTCCAGGACTGGCATGGGTGTTGTAGGGAAGAGCGGAGGGGGGCCAGTGAACCTCCATCTCCCCTCCAGTGAATGAACGCACGGGAGCAATATATAGTAAGTAACTTTGGGGTTTAATGCTGCTATTCCCCAGCTGGCTGGGGATGAAGCTGATCAAACACAATCTGTGATTGATCAGCTTCATTGGCGCCTTATGTGACAGAAATATTTACGTTTAAAAAGAAAATTGAAAAAATTTAAGTAACACATAAATACACAAAAAAAATGTTAAAGCCCCCCACCCCCACATACATATGAACATAAATGCAATCAGTGCACCTAAGTATGGAAACAACAATTGCACCACACATTGAATATCACCGTGAACATCAAAGTGGGAGCAATAATTCTGGGGCCATCATTCGCTGTTTGTTTTTAAAATGTCACCGAAAATTAACATATTGGGTACCTAAGTTTGTCAGCGTTTAATCAGCCTGCGCAATTTTAAGGCTTGACATGTTGGGTATCTATTTACTTGACCTAACCCCATCTTTTATATTTTACCAAAAAATTGATAGATAAAAAAGATATTGGGGTTTATTTACTAAAGGCAAATCCACTTTGTCCTACAAGTGCACTTGGAAGTGCAGCCACTGTAGATCTGAGGATAATCTGCAAGGATAATAAAAAAACAGCATTTTTGTTTGTACATGATTGGACTATAGAAATCAGCAGAGCTTCCCCTCATTTCAGATCTTCCCTTCAGATCTACAGTGACTGCATTTGCAAGTGCACTTGTAGTGCAAAGTGGATTTGCCTTTAGTAAATTAACTCCATTGTGTTTCTGTGCACTAAGGCCTGGTTCACACCTATGCATTTTTTTGTGCATTTTCAGTTTTGCAGAAACACATTGCAGTTCATATAACATGGTTTCCTATGGATGTAGTTCACATCTGTGCATTTTACGGAAAGGGCCAGGGTTTTTTGTTCTGGTTTTTGGTTCCACAGACTTCAATGGTTTAAAGATGTGTATTGAAAAACGCAAAATGCACCAGCAATATGCAAACTTCAACCTGCACAAGTGTGAATCAGGCCTAAAATGAACTCTCCCTATACAAGTCTATTGGAATACATGAGACACTTTAGGTTAAATTCAAGTTAGAGGATGTAAACTGCAGGTCACATACGCCTGTAATGAATCTGAATGACCTCATAAGCATCTCAACCCAATGTCAAAAGAATGCTGCATTTGCACTGTGTATTATAGACAATAATTATGACTTTTATTTTTTAAAATGTCATCACAGTGCAGCCACTTCTAGTCTACATATCGTTCCAGCGTCAGCATTCAGTGGCAGTACATGGCTTTGCAATGAATGAATGGTATGGCAGTTTATAATCTCCACCAGGAGCACATGGGACTGTAATCAATTGGGAAATGGGGTCTAAAGCCCCGTACACACGACCGGTTTTCCTGCCAGGAAAACTGCCAAGAGAGCTTTTGGCCGGGAAAACCGGACGTGTGTATGCTTCCTCGCAGCCTCCCCGACAGGAAAACAGCCGGGAATCCTGGCGGGAAAATAGAGAACCTGCTCTCTATTTTCCCGTCGGGATTCCCAGTGTTTTTTTTCCCGCCAGATTTACTACTACTTTCCTATGGGAAACAATGCGAGGCAGTGCCGATGGAGCATACACACAGCCGGGATTCCCGGCCAAAGCTCTCATGGCAGTTTTCCTGCAGGGAAACCCGGCCGTGTGTAGGGGGAAAAAGCTACCAAGCAGGTTCTCGGCTTTCCCCTCAGTTTTACCGCCGGGAAAACCGAGCGTGTGTACAGGGCTAAAGATTGGCCTCCTTATAACAGGAAGTGCTTAAACACGAACCTTCATGGTCAGATCACCAGGTATTATTTCCTAAATAAGTTGCAGATTTTGTAAAGCGACCTTTCTACTTCAAAAAGATTGAAAATGTGAAGAAGATGCAATTGGCTTTTATGAGATTTCAGAGAACGGGTTTAGATCTACTATTAGTAGTCAGCGTAGATATCACAGACCACTAGAGTCTCTCCAGGTATCTGTCTATATTACAACTATAGAGATCGGTTATCTGTACAGTGGCAGACTTTCCCTGAGTGCTGTTTTTTCCTCTCCTGAGTGCTGTAGCTGTCAATGTGATTTGGAAAATAAATCTGATCGAGCACAGAAAACAAAGCAGAAGTCATTCTGACCTTCCTTTGCCAACCCAAATTCTTCTGACAGCACATGCAGAAGCACTGAATCAAGGACAAGGTGAAGACCTAAAGACTCCATATTAGAGAGATTGTTTATAAAATGAGTTATCTAATATAAACCCAACATGTCATATTCCGGATATATGTGCTGGAAACTACGCAACGGCTGGCCGGAAGTGACGTCACCCTCTGGGCACGAGGTGGGGACACCATGGCGGCATCCAAGCATGCCACACGTGGCTGACGTCACCCTCTGGGCACGAGGTGGGGACACCATGGCGGCACCCAAGCATGCCACATGCGGCTCACATTGGACCTCCCACTGTGTTTGCCGCAATTTCTATTGGCCTATTATAACTGGGGCTGTTCATCTATCAATTGGGACCTGCTGAGCATTGATTTAGCCTAGACCGCTTTCCAGCATGAATATTACTATATGGCTATGGTAGTCAGCCATGGGGGACACATTATAGCACAGGACTGCCATTGGTACATTTTAAATCCCAGTCCTGGGATTTACACAGCCCCATTATACAGCACAGTCAGGCAGATGACACCACAGTGGTATATTCCATTCATTCTCAGCCTGCTGATTGGACAGTGAAAAAGCATCTGCAGACTGATTCGGTAATCCCTGTGCTCACTCTGCTTTCTCCTCCTATCCACATGTTTCTTGTCAATATATTTGTCTGCAACACTTGAACTGGCTCTTAGTCTTGCCCCTCTTTCTCTTAGTCTGAGAATTGCTGTATAGGGGATTGCCAGAGACTAATATCAAGTCAAATTCAGGTATTTACGTAGGTTGCATCTAAAATAGATATATTTATGGCCCATTCAGATCTGTGCACTACCATGCGTTGTGGCAATGTATGGTCAAATTTGTGTTTTATCACAAGTTACCATAACACAATTGTCTTTAGAGCCCATTCACACAGGGACGACTTTGGATCCGACTACAAGTCGCCCCAAGTCGCGCTGCATGAGAAAATCAATGTAAGTGAATGGAGCCGTCTTAATGCACACTACTGCAGTTGCTCCAACTTCAAAAAAGGTTCCTGTACTACTTCAATCTGACTTCTAGGTGACTTGTAGGCAACTTGTACCCATTGATTTCAATGAAAGTCGCCTCAGAAGTCGGATCACTGTCTTAACAGAAGCAACTTTCCAGGAAGAGAACATACATTTCTCAGGCAAACCCCTCCCTCCCACAGAGCTGATTCTTGTTTGATTGGCCACTGGAAAGCCTCCTGTCCTGGAGGCGACTTCAGTTGTGTTGTAAGTCGCCCCAAGTCACGCTGAAGTCGCCCCAAGCCGCGCTGTGATTCAAACTCAAGTCATGTCCAAGTTGCCTCCCAAAGTTGCGCTGGAAGTCGTGTTGCCCCTGTGTGAATGGGGTCTTAAAGTAATCACCTTAAAAAAAAAGGGTTCATCTTCAAAGTATAACTGAAAGCAACATTTGTTTTTTAATTTGATGATGGCCATACATGCATTGAGAAATGATTTTCCAATGGATCTCCTGATAGGAATAATGGAGCCAATATGGATTGTGAACAATAGTTGAAATAAATGTTCACAAGTTATCAATTGGATCTTTGTTTTCAACATGCAATCTCATAATCTGGTTGATCAAAATATGATCAAAATCCTGACCAAAGCATCTTAATTATCCTGATTATTGCAAAAACAATTGCTAAATTTCCGCCCTGGCTGATCGGCTTCTTTGGATCAAATCCAATCAATCACATTGATCAAATAAGAAAATTGAAGTGTGTATGGGCCACCATAAAATAGAGTGGAGGGGGATTAGAACACATGTCTGTCAGATTTATAATGCCATCTGTGCCCCGATTAGGGAGATTTAACCTCTCTGCTTTTCTTGGTTACCGATTTCACCAAAAGTACCATATATACTTGAGTATAAGCCGACCCGAATAAAAGCCGAGGCACCTAATTTTACCGCAAAAAAATGGTAAAACTTATTGACTCGAGTATAAGCCTAGGGTGTCCATCTGCATGACTCACTGTGCCTCACTTTGCTTCACTGTGTCCATGTGCATGCCTCACTGTGCCCATGCCTCACTGTGCCCATGACTAGACTGACGTTTAACATGTTAGTCTAAGGAAGGGGTTCCCAGCTTTGAAAAATCGGTGCTCCCCGCCCGTAGGTCCTCAAGACGAAAAACTTTGCACACTTGTAGAGGAGTAATGGGATTACATGTGTGCCAAGTTTCGGGTCCAGGGGACCTACGACCGTCCGGTACCGCGTCCCCAAAATCACTGGAGAAATGACCGTTTAACATGGAAGTCTATGGAAGGGGTGCCCGGCTTTGAAAAATCAGTGCTCCCCGGCTGTAGGTCTCCCAGACAACAAACTTTGCACACTTGTAGAGGAAGAGTGGGGCTACATGTGTGCCAAGTTTGGCCGGGTCCCCAAAGTCCGGGAGATCAGGCGCAAAAAGGTGACTCGAGTATAAGCCGAGGGGGGCATTTTCAGCACAAAAAAGTGCTGAAAACTCGGCTTATATTCGAGTATATACGGTTAAAATAATTCCTACATTTTGAGTCACCAGAACAAGGGAAATCTTCCAATGGGAACACAAGATCTGTAGACTACTGGGGATTCCCTCACTTTGGAATGATTTCCCACTTCCTGTTTTGGCTATGGCACAGGAAGTGAAGAGAAATCTCCCCAATGGGACACAGATGGCAAAAAGAGCTCAGAGGGGTTATGTTTACTCCATTCAAAATGAAAAATAACGTCTTGCCTTCAGTTTTTCTTTAGTACAGCCATGATAAATAAAATACTGGTAGTTACTATAGACTGCCACATTATCTGTGGAATTGTTTTATACTCCTACACACAGTTTCAAAAATGAAGAGAACAGGTTCTTTGGCTTCTCTCTCTATAACTAATGAAGGCAAGCTACAGGTTGTCCTCTGATTGGAACTCTACTTTGTGTAGCCTCCAGACCACTAGATATTTACAAGCATTAATTATGCTGCTTAAAAGCCCACGCCGCTTTCAAATATTCTTATGTTTTTTTTATTTTACCAAATGACTCCTCACACAAATTACTCACACAAATTACTATTTGTGCATTCATTTTCTCTCCACATCAACTAAAAGAGTTACCATTAATTCCTGCCACTTCCCTGAAATGAATTGAAAAAAAGCATCCAACACATCCAACACATCACAAGGAGGGCTTTTATAAACATATGCATTCATTATTTTAAAAACAGATTTTTTTGCATCAGCCATAGATTAGTTAACGTCCCCCAAAAATTCTATTTCGGTTTTTGGTAGATGCTGAGCTAAATTACCTGACAATTTCAGAACAGCTTTGTTGTGCCTTTGAGTTCCTGCATTTGTACACCCGCAGTGCTATTACAAGGAGTTTCCTTTTCCCCATTTATATATATTTTTTTGTATTTAAAAAAAAAATCGTTATATATTTGTATATACCGTACATTTGTTATATTTATAGTACAGTATATTACTGAAGAGGAGCTTCTTTATATTAATATTACTTTTTAACTTCTATTTATGGTGTATTATTGTGAATGAGCTTATCTATATTATTGGTATTGATTTAGTTTACATTTATAGCACATTACTGAGGAGGAGGAGCTCATTTATATTATTATTTTTATTATAATAGTGTATACTTATAATATATTACTGAGAAGGCACTCATTTACTATATATTATTAATATTTTACTTTATATTTTATAGCATGCTACTGAGACCCCATTCACACAGGGGCGACTCGTCAGGCGTCTCAGCCGCCTGACAAGTCGCGTCCCATTCTCATACTTAGAAAAAAGTTCCTGTACTACTTCAAGACGACTTCAGGGCGACTTCGATTGACTTCAATACAGAAGTAATTTTTGAAGTCACCTTTGAAGTCGTCTTCAAGACGCCCAGCACAGTCGCGGGACAAGTCGTGCTGCCCCTGTGTGAATGGGCTTAAAAGGAGCTTATTATTATAAATTTTTTTGTTTATATTTATTGGGGTTGATTTACTAAAACTGGGGAGTGCAAAATCTGGTGCAGCTGTGCATGGTAGCCAATCAGCTTCCATTTTTTTTATCAAAGTTTAAGGCCGGGTTCACATATGTGCGGCTGCGGTTCACAGTATGCGGCCCGGTGTGATTCATTTTTTCCTGAATTCGCACCTGAACCAAAACCAAAGACGCACAGGACCCTTCTGCAATCCGGACCGCGGCCGCCCTAGACCTGTGTGAACCGGTGTTCTGTCAAATACTGCCTCCCGTCTAAAAATTACTTTGATGGATATGCGCAGTACCAAACGTCACTCCAGCTGATATGTAGTCAACACAGAGCATGCGCACAATGTCCGATGCAGTATCCGACAATATGCAAACAGCGCAGGGAGAACGTACTTGTCACGTTCTGCCTCGCTGTTGCGGGGCGTGTTCTCTGTGTGTTGCAGGGCAGGTTCCGTGTGTTGAACAGCCACTTTTGCCTGTGTCTAACGGCAGCTTGGAACACACACAAAAGCCATCCTGAAACACACTGAACCTGCCCTGCAACGCACACAAAACATGCCCCGCAACGCACACAAAACATGCCCCGCAACAGCGCAGACCCATCGGAGGCATATCAGACGGGGTGGCAGTATGCAATACAACATCTGCACTCAGCAGATCGTCGGATAGTGCCTCAGACGATCTGCGCATGCGCTGTCACGCCAGCTGATTGGGAAATCAGCTAGAGTGCGGTGCCGTATTGCGCATGCCATCTGAGACACCATCTGACAGGGGACACTTTTCAATAGAACACCGTCTCCATTGAGAGCCGGTCACACTCGCCCTGTCCCGAGAATTGGATGCGGGGGAAACCCACATCCAATTTGCATATATGTGAACCCAGCCTAATTGAACAAGCTGAAGTTAGAAGCTGACTGGTTACAATAAAAAACGGCACCAGATTTTTCACCCTCCAGTTTTAGTAAATCAACCCCATAGTATATTACTAAGGAGGAGCTTTTTATATTATTAATTTACTACTTTATATTTATAGCATATTATTGAGGAGATTATTTATTATCATTTCACTTTATATTTATAGCATATTACCGAGGAGCTTATTTAAATTACTATTATTTTACAGTGTATTTATAGCATGTTACTGAGAAGGAGCTTAATTTTTGACATTTTAGAATGGGGTGCCTTTAGATTATACAGAATTTTAAATGCCTTGAGTGAAAAAAGGTTTCGAAATACTGCTCCATATATGTATATTACTGAAAAGGAGCGATTTTATATTATTATAGTGTATATTTATATTATATTACTGAGAGAGCACATTTACTGTATATTAATATTATTATTTTACTTTATAGTTAAAGCAGGCTACTGAGAAGGCGCTTATTTATATTATTATTATTTTACTTTAAATTCATAGAGGTTGATTTACTTAAACTGGAGAGTGCAAAATCTGGTGCAGCTCTGCATGGTAGCCAATCAGCTTCCATTTGAACAAGCTGAAGATAGAAGCTGATTGGTTACTATGCAACGCTGAGCCCTGGTTCACACTGGTGCGTTTTGACATGCAATTTGACATGTCAAATCGCATGTCAAATCAGCTGAATTTTCGGGCAATTGCCAGCAATGGTGCAACGCCACATCTGCAGAGCTGCACCAATTTCAAAAAGTCGTTTCTGTACTACTTTTTGCGATTTTGGCCCATGATTTACATTGACATCTGTGTAGAAACCTGCACAGATGTCTCTGAAATCGCAGCCGAAATCGGGACTGACTGACAGGCGGGAGTGAAATTGTGCAAGTTCAGCTGAACTCGCACGGCTTCATTCCCACAGCCCAGTGTGAACGTGGGCTTAACCGGATTTTGCACTCTCCAGTTTTAGTAAATCAACCCCATATTACTGAGGAGGAGCTTACTTATTTTATTATTATTTTACTTTATATTTATAGCATATTACAGAGAAGAAGCTTATTTTAACGAATATTATTTTATTTTTTTTACGCTATATTTATAGCATGTTAATGGGAATTTTGTACATTTTAGAATGGGGTGCCTTTGGATTGTACAGAATTTTAAAGGGGTGCCTTGAGTGAAAAAATGTTGAGAAACACTGCTGTTTTGTATATTACTGAGAATGAGCTTATTTATTTTATTATTTTAGTTTATATTTATAGTATATTACTGAGGAGAATCTGGAACATGCAAAGGTGGCCCTGAACACCCAACTGTCCCAAAATAAAAAACATCCTCTTTCAGTTGAAATCCTTCTCCATCATACCCCTCAACTGTGATCTTCCAGTGTGGCAGGGTTTAAAGGGGTGTCTCGGCCTGTGACGGGAAAAAAAAAAAATTAAAAGCCAGCAGCTACACATACTGCAACTGCTGGCTTTTAATAAATGGACACTTACCTGTCCTGGAGTCCCTCGATGTCAGCACCGCAGCTGATGTATCCCGTCAGGTGCCTCTGTCGCCATTGCGGGTAAGGGAACCCGGTGTTCTGCCGAGAAACGTCCCCCCGGCCGATTCTGCCCCCACCTGTACTGCGCAGGCGCGGCGCTTGCGCAGTACGAGCGTGAATGAGCTTCCAAAAATAGCCGAACGTGTAGAGCTGAGAGTCAGCTCTACACGGCGCCTGCGTGGACCTAGCTGTAACTGGCCAGTCGGCCTCACGTCCTCGCTTCGCTCGGCCTTCTGGCTCTTTTTTTTAACATCCTCCAGGTCCACGGGGATGGTAAAGAAAGAGTCTGGATGTCAGAAGTGTAGCACAATTTGGTGTGCGCAGGCGCCATCTAGAGCTGTCTCTCAGCTGTACATGTTCGACTATTTTCGGAGGCAGTACAGAGCGGGCAGAATCCGCTGGGGGGCAATTCTCGGCAGGGAACCCTACTGCGCATGCGCGAGGCCCGCTCCTCTCTCCTATTAGCCCGGTGGCCAGGGGAGGAGGAGGAGGGAGCCCAGCGTTGACGTCACGGCCGCACTCCAGGAAGTGGGAAAGGATACCTGTCTTTGACAGGTATCCTGTCCCCCCTCCCCCCGAAAGGTGCCAATTGTGGCACCGGAGGGGGGGAGGAATCCGATGAGCGGAAGTTCCACTTTTGGGTGGAACTCCGCTTTAATACAACTATAGGGCTGTATTATTGCGACTATGTGACTCAGTGAAGTGCAATTTTCATCCCATTCATTTGAATGGGCTGAAATAGCACAGCATAGCAAAAAAGTAGTGCATGCACTGCTTTTAAAAAACGTGCTGTATTAAATCACGCGATCTGGTGCCCGCAAATACACCGATTTTTCCAATCTGTGTTTTGGGTACTGTTATAACATTACATTGGCACCCACAGCTGATTGCAAAGGCAGTGGGTTCTGAGTGCAGTGCAGTAAATGCGCACAGAACGCACCTTTCCCGCACTGTTTTCTGGACTAAACCAGCCCTAAAACAGTAAGTGTTGATCATGACAGAAATCTTGTCAGATGATAACTTCCTGTGCAATCTGTCTGCAATTTTATCTGTTTATATTGTTCTCAATTATCTCTGAGGACTACAGAACCCTGACCTTCTATGCCATGGAAACGAGAGGAGGGCGAGATGTTCCATAGTCCTGTTAGGATTCTGTTTTGCTGATACAATAGGATAAGTGAGTGTGTTACCAGCTGCACTGCCAGTATCATGGACCCGATGTACAAGGGGCTCCGACCCATCTATGGTGTGTGAACGGGACAGTGGTGATGCAGCAGACAGCTTCTGCTCACCTAGGGATGGGCAGCCAGGCAGTAGCAGTGGCAATTAAAAGAATCCAATGTGGAAATTAGGATGAAACATGAATGGCTGAACAGGTGGGGGAGACAGACGCAACATGGTGATCGGTGTTGGCTGCTGTGTGTGTGTGTGTGTGTGAGTGTGAGTGCCAGGCCTCCCACTTTCTCTTCCTCTTGCTTAGCAGAATTTTATTTCGAAGTCTGGCCTTGTCTCTACTACACTGAAATGTTCTATGTAGCCCCCTTACCTCTCCACCCTTCCATCCACACCCACTGAAGCCCCCTTTTCCCACCACCAACCACACCTGTGCTCCCCTTTTCTCTCACCCCCCCCCCCCCCCCCACTGCACCCTCATCCTCTCCCAACCTCAACTCCGCACCTAACGCCCCCCCCTCATCCATTTCACCTTTCACCACCATAACCCCCCTGCTCTCATTACTGCACCTCTACTGCCTCACATGTTTGCCTGTGGATGCTTCTCACCACTCCAACTTTATAGCTATATCGAGTGCAACCCCTAACCCCCTCCGCACTGTGCCTGTAAACCCTCCCCCACTCTTGCCCTTTACCGCCCTCTCCAGCGCTGCACATTTATCCCTCCTCCTTAATTCATTCTGCCTAACATGTCTGCATCACCACCTCCCCCATGGGCCCATCTTTTACTCCACACCTACACAAAGCATCCACCCCCCCCCCACACTATGTATGCACACCCTCACCCCTTTTGCTGCACCAACCCCTTCCCCAATACATTTCTACCTCCTCTCTAACCAGGCCTATGCACTCCTCCCACTCTCAATCCATGTCTCCATGTCTCACAATGCCCCTCAACATTGTCCTCCTCCCTCCTCCCCCTGCTCTCACCACTGTACCTGCAAACCCCCTCCCTATGCCCCTCCCCCATGATGTCCCCACCACCCCGACATTGCCTGTTCTGGAATGGCCACACTTTTGCTATTTTATATTATTCTTAATTCTAAGAGAATCACACAGGGTCACTGGCAGTGCACTTCCTGAAGTCTTTGCTGTGTAACTTTTGCTCTCTCTGCTCCCCGTATCACCAATCACATTCAAACCTCCAAGGTAGGTTTGGATCCGATTGGTGCCTGCCAGAAACATCCTAGTACTGACTTTTTAAGATCACCAGTAGCAATGCCTGGATACAAAAAAAAATGAAGTAAATGAGCAGATGAGGCCGTGTTCCCTGAAGGCTTCATTTTCAATTATGACTCGAGTGAACAATAAAATATGGACACATGGCATTTCTCAGAACAGATTATTGATGGTGACCACTGGACCATGCCTGGGCACTGGCAGTCTCCATCAGATGCTCATGTCAAATCTACAGTGTCCTGTTACCCCGTAACAGGAACTGTCTGAGCAAAGACATTCATGGCAGGATCACCAGTATATTTTTTTTTTTATGAAAGCTTTACAGTTAAATAAACTGAAAATAATCAGGATTTTTGTAGATAGGCTGACAGCTAGTTGCTGACAGCTCTGCATGTACAAAGCAATGACAGGCAAACTGGAGCTCCAGCTGTCTGCCAATCTTCGTACGTATCCACACATCAAGCAGTTACTGCAATCAGAGACAAATGCATCTGTGTGTGTCTAGGGGTTGAACATCGGTCTCTAAACGCAGGAAACTGCTTGCAAAGATTGGCGGCCAGCTGCAGCTTCTGTCTACCTGTCATTGCTTTTTATACAGGCTGATCACTCACAGCTGTCAGTAACCACCAGTCAGCCCAGCCGCAATATTCTGCTGCTGCTCTTATCTATTGGATTGCGTGACGAAGGCTGTAAAACGTATATTAAAGATAAAAAAAAAAAAAAATAATTATCCAGCCAGGGATGTTACAAAGCATCTTTTTGTTAGGAAATGATTATATCCTATGACTTTTAATGTGTTGGGACTGATGGCATTGTACTTATTTCCATTGGGGAATATCAAAATAAGATCATCCAGAAATGTTCAGCCTTGCCAGTGCTGCTCTCCTACGATATTGGTGTCTTGAGAATATACGATAAACGCCATTCTCCATAACCAGCCAACTGACATATGACTCAGTGCTGCAGGTATCAGATGATAGATAACAAATGTATAACTCAAGGTCATAAGGGTTGTCTAACTCAATGGAACTATATGATATATTCTCATATACCAAGTGTGCCATGGGTATATCTTTATTGACTTTTATAAAGAGATAACCTACTGTAATATTATTCAGCTGTATAACGGACAATTTCATACCAAATCATTGTATAGAACAGTGCAGCCCTTCTTGCCATGCAAGTTATGTTTGCATCTTGCACTACCCTGTTGTCAGTAATAACATACTACTGAATGCTATCTTTTTCTAAATAGCATGCATAATCAATGTCATATTTTATTCTCTGGTTGTCAAAACTCTAAACTTCGCCAAAGAGAAGCACCTTGTCATTGAAATGACCTTGTAACCTCAGAGCTAGAGCAATACAAAAGGTCTTTTCCTGATATATGTTGTGGCCATGACTATGTGTAACCAGATCTGCAACCTGAAGCAACAGATAATAAGTGTCATCAACGACCAGAACTTCAACACGCAGTATGTACCTAAACAAAGATCTTCAGTTTTAACTACAAGTACATGGCGACGACAAAGCTACCTTAAACGAGCAATAAGTAATGCTCCAAAGAAAGGGGAGGGGGGGGGGTCAAATGAATAGGTATACAAATCAAGAGGCTAAAGACCTCGCCAGCGAGTGTCGGCGCATCCAATGGATAGTGCCAGCGAGTGTCGGCACATCCAAGGGACAGTGCCAGCGAGTGTCGGCACATCCAAGGGACAGTGCCAGCGAGTGTCGGCACATCCAAGGGACAGTGCCAGCGAGTGTCGGCGCATCCAAGGGACAGTGCCAGCGCATCCAAGGGACAGTGCGAGCGCGTGTTGGCGCATCCAAGGGACAGTGCCAGCGTGTGTCAGAGCATCCAAGGGACAGGGCCAGCGTGTGTCGGCGCATCCAAGGGACAGTGCCAGCGAGTGTCGGTGCATCCAAGGGACAGTGCCAGCGAGTGTCGGCGCATCCAAGGGACAGTGCCAGTGAGTGTCGGCGCTTCCAAGGGACAGTGCCAGCAAGTGTCGGCGTATCCAAGGGACAGTGCCGGCGCATCCAAGAGACAGTGCCAGCGCGTGTCAGCGCATCCAAGGGACAGTGCCAGCGAGTGTCGGCGCATCCAAGGGACAGTGCCAGCGAGTGTCAGCGCATCCAAGGGACAGTGCCAGCCCATGTCGGCGCATCCAAGGGACAGTGCCAGCCCGTGTCGGTGCATCCAAGGGACAGTGCCAGCGAGTGTCGGCGCATCCAAGGGACAGTGCCAGCGAGTGTCGGCGCATCCAAGGGACAGTGCCAGCGAGTGATGGCGCAAAAAGCAGACCTGACAACAAGTCACCACCAAGCGGGTGTTATGCTTAGACCAGGAGGTGAACCAAGCCAAATGTCAAAGAGATCAAAGTATGTGAATCCATCTTGCAGAAATTTTACAAAATGTCTGCTATCACACCACAACCTAACCCCACCTCTGAGCAGATAATTTCTCCTACATTACTTCCCCTTTAACCACTTTCCACTAGAAAAGCAAAGCCTTCATGGGGATTTTACAAGCATTCTCTGTGCTTTTTCAACACTTCAAAAGCACAACAAAAATGCGCCAAAAACACATCATAAATGCTATAGGTGCGTTAATGAGCCTTCCTTTGTTCTTTATAATCACACCAGTGAATGAGCACTAAAAAAAAAAAAAAAAAATGTGAGTCAGTTTGGTACGACTGGTGGAGGATCACATTGGGTGTTCACAATTGATCTACAGACAAGATATCACTGAATGTCACCTTCAGTTATTTATATTTTATCACATTTATGAACTTTTATTTATGCATATTTTTCCACATATATTTATACACACATTATTTTGGCAGATATCTATTTTTGTTTACAAAAGTTTTATTTGGAAGATTCAAAAATAATTTACAAAACTGTGAGGAAGTATTACAGTAGAAGATATAATGCAATATGATATATACCATGAGAATAAAGGAGTTTAAGATAGAAAACAAAGAAGTTCCTGAGATTTGGAGGGCATATGAATCAATCATTAGACCAGTACATCCATTTTGAATTAAAGGTGTGAATGCTATCAGTTAGGGTATGATGGATTCTTTCGGATAACTGTAGATTTTTCATTCTGGATAAAACCTGGGGCCAGGGTAGGTTATTGGATTTCCAATTGAGAGCAATCATCCATTGAATTGAGCTTACTAGTGAATGGATCAGTCTAACACAGGGTGGGGGGATATCTGGGATATTATCATAGAGAATACATATTTGTGGGGAGAGGGTAATTCTCTTTTTGACTATTGTTTCTATTTTCAATTCGGCGTGTCTCCATATTGTTTCTAAAAATCTACAACTCCAGAAAATGTGAGTGTATGTGCCAGTGTCTATGCAACCTCTGAAGCAGCATGGAGAAGATGATGGGTAGAATGAGTGAATTTTTTCAGGAGTTAGATATAGTCTAGTAAATAGTTTCATTGGGGATTCTCTGTATGCTGGAGCTATGTTGCATTTGCGGAGATTGTCTATCATAGTGTTCCAGGATTCAATGGGGATGAAGCAATCTAGTTCTGATTCCCAGTGTAACATTTGGATAGATTTGTCTGGCATCGAGGAGCTGTTGAGGTCTTTATAAAAAAGGGAGATTAGGCCCCTATCTCTCGAGGAGTTTAAACAAACGTGTTCGAATATCGTCGTAGGGGGATGAATACATAAAGAGTAATGCTCGTTGAAAAAGTTTTTGATTTGAAAGTAGTTTGTGAGTTCCGAGGATGGGAGATCGTATTTAGATTGGAGAGCGGGGAATGTGAGGAATGTATTGTTAGAGGACAATGATTTTAGGGAGGACAAGTTATTATTTCGCCATAGGGGGAACGAACGTATATTATTCAAGTTCTGTGTAAGTCTGGGGTCACCTAAAAATGAGGCAAGAGGGGGAGTGTCAGATGAAAGTTTGAGGGTTTTAGTAAGTGTAAGCCATAGTCGGAGAAAATGGGCAACAATAAGGTTATGTTTGAGAAGTTTTTGGTGATGAATACAGTTAGACCAGATGATGCCTTGTAGGTGGTATGGAGCAATGGAGAAGGATTCGAATTTAAGCCATGGGAGCTGTGGAGTGGGAGCATGCCATTGGGCCATCTGTGAAAGTTTAGTGGCAATAAAGTAGTGCCAGATATTGGGGAGGCCTAGGCCGCCCTTATTTTGGGGTCTAAACATGAGAGGGTAACCACATCTTGGTTTTTTTGATGACCAGATAAATTTGTTAATCTCCCTTTGAAGGGATTCAATCCTTGTTTTGGGGACATTGATAGGTAAAGCTCTAAAAAAGTATAATAATTTTGGAAGGAGGGTCATTTTAAATGCGCAGATCCTACCGAGGAGTGAAATGTGGTACGTGGACCATATTTTAAGTAGAGAGCTAATCTGTTGGAATAGGGGGATAAAGTTGGTAGTATATAAGGTTTTGTGATGGGAAGTGATGAGGACACCTAGATATCTAAATGATGTAGAGCACCAAATAAAGTTAAAGTTTTTTTGTAGGGTAGTGGTCAGGTCAGTGGGGAGGTTGATAGGGAGGGCGGAACATTTATTGACATTAATACCTAAACCAGAGATGTTGTGAAACGAATTAAGTTCAGAGATAAGGTTTGGTAAAGATGTTAAGGGGTTCGAAAGAAACACCAGCGCGTCATCAGCGTAGAGGCTAAGTTTGAATTCATGTGGGCCTTTGTTATACCCTTTGATGTTTGGGTTGTTTCTTAAGGCTTGTGCTAGAGGTTCAATTGCTAAGGCGAATAAAAGTGGGGAGAGGGGGCAGCCCTGTCTGGTACCTCTGCTTAAGGGGAAGAAGTCAGAGTTGTGGCCTGGGATTTTGATTCTGGTCTGGGGGTGGTGGTAAAGTGCTTTGAATCCATGGATAAATTTGTCTGTGATGCCGAATTTAGGGAGAAGAAAGTTAAGATAGGACCAATTTACACTATCAAATGCCTTATGAATGTCGAGACTAAGGAGGCATAGTGGGCTGGAGGAAAGATTAGCATCTTGGATGATATTGGTAACAAGTCGGATGTTGTCTGTGATTTGACGGCCAGGGATGAACCCTGATTGGTCAATATGGATAAGGGGGGTGATGACAGATGCTAGTCTGTCAGCAAGGAGTCGGCCAAAGATTTTCAAGTCATTATTAAGGACTGATATTGGGCGAAAATTTTGGGGAAGGGAGTGGTCTTTAAGAGGTTTGGGAATAAGAGACAAATTTGCAAGGAGCATGTCTTCTGGGAAATGGCCACCTGTGAGGATATGGTTAAAAAGTTTAGTTAATCTAGGTGCTAAAAGGGGAGCAAATTTTTTGTAGTATAATGTGGAGAAGCCATCAGGACCCGGCGCTGTCGAAGTTTTGAGAGATTTAATGATGTTAGTAATTTCTAGCTCTGTACAGGGATTATTGAGAGTTGCAGTTTGTTGGTCATTAAGGGTGGGGAGATGTATATTGTCTAACCAGTTAAGCGAGGAGGTGGAGGGGTGGGTCTGGGGCCCTGAAAGGAGATTTTTATAGAAGGTGGAGAAGATGTCCAGGACATCACGGGGATGTGTAACCAAGTTACCTTTGTGGTTACGTAGTTTGTATGTGTGTGGGGGGTTATGTTCCTGGTTGAGTTTGCGTGCAAACATTTTGGATGTGGCGTTGCTATGTAACATGAATTTTGCTTTGGAAAATCTAAGGGATTTCTCCGTGTCAGCTGACAGAATTGTGTCTAGGGATTGGCGTTTGGAATGGATTTGGAATGTAATTTCTGGAGATGGGGATTGGCTAAGTTTGTTATACAACAGGTCTAATTCCTTAGTTAGAGTTTTTATTTCTGTAAGTTTGGCAGATATCTATTTTTGGATCACCAATGAGATAAACGTTGTTATTTTGCACTTATTATAGTTAATGGCACATTGCGTTATATATTTTTTGAGCACTTTGCACTTTATTGATATATATATATATGCATACCTCAGCAAGAATTTGGGGATTTATCCAATATTAGATGTTTTTGGCTATTTTATTTCTTTTTTTAATCTTTAATTTAGTCAAAAGACAAGACCCACTGAGCCAACGCAAGGAAAAATACAAAAGCGTATTATATAAAAGCATATAATGCAACACAGTACATCAGTATGTAGTATTACAGAAGAAAAGAGAATGATGGCGGAGATTACATGTATCTCTAGAGTCTGTATCACATTATAGAGTCTTGGTTTATAATTCTACTAGACGTAACATATATAATAATCTATTTTGGCTATTTTCTTTCGTGTTAGCAATACTTAATAAAAGTCCATAAAAAGTGTTGTTTTTCTAGTGCCTAAAGTGATGTAGAGGAAATGATCTGCTTTGAGGTGTGGTTGGCTTGTGGTGTGATAGCAGACATTCGGGTCAATTCACTAAGAGATAAATACCGTATAAATGTTTGACTTCAAATATTGCAAATATTTATCTTAAAAGTAATCAATTCACTTAAAAAAAAAATGTGTTATTTACTGAATTTGTAAAATATTTATGGTTTGAGATATTTATCACTAATTCCGCGTACACACGAATGGAAATTCCGACAAGAAAACCGTGGATTTTTTCTGACGGAATGTTGGCTAAAGCCTCGTACACACGATCGGTTTTCTCGGCAAGAAACGACAAGAAAACTGTTGGCAGAGCTTTCTTGCCGAGAAAACCCGTGCGTGTGTACGAGGCTTTCAGGTTTCTCGTCAAGAAAACTGCCCAGAATCTCGACGAGAAAAAAAGAAGACCTGCTTTATTTTTTCTCGTCGGGAGTCTCATGTGATTCTCGTCAGACTGTATTTGGACGAGAAAACCGTTTGTGTGTATGCTTTTCCGAGTCTTCAAAAACCGCGCATGGTCAGAATCAAGTATGAGACGGGAGCGCTCCTTCTGGTAAAACTAGCGCTCGTAATGGAGATAGCACATTCGTCACGCTGTAACGAACTGAAAGCACAAAGACTGAAAAGTGCGAATCGTCTCTCCCCAAACTTTTACTAACACGCGGTAACACGAGATCAGCAAAAGCAGCCCAAGGGGTGGCGCCATTGGAATAGATCTTCCCCTTTATACTGCCATCGTACGTGTTGTACGTGACCGCGCTTTACAACGACGAGATTTTGGATTGACAGTGTGTCTGCAAGGAAAGCTTAACAAGAATCTCGTCAAGCTTGACAAGAAACCGTGAAAAACGTGTTTTTTTTTTTTGCGATGAGATTCTCGGCCGTGTGTACAAGGCTTCAGACATGTGTTGCATACACACGGTCACACAAATCTTGTCTGAAATTCTGACCGTCAAGAACGTGGTGACGTACAAGACGTACGACGAGCCAAGATCAATGAAGTTCAATAGGCAGTTCGGCTCTTCTGCTTGATTCTGAGCATGCGTGTTTTTTTGCGCGTCGGAATTGCATACAGACGAACGGAATTTCCATCTGAAAATTTGAGAACCAGCTCTCAATCTTTTGTTGGCGGAAATTCCGACAGCAAAAGTCCGATGGAGCATACACACAGACTTTTCTTGTCGGAATTTCCGTTCGTGCGTACGCGCCATTAGAGTTTTTGTAGCGCTGTTTTTTGTTTTTTTACGTGCTAACACTGCACCAGAAGATGATACTTCTGTAACTGAATTCACACAGAAATATTCTGAAACTACAAAAACATTCTAGTGTGCTTTCATTCACAGGACAATCTCCCTCTGGTGAAATATTACAATTTATTTTCATTCCTGAGCTCAGAGCAGAACATTTTCACACGGATACATCGTATACTTTTCATTTACTGGCCAGTGCAGAGTTCCCCTCGTTGTTATTTTGTACATTTTATAAAATACTGACTGCCTACACCAGGTGATGAATAACAAATGTGTGTTCTTCAGGGAATTGACTTTTTTTAATCACATTTTTTTTCTGTATTTACCTCACATTCGATAACTTACTTTACACATGCAAAATCCTTTATACCCCTTTCACACTGAGGCAGTTTTCAGGCGTTTTAGCGCTATAAATAGCACCTGTAAAGCGCCTGAAAACTGCCTCCCATTCATTACAGCGCTCCCAAAACGCCCCTGCCCATTGCGATTCGGAAATGCCGCAACACGGACGTTTTTAACCCCTTTTTTGGGGTTAAAAGCGCCCCGCTAAACAGCGGTAAAGCGCCGCTAAAACGGTCGGCACTTTCTGTGTGAAAGCAGCCTTAGGCTAGGTTGACACTAGCCCACACTGTGCATTCTGTTTGCGGGTGTAGAAATCACATTGATTCCCACATCCGCAACCACCTGCAGTCGGATCGCACTGCTCTTGCAAGACGCACGTGCTGCCATTCAATCTGAATGGCACTACCAGGCATCTCAGCCTGCAGCTCAATTGCGGGTGCGGGAAACGCAAGGAAAATGGGGCCGTGTTTTTAAAAAAGGTGCATGCACCTTTTTGTGCCTTTCACATGGCACAGCAGCCCTTTCATATGAATAGGCCACCGTGCCCAAGCAAATGCAGGAGGCATGGTCCGCACTAGTGTGAACCCTGCCTTAGATGGTTCGAATCCTGCTAAACCGGCCGAGAATTGAACCATGTATGGGCAGGCTGAATGTACCCAAGTTGATCGACTGATCAACTTGGATACAACCAGCTTGTCAGATTTTACATGTGATTATTGCTAGCGGCTGTTACAGCCGCTGGCAATAATCACTGTGTTCTTCTTCCTGGCTGGGGCGGCTTCCCCCACCCGGGAAAACACAATGGCTCTGTGGGATTCCTCTGTCAACACGGTCTATGTTGATGCGGGAATTGAGCCATTTTCTTTTCTACAACTCATGGTTGCAGGAAAGAAAATTGTTCCGTTTGTGGGCGGCCTTAGTGAATTGTGCCTATTTTTATGAATTCTGTCCAAGATGAATTCATACACTTTGAGCTTTGGTCCAGCTCAACTTTGCTAAAACAAAAAGCTCTGCCACTGACAATAATACTCAATGCCTCTACTCCTGCCTGGCACTGGCAGCATTGCTGGCTGGTTGATGCTTTTGCCCACACATAGATGGAAATGGCGTTACCACATCAGATGCTCTGTACAAACAGGAACTGGCCAGAGCTGCTCTGTCCTGGCTCTCTAGTACTTCCCAGTGCATTCTGGGATACAGGAAATTCCCCTGACTCTCCCCCAATGCCCAGCTAACACTTTATAAATGCTTCACTAACACTGCTGCTGTTAAAGGTGCAGTTACAGAGCATTACCAAATCAATGGAGGCAGATTACAATCATTGATGCCTTCCGAAAAGGACATGCTGCTTATTTTTTTAACACGACACAACACTACCACTCCTGTGTGAACAGCACATTTTCACCCCTTCAGCTCCGTAAGGTTTACCCTCCTTCATGACCAGGCCATTTTTTGCGATACAGCACTGCGTTACTTTAACTGGCAATTACGCTGTCGTTCGGGTCTGTACACAAATAAAATTGATGTCCTTTTTATCCCACAAATAGAGCTTTCTTTTGGTGGTATTTGATCACCTCTGCAGTTTTTATTTTTTACGCTATAAACAAAAAAGACTGAAAATTTAAAAAATAAAAAATATATATATATATATTTTTACTTTCTGCTATACCCAATAAAAACAAATTAAAAAAAAAAAAAAATCTTCATCAATTTAGGCCAATGTGTATTCTGCTACATTTTTTTTCTTTGTAAAAAAAATCCAAATAAGCGTATATTGATTGGTTTGCGCAAAACTTATAGCGTCTACAAACTATAGGATATTTTTGTGGAATTTTTTCTTTTTTAACTAATAATGGCGGCGATCAGCGGGACTGCGACATTGCAGCGGACAAATCGGACACTTTTTGGGAACCGGTGCTAAAAAAAAACGTGCACGGTCACTGTACTAATGACACTGGCAGGGAAGGGGATTGGACAGGAACTGGATGGATTATTCAGGTAGGCTCGTCCACTACACTAGAGTTATTTATATAGCTAAAAGAGATCCCGCTGAATAATTTGCATGACCACTATAAGAAAAGGATTGGGGGAGATTCCCTCCTGGAGTCACAGACGGTAGTAAAGCCCTGGCAGGAGATCAGACCTTGTCTCCCTCTACCTAGAATGTTTGGACAGAGTTCCCTATAAAGGGAGAGAGGAAAGAATGTACTAAGCGGAGATAAACATAATGTCAATGCGGCAGAGCACCATCAAAAAAAATAAAAAAATAAATGATATTGAAATATATATATATACATAAAACGTTAATATATACATAAGACATTTTTTTGCTAAATTCTAGGGCTCTGGAAATTAACTATTAATTCCTTGATTAATCGATACATTTTTTTGATCGATCAAAATTCTTTTGATCGGTACTCACCTCTCCGCCGCCTTCCGGGTCTTCAGGGAGTTCTGTCGGAGATCCGGTGACGTCACGGACACCGGCGGGGCTTGCCGTGTCCATCTGAAGGGCTCCTTTGCTGTGCCTTCATATCTGCATGCCGGCGGGACCTTACTATCTGCCACACGCAGGGGCTGTTACACTTCCCTCTATCACTTCCCTCTATCAACCTGGGATTCTACAGCCATCCACTGGGAGTTGTGATAGTTCCCTTTACGGGACATCTACATGCCGATGGACTGATGTTAACCCCTCCTCATCTGGATTCAGCAGTGGTATCATTGTACACATTTTTATACCAGTGTCATACTTAGCTACATGTTTTTATGACTTCTTTTGCTACCATTTGGTATTACTCGCACCATTTTTACAGTTTATGTAGCTACATTGATTTTATCTCCAGTGCAATATTGATTTTGTTACCTACTTGAAGACTATAAAAGTTTTAATGCTATTCCCATCGAGCGCTGCCTTTGTGTGTTTTTTGTATACTGCTATCCATTTTTCCAGTGGTTGGTAGCTGCACTGGGAATCGGCCTGCAAGGAGATCAGCTAAAAGTAGTTGGATATGTATGTGCGTTATAATTAATCTAAATTAGTCGATTAATCGATTTAAAAAAAATCGATTAATCGAACACGAAAATTTTAATCAGTAACAGCCCTACTAAATTTAGCTACCAATAAAACCCTACATCATGCACTTAGGAAGGCATACTATATGCTTTTAGCAAACTGCTTTTTGGATTATGCCATATTAAAGTTAAAGTCTGCCAAAACTTCTTCTGTTTAGAAAGGACATGTGCCAAATCTTCATGACTGTTGCCTGCTCAGTGCAGTTGCTATGGCGCTCGAAGGGGAATTATTCTTACTTACCTTTGGCAAAAATGGCAATTAAGAGCAAATAATTGCTACTTAAGATTAGGTCGAATTTCTCATTGACATGTCAGTATCTAACCAGCACTCCTCCCTATTGCTAGCTGCACGGGACTGGGAAACTGACAGCTGGGTATACATGAGTTACTGTACACAACAGTATATAATTATTGTACCTTTCATTGTCTCATAAACCCTGAGCTCCAACGTTACCTGTAGCTATAATTTGGTCATAGTTGTAATAGAGCTATAATTAACAGTAATTCAAAAGAAAAATAGTCACGAGCTGTCAAACGGATTCATACAAGAGTGTGAAATGGAATGGAAAATATATCCAAGTTGGTGAAACTTTAAATGAGTTTAACATATATAACATTTAAGTAGGGAGAATCCTTCAACATATGCTAAAAAGGTGGAGGAGTTCATGAATGATTCAGATTAAGTATGTTCCATGTAAAAAAAAAAAATGCTATGAAATACACTAATGCCGCGTACACACGATCGGAAATTCCATCAGCAAAAGTCCGATGTGAGCTTTTGGTCAGAAATTCTGACCGTGTGTATGCTCCATCGGACTTTTGCTGTCGGAATTTCCGCCAGCAAAAGATTGAGAGCAGGTTCTCTATTTTTCCGACGGAACAAGTTCCTATCGGAAATTCCGATCGTCTGTATGCAATTCCAACGCGCAAAATTCCTACGCATGCTCGGAAAAAATTTGACGCATGCTCAGAAGCATTGAACTTAATTTTCTCGGCTCGTCGTAGTGTTGTACGACACCGCGTACTTGACGGTCGAAATTTCAGAGAACTTTTGTGTCAACGTGTGTATGCTTGCCAAGCTTGAGTGGAATTCCGTCGGAAAAACCATCCAAAGTTTTTTGGACGGAAATTCCGATCGTGTGTACGCGGCATAAGCCAGCCACTCTCAACCAGGTTTCTGTGGAACCCTAGGAGGTCCTCCAGGAGGTTGTGAGGGGTTCCTTGAGCTGTGGCCAACTGACCTCCCATCTGATGGTGTCTGCAAAGTTCCAAGTCCAACGCCACTTGGCAAATCTTTTTTAGCTGCCTGTAAGGGTGACATTCTGACCACCAGGGATGAGCTTCGTGTTCGACTCGAACATACGTTCGACTCGAACATCGGCTGTTCGATCGTTCGACGAAGATCGAACGATTTGGGCCGTTCGCGCCAAATTCGAGTGACGCGAACGGCCCACAATGCACTACGCCATCGCAGTGTCATCCAGGCGCTGTGATTGGCCAAGCATGCACTGTGACCCCGCATGCTTGGCCAATCACAGCGCCGGCAGCGAGGAGAGCAATGATTGGCCACAGGCAGGATGCCTGTGGCCAATTATTGCTGAGGGGGTTTAGTACACGCCCCACACTATAAAAGGCCGCCAGCGCGGCGGCCTTGTGTAGTGTGTTCCGGAGCAGGGAAAGAGAAGCATAGGCAGGGACAGTGTCATTTTTTTCCTTTACTAATCCTGGATTCCTTGTGTTTAGGGACAGAGAAGGACAGTGAGGGAAAGTGTCAGTGTGCTATTCTGTTCTAAACCAATCTTGCTGAACCGTATTTGAAATCCTTGAGTTTAGGGACAGAGAAGGACACTCGGGGAAACTATCAGTGTGCTATTCTGTGCTAAACCTTGTTTGTAGGGACAGAGAAGGACAGTGAGGGAAACTGTCAGTGTGCTATTCTGTTCTAAACCAATCTTGCTGAACCGTATTTGAAATCCTTGAGTTTAGGGACAGAGAAGGACACTCGGGGAAACTGTCAGTGTGCTATTCTGTTCTAAACCAATCTTGCTGAACCGTATTTGAAATCCTTGAGTTTAGGGACAGAGAAGAACACTCGTGGAAACTATCAGTGTGCTATTCTGTGCTAAACCTTGTTTGTAGGGACAGAGAGGGAAACTATCAGTGTGCTATTCTGTGCTAAACATTGTTTGTAGGGACAGAGAAGGACAGTGAGGGAAACTGTCAGTGTGCTATTCTGTGCTAAACCAATCTTGCTGAACCGTATTTGAAATCCTTGAGTTTAGGGACAGAGAAGGACACTCGGGGAAACTGTCAGTGTGCTATTCTGTGCTAAACCTTGTTTGTAGGGACAGAGAAGGACAGTGAGGGAAAGTGTCAGTGTGCTATTCTGTTCTAAACCAATCTTGCTGAACCGTATTTGAAATCCTTGAGTTTAGGGACAGAGAAGGACACTCGTGGAAACTATCAGTGCGCTATTCTGTGCTAAATCTTGTTTGTAGGGACAGAGAAGGACAGTGAGGGAAACTGTCAGTGTGCTATTCTGTGCTAAACCAATCTTGCTGAACCATATTTGAAATCCTTGAGTTTAGGGACAGAGAAGGACACTCGGGGAAACTGTGAGTGTGCTATTCTGTGCTAAACCTTGTTTGTAGGGACAGAGAAGGACAGTGAGGGAAAGTGTCAGTGTGCTATTCTGTGATAAACCAATCTTGCTGAACCATATTTGAAATCCTTGTGTTTAGGGACAGAGAAGGATAGGCAGGGGACAGTGTCAGTGTCATTGTTGCTAAGCCTCCTGCACAGTATACACCTGAAAGGTAGCCCTTATTGCTGTTTTTCCCATCTCCCTGCAGGCCATCCATTAAAATGTCTGGAAGGCAAACAAGGAGAGGCAGACAGTCAGGAGGCAAAAAAAGAGGGCAAGCAGGCTCTGTGTCTGGGGGCAACAGTGCTGGTCGTGGACGCGGTGCATTGTCATCAGCACGTGGCCATGGGACACGCTTGTCCTTCTTTTCGGCAGCTGGACATGTTGAGCCACATCATGCCGAAGACTTGGTAGAGTGGATGACCAAGCCCACCTCATCCTCCTCATCCTCTCTCACCCAGGCTCAGGGTACTGGCAAAGCAGCTGCCAAAGCGTCCTCTTCTCTGGTATCAATGTCATCATTAGTCAATCCTTCCCTAGACCCACCATGTCCTCCTCCTGAGGAGTCCCCCGAACTGTTTGAGCACAGTGTTGGGTACATGCTCCAGGAGGATGCCCAGCGTTTCAAAGGATCTGATGATGATACCCAGATAGAGGAAGGCAGTAGCGTGAGAGCAGAGAGAGGGGATGCTCAAGAAGGACACCAATCTGGCAGTCATGCTCCAGCAGCTGCAGCATACTGCCAGATTGGCTCCAGTGATGAGGAGGGAGGGGATGATGAGGTCACTGACTCCACGTGGGTGCCTAATAGGAGAGAGGAGGAGGAGGAGGATGAGGAGGAGGCACATCTCCAACGAGGCAGGATGCCCTTGGGTGGCCAGTGTATGGGCAGCACACCGACGGAATCACACCGCAGAGCTCCGCCTGTGCAGGGCGCTGCCTCTGCCCGTCATTCAAAAAGTTCTTTGGTGTGGGCCTTTTTTGAGGCGAGTGCATCAGATCGCACAGCTGCTGTTTGCAACATATGTCTCAAGCGTATATCGCGTGGCCAAAACATCAGCCGCTTGGGCACCACATGCTTGATCAGACATATGTTGACCTGCCATGCAGCTCGTCGGCAAGCCTACCTGAAAGACCCACACCAAAGAACAAAGCGGACCTCTCCTTGCACCGCATCAGCTGGGATCTCCAACCCCACTATACCTTCAGTCCTCTCTGAAACCTGCACTGAGAGGAATGAAGGTGTAGAATTAGGTGTGTCACAGCCAAGTACTTGCGGCCACTCTGCTAGCAGTACACCGACGTCAGATTCTAGCAGGCAAATTTCCCTGCCCCAGCTGCTGGACCGTCGAAAGAAGTTCACTCCCAGCCATCCACATGCCCAGCGGTTGAATGCTAGCTTGGCTAAATTGCTAGCGCTTCAACTGCTGCCTTTTCAGTTGGTAGACTCGGCCCCCTTCCGTGAGTTTGTGCAATGTGCGGTTCCTCAGTGGCAGGTTCCCAAACGCCACTTTTTCTCACGGAAGGCGATTCCGGCTCTCTACAGGCATGTGGAAGGCAATGTCTTGGCCTCGCTGGACAGGGCGGTCAGCGGTAAGGTGCATATTACCGCTGACTCATGGTCCAGCAGGCATGGACAGGGACGTTACCTTTCTTTCACGGCCCATTGGGTCACTCTTTTGGCAGCTGGGAAGGATGCAGGACAAGGTGCAGTAGTGTTGGAGGTTGTTCCACCGCCACGCCTCCAAAAATGCTACTACTGGTTGTGACACACCTCTCTCCTCCACCCCCTCCTCTTCTTCTTCCTCCATGGCCTCTTCCTGTGCTTTGTCCTCGGAACCAGCGGTGCTCCGTAGGCGTTCAAGGGGCTACGCAAGTACGCAGGCAAAAAGATGCCATGCCGTGCTTGCGCTGGTGTGTTTGGGGGACAGGAGCCACACTGGGGCAGAGGTCCTGTCTGCTCTGCAGGGGCAGGCCGAGAGGTGGTTGACGCCACGCCAGCTTAAGCCAGGAATGGTGGTTTGCGACAATGGCACCAACCTCCTCTCCGCCCTCCGACAGGGACAACTGACCCATGTGCCCTGTGTGGTTTACGTCCTTAACCTGGTGGTGCAGCGGTTCTTGGGCAGGTACCCGGGCTTACAGGATGTCCTGAGGCAGGCCAGGAAAGTCTGTGTGCATTTCCGCAGATCTTATAATGCCAGTGCTCGCCTGGCTGAGCTGCAAAAGGAGTTGAACCTGCCCAAGAACCGCCTTATATGTGACATGCCCACCAGGTGGAACTCAACGTTGGCCATGCTGCAGCGGCTGCACACGCAGCAGAGGGCCATCAATGAGTACCTGTGCGACTACGGCACCAGGACAGGGTCTGGGGAGCTCGGGTTTTTTTCACCACGCCAGTGGGGCATGATCAGGGATGCATGCACTGTCCTGGCACCATTTGAGGAGGCCACGAGGATGGTGAGCAGTGACAGTGCATGCATCAGTGACACTGTACCTCTTGTCCACCTGTTGGAGCACACGCTGCGTGGAATAATGGACAGGGCACTTGAGGCAGAACAGAGGCAGGAAGAGGAGGACTTCCTTGCCTCTCAAGGCCCCCTTTACCCAGACAGTGTTCCTTCTGTCCCACCCATCGCACAGGAAGAGGAGGAGGAGGAGGAGGAGGATTGTGTCAGCATGGAGGTGGAGGCTGGCACTCAGCATCATCAGCAGCAGTCTTTTAGGGATGATTTACAGTCCCAAGAAACCAGTGGACTTGTACGTGGCTGGGAGGAGGTGGCTGCGGATCATGTCGTCCTTAGTGACCCAGAGGACTCCGGACTGAATGCCTCAGCTAACCTACGCTGCATGGCCTCCCTGATCCTGCAAAGTCTGCGGAAGGATCCTCGTATTCTTCGGATCAAGGAGAGGGACCATTACTGGCTGGCCACTCTCCTTGATCCACGGTACAAGGGTAAGGTTGCAGACCTTATCTTACCGTCGCAGAGGGAGCAGAGGATGAGACAACTCCGGGAGGCCTTGCAGAAAGGTCTGTGCAACGCGTTCCCAGAGACTGGGAGGTTACAAACTCCTGGTCCTGGACAACGAGTTGCTGAGGCTTCGGGCAGTCAAAGAAGGAGCGGTGGGGAAGGTGGCCGTCTGACCGATGCGTTCAGACAATTCTTTAGTCCGCAGCCCCAAAGTATGATCAGTTCCAGCAACCATCGCCAGCGTCTGATATACATGGTGCAGGAATACCTAGGGGCAAGGTCAGACTTGGACACCTTCCCCACCGAAAATCCTCTGGCTTACTGGGTCTTGAGGATGGATCACTGGCCAGAGCTTGCACAGTATGCAATTGAGCTACTGGCCTGTCCTGCATCCAGCGTTCTTTCAGAACGCACATTCAGTGCTGCTGGAGGATTTGTCACGGATCACAGGGTGCGCCTGTCCACCGACTCAGTTGATCGACTGACTTTCATCAAGATGAACCAGTCTTGGATCACCACCAGCTACCACACACCTGATGCTGATATAACAGACTAATTGATTTTAAAATGTCACATCCCTTCAAGACTGATGCTGATGCTGAGTGCCTGTGCTGTTATGTTGACTGGCTATCCTCCTCCTCCTCCTCAATGATCCGATTAATGATGATAGCTTGGAAGATCATTTTGGTTTATGGGTGCCGCCACCAGTGGCTAAGGCACAATTTTTCAGCCCCTGTTTAACAGGAGCGTGTAAATTACAATTTTTGATGCAATACTTTGCAACAGGGCTCATTGCTGTGCTCCAAGTACAGTATCTGTGAGGGGTTGCAGTGTTGTGCCACCAGAGCCTAAGGCCCAATTTTTCAGCCCCTGTTCAACAGGGGCATGCAATTATAATTATTGATCTAATAATTCACAGCAGGGCCCATTGCTGCGCCCACCAAGAGTAACTGTCAGGCCTTACAGTGTTGTGTCAACACCACCACCACCACCACCACCAAAGGCCCAATTTTTCAGCCCCTGTTCAACAGGGGCATGCAATTATAATTATTGATCTAATAATTCACAGCAGGGCCCATTGCTGCACCCACCAAGAGTAACTGTCAGGCCTTACAGTGTTGTGGCACCAGCACCACCATCAAAGGCCCAATTTTTACTACCACTGTTCAACAATTATATGTTATTACAATTCCTGATATAATAGTTGACAGCAGGGCGTTCCAGCACCCACCAAGAGTAACTGTGAGTGCTTACAGTGTTGTGCCAACACCAACACCTAAGGGGCCAATTTCTGCAGAGTATATACGGCAGGTCCCTACTTTCAAACATCCAACTTACAAACGACTCCTACTTGCAAACGGAAGAAGACAACAGGAAGTGAGAGGAAATCTACCCCTAGGAAGGAAAATTCTCTCCTGTAAGAATTAATATGGGAGAAAGGTGTCTCCTCGATACTGATGCTTTATCACCAATCCTTGTTTCAATAAAAACACCACATTTCAAAAACAGTTGTCATTGGGACGCAAAGTGAGGTGAAATGTTCTGAACAGGGGCACAGACAGCAAAACAAATGTTACAGGGGTGATAACCCTTCCCTATGTTTTCCAAAAAGCTTAAAAATAGATTTTTTGGCTGGAGCTACACTTAAACAATGTACGTGTTCAAAATTACAAACAGATTCTACTTAAGAACAAACCTACAGTCCCTGTCTTGTTTACACCGCCTGTATACTGCTGTTCAGAGTATATAGGGCCTTTTTTATTTTGTGTTGCGGGGTTCCCCTTAATATCCAAACAAGACCCAAAGGGGCTGGTAATGGGCTGGGGTGGGGGGGGGGGGGGGGTGATGGGGTAGCTATGCCATTTTTCTTAAAGATTTTCATCCATATTACCGGGACCAGACATTACATTAAAGCCGCAAGCAGTTTTAAATGGCTTTTTTTTCCTTTAGAAATGTAATTTTGTGCAGGGACAGTTCTAAACACGGGAAACACGTGGCACTTCACAGGCATACTTTAGACACCCCCCAGGTACAATATTTAAAGGAATATTTGACTTTTCTTTTTTCACTTTATGCATCATTAAAATGACTGCTCCCAAAAAACTGCCGTTTTTAAAACTTCTTTTTGCATTGATACATGTCCCCTGGTTCAGAACCCGGGTTCCCAAACTCTGTTTAGGACAATAACATGGATAATAGTCGTTATAATTAGCACTTTAGAATTCGAACGTTCGCATCCATTGTATTTAATAGGGTTCTAATGTTCGTGCAAACTTTTGGTCCGTTCGCGGGTTCTGGTGCGAACCGAACCCGGGGGTGTTCGGCTCATCCCTACTGACCACTGATATAAGAGGCGTTCTTCCCACTGACCCCCAAAAAAGTTCATTTTAGCATAGGTTCCCTGAGACCTGAACATTTTTTTCTGGTGTAAAAAGGTTGAGAAAGCTTGCATTATGTCCTATTCAAAAGAGGAATGCAGATGTGTAGCTCATGTATTGAAAATGGATGGATTCCAAAGTTTAAACAAACATTTTTTTTCCTAGCAAACATTGCAGAACTGCAATCAAATGGAGGAGGTTTAAAACTAGTATACTCATAACTAAAACATGAGCAAAGGAATATACACAAGAAATAAAAAGCTGGTCAGACCAATCTAGGTGCCAACAGTTACTGCTATGGGTCATGTTCTTTGACAAATACCTATAGAAAAGACTCAAAAATGTAAGCGTAAATGTAGACCTAAAGTCTAAAGGGAAGTTGCTGTCATTGCAATAATAAAATTGGTTGTAAATCCTTACATATACCCAAGTGAAGTGACTGGCATCAGGTGATACACAGATATGAAACAAATCCTCCTACAGAAGTTGTACCTGTCTATTTGCAATCTTCTCTCTGTCCATTCAAAGAACAGAATTTAGAAAAACTTGTCTGAGCTGTCAGAAAAAAGGGGGAAGAGAGCTGAAGTTACACTTTGCAGGGCTCAGAGAGGAGAGCACTGAGTGCTGATTGGAGGAAAGGGACACCCCCCCCCTTTCATACAGCACACAGAAATAGAGCTGAGGCTGTCAATCAGCTGGAATTCCCTTCCCTGTCACCTTTTTCTCTTGGTGTCAGGAAAACTTGTCAGAAGTAAGACATGCTGACAGCAGAGGAACGAAGCAGCGGACAGAAATTACACTTAATGCTACAAAATGAGAGAAAGTCAACACTATAGAAGGATATGTTTTGTTCAAAATATAAACATTTTAACATTTTCGAAAAAAGCACCTTTCATTGTAAACTAGCAACTGAGGGTTACCCCCACAACCCCCCCATGGCAGCCACCGTAGTAGCAGGGACTGAATGCTCAATGTTAACTATAAAAACTGGGAAGGGACCACCAGAGTTGTAGAAAATATGGTGCTTCAGTTCCAGCTGCAATTAGACTCCTGATCATTAAGGCATTAGGTCGGGGTACCCCATTCTTTAGGCTGGGCTCACACTGCTGTTGCTCCAGGACTGGACACATGGGGAGCGCAATGCTCCAGGACTGGACACATGGGGAGCGCAATGCTCCAGGATTTGACACATGGGGAGTGCAATGCTCCAGGACTGGACACATGGGGAGCGCAATGCTCCAGGATTGGACACATGGGGAGCGCAATGCTCCAGGACTGGACACATGGGGAGCGCAATGCTCCAGGATTTGACACATGGGGAGTGCAATGCTCCAGGACTGGACACATGGGGAGTGCAATGCTCCAGGACTGGACACATGGGGAGCGCAATGCTCCAGGATTGGACACATGGGGAGCGCAATGCTCCAGGACTGGACACATGGGGAGCGCAATGCTCCAGGACTGGACACATGGGGAGTGCAATGCTCCAGGACTGGACACATGGGGAGCGCAATGCTCCAGGATTGGACACATGGGGAGCGCAATGCTCCAGGATTGGACACATGGGGAGCGCAATGCTCCAGGACTGGACACATGGGGAGTGCAATGCTCCAGGACTGGACACATGGGGAGTGCAATGCTCCAGGACTGGACACATGGGGAGCGCAATGCTCCAGGACTGGACACATGGGGAGTGCAATGCTCCAGGACTGGACACATGGGGAGTGCAATGCTCCAGGATTGGACACATGGGGAGCGCAATGCTCCAGGACTGGTCAGATAGGGAGCATCGCTGACCTGTGGCCTCTTAGCCTATAACTTTGGGCATAACTACGCACTCTTGAAGGGTGAAGTACATGTTTGTGTGCACGACTTGCTCAACATCTAGGAACAAGAACAAGATGCTAGACCAAGCTCAAGGAATTTCACCCAGTATAACAGGGCTGCTCATGCAATAAACTGCATCCTTTCCGAAATTACAAATCTTTGAAGTTATTCATTATTTTACGGCTACATCGTTTTTACATTGCCAGGTCTTCCCGTTACCACGAAAAACTATTTTTTATCATTATTATTAATATTAATAATTTATGTTTATTTAGCAGTTTCATTCCTTGGGACTCAAAGTGCCATGTCTGCTGTTGGGGAATATAAGGAGGCAGCCATCTTGGCTTTGTGAAATAACATGCTGGGATTAACTTAAAGTGGTTGTAAAGTCAGTAGGTTTTTTATCTTAATGCAAACAAAAAACTTTTTGTGCGCAGCAGCTGCCCCAGCACCCTTTAATACTTACCTGAGCCCATCTCTCTCCAGCGATGTTCATGAGTGCCTCGGCCTCTCAATAGAGGGACAGGGTGGGGCCAAACCAGGGCTCCGTGTCTGAATGGACACAGGGAGCTGTGACTCGGCTCAGGTGCCCCAATAGCAAGCTGCTTGCTGTGGGGAGCACTCGGCAGGAGGGAGGAGCCAGGAGAGCTAACGTGGGACCCAAGAAGAGGAGGATCAGGGATGCTCTGTGCAAAACCACTACACAGTGCAGGTAAGTATAACATGCTTTTTTAGAGAAAAACAAACAAGACTTTACAATCACTTTAAAGCCCAACTCGGGGTCCAGCGTTTCCCCGGGGTCCAGCGGTGGACTGTTTCTGGTCTATGGAGCCTGCTCTAGGCTTGATGACGTCAGGAACATTCCACAAGTCAAGACTGCTGGAGCGCGGGGCTGCTAGACCGGTCTTGTGCTGGGAGGACCAGGTACAGTAAGTAAATCTAATTTCTCCTCTCCCCTAGACAAAAACAAGCAGGTAATCCCGTGCAGTGCAGCACAGCCCCACTGCATGGGAAAACTTTATTTTTGCCCAGAGATGGGCTTTAAAATGGTAGTAAAGTCGTGTCTGACATTTTTACCTATAATAAAGCTTACCTGCAGATAAAATCAATATCTCCCAATTGTGTATCGTAGGAGATATTCCACAGAGCAGCAGCCAGTGACGTCAACGGCGCATGCGTTCTGAAGGAACGGCATACCATTGTGTTCCTTCCAAGGTCTGTGCCGTAAACCGTGCGCATGGAAGCCTTGTCAGGGTTGACAGCGCACCGCTGGAGGGCTATGTGTTAAGGTAAGTCTCTCGTAATCTGCATGACATTGCCTTGCAGTGTGAATTTTTTATTTTATTTTTATCTTACAATCTTTACTACTGCTTTAGGACAGGAGCCAATTAATCTACCAGCATGTCTTTGGATTGTGTGAAAAAAAAAAAAACAGTATCCAGAGGGAAACCCGCACAAGCACAAAAAGAACATACAAAATTCATGCAGGTAGTATCCTGTTGAGGTGCGCATCTTCAGTGGTATCACGATTCGATTTGATTACAATTATCACGTCAATGATTCGATTTGATTCCGCGATGCATCCCGATTAGAAAGATGGAGGAGTCTGGAGATAGGGAAGGAGGAATCCATGAATAGGAAAGGAAGGATGGAGTAGTCCTGCACAGCTGCTCAATTTTGACATGTGGCTGTGTCTGTGCAGCCACTGTATCTGCATCCACCTCTACAGACTGAATGCAAAAACAAAGACAGCCTGCATGCAGGACAGGTGCCAGCACCTTGGTTTGAGTGCCGGTCAGGACACCTACATGGATTTTGCATGTTCTCCCTGAGCTTGTGGGGGGTTTCCTCTGGATGGCATGCAGGATGGCACCTGTCTTACACATTATGCCCCCTCAATGCTCCAAATCGCACTTACAGTGAAACCTTGGTTTGAGAGTAACTTGGTTTGAGAGCGTTTTGCAAGACAAGCAACATTGTAAAATAAATTTTGACTTGATATACAAGCGATGTCGATATACAAGTAGCGCCATGTCACAACTCAGCATGAAAGAGAAGAGAGGTCCCTCTAAATTTAGCAATATGGTTACATTTCATGAAGGTACAACATTTAGAAACTCACATGGTTGATGATTAAAACAGGTACATCCAAGTATGCGGGGTAAAGATGTCCACATAGACCATCCTCTGCATCCCAATTGGCGTCATCCCTTCTACGCTGCGCTCCACGAGCGCTTCAAGCCTCGCTTTCAGATTGCTCTACTGCAAGGTAGTCTTTCCGATCGAGATTGCAAACTGACAGCGGTGGTAGCCAGCGGTGCGAAGGACGGTCTATGTGGACAGCTTTACCCCGGATGCCTGCATACTTAGATGTGCCTCTTTTAATCATCAACCATGCGAGTTGCTAAATGTTGTACCTTCATTAAATGTAACCATATTGCTACACTTAGAGGCGCCTCTTTTCTCTTTTATACTCTGTAGCTCCTGCTGGATTTTGCTTCCAATCCCCTTGTGGAGACTTCCATTTGTGGATGGACATTTTATGGTTACACAACTTATCACATTGCTATAATCTTTTTATATGGACTATAAACTGAAGGACTTATGAAAAAAAGGTTGTGGAACGAATCATCTGAGTTTCAATTATTTCTTATGGGGAAATTTGCTTTGATATACAAGTGCTTTGGATTACAAGCTTGCAGTCCAATGTTTTACTGTACTTTTACATTTCCCCTGTCCACATTTGAGCATTCAGGCACCTGTCGTTCAATGCCCGAAGCTTGAAAAGCTACATGAGCTACTTTTGAAGCAGAATGGGACATTTTAAGCCCTTTAACCACTTAACGACCGCCCACCGCCGATTTACGTCGGCAGAATGGCACGGACAGGCAGAATCACGTAGATCTACGTGATCGCCTTTGTGCAGTTGGGGGGTCCATCCGGACCCCCCTTCACTGCAGTGAGCGGCCGTTAAGTGTTCGGGAGCGATCAGGCATGAGGGGGCGGCCGCTCGATTCCGCCCCCCCCCCCTCGCGATCGCTCCCGGCCAATGAAATTGCTTCCTCCGCCATGTGATGTAAACACAGGCTGGAGGAAGTGATGTCATCTCCCTCGCCGCGGTCTTTTCGTTCCCGGCGCCTAAGAGTGAAGACAGAGGTTAGTGCTCCAACAGTCCACTGACACGTAGGTACACATAGGCACACAAATCACCCCCCAGTCACCCCCAGATCACCCCCCAGGTCACCCCAAAGCCCCCAATCACAGTGTCACTGATTGCAGTGATCATTTATTTTACTGATCACTGCATTTAGTGTCATCTGTGATTGTAAAAAGTTGCAAGGCAGTTAGGATTAGGCCCCTTTAGGTCCAGGGTAGCCCCCTAACCCCCCCTAATAAAGGTTTAACCCCTTGATCACCCCCAGGTAACCCTTTCACCCCCTAACTTCAGCGTCACTAAGCGATTGTTTTTCCGATCGCTGTATTCGTGTCGCTGGTGTTTTAGATAGGCAGTTATTTTTTTTTTAGGTTCGCCGCAGGTTTTTATTGGTGTCAGGTACCCCCATATTTAACCTAATAAAGGTTTTAACCCCCTGATTGCCCCTAGTTAACCCTTTCACCAGTGATCACCATATAAAGGTTACGGGTGACGCTGGTTGATTAGTTTGCTTTTTATAGCATCAGGGCACCCGCCGTATATAACCCAATAAAGGTTTAACTCCCCTGATCGCCCGGCGGGTGAGATCAATTAGGTTTTAGCGCCAGAGAGGGTCTGCGTCGCCCCAGGCAGTGTTAGGTTAGTGCCAGTAACGCTAACACCCACGCGCAAAGCATACACCCCCCTTAGTGGTATAGTATCTGATCAGATCTATACTAGCATCCCCAGCGGTTTAGGGTTCCCAAAAACGCAGTGTTAGCGGGATCAGCCCAGATACCTGCTAGTACCTGCATTTAGCCCCTCCGCCCAGCCCAGCCCAGCCCACCCAAGTGCAGTATCGATCGATCACTGTCACTTACCAAACACAACACACATAACTGCAGCGTTCGCAGAGACAGGCCTGATCCCTGCGATCGCTAACAGTTTTTTTGTAGCGTTTGATATATTTGCTGACGACAGTCAGGTGCTTTTTTTCCTGTGAATCTTACTAGTGTACCCCTAAATTTAGAGCCCAAAATGGCAAGTCGAAGGTACACTAGTAAAGAGGCCTACGAGATTCTGAGCATGACAGATAGTGAAGAGGAGGTCACGTATCTGTCAGATTCAGGCTCAGAATATCTTCCTGTAGAAGACAGTGACGTCAGCGGCCCCACGTCAGATAGCTCTGACGACGAAGTTGAGGTCCCTGCTAAGGTCAGGCGTACCCGATCCCGATCTTCTGAGGTTGTTGAGGAGCAAGAACCGCAGGTCTCTCGTATCATGGAGCAGAGTAGTACTAGCGCCGCTATTCCTTCTGGTGAACTGGCAAGCACCAGCGGCCTAGTACAGCCTGGGCGTACATCCAGCACTGCAGTAACACTTGGTGACGTGGCGAGTCCCATAAGTGCAGTTCAAGCTGGCGAGGTGGCAAGCACAAGTAGTGTCCCGCTGCCACCAAGAAGACAAAGGCAGGCCCGTCGTGCCCATACTGCCCTTCCTGCAGAATTCGCCTATCCTGATTGGGTCCCCACCACTTCTGCAGAACCCGTACTTCCCCCATTCACTGCCCAACCCGGTATTCAGGTGGAAACAGCTGATTTTATGCCAATCGATTTTTATTCGCTGTTTTTCACGGAAGATCTCTATAGATCTATTGTGGACCAGAGTAATTTATATGCTGGTCAATTTATCGGCGCTAACCCCCAGTTGCCTAAAATTGCCAGAAATTGGAAACCAATTACGGTTTCCGAATTTAAGACCTTTCTGGGCCTTTCCCTCAACATGGGCACACATAAATTTCCGTCATTGCGTGCTTATTGGTCCACGCACCCAATTGACCACATGCTTGTGTTCTCTGCCTCCATGTCCAGGGCACGATACGAGCAGATTTTGCGGTTCATGCACTTCAACGACAATGAACTTTGTCGTCCACGTGGGGACCCTGAATACGACCGGCTCTATAAAATTCGGCCCCTCATAAACCACTTCAACGAACGTTTTGCAGCCTTGTTTACTCCCGATCAAGTTGTCTGCGTTGATGAGTCCCTGATTAAATTTTCTGGCCGCTTGTCTTTCAAGCAGTACCTTCCCAGCAAGCGTGCCAGATACGGGGTCAAGCTCTACAAGTTCTGTGACAGGGCAACAGGCTATGTAGTGAACTTTACAGTTTATGAGGGAAAAGACAGTCAGATTGAGTCGGTCAACTGCCCGGATTACATAGGGAGCGCTGGCAAGATAGTGTGGAACTTGGTGTCACCCTTATTCGGAAAGGGGTACCACTTGTATGTGGACAATTATTACACGAGCGTGCCACTGTTTAGTCACTTGTTTGATCATAAGATTGGAGCATGTGGCACCGTGCGACCTAATCGCCGGGGCTTTCCCCAGCGGCTTGTAGATGCCCGTCTTAGGCTGGGGGAGAGAGCCTGCTTGAAGTGTAATAACTTGCTCGCTATGAAGTGGAGGGACAATAAGAATGTTTTCCTTCTTACCTCCCTTCATGCAGACACGACAGTCCAAATTCCTACGGCGACTGGTGTTGTGGAGAAACCCCTCTGTGTCCACGAATATAACAAAAATATGGGAGGGGTGGACCTCAACGACCAGTTGATGGCGCCGTATCTAATTGACCGTAAGGCGAGACGCTGGTACAAAAAAGTGTCTCTATCATTATTCCAATTGGCTTTGCTGAACGCTCATGTGCTATACAGAGCTTCAGGCGGGACGTTATCTCTTCTAAAATTCCAGAATGAGATAGTCACAGAACTCCTGTATCCAGGCGGTTCTGCACCTCACCATCCCCAACCAAATGCAGTAAGCCGGCTGCATGAGAGGCATTATTCGTATGTCCTCCCGAGTACCCCTACCCAAAGCCACCCCCAAAAAAGATGTCGTGTCTGTAGCAAGCGCGGATTTAGGCGTGACACCCGTAGTTTTTGTCCACGCTGTCCTGACAAGCCTGGTCTTTGCCAAGGTGAATGTTTTGAACGCTACCACTCAAAAGTGAAGTTTTAGCGTAGGGTACAGCATTTCACAGACTAGGACACACTTACACAGGGTCTCCCAAGATGCCATTACATTTTGAGAGACCCGAACCATTACAGTTGTAAAGTTACAAAAAAAAGTGTAAAAAAGAAAAAAAAAACGTAAAAAACAAAACACAAAAAAAATATAAAATAAAAAAACCAAAAATAGTTGTCGTTTTATTGTTCTCTCTCTCTCTATTTTCTCTCTATTGTTCTGCTCTTTTTTACTGTATTCTATTCTGCAATGTTTTATCATGCTTGCTTTTCAGGTATGTAATTTTTTGTTTTCAGGTGCGCCATTCAACTGCAGCGCGGAATTATTTATCTTGACAGCAACAGCGTTTGCTCCCACGATACATAAAGCCGTGACTCCAGTGCTGTAGGAGGTGATTTCACCACCACAGTTAAAAAAAAGAGCATATATGCCGAAGCATGGGGGCAGCAGGGGCGGAGGAGCGATTTTGCTCCTAATGCCGCGTACATACGGTCGAAATTCCGACCGTGTGTACGCGGCATAACTTTTTTGCGGGAGGATGCCCCCATGCTTCGGCATATATATATTTTAGGCACAGGTTGCGTTAAAACATTTTTTTATTTTTTACTAGGTTTTGTTTTGGTATTTGCTTTGCAGGTATGGCATGGTAAGGTCTTACTGTTGTACTGTAATGTTACTTTGTTTTAATGTTAACCACCATTTGCTTAGCAGGTACGCCATTCAGTTGCAGCGCGGATCTATTTATCTTGACAGCAACAGCGTTTGCTCCCACGATACATAAAGCCGTGACTCCAACGCTGTAGGAGGTGATTTCACCACCACAGTTAAAAAAAAGAGCATATATGCCGAAGCATGGGGGCAGCAGGGGCGGAGGAGCGATTTTGCTCCTAATGCCGCGTACATACGGTCGAAATTCCGACCGTATGTACGCGGCATAACTTTTTTGCGGGAGGATGCCCCCATGCTTCGGCATATATATATTTTAGGCACAGGTTGCGTTAAAACATTTTTTTATTTTTTACTAGGTTTTGTTTTGGTATTTGCTTTGCAGGTATGGCATGGTAAGGTCTTACTGTTGTACTGTAATGTTACTTTGTTTTAATGTTAACCACCATTTGCTTAGCAGGTACGCCATTCAGTTGCAGCACGGATCTATTTATCTTGACAGCAACAGCGTTTGCTCCCACGATACATAAAGCCGTGACTCCAACGCTGTAGGAGGTGATTTCACCACCACAGTTAAAAAAAAGAGCATATATGCCGAAGCATGGGGGCAGCAGGGGCGGAGGAGCGATTTTGCTCCTAATGCCGCGTATATACGGTCGAAATTCCAACGGAGGCTTATCCGTGGAAAAGTCCGACCGTGTGTACGCGGCATAACCTTTTATGCCGCGTACATACGGTCGAAATTCCGACGAAGGCTTGACCGTGTGTACGCGGCATAAGTTTTTTGCGGGAGGATGCCCCCATGCTTCGGCATATATGCCCATCATTAGAAGTGGGTGGATGAAGGGAGGTATTCTAATGGTGGGCATACCCACCAATCAATCTCTTTTTTTCGTTCAGCCAATAGGCTGTATGAAAAAAAAGATTACAATACATGTCCAACAAGGACCAGCAACGTACTGGTATGTTGCTGGACTTTGAATGTTTATACCAGAATGATGCCTGCGGGTTTAGGTATCATCTTGGTATCATTCTTTTCAGCCAGCAGCCGGCTTTCATGTAAAAGCAATTCTAGCAGATAATTAGCCTCTAGACTGCTTTTACAAGCAGTGGGAGGGAATGTCCCCCCCCCGGATATAAAAAGCGCCATTGGGAAATTGGGAAAGCATTTTATCACACCGATCTTGGTGTGGTCAGATGCTTTGAGGGCAGAGGAAAGATCTAGGGTCTAACCCCCCAATTTTTTTCAAAAAAAGAGTACCTGTCACTACCTATTGCTATCATAGGGGATATTTACATTCCCTGAGATAACGATAAAAATGGTAAAAAAATAAAATATGGAAGGCACAGTTTAAAAATAAAATAAAAAAGCCAAATAAATGATAAAAAAAAAAAAGCACCGCTGTCCCCCCCTGCTATTGCGCAAAGGCGAACGCAAGCGTCGGTCTAGCGTCATATGTAAACAGCAATTGCATCATGCATGTGAGGTATCACCGCGAAGGTCAGATCGAGGGCAGTCATTTTAGCAGTAGACCTCCTCTGTAAATCTAACGTGGTAACCTGTAAAGGCTTTTAAATGCTTTTAAAAATGAATGTAGTTTTGTCGCCGCTGCGCGTTTGTGCGCAATTTTAAAGCATGTCGTGTTTGGTATCCATGTACTCGGCCTATGATCATCTTTTTTATTTCATCAAACATTTGGGCAATATAGTGTTTTTTAGTGCATTAAAAATAAAAAAAGTGTGTTTTTCCCCCAAAAAATGCGTTTGAAAAATCGCTGCGCAAATACTGTGTGGAAAAAAAAAATGCAACACCCACTATTTTAATCTGTAGGGCCTTTGCTTTAAAAAAATATATAATGTTTGGGGGTTCAACATAATTTTCTTGCAAAAAAAAAATTTCTTTCATGTAAACAAAAAGTGTCAGAAAGGGCTTTGTCTTCAAGTGGTTAGAAGAGTGGATGATGTGTGACATAAGCTTCCTAATGTTGTGCATAAAATGCCAGGACAGTTCAAAACCCCCCCAAATGACCCCATTTTGTAAAGTAGACACCTCAAGCTATTTGCTGAGAGGCATGTTGAGCCCATTGAATATTTTTTTTTTTTTGTCCCAAGTGATTGAATAATGACCAAAAAATAAATAAATAAATAAATGTACAAAAAGTTGTCACTAAATTATATATTGCTCAAACATGCCATGGGCATATGTGGAATTACACCCCAAAATACATTCTGTTGCTTCTCCTGAGTACGGGGATACCACATGTGTGGGACTTTTTGGGAGCCTAGTCGCGTACGGGACCCCAAAAACCAAGCACCGCCTTCAGGATTTCTATGGGTGTAAATTTTTGATTTCACTCCTCACTGCCTATCACAGTTTCGGAGGCCATGGAATGCCCAGATGGCACAAAACCCCCCCAAATGACCCCATTTTGGAAAGTAGACACCCCAAGCTATTTGCTGAGAGGTATGTTGAGTATTTTGCAGATCTCGCTTTTTGTCACAAAGTTTTGAAAATGTAAAAAAAGAAAAAAAAAAAAGAAAAAAAAATGTCTTTCTTAATTTTCAAAAACAAATGAGAGCTGTAAAATACTCACCATGCCTCTCAGCAAATAGCTTGGGGTGTCTACTTTCCAAAATGGGGTCATTTGTGGGGGTTTTGGGCTATTTTGACATTTTATGGCCTTCAAAACTGTGATAGGTAGTGAGGAGTGAAATCAAAAATGTATGCCCTTAGAAACCTTGAAGGCGGTGCTTGGTTTTTGGGGTCCCGTACGCGGCTAGGCTCCCAAAAAGTCCCACACATGTGGTATCCCCATACTCAGGAGAAGCAGCAGAATGTATTTTGGGGTGTAATTTCACATATAACCATGGCATGTGTGAGCAATATATCATTTAGTGACAACTTTTTGTACATTTTTTTTTTTTTCTTTTTGTCATTATTCAATCATTTGGGACAAAAAAAAAAAATATTCAATGGGCTCAACATGCCTCTCAGCAAATAGCTTGGGGTGTCTACTTTCCAAAATGGGGTCATTTGGGGGGGTTTTGTGCCATCTTGGCATTTTATGGCCTTCAAAACTGTGATAGGTAGTGAGGAGCGAAATCAAAAATTTATGCCCTTAGAAACCTTGAAGGCGGTGCTTGGATTTTGGGGTCCCGTACGCGGCTAGGCTCCCAAAAAGTCCCACACATGTGGTATCCCCGTACTCAGGAGAAGCAGCAGAATGTATTTTGGGGTGTAATTTCACATATGCCCATGGCATGTGTGAGCAATATATCATTTAGTGACAACTTTGTGCAAAAAAAAAACAGTTTGTCATATTCCCGCAACCTGTGGCAAAATATAAAATATTCCATGGACTCAACATGCCTCTCAGCAAATAGCTTGGGGTGTCTATTTTCCAAAATGGGGTAATTTGGGGGGGTTTTGTGCTATTTTGGCATTTTATGGCCTTCAAAACTGTGATAGGTAGTGAGGAGTGAAATCAAAAATTTACGCCCTTAGAAATCCTGAAGGCGGTGCTTGGTTTTTGGGGCCCTGTACGCGGCTAGGCTCCCAAAAAGTCCCACACATGTGGTATCCCCGTACTCAGGAAAAGCAGCAGAATGTATTTTGGGGTGCAATTCCACATATAACCATGGCATGTGTGAGCAATATATCATTTAGTGACAACTTTTTGTACATTTTTTTTTTTTCTTTTTGTCATTATTCAATCATTTGGGACAAAAAAAAAAATATTCAATGGGGTCAACATGCCTCTCAGCAAATAGCTTGGGGTGTCTACTTTCCAAAATGGGGTCATTTGGGGGGGTTTTGTACTGCCCTGCCATTTTAGCACCTCAAGAAATGAGATAGGCAGTCATAAATTTAAAGCTGTGTAAATTTCAGAAAATGTACCCTAGTTTGTAAACGCTATAACTTTTGCGCAAACCAATAAATATACGCTTATTGACATTTTTTTTACTAAAGACATGTGGCTGAATACATTTTGGCCTAAATGTATGACTAAAATTGAGTTTATTCGATTTTTCTTATAACAAAAAGTAGAAAATATCATTTTTTTTCAAAATTTTCGGTCTTTTTCTGTTTATATCGCAAAAAATAAAAATCGCAGAGGCAATCAAATACCATTAAAAGAAAGCTCTATTTGTGGGAAGAAAAGGACGCAAATTTCATTTGGGTACAACATTGCATGTCCGCACAATTTACAGTTAAAGCAGCGCAGTGCCGAATCCCAAAAACAGGCTTGGTCCTAATGGCCCGAAATGGTCCGGGGCTTAAGTGGTTAATAGAAGGCAGTAAAAAAAAAAGGTGTGTTATGCATATTTTAGAAGTGCTCCCATTATAAATCTATATGGGGCAAAAACGGCTGGATCCTGCCCCAAAAGCAGCTCATGTACAGCACTTCACTCCTACAACATGCAAATAAAATGCACAAAAGAGCCCCAAAAAAAAGCCTCAAAAATCGCCTGCGTACGCTATGCTCACCCCGTAAATGGGGGCCCATTGGCTACCTGGTTCCTCGTTTTTGGTCAGCCCTCCAAAAGCAACTCAAAATCTTTTTTTTTTTTTTTTTTTTAAATAAGATTTCCATTTTTTATATAAGTTCAGCTAAAACATCGGACCATAAAATGCCAGCTATTGAATGAATAAAAAAAAAAAAAAAAATTGATTACCAGCGACACGCAGTTTCAGCACTGGAAGCAAAATGATTATTTCCTAACCTCCCAAGGGATAATATTTGCAGGCATATGCAATCCAAGGCTAATGCCGCGTACACACGACCGCTTTTCTCGACGAGAAAAACGGCATTTTTTTTTTTCGCCGAGAAAAACGATCGTCTGTGGGCTTTATGTCGTTTTTCTCGTCTAGAAAAACGGCATAAAAAACGACGAGAAAATTTAGAACATGTTCTAAATTTTCTCATCGTTTTTTCCAGCATTTTTTTCCGCGGCAATTTTCCCATAGGGAAACACTGCCGCGGAGCCCACAGATGGTCGTTTTTCTCGTCAAGAGAAAAAATGACGGGAAAAACGACCGTGTGTAGGGAACCAAGCGGTTCCCTCGTTTTTCCTGTCATTATTCACGGCGGTTTTTTAACCGCCGTGAATAATGATCGTGTGTACGCGGCATAAGGCAAATAGTTCAAAACATCAGAAATGAAAAACGATGCCACGACCGGAGGAAAGATCACACAAACTAAATGAACGGCTATTTATTCCAGCAGGTGAGAAGAAGGTGGTATGAATACAGTCTGCCATCCCTGTACTAGATGCCCTTTACAGCGCCATTCTATGTGCAAATTGTTCCAAAATGAATGTGTGTAGCAATAAATGTAATCACAAATGTCCAGTATTGTCCTAATCAGAAACAAATAATAGATCAATGAATCTGATCTCCACCTTCTGCTATACAATTGAATTGAACAAAGCGATTTTGGCAGCCTTGTTAGCCAATTGTGTGTGACGGCAGAAATAACACTTGTTGTATTGATTGATGTTGCACAGTTTTCACTTCCATTAATTATACTGGAGGAGAGGAGAAGACACATGTGTAGGTATATATATATATATATATATATATATATATATATATATATATATAGCATGGCTGGTGTCCCTGTTATATATTGCCTGCCCACATAAAGACCACTCAATGCAGAGAAATACATAAAAAAAAAAACGAGCAGTGCTGTAATTATCATCAAAACATTACATGGGAACTCAGAAAAGAAGAGGATGAGTTATGAAAACCGCAACAGATGAAGAAGAGGACTAATACCCATCAACCAATGAGGCTTCACCTTTAATTCTGCAAAGGGAAATTAACCTCTTCATGGGTTTAAAGGGGCCCGATTAACCCCTTCCCGCCACTCAGCCCTTTTAGAGCTTCTAAATACCAGGAGGCAGGCATTCGGGTCATGTGACTGCTGCGATTGGCGGTCACATGGTTCAGAAAGCTCCTGATCGCAAGTATGCATTGGAAGCTTTCCAGTCCCTGGCGGTGACTGTGCTGGGGCGCGTGCTCTCAGCACACAAAACTGATTACATAAGGCTACATATATGCGACCTTTAGGCCCACCAGCTGATTGGCCGCATATTAGCAACACATCGGCGGGAAGTAGTTATCAAGATCCAATAGCAAAATGTTGCTGCAATATTCAATTTTAATCCCTGCAGTACCTTTTTCTGCAGCTAGATGTCCTCAGTGTAATGGCCAGCATTATTCAACTCACTTTCTCTAAACCTAGGTCAGCCTGGACCCGTCCCCAGCCTGTGACTGGGCAGCGAAAGGAGAAGCAGCACAACGATGAGCTCATCTCTCTGTAACTCTGCTCTCTCCTCCTATTAGCGCGCTTCTTGTCATCACATGGCTCTTTGTGCTGCTTCTCTCAGTAGATCTCTTTCAGCAACAACTGACCCCCCTGCAACATAAGAACCCCCCCCCCAGCAACAATAGGCCCCCCACCAGCAACAATAGACCTCCCCAGCAACAATAGACCCCCCTGCAAAAATAGATCCCCAGCAGTGAGCATCAATACCCTGCAGCACACCCCAGTACCCCTTGACATTACATACAGTCAGTCCAGGAGGTGCCGGAACTGCGTTCCCCCGCGTTCCCGCTGAAAAAAAGCCCTGGTCATAGTGGTGCTTTTCCAAAAGGCCCTTCCATAAACCTTCTTTCTGTGCAGCTTTGATCAACGTTGAATAATGGCTTTGTTAGAAGTGTAGGTCATTAAGGTACATCATGAAGCCTAACTGGAAAACTCCTAAAGATGGCATCATCCTGTCCTGCCTTGTTGCTAGGATGTTGCTAGGGGACTCCTGGCTGTTACTGTACACCTTAACCATCCTAGGAGTGATCTCTCTTGCACTGATCTCAAGACTACTACATCAGGGGGAAAAGACGTGCATGTAAATCAGAGAAAGAGCTGGCTCCTGTGATGGTGGAGGTGAACAGAAACAACTAGACATCTCTCAGCAATGTCCTAGGACAGGGATAGGCAACCTTGGCACTTCAGCTATTGTGGAACTACAAGTCCCACGAGGCATTGAAAGGCTGACAGTCACAGGTTTGACTCCCAGAGGCATGTTGGGATTTGTAGTTTCACCACAGCCGAGGTTACCTACCCCTGTCCTAGGAGTTTTCCAGTCATGCTTCATGAAATACATAAATGACCCACACCTATAGCAAGGACATTATTCAACTTAGGTCAAAGCTGCACAGCTTGTTTTTATCTACAGTCACCTCTTATCTGCGTAGGCAGTTTTTTTAGTAAAGGTGAACAAACCCTTTAAAGACTTCCGGAACTAATCAGTGCAAAGTGCTATGACACTGCTCAGTGTCTACCACCCCTCTCTGCCAATCCCTCCATCGGCTTCCGATCGCCCAGTGAATGAAATTCAAAATACTAACAGCAACATACAAAGTCATTCACAACTCTGCCCCCGAGCTACATCACCAATCTTCTCTCCAAATATCACCCAAACTGTCCTCTCCACTCCTCCCAAGACCTCCTGCTCTCTATGTCCATTGTCTTCTCCTCCAGAGCCTCTCCCATCCTCTGGAACTCACTTCCCCAATCTGTCCGGCTATCTCCTACTCTTGCTGCCTTCAGGTGATCCCTGAAAACTCACCTACTCAGGAAAGCCTATCACGCCTCCAACTAATTAATAATAATTAATAATAATATTGTAAAGCGTTGCGTAAACTGTTGGCGCTATATTAATCCTGTATAATAATAATAATAATATTGTAAAGCGTTGCGTATACTGTTGGCGCTATATAAATCCTGTATAATAATAATAATAATATTGTAAAGCGCTCCATATACTGTTGGCGCTACATAAATCCTGTATAATAATAATAATAATATTGTAAAGCGCTCCATATACTGTTGGCGCTATATAAATCCTGTATAATAATAATAATATTGTAAAGCGCTGCGTAAACTGTTGGCGCTATATAAATCCTGTATAATAATAATAATATTGTAAAGCGTTGCGTATACTGTTGGCGCTATATAAATCCTGTATAATAATAATAATATTGTAAAGCGCTGTGTATACTGTTGGCGCTATATAAATCCTGTATCATAATAATAATATTGTAAAGCGCTGCGTAAACTGTTGGCGCTATATAAATCCTGTATAATAATAATAATATTGTAAAGCGCTCCATATACTGTTGGCGCTATATAAATCCTGTATAATAATAATAATATTGTAAAGCGCTGCGTATACTGTTGGCGCTATATAAATCCTGTATCATAATAATAATATTGTAAAGCGCTGCGTATACTGTTGGCGCTACATAAATCCTGTATAATAATAATAATAATATTGTAAATCGCTGCGTATACTGTTGGCGCTATATAAATCCTGTATAATAATAATAATATTGTAAAGCGCTGCGTAAACTGTTGGCGCTACATAAATCCTGTATAATAATAATAATATTGTAAAGCGCTGCGTAAACTGTTGGCGCTATATAAATCCTGTATAATAATAATAATATTGTAAAGCGCTCCATATACTGTTGGCGCTATATAAATCCTGTATCATAATAATAATATTGTAAAGCGCTGCGTATACTGTTGGCGCTACATAAATCCTGTATAATAATAATAATAATATTGTAAATCGCTGCGTATACTGTTGGCGCTATATAAATCCTGTATAATAATAATAATATTGTAAAGCGCTGCGTAAACTGTTGGCGCTACATAAATCCTGTATAATAATAATAATATTGTAAAGCGCTCCATATACTGTTGGCGCTATATAAATCCTGTATCATAATAATAATATTGTAAAGCGCTGCGTATACTGTTGGCGCTACATAAATCCTGTATAATAATAATAATAATATTGTAAATCGCTGCGTATACTGTTGGCGCTATATAAATCCTGTATAATAATAATAATATTGTAAAGCGCTGCGTAAACTGTTGGCGCTATATAAATCCTGTATAATAATAATAATATTGTAAAGCGCTCCATAAACTGTTGGCGCTATATAAATCCTGTATAATAATAATAATATTGTAAAGCGCTCCATATACTGTTGGCGCTATATAAATCCTGTATCATAATAATAATATTGTAAAGCGCTGCGTATACTGTTGGCGCTACATAAATCCTGTATAATAATAATAATAATATTGTAAATCGCTGCGTAAACTGTTGGCGCTACATAAATCCTGTATAATAATAATAATATTGTAAAGAGCTGCGTAAACTGTTGGCGCTATATAAATCCTGTATAATAATAATAATATTGTAAATCACTGCGTATACTGTTGGCGCTATATAAATCCTGTATCATAATAATAATATTGTAAAGCGCTCCGTAAACTGTTGGCGCTATATAAATCCTGTATCACAATAATAATAATAATGACAGGCAGCAAAGTGCGGTAACCCGTAGCAACGAGTCCGATCGCCATGCTCAGTGGTTGCTATGGGTTACACCTTGTTGCACGGATGTCGGAGGACATGTTTCTGCTGTGGAGGTTCACAATGCAATCCCACAGAAATGTAAAAGTCTGCGGGGGGATCCATGAGACAATGAGCATTGGGAAATGTTGGTGGATCATGCGGGAAAGGTGATAAAAGGCTGCTGATTGGCCGGGGATGTCCATGGATTTTGCGCTGTGACAGGCAAGCCAGCAGAGACGAAGCATGGTAAAAATAGTTTATCCATAGGAGCCAATGTATGGGTGACAATAGAATGCAACACATGCCATGGCAGCATTCCTCATTGTAGCCAGCATTACAGAGGAGGAGGAATCATCATCATCATCATCATCATAGTGATAGGGATCTGTCCAGATGGATGATGAGATCATAGAGGATGAGACCAGGGCATGCTGTGCCAGGGTGGGCTCCATCCATATATATATATAGAACATGGAGGGGGGATGGCAGGTGTCCTGTTGCAGATGTGAGGGGGCGGTAATGGCTGTGATGAGAATAGGGGGGGGGGGGGGATCTATAGGAAAGGTAAGGGTGATCCTACACCCAGGAAGAGGGCAGGGAACCCCCATCGCCCACCGTTGCCCATTGCTGTCACTCACCTGTGCCCGTGCCGCTCTCCTCACCTCCCTCCGCTCCGATCCTCTGCCGCTGTTTTCCTTTCGGGTATCTACTCAATATCACCAGCTAGGAGAAAAACGGCAAGCCACGCCTACCGCCGCTCTAGCCACGCCAACCGCACACGCCCCTCTGCGCCAACACCTGCCCATTTTCTTCCTGCAAAGCGGCGTCCTGGAAGAGCGCAACCAATCACAGCATTGGAATCAGGTCAGGACCTTCACTGACAGGCAGGAGGACCAATAGAGGATGTAGAGAGGCGGGCGATGCAGGGGGCGGGGAATACAGCAGGTGTGGAATGCGGAGGGACGGGATAGGCAAGAAGCATTTACAGGCGGAGAATCTCGCGTCTCCCAGGCAACGAGCCATGGGGGCGTGAGCGTATGGTCGTGGTTGACAGGCCGGGGCGTGGCTAGTGTGTGACACGCCCGTTTCATACAGTGATTAGTATGACATCTCTTCGCACATCGCACGTATGTAGAAGCGTTCATACCGATCGTTACTGATACATTAATAATACGAGCCCGTCCACCTCTACATCACAGCAATCTGTACATACATTTCGGGGATCACAACTGGAAGCCAGCCATTTTGATTCATTTCTCAATGAGCGAGAGTCATTTATTATCACAACTTATTTTTCTCTTAGAAACAAAACCATTTATTTTATTTTGGATAGAGAAATCGAGGGTTGTAACCCCTGTCAGGTTGCCCCCATGAGGAGATGTCCCTTAATTTCCTGTCCCATAGTCACAACAGGAAATCCCTAGTTGTCACCAGAACTAGTGTCCCCATTGCAAGATTTCCTCTCTATTCCTGTTCTGGTGACCACTCAAAATGTGGAATTTCCTTTCACTTTCACTCTTGGTGATAAGAGTCACCAGAACAGGTGTTCTGATCCTCTCTATCCAAAGAAGTATCTTCCTGCCAGCAAAATCCTATGTGAAAAAATCAAGTCATGTGCATGGGACCTCACAACTCCAACTCGGGTAGGAAAGCCAGTGGCATTCTTGCTCTCTGTGAGGAAGCAGTCATCTCTCTGCTGAGGTACCACATGTCTCCTACTGCCTCAGAGGCTCAGACCAATAGCTCTGCAATAGGCAAAGCTCATGCTTATGGCTGATTGTATAGCTCTAGCTCTAACCCATCAAGAAGCATTGTCAGACCTTGTGGCGGCTGGTGCTCCATTTTCTGGGGGTGGCGGCAAACAAACCCCCCCCCGCGCCAGGTCCACACTTACCCCATCCAGGTCGCGGATTCCCCAGCTTTTCCTCTCGGCCAATCAGATCTTAGGACCCGCTTCTTGTCCTGATTGGCCGGGGGAGAGCCCGGAAGACAATAGTGAAAAGTGATTCACTAATGTCACAAGTGGGTGGGTTCAGGGTGCAGTGCTCTGCGCCCCAAGCCCAACCATTTTGAAGCCGGCCTCAGGCTCAAAGAAATCTATTTGTCCGGTGCCCTGCATGGAGATTAGCGGGCGGCGAATGGAGATTAGGGGGGCGGCGCTTATGGACCCACTGCCGCTGGTCAGACCTCTGCACAGAGACCACTGCTTACCTGCAGAAAGCCAATAACATAATTTCCAACTTTTAAACTTGAAAATGAGGGAGATTTTAGGGGGAAAGTGACCTGCGTTGCGCTATGCGTACCACAGCAAAAAGTGGGTGTGGCCAAACATATGAGGGTCTTAAGGGTCGCAGTTAAATAAAACCTGGGCTTCCTTGTACCTATAAAATATGCTTTGATTGCTGTGCCAAAAGCTGGAGTCTCAGGGATACATTTAAACCTCAACACAATCATTTAAAAAAACGTCCAATACATATAGTTTTGTATACACTGAAAATAGACAGAGAGCTTAAAGGGACTGTAAAGATTTTTTTTAATTTTTTTTAAAATAACAAACATGTTATACTTACCTCCACTGTGCAGCTCGTTTTGCACAGAGTGGCCCCGATCCTGGTCTTCTGGGGTCCCTCGGCGGCTGTCTCGGCTCCTCCCCGCAATCACTCACCACCTATATGCGAGCTCTCTCGCATGGTGGTGAGTGATTGTGGGCACGCTCCAGTGATACAGCCAGCGGCTATTGCCGCTCACTGTGTCACTCAGCCCCGCCCCCCGGGGCGCCGCGTCATTGGATGTGATTGACAGCAGCGCCAGCCACTGGCTGCGCTGCTTTCAATCCATCCACTGTAGCCAATCAATGGCCAGGCTGAACGGCGAGGAGGATTACGGGGGCGAGGCGGTATCGTCGGATGTTTTTTCACCTTAATGCATAGGATGCATTAAGGTGAAAAAACATGTACCTTTACAACCCCTTTAAATTAGAGGTTATGAAGGACCTGAGGAACCCTGGGATGGAGCCAAAAAATAAGTACTGCAGTATGTGTAGCACATAGTAGCAAGTCATGGTCAAGTTGTTCCTAACAGTGGGAGTGGCTTAAAGAGGCATGTTAGACCAGGGGAGGATCCAGGGGGGGCAACTGAGTAATTGCCCCCCACCCAAAAAAAATTAGTTGCGGGTGAGTGGTGGGCCAGTCAGCAAGTGAGTGAGCAGTCGGCTCGGCGGGCGGGTGAGTGAGCGGGCGGCTCGGCGGGTGGGCAACTGGGCGGGTGAGTGAGCAGGCGGGTGGCTCGGTGGGTGAGCGGGCAAGCCAGTCGGCAGGTGAGCGGGCGGCTGGCCAATCAGCGGGAGCAGAGAGATGACATTATCTCGACATTATCTCTCACCGCCCGACGCCCGCACTGCATCCCTGCAGTTCCGCCCTCACTGTGTAGGCAGCCTCTGGCAGAAGAGAGATGACATCATCTTTCTGCTTCCTGACTTTACTCTTGGACACAGGAAGTGACAATCCCCACCTCAGCAGGAAAGTGACAGTTGTAGCAGGCAATTGACAATCTGCATCGTGTGGAAGGTGACGTGGCAAGTGACAATCTGCATCTGGTGACAGGCGACGTGGCAAGTGACAATCCGCAACTTGTGGCAAGTGACAATCTGCATCTGGTGACAGGCGACATAGCAAATGACAATCCGCAACTTGTGGCAGGTGACGTGGCAAGTGACAATCCGCAACTTGTGGAAGGTGACGTGGCAAGTGACAATCTGCAACTTGTGGCAGGTGACAATCCGCAACTTGAGGAAGGTGACGTGGCAAGTGACAATCTGCAACTTGTGGCAGGTGACATGGCAAGTGACAATCCACAACTTGTGGAAGGTGACGTGGCAAGTGACAATCTGCAACTTGTGGCAGGTGACATGGCAAGTGACAATCCGCAACTTGTGGCAGGTGACGTGGCAAGTTGCAATCCGCAATGTGTGGCAGGTGACGTGGCAAGTGAAATCTGCATCTGGTGACAGGCGATGTGGCAAGTGACAATCCGCAATGTGTGGCAGGTGACGTGGCAATTGACAATCTGCAACTTGTGGCAGGTGACGTGGCAAGTGACAATCCGCAACTTGTGGCAGGTGACGTGGCAAGTGACAATCCGCAACTTGTGGAAGGTGACGTGGTAAGTGACAATCTGCAACTTGTGGCAGGTGGCGTGGCAAGTGACAATCCGCAACTTCTGGCAGGTGACGTGGCAAGTTGCAATCCGCAAAGTGTGGCAGGTGACGTGGCAAGTGACAATCTGCATCTGGTGACAGGCAATGTGCAAGTGACAATCCGCAATGTGTGGCAGGTGACGTGGCAAGTGACAATCTGCAACTTCTGGCAAGTGATGTGGCAAGTGACAATCCGCATCTGGTGGCAGGTGACGTGGCAAGTGACACACTTAGGGCTCCCACTGATTCAGCATTATGGTGAGTTGAACTATTTCATTTTATATAACAATGTAATAATAGAAATAATGTGCTTCAATCATACTGACACCATAACAACCATGGTGCCAGAATGATTGAAGTGCCAACACCAGCCATTTTCCCGTTAAATTACTGCAACAAAACGTATTTTCTGGAAGTGCCCCTCCCGAGACTAGACTCTGGATCCGCCCTTGGGTTAGACAGAAGCTGAGCCTAGTTGCTGCATAAAGTGCAACCAGTGGCGTCACTAGGGTTGGTGTCACCTGGTGCGGTATAACATGGTGTCACCCCCCCCCCCCCCCAATAATTTTTTTCACCCTAATAACACTGCATATATTGGCAACAGTAGTGCCGTTAATAACTATCAATCAACTAGCAAATTTGAATAACAAAATCATATGAAAATAATAGAAATCAAAGCTTAAACTGTTAAAGAACTGTATTTATTTTAACTTTAAACTTTACTGAATTAATAAATAAATAACACAAAAACAGGAACAAATATGAAAGCATTTAGTTAACATCTAAATCAAAACTTTGCTTTTCTAGCCTTGACAGCTGCAAAATTGTGAACAACATCATCAAAATCAATACATTTCGCTAGTTCACTTTCAACTGATAATATTGCAAGATCAGAAAGCCTTGCCTGTCCCATCGTTGAACGCAAATAGTTTTTTATCAGCTTCAACTTTGAAAAGCTCCTCTCACATGAAGCCACAGACACACAGATTGTCAGAAATATTTTTAGACATAGTGAAAGGGTTGTAAGAGATTCAATGAAGTCCCATTCTGCTATGAAGGTCAAAACTTGTAAAGCCGACCAATCTTTGACTTCTTCTAGGTTGATCTTGGCTGCTTTGAGATGTCTCCTCAGTCTGGGTATTTCCATTAACAGCTCACTCTCAGATATTTCGTCATAAAAAGTGGTCAGTTTTGGAATGGACACCTTTAATGTTTCTTCAGTTTCATATATGAGACTCTTTGCTTGAACAGCCTCAAACATGGCTGCAACTTCCATGATGGCTCTTAATCTGATCTGGAGTTCAGAATGGAAGCGATCAATGCACTCAAGCATTGCCCTCTTGTTCTCGTCTTGTAGACTTATGCCTCCAGCATCACGTGCCTGTTCCCCTGCCATCCTCTTCTTAAACCTGGCTCTTCTCTCTACGGCAATTCCATATTCTTTAGATTTTAAATGTGCCTGCTTAATTGCATGTTCCACTAGGTGACTGCGCTCTTCAAACAGAAAAAGTCTTAGTGACTCTAGCTTTGTCACCACCTTGTCCAGACTTAAGCCTTTGGTCTGCAGGTACTGTTGTGTAACATCAACTTCTTGAAGTACATCACCCCAGAAGTATAGGTAGCACAAAAACGTAAAATCACAGACAGCAGGCAGTAGACATTCTGCTGCTCCTCTTGTGTCCATATTTTCAGAAGGATCACAAAGCGCTTCGATTGCAGACACAAACATATTCAATTTTTCTTTTACTGGCTTAACTGCAGCATGATGAGCACTCCAGCGTGTTGTTGATAATCTTTTCACTGACACTCCAGTGTGACACTACAGTGCAGTGTGATGATGTGACAGGCTGAGTCGCTCGCTGGCTCTGTAGGGTAGGGAGGAGGATTGGAATTTAGGAATAGGAAGAATAAGGAGCCGGAGGACACACACCAGGCGCGGCCGCGGCGCTGGAGGTGTTGTTCCAGGCTTCCAGCCCAGCGGGGTGAAATTAATCAATGAATGGGTCAGCTGTAAAAAAATAAATAAATAAATAAATAAAATAAAAAAGGGAGGGTGTCACCCCTCTAGCGGGTGTCACCCGGGGGCGGACCGCACCCCCCGCACCCCCCTAGCAACGCCTCTGAGTGCAACATTGCTTGAACAAATGAACATCAGAAGGAAATCTCATCTCAAATGTCAGAAACATGCAACATAACACTTTAGTGGTTGTAGTGGTGGACAATTAATGGCACCTGCGTGCATCTCACAATGGCAGGGCGGGAAATTTGAGAGAGGATAGCATCACTGTTATATGGAAGGAAAGATCACTATAGTATATGCAAGAAAGGAAGGAGGTATCACTATGCTACATGGAAGGCATGAAGGATCACTATGGCACATGGAAGGGAGGGAAGATCACTATGGTACATGGAAGGGAGGAAGGATCACTATGGTTAATGAAAAGCAGGAAGGATAACTATAGCACATGGAAGGATCACTATGGCATATGAAAGAATTGAAGGAGGGATCACTATGGTACATAAAAGGGAGAAAGGATCACTATGGCACATGGAAGACAGGTAGGATCATTATGGCACCTGGATGGCAGGAAGGATCACTATGGCACATAGATTAAGGTGACCAGATTTTTAAAATGAAATCCGGGGACATATTTTTTTTTTTTACTAGTAATGGCGGCAATCAGCGACTCTCTGCCCGTCGGTACCGCCGCCGCCCGCCTCACAGCCTGCCAAGTCTTACTCCCCGGGCCCCGGCTACTATTGGGTGGGTTGCGGAGGAAGATCACTCCGCCAGGGATGGCAAGGAGATAAGCAGGCAGGCGGCTGGCCGGGACTTGAGCCAAGGCAGAAGAACATGAGAGCGGAGCTGAATGGGCACCCGAAACTGAAGAAATATTCCCTCCGCTCCGACCAGCACTTGATCATCAGAAAGAGGCACAGATAATGGAAATAAATACACCCCCCTAAGCTAGTAGGAGCGGCAGAGCAGGGGGGGGGGTGTAATTCAGTATTTTTCATTTTTTTTGTTTATTCTGCGCTGACTGTCTTTGAAATTGCCCCAGCCCCTGTTCAAATCCAATCCGGGGACAAAACCGGGGACAGACTTGGTCCGGGGACAGTGTCTTCAATCCGGGGACTGTCCCCTGAAACCGGGGATGTCTGGTCACCCTAACATAGATGGCAGACAGGATCACCATGGCACATGGAAGGCAGGAAGAATTACTATTGCACATGGAAGGCAGGAAGGATTACTATGGCACATGGAAGGCAGGAAGGATCACTATTGTATATAGATGAATTGAAGGAAGGATCAATATGATACATGAAAGGCAGAAAGGATAACTAAGGCACATGGAAGACAGGAAGAATCACTATGGCACATGGAAAGGATCACTATGACACATGGAAGGCAGAATGTATCACTATGGCACATGGAAGACAGAAATGATTCCTAAGGCACATGGAAGGCAGGAAGGATCACTCCGGCACATGGAAGGCAGGATAGATCACTATGGCACATGGAAGGCATAAAATATCACTATGACACATAGAAGGCAGGAAGGATAACTTAAGCCTCGTACACACGGTCAGACTTCAAACAAACTTTTCCCTGGATTTTTGTCCGAAGGGAGTTGGCCAGGAACACCCATAGCATACACATGCTCGGACTTTTCTGCAAACTTTCCCAAAACTTTCCCAACATCACGTGGTTTTTCTGCTCTTTTCTGCTCTTTACCGCTACCCTTTGGTCAACTTCTGCTATTGTTGGTTGATTTTAACATTGGTTCTGGGCATGTGTATTTAATGCACCTCAGACAAAAGTCCGATGGATTTCTGTACACACGATAGGGCTTTGCACCATCGGACTTTTGTTGCCGAAAAGTTTGTCCATTTGCAGAGCGAACTTTTGTCCGATGAAAACCGGAAAAGTTTGTCCGATGGAGCGTACACGCGCTCTGATTTTTTTAAAAACATGCTCATTTTGAAGTTTGTTGGCAAAAAGTCCGACCGTGTGTACGGGCCTTAAGGCATATGGACGGCAGGAAGAATCACTATGGCACATGGAAGTTAGTATAGATCACTATGGCACGTGGAAGTCATGAAGGATCACTATGGTACATGGAAGGCAGGAAGGATCACTGTGGCACATGGAAGGCAGGAAGGATTGCTGTGGCACATGGAAGGAAGAAATTATAACTAAGGCACATGGAAGGCAGAAATAATCACTATGGTACATGGAAGGCAGGAAGAATCACTATGGCACATAGAAGGCAGAAAATATCACTAAGGCACATGGAAGGCAGAAAGGATTACTAAGGCACATGGAAGGTAGGAAGGATCACTATGGCACATGGAAGGCAGGAAGGATCACTATGGCACATGGAAGGCAGGAAGGAAGGATAACTATGGCACATGGAAGGCAGCAAAAATCACTATGGTACATGGAAGGCAGGAAGGATCACTATGGCATATGGAATGCAGGAAGGATCATTGTTGCACATGGAATGCAGGAAGGATCACTATGGCACATGAAAGGCAGGAAGGGTCACTATGGCACATGAAAGGCAAGAAGGATCACTATGGCACATGAAAGTCATGAAGGATCACTATGGCACATGGAAGGCAGGAAGGATCACTATGGCACATGGAAGGCAGAAAAGATCACTATGGCACATGGAAGGAAGGAAGGATCACTATGGCACATGGAAGGAAGGAAGGATCACTATGCCCCTGTTGAAGAACATTTGTTCGAAACGCGTAGGGCTTGGTACACTACCTCATTCACTGCCCCTTTTTAAACGTTTTTATTGTTTGCGATCACTTTTATGTTGGTTGAATAAACCCTCATTGACCTGCACCATTGGAGCATTCCTTCCCTTCTTTTCTCCTCACGTGGGTGGTTGGTCAAGTAATAGCTTCCTTTGGCCACTGGTTACTAATATTCACCGTGGTAAAGAGTCTCCTTGCTGAGTGGCGGTTCTAGTTCCATCGGAGGACCACCTGGATCGGTGTGAAACCCAGAGTCTGCTGTCAAGTCGGGGAGCCTACCGGACAGTCTACATTGGGGACCCATCTGATCCAGTTTCCAGACTAACTGATGAGGAGTGCCACTGGGATTTCGTATGCCTATTTGACCTGCCTAAACCACAGGTCTAACGTTCCGGTAAGAGTATTCTACCTTCCTTTTTCTACAAGAGTTATGTGATGACCCTTCAGTGCTACATGTTCTTTCTTCACAACACAAAAATTTTCTATGGACACTGTATGGACTCATTATATTGATATTATTTATCACTTTGGTTTGATTGGAGGCCCAAATTATTGGGCTTAATTCCTTCACTTAGCGCTACATCTTCATTCCATGTTTATTAATTTTAGTCACATTTTATGTAGCAGCTTTATTTTTATTCACTATTTTAGATTAGCGCAGTATTTTCTCTCTTTATATGGTACATGGAAGGCAGCAAAGATCACTACCAGTGAATCCAGGACGGTTAGGAGGTATGCAATAACCCACTCAGTGGCTGTGATTGACAGCAGTGGGAGCAAATGGCAATGAAGAGAGAGAGATCTGGGTCAGCCAAGGCTCCCATGCACATCATTGAGCCGAGAGGGGGCTCAGATGAGTATTTGGGGGACTGTGAGGGGAGCAGCACACAGAAGGTTTTTTACCTTCATGCATAGAATGCATGAAGGTAAAAAACCGTCAGCCTTCAACGTATATTGAGTGCAGAGAAGTGAGGCATGCAAGGATATGTACACTGGGGACATGAAGAAACCTATCAAAAACAGATGGCCCAAGATAGGAATACCAATTCCACAGGTCAAGAGTACACCTTAAAGCGGATGTCCCGCGGCCGTTTTTTTTCCCCATTCTATTACATTCCGCACTACATTACCATACTCACTACTTAGATGTTTTTAAACCGCCGCTGTCCATTTTTATGAGCAAGGATAACTTAGATAATCTGCTGTCGGTTTTTTCCATTTTGCTTGTGGGCATTGTGAAGCCCACAAGCACCTATTTCCGGGAAGCAGTGAATGCATATCACCCACCATTCGCCGCTCGATCCCCTGCATGCGCAGTGTTAACAGCGAGCAGCGCTGTAAACTTCACGGTTGCCATGACAACGGTCAATTTGCCTGGGTTTCGAGCCGCACTGAGTCATGGGATGCATGACACTTCGCTCCCAGGAGACAGTGCGGCGCAGGAGAAAGCCTACTCCTGCGGGAGCGAGACGCTGGAAGTAGCCCTTCAGATGTAATAATTAAGGTATTGTGATGGGGAATTTTTTTTGGGCGTGACAATGTATTATGTACGCATTATACTGATTCATATAAGCTGCACTTGTCAATTTGCGTGTAACTCCGCTTTAAGGAAAAAGGATATTCTTTTGAGGAGAGTGGTGTGCACATTTTGGCCAGAGTAAAGATATGGTTTTCCAGAGGCCTGACAGAGGCCAACTATGCCAACCTGGAACAACCATCATTCAACAGGGGTGGGGGCAAAGCACGTAATAGCGCTTGAAACGCGTCAACCTTTTTACCCCCCTACCAATTTGCCTATTGTGCCTGTTTTTATTGATGATTTTTTCAATAAATAGGTTTTGATTTGCATCATATGGCTGTGCTGCCATCCAAATCTTCTTCCGCTACACGTATACCTGCATCAGTGACAGGGCATGCACCCCATACATAAGCTTGATTTTAGACACCATTATTGTCGGTTCACCTGGAGCAGCAGGATTGCTTTTATCATTCAACAGGGGTGAGGGGCTTCAACACCATCTGTTTTTCACATATACTGCCAATTTTAATAACAAATTACACCTTCAGCTACGTAGAATTAACATATATGAAGCCTTCCTGACATAAAGGATGGCATTATGTAACTAGACCATGGTATTCCACAATTTTCAGACTTCCTATCCTGTTCTTGTACAATTTGGTGTTTGAATGAAGGTGTTGGTTCTACCTGTGTGTATAAAAATACTGGGGTATCTTCCTCATGCTCATAAGAACTAAAGAAGTGCCCTCTGTCTCCGACCCTATTCGCTATTGCTATGGAGCCTGTGGCAGAGGCTCTTCCAACTTCGCCCAATATTAGGGGGTTGCGAATTGGTTGGTTGGATGCAGATGATCTTTTATTATTTTTGAATGATGCTGGACCCTCTCTCCAAGGAGCTTTACAGATATTGGATTCTTTTTCAACTGTCACTGGACTGAAGGTAAATTTGGCTACTGTAAGTCCTTGTTGTTCCCAATAGATATTGAGGCCCGTAGTACGGCTTCAAATGATATTCCATTACAGTGAGTAGAGAACTTCAAGTACTTAGGAGTTGTAATCTCTCGCCAAGGCTCTGAATTTATTTCTTTGAATTTGACTCCTATCCTAGGAGATATTGGGTTAAAGCTGAAGGTGTGGAAGTCTTTACAATTATCCCAACTGGGACGTATGAACCTTTTATAAATGAAAATCATACCAAAACGCATGTACTTTTTTAGACATTCTCCTCAGTGGCCCCCTGGCTCTTTTTTTACAAATCAACTTTTTTCATCCTTCGTTAGGGGATCAAAGAACCCCAGATATAAATTAACCACTCTGATGCGTCCTTGGGATCACGGGGGGTTTCGAGTTTCTGGATCTACATAAATATTTTTTGTCAACTCTGGTTACGACCGTATAGTGGTTGAGTCAGGATTTATCTAACTCCTCCACCCGGCTTGAAGCAGAGGTGGTGGGCTCTATAGAGGCTCTCAAGGTACTCCTATTTAGGGGTTGTAGGGCACCCTACCAGTTGACTGCTTCAATGCTCAACACTATTCAAGCTTGGGAGGCTGGCCTTAGATGTGAACATTGTCCCAAAGACGCAATTTCTCCAAATGCCCCTTTATGGTTAAATCCTACCGTTCCTCAATTTTATAAATCACCAGAGCTTATTGCATTGACTAAGTATAATATCAAACTACTTTCTCAGGTGGTTACTGATCAGAAAATGTCCTCTTTTTCTACACTTCAACTTTTAGCTTGTGTGGTTCTCATTTATTTAGATATTTCTAGCTTTCCTATACTTTTCATGCCCAGTTTTCACAAGATAATTTAATGATTACACAATCTACTCTAGAATCAGTGCTTAGGTCAGAATGTATGGAGAGGTCCACCTCGAGGTTGTATTCTCATCCTAACCTAACTTCCCTACTGCCATTAGAGGGTCTTAGGGCTAGGTGGGTGCGAGACATACCAGATGTCGACATGGAAGACTGGAGGAGTGTGTGGGATTTCCCTTTGTGATCTTTGGTGTCTTTGAGAAACCGTATGATCAAATTCAAATTGGTACATAGGGCATATCCTTTACGCCAGGGATATGCAATTAGCGGACCTCCAGCTGTTGCAGAACTACAAATCCCATGAGGCATAGCAAGACTCTGACAGCTACAAGCATTACACCCAGAGGCAGAGGCATGATGGGACTTGTAGTTTTGCAACAGCTGGAGGTCCACTAATTGCATATCCCTGCTTTACGCCATACAGACTTCGGAAGATAAATCCTGAGTGCTCTTCTGAGTGTTGGCGGTGTGGGGAGGTTCAGGGGAATTTCTCACACATCTTCTGGACCTGTCCACATATAGCTATTTTTTGGGAAGAAATGGTAGATTTAATGAATTCTATGACTTCTGCTCCCTTGCCGGTTTTGATGTCCGTATGTTTGGTGGGTCTGGTGGAGATTACTCTTCCTACAGTGTCAAAGCGAGTGTTTGCTAATACTACATTTTATGCGAGAAAAGCTATTGCTTTGCATTGGAAGAAATGCTCTTCTCCTACGCTTTTATACTGGAAACAATTGGTAAATAATAATCTTCCACTGTATAGAGAAGCCTACACGAATAGGGATTGTCCCAGTACGTTTGACAAAGTCTGGGCAAAGTGGCTGGATAAGCTGTATATGGCATCTAATGCTTATGGGGGGACTTAAGTTTATTGTATATGGGTTGATAGTAAATTTGATAAACGGTACGGTCTAGATCTCATTCGAGTCAAAATATTTTTCCTTTTTTTTTCCTTTTTTTTTGGGGTTCTGACTTGCTATTTTGAATTGATGGCTACTATGCAATGTGATTTTGTTTTGAAGTTGCTTCATTATTTTTGATCCAATGTGTATGATGTTTTATTTTGTCTTGTTTTGTTTGTAAAAAATGTTTTCAACATTACAAAACAAGTCCAACTGAATGTGAATAACTACTACTAGAGAGACTATGACCTGGATAAATGAGAACCTTTACAGACAATGGTAGGGATGTAGTGGCACTGGGAATCCCTAAGTACCGATGTAGAAACCCCCTAAAGGCGGTTAGGGACCCCTAGATGGCTTGGTAGGCAAACATTTCACCTTTTGGATGAATCCTTTACTCTTTGTGGGGTGGAAGAAATTGGGAACCAGTTAGCTCTTCTAGACACTCTTCAGCAGATGACGTCTCACCCCTGGTACTAAATATAGGTAAACAACTTCCTGCTCCACGAAAAAGCGATACTGGCTGTGAGTTACAGGTGCTGCACACCCCTGAAAGAAGACTTTAAAAAAAAAGAAAGGGTACCCTCAAGGGGCTTTGAATTGCAGCAAGAAATGGTAATAATGTTCAAAAGTTTAGTAAAACATAAAACATGGAGAGAACATCTAGTGGGATCAAGACATGAGTTCCATAATACAATTTAAAAGCATATACATGTGTAGCACACAGACCCCCTTTTACCTGCCTTGTTCGGCTCCTCGCAGGAAGAAGGGGCACACCCTGCCACAAGCCCGTACCCTCCTGTAATAAGAGGTTGAGCGGTGTTGTTGTTGGGTCTTTCCACAGCCCGAGCCAGAAAATGTTTCTAACCTCTGTGAATGACAGAGATAAGTCCTTGTGTCCCCCAGTAACTGAAATGTCCACACTCTCTGTAACTCGCACAGCACTGTATCAGTGGTTCAACCCTGGCCTACCATGGCAGCGCCACCTGCAGGCCACAGGGAACTGTACACCAATACTCTCCCTGCGGACAAAATAGTTGCAATAACTCTAACAAATTAGGGTGTTTGAGTAAAATACCACTCAAACACTTCCCCTAAATTTAGCACCCCGCTACATACTCCCCCCACTAAATAGACACTGGTCCCCAGTGTCTGGAGCAAACCTATGCCTCTCAAGCCTGAGTCAACATAGACCTATTCCAGAAACTATCGACAAAAAAAATAATAATAATTTGAAAGCATTTTTGTTTGTGCCGGAACCTAAACATGGGGAAAGGGAGTTAAATGTAGAGGTGAAAGAAGAGTAGAGAAACACATGTGCACATCAAATTCTCAATGTCACATAAAACCACATTTTTTATATTTACATTTCCCTCCCGCCTACAGTAACTAACCCAACCTATTCTCAGTGGTTTGCTCAGCGTCCACCTGCAGGGAAGGAAAATTACACACAAACCAATATATACATTCTAACCTATGTACAGTAGAAGTGAAAAGATTTTCCCCGAGGGAAAAACACTTTCCTTCTGAAAAGTAAGTCACATTCAAATTGCAGTGTAAAAGTTACGCAACACCGCCACCTACTGGAAGCGTCACCGTCAAGACACTTGCCAAAAAACTTTTTTTTTTCTGTGGGGTAAATCTTCCTTCTTCTTCTCCTTTGGCCCTGGCCCTAAGCTACTTCTACCCCAAAAGTTTCTTTTTTTTTTGGTGCTGCAAGCAAGGAAAAAAAACAACTGCTCCCGCTTCTCCAGCAAAATAGATTACCCCATCTGTAAGGGAAAAGTTCTTGGGCTCCAGGAGAGTATACTCCAGAATAAAACAAAGGCAAACACAAAGAGTCCAGTCTCTCAAAGATAGTACTGCGGATGCGGCAACACCAGTGGTTTCCAGTTTTTGTCAAACGTGTCGATGTGGTATTCTACGTTGTCTTTATCCTTTCGGCAAATGACCACTTTATCGGCATGTATGTGCCTACTGAGCATCCAAGACTCTTTATATCGCTTGGCGGCTGTGGCAGAACAGGAGTAGTACCTACGGGCCTGGGGTACCTTTAGATGAGTCCAGACAATGTCCGCGTACCACCGATATCTATAGGCCTCCACTTCAAACAACAGTTCCTTTGGCAAATACGGGTATTCCCATCCATATTCACTTGCAACTTTCTGGTTGAACAACCTCTGTTACCTAGACAATCGTGGCATGGTTGTACGATCTCCCATACCCGGCAGGACTATGGCATCCGGGTGTCGAGGCACTTTCACTGCCTCCGGACCAGACATAGGGGCCCGCAATGACACTCGCCCCATCCCGGCAACAGGTGCAGGTATTTCCAGCAGTGGAAGGGCAGACAATGGGACAGATCCCTCCTCAGGCTCCGGGGCCTCCACCCGGGGTGTTGTATCCCCAGTGAACATGGGCGAGTCCTTTTTTCTATGGGACGAGGACAGGGGTACCTTATCCCAACCCTTCCGCTCAAACAACTTATCAATGGCCACATCATCCCCTGGATCGGAGACTGACTCCAGGTCGGAGGTATCACATTCCTCCGCCGGCAGGTAACTCCGGGTGGATGATGAATCACCGCCTCTAACAAGTTTAATGGCCCCGGGATCCCTGACCCAAGCATCCCCGATACTTCGGACCTTAGCCAAGGTCCCTTTCCCCGGCTTACCTCCGCTTGTAGCTGACTCAGGATGTCCGGAACTTTTTCCTATGGATGCATCCGATCCGGGCAAGCGCTGGGGTGTGACTCTACCACGGCCGCAGGAAGCTGTAACATAGCCGACCTTCCTCTTGGGCGGTGGGAGCGAGGACTCCGTGAAGACTGAGGCAACATCCTCTGGTCTCTCCGACTCTCCGACTCTTGTTCCGCAGCAACCGGAACACTTTCAACCACGACTTCCTCCGAAGTCTCAACAGTGCGCGCAGGGGTGACTGTGGAAGCTCTGGTTCCTTCTTCCAAAGTGGTGGCGCCTGTAAGGCAGTTCAGATGGAAGGCCTGAGGCTTTTCAGTAGGCTGCTCCACCTCAAATACATAGAGAGCAAAGCGACCCCGAGGCTTCAGCCGGATCCCCGTGTCGGTAACGGAAGCAGCAAAGGAAGTAACGTTCATGGTAGTCGAACTCGGAACCCATGTCACTCGCTTGCCGATCCATTGCGCACTGTCTCTCTGTCGCCAAAGTCACCACATGCAACTCTTCACATGGCGAGGCTCCACCCATCTCTCTGCAATGTTCGTGGGCTTTCTTACTGTAGGTACGCCCACGAACGACGCAGCTTGAGCTCTCCTCGTGGGGCAGTCACTTTCTCCAAAGATAGCCGACCTCCACGGGACTTCACAGGGGAACAAAGTTCAAATTCTGGGCTACTTCTGCTGTGAAAAATCCCGGACTCAAGCTCCCACGTGTAGCACACAGACCCCCTTTTACCTGCCTTGTTCGGCTCCTCGCAGGAAGAAGGGGCACACCATGACACAAGCCCGTACCCTCCTGTAATAAGAGGTTGAGCGGTGTTGTTGTTGGGTCTTTCCACAGCCCGAGCCAGAAAATGTTTCTCACCAGATAAGTCCTTGTGTCCCCCAGTAGCTGAAATGTCCGCACTCGCTGTAACTCCAACACAGAGTTTATTTTTCTCTCTTTGCATTATAACAGTCTCTGATAGAAAAGAGGTTGAAGTAAAGACAGGACAGCATAGATATGGGAGAGGTCCAGGCACAAACTTAATCACTTCACTGCTCGGCTTCTCGAACAGACTCAGCCCAAATGGATAGTCTACCTAGGACAAGACTAGCAGCCAAATGGCACTCAAACTTTACCCAAGGTCTCTGCCACAGACCAGGTGAACTTGGTCCCTGCCACAGACCTGGTGAACTTGGTCTCTACCACAGACCTGGTGAACTTGGCCTCTGCTTAAGGAGAAGACATCCCCCTGGAGAGTTACCGTGGACCCTTCCATCAGTCCTTCGGAACGATTCTTCCCCCAGGCCCCTTTTCCAAGATACGGGTCCCCTCGCAAGGCGGCACCCTGAGATTCCTCAATCCCCGATGGGCTCCAGCTGAAGGTGCTGGGCCCAGGCCTCTGCTGCAGCCTCAGGACTAAAGGTGCCTGGAACCGATCCACCGACCCCCGCCCAGGGCGGACCGGAGCAAGAACCTGGGGTAGGACCCCACTGAACGGGCAGAACACCCGCCCCCTGGCTAAAGGTGCCCAGGGTGGACCAGAACAAGAACCCCGAACAGGCAGCGTCTGCCCCTTTTATATCCTCTCCCAGCATACACAGCAGGTAGACCACACCCACTGTATGGCTGCTGAGAGGGGACACACAAGGCACAGCACTGTATCAGTGGTTCAACCCTGGCCTACCATGACAGCGCCACCTGCAGGCCACAGGGAACTGCACACCAATACTCTAACAAATTAGGGTGTTTGAGTAAAATACCACTCAAACACTTCACCTAAATTTAGCACCCCGCTACACATGTAAATAAATACAACCATATGAATTCATGTGACAATATAGTAAGGTTAACTTATGCTAAAAAGCCCTGAGGTGTTTCGACCTTTGACAGTAGAGGTCTTCTTCTGGGGGAAAAAAATTGAGAGCATGGACTCTAGAAAAAGATACACATGTATAAATGAAATTTGTTGTGGAAACAAAAAACAAACACACATATTCAGCAGTAATATGTATACAATCATTATTCGCCATATTGGCACAGTTGAATATATTTACCAAAAATAATGCCAAGAGCTGAAGCCATAGGTCGGCCGCAGACCCCATCACCAACAACCGGGGCTCCCAGGAAACCACGCGGAAAGGGAGGGTCAAAGGGGAAGACCAGGCTGCAGGTGAGCGGACATCCTCCAGGTCTAAGAGAGGTCGCATCCAATGACCCCACATCGCGCGAGGGGGCGGGGAGGGAGGCAACGGGGAGGAGGACAGAGGGGAGCTGAGCGGAACCAAGTGAAAAAAGGGGCACAAAACCCAACAAAAGCAAACAACCAGCCCTGGAAAGATATATGAATGATGGAAAGATTACCACCTAAAAAATACTAAATAAATAATCAGCAGGTAAAAGAAGGGGGGGAGGGGAAGGGGGGAAGGAGGGAGAGAAGGGGGGGGGGGTGGTGAGGTGAAGGAAAAATGTGTGAGTGAAGCAATATATATATATATATATATATATATATATATGTGTATACACTCTAAAAAAGGTGGATGAAAATGTAGGTACAACTAATGATGAAATGTGCAGGTGGGTGCATGTGAATGAATAGCTGTATCGGTGAAAGGTCACGGTGTAAAAAAATGTCAATGAAAAAAAAAAAAACACATATACTGGATTCTATAATGAGTATGCAGTGATGGAGTGGAAGGCTAATGGGGAAAACAATATGTGCTATGTAAGTGAGAAAAAACTGAGATAATAAAAGTAAAAAAACAGAAAAAAATCCAAAATGAAATGAAGTTGGTGTGAAGGGTGTGGTGAAGTGGAGAATGTGGATAAATGAAAATGAAAGGAAGATGAATGTGCATGTGGGGAAATGATGTGTAAAACAGTATGCAAGGAAGTGGGGTGAGTGTGGGTTGTGAAGAAAATGGACTGATGAGGATAGGGGTGAAAGAAACAAAAAGCAGGGGGGAAGGGAAGGAAGGGGGGATTTTTTTTTTTTACCTGAGCCATCTAAGTAGGTAAGATGAATCCTTTTTGGTGTAGTTGCAAATCTTTTTACTGGTTTATGCTAGAGAAGTCTCCCAGGTAGGTATAAAGTTAGTAATGCCTATAACCACAGGAGTCTGAAAGAGATATATAAGGGGAAAATATATTAGAGATTTTGACCAAGTATTAGTGGCGGGGAACGAGCTGGGAAAGAGTAGGAAAACTACTCCCAAATGGGCCATAACGGGAATCAGGCATTACTTACTTTTAGACCCAGTATCTGATCGTTCCTGCGTCCAGGCTACCATGTCAGCTCTGTTGTGAGAGCTCCCTGGGGCTTGCTATTTATGGGAGGGTCTGTATTGCTGGGTGTGCTCAGGTCCGGTAGCTCTGCCCCCTGTCCACCAGTCCCCACCCACCTCCGCCAACCCCCCACACCACACGTGCAGGGATGCAATGGGTCGCCATGATGGCGGCCCATGTGCGATCTCCCCGGCGTTCCGGAAGGAAGAATCCCTGGCAACCACCATCATTTCCGCCGTCAAACGACGTGATGTCATTCATATGGTTGTATTTATTTACATGTATATGCTTTTAAATTGTATTATGGAACTCATGTCTTGATCCCACTAGACGTTCTTTCCATGATGTACCTTTTTCAATAAAATATTTTTCTAAACTTTTGAACATTATTACCATTTCTTGCTGCAATTCAAAGCCTCTTGGGGTACCCTTTCCTTTTTTTAAAACAACTTCCTGCTCCACTTCCCTATGAATATACCCTCCAGCAAGACAGATGGAAGCTTCAGGCCCCAGGCCTAGATTTCTCTGTAGCAACAGAAATCCTTCCCAGGCAGTGAACCTGGAAAGCACATGAAACCCCAAGAGCAACACACAGAAACTCCAGGCAAAGCCTGGGAGGCAAGATAGTTTACCAAGATTAAACAAAAATGTTTATATCCTCCCTCAACATGGACAACTGGCAATAAATCTCCTAGTGGTTGGCCAGTTAAACATACATATTCATAACTCAGGTTATTGATCCACTCCGAATCACCAATTAGAGCACAGAGTGACTACAGCCCAACAGCACTAAATTTAGGATAGAGATACACCCTTATAAGGCAGGGTCTGTATCAGTGGGGGTCCGTAATGGAGGGTGCAGGGGAGCCGCCCCTTATCCATGCATCCGGCCCCCTAATCTACATGCATGGCGCCGGACGCATGGATTCCAATAGTTATTTTTTTTAAGCACATACTTAGAGCCAAAGGCTCTAATAGGCTTCAAAAAAGGGTGGGCTCGAGCACTGCACCCTGAGCCCACCCATTTGTGTCACACTCATTCTCCTCCTGGCAATCAGGAAGCGGGTCCTGAGAAGTTGTCTTTCATGGACCCCCTCCTCCCATTAGTAGATTCACCATAATCAGCATTTTCTGTGTAGCACTACCCCCGTAGGAGCTGCTGGTTTAATTTTGGGTCTGCCGTTACCTCACTGTTCACCATATCCGCCATAGGGGTCCCATTGGAGAGTTGTTCACAGATGTTTGCACCAACACTTAGTCTCTTTTTCCAATGCTTTTATTAACAAACGTCAGATAGAGGGATGGAGGGTTAGGGGAGATTCAGATACCTTGTTTTGCGTATCATGGGTACTTCTTTGATCCAGAGGACAAACAGCTCCACAACTGGATCTAGCAACCACCGGATAGGCCTCTCTCACTGACCTAGCAGCCGGTGCGGTGCTCGGTCATAGTCTCTGCAACAGACTTGATGAATACAACTTGAGTTGTTGTACAATCCTCTGCCACAGGACTGTACAACCAAGAACTTTTGCAAAGTCAAAGTACAATATCACAGTACCAGTATCTTTCAGCCATCTGGCGATACTGTGAGGTAGATTTGGCCGGGATGCGTCCTCCAATTGAGTCCCCAATTGCTCAGCTTCTCCCCACAGGCAAGACAGCACAGGACCACCCCTGGACCAGTAGGCCCCAGAAACTCCTGGGCTTACTTTCAGTAACGAGGCCTCGGGCCAGCAGGCCCAGAGGCAGAAGAACTGCTATGACACCCCTTAGGCAAGGAGGGCCATCAGGTCAGAGAGCCTGCGAAAACGGTGTCTGTCCCTTAAGTACCCTCCCCCAGAATGCACAGCGGGTGAACCACTCCCACTGGGCTGTTTCTGGGTAAATAGGTGCTCAATGCATCCAGCCTGCTGTATTTCCAACACTTACCGGGGGTGACAGCGACACCCACGGCCAAGTGGAAAATGTACAACACAGCTGAACTGGAACAGAAACCAGCAATTTAACATAATGCTCTGAGCTAAACTACAGCTCAGATAAACATAAATTTACATATAACGCCTACTTAATAGGAGCAGGGCGCTACACACTTCCCCTACCGCAATAGACGATGTTCTTATCGTCTGAGAAAAAAATGACTCTCACTCCTGAGAGTCGATACCTGAATCACAAAACTTGGATGGGAAAGGGAAAGGGTGAGGTAGCAAGAGAAATACAGGTTTAACATGAACACACACAGTAGAGTTACATCAACATATGTCCCATAAGCTAACTCTCTATCTAAGCCACCCACTCTCCAGCAACTTGACAGAAGATCCATTTGTACCTGAAAAAAAACAAAAGACACACACAGGCAACAATATAAAACACATCACTGTACAATCAGGAAGCAAAGCCTCATTTCCTAAGAATTGAGACTTTCTTTCCCCTTTTTTTTTTTCAAATGCGGAGTAGCTAGAAAAGTAAAGTCCAGTCTTTGCTGTGCAAACTTCCACCACCTAGTGGCAGAGGAACAATATGACAATAGTCCTTAAAGTGGTTGTAAACCCTTTTATCTTTTTTTTTTTTTTTTTGACTAACCGGCAAGACAAAGCTATAATGAGCTAGTATGACTAGCATACTAGCTCATTATGTACCACTTACCTTCGATCGGGGCCCCCGAAGTCGTCCGTGTCCCTCCTCTAGCCGCATCCATCGCTGCGGCGATAGCCGGAATGTTACTTCCGGGTATCGCCGCTGCAGCCAATCACAGCGCCGCTTCGGCGCTGTGATTGGCCGGAGCGGAGAAGACGTGACTCCGCGCATGCGCGCGTGAGCTGTCGAATTCGGCTACGTCGTCGAATGTTGCGACCTAGCCGAATTTGTGAATGGGGTGACGTCAGCGTCGCCGCATTTACATACAAATATCTCCTTAACCGTGTAGGTTAAGGAGATATTTCATGCACCTACAGGTAAGCCTTAATCTAGGCTTACCTGTAGGTCTTTGTTTAAAAAGTGGGTTTACAACCACTTTAATACAAATACTGGAACAGATAGAGAAATCTTGACTCCGAGGCTTCCTGTAACCTAACACTACCTAGCTATATACCCCACAGTTCTTTTAGCATAGAGGATTTTTTTATTTTCCTCACAGTCTCTTTGCTAAGTAAAAAACCAAACAGGACAGTCACTATAATTGATCACCAGTAAAACCGGGGATCGGGCAGAGTCAGGTTTTTCCCTTGCTTATCCAAAGTGGTGATAAAGTAGACAACGTTGTCCTTTCCAGGCCTGCAGATGACCACCTTGTCAGCATCAATGTGTCTACCATAGTTCCAATGCAATCGGCACCCATTGAAACGATCATCCATAGTAGAGGAATAGCCTGCTCTCCTAAAAAGGTTTTGGTACGCATAGATAGTCCCAAACAGCCTCACTGTACCACTGCTCTCTGTTAAGTTCAATTTCCTGCATGATCTCCTTGGGAACGTAAGGAAACTCCAGTCCATATTCTGTGGCTACCCTTTTATTTAGCAATCTTTGTAATCGGGCAAGCCTTGGCAAAGCTCTGGTACTTCCTTGTCCAGGGGGTACACATGTAGAACGAAGCCCTGAAACTCCACCCCAGCTACAGCTCCCCGATCACCTGCAAAAAAAAAGCCAGCGCATACCATATGGTCTGGAGCACTGGGGGTGGAAGAGGTGAGGGAGCTGGGAATGAGAAACGGGGGATGGGGGGGGGAGAGACAGAGAGAGAGAGAGGGCTCTGCAGAGACTGAACTGTGAAAGTGTGTGGGAGGATTTCAGCATGGAGAAGAACTGGGAAAATGTATGTGTGGAGGGGCAGAGAGGAGGGCTTTGAAAGTGGTGGGGGGGGGGATTTGTGCAGAAAGAAGGGCTGGGAAAGTGGGGGGGATTTGTGCAGAGAGGAGAGCTGGGAAAGTGGGAGGATTTGTGCGGAGAGGAGGGCTGGGAAAGTGGGGGGGTTTGTGCAGAGAGGAGAGCTGGGAAAGTGGGGGGGATTTGTGCGGAGAGGAGGGCTGGGAAAGTGGTGGGGGGATTTGTGCGGAGAGGAGGGCTGGGAAAGTGGCAGGGGGATTTGTGCAGAAAGGAGGGCTGGGAAAGTGGGGGGATTTATACGGAGAGGAGGGCTGTGAAAGTGGGGGGGGGATTTGTGCAGAAAGGAGGGCTGGGAAAGTGGGGAGGATTTGTGCAGAGAGGAGGGCTGGGAAAGTGGGGGGGATTTGTGCGGAGAGGAGGGCTGGGAAAGTGGTGAGGGGATTGTGCAGAGAGGAGGGCTGGGAAAGTGGGGGGGGGGGAATTTGTGCAGAAAGGAGAGCTGGAAAAGTGGGGGGGATTTGTGCAAAGAGGAGGGCTGGGAAAGTGGTGGGGGGATTTGTGCAGAGAGGAGGGCTGGGAAAGTGGGGGGGATTTGTGCAGAGAGGAGAGCTGGGAAAGTGGGGGGGGGTTTGTGCGGAGAGGAGGGCTGGGAAAGTGGGGGGGATTTGTGCAGAGAGGAGGGCTGGGAAAGTGGTGGGGGGATTTGTGCGGAGAGGAGGGCTGGGAAAGTGGGGGGGGGATTTGTGCGGAGAAGAGGGCTGGTAAAGTGGGGGGGATTTGTGCGGAGAGGAGGGCTGGGAAAGTGGTGGGGGGATTTGTTCGGAGAGGAGAGTGGGGGGATTTGTGCAAAGCAGGAGCTGGGAAAGTGGAGGGGGTGGAAAATTATCCAGAGAGGAGAAGTGGGAAGGGGGGGGGCGGGCTTTGTACAGAGGTAAGAGCTGCAGGGGGCAGAAGGCAGGTTGTGCAAAATGAGAGCTGTGGAGAATGGGGCAGGCTGTGCAGAGGTGAGAGCTGTAGGGGAAGCTGGAGGTGCAGAGGTGAAACATGAGAGGTGGCAAAGGTGAGAGCTGTGCATTGGGGTAAGCTTTAGATGGGGGTGCAGAAGGGAAGCAAAGATAATATGGTAGGGAGTGCAGAGTGGAGCTGTGGACATGGGAAAGAAGAGGGGAGCTGTGGATGAGGGTTGCAGCGGTTAGGTGTGGATGGGGGACACAGAAGTAAGCAAAGAGATAAGCAGAAGTGAGTATTTGATGGCTACTTTTGGGGGGGGTACTTGAGGGGGAAGACCAGGGATATTTGCTGGGGGACAGTAAAGCATACAGAGTTAATGACTAAAGCCCTGTACACACGATCATATTTCCTATGGATTCTAATCCAATGGATTTTTCCATCAGAAATCCGATGAAGCTGACTTCCATCAGTCTTGCCTACACACCATCAGTCAAAAATCTGACCGTCCCAAACGCCGTGACGTAAAACACTCTGACAAACCGAGAAAAATTAAGTTCAATGCTTCTGAGCATACGTCGACTTAATTCTGAGCGTGTGTGGGTTTTTTGTCCGATGGAGTTCCACACAGACGATCGGAATTTGCTATCGTTTTTTTCCCATCGGATAAATTTAAAACATGTTCTATTTTTTCTCACCGATGGAAAAAAGACCGATGGGGCCCACACACGATCGGTTTGTCCGATGAAAAAAGTCCATCGGACTGTTTTCATCGGTAAAACCGATCGTGTGTACAGGGCTTAGGAGTATGTAATGTATGGTAATTCTTATTAATGCTGTACTCTGTACAACGGGTTTTGCGTTACATACTCCTGCACTTTGTATGCTGGACTGCATATGACATATGCTTTATCACTGTTCTCTTTGTGCTGGGCTGTATGTAATATATTGCTGACCCCTGCCCTCTGTAAACAGGTGTATATGCTCCATATTTCTGAGAACATGGGACGCTTCGCATTGAATGTAAGTACTATCCTGTTGGCTGTTTTTTTTTTTTCTGTGCCTTGTGTGATATGCTGCTCACAACGGCACAATACACACTCCTGAGCCCTGTGTGTTATGAAGTCCTGAGTCCTGTAATTTGTGTGTTACACATTCCTGAACCATTCGGCTTGTGTGATACACAGTTCTAATGCCCCATACACACGATCATTTTTCATGCCATTTTTTAAACCAACGTTTTTCTTGTCGTTTTTTTTCATGTTTCCTCTCAAGCCTGTCTTGCGTACACACGATCATTAAAAAAACCGCTCGAGCAAAGCGCAGTGACGTACAGCACGTACGACGGCACTATAAAGGGGAAGTTCCGTTCGAAGGGCGCCACCCTTCATGTTAGTAAAGTTTGTTGAGCGACGATTCGCGCTTTTCAGCCTCGTGCTTTTCAGTCCGTTACTGTGTGATGAATGTGCTATCTCCATTACGAACGCTAGTTTTACCAGAACGAGCGCTCCCGTCTCATACTTGATTCTGAGCATGCGCGTTTTTTTTCACGTCGTTAAAGCATACACACTATCGTTTTTCACGTCGTTAAAAAAAATGACATGAAAAACGACGTGAAAAAATAGAGCATGTTCGAAATTTTTAATGGCCGTTTTTCACGTCGTTAAAAATGCTCTGGAGCATACACACGATCGGTTTTAATGCCCATTTTTAAAAATGGCATTTTTAACGGCATGAAAAACGATCGTGTGTATGGGGCATAAGCCTTTACTTGTTACAATTATTTGGCGCTGCTGTACTTCTCTCCTCTAAGGAAAGTGTGTCTGGGGGTGGGGTTTAGCTGTGGTTGGGGGCGGGGTTTGGGTGTGGTTGGGGGCGGGGTTTGGGTGTGGTTGGGGGCGGGGATTTGGGCAGGGAGGGTGAGTTCCTGCACCTATTTTCTGAGAAAAAAAGCCCTGTGGAAAAGTAATGTTTGTGCATGTCCAAATGTGTCTATTGCCCAATTAACTAAAACAGTTACAATTATCTGGTAATGAAAAATATGCAAAAAATATTATGGTAAGTCAGTAACACATCATTACAAGAGAAAAAAATATTTAAAAAAAGAAGGTTGTAACTATCTCCAAAAGCAGATGTGAACAAGGCAAATTGTATGATTAACAGGAATGCCTTATATTGTTCTCCTTCATAATACACCAACATATAGATGCATTTATGGTCATCGCTTAAAGTACACCCATGGGCATATTACAACAGCAGCCACTTACACTGCCAAGGGAAAGTTAAAAGCCTTTTTCGAATTGCCTATAAGAATAAAAACTTCAGTTGCTTTTCTATAATCATAATTGTGTACTTTTCATTGCTTCAGACTGCTGGTCCTTTACAGAAATGGAGCTAGTGATGAGCAGGACTATCTGATGTAGATGAGGTACAGCATGGTGCGGCGACAATAATTCACACAGTCAGGTGCAATAATAAACTTATATTGAAGTGTAGCTTCCTGCTCCCAATGAGTGGGCGCTATATGTTGAAACTATAGTTGTCTGGGCATTAGTTTGGCCCAGAGAGATTGTATTCAAATTGTGGCGCTGTTTCAGTTCAGCTGGTTGCATGATTTTCCCCCCAGCGGTGGGTGTCGCTGCCAAGTCTGTGGCAGAGACTATCTTTGATTGAGCTTTGTGCCGGTTGCTAGGCCGGTGAGAGTGGGCCTATCCGGTGGTTGCTGAGTCCAGCTTGGAGACAGTTGCTCCTCTGGACCTAGGACATTTCCGTGATTGACAAGTAAGATACCTGAGTCCTCCCCATTCCTCTACCCCTCTGTTGGAAAGTTTATTCAATAAAACCCTTGAAAGAGACTTTGTGTTGGTACAGATATTTCTTCCGGATAAACTCTTCAAGGAGAACCCCTGAGCCGAACATTTGGAACAGTAAGGTAACGTGTAGACCCAAAACTAAACCAGCAGCTCCTACGGGGGTACCGCTACACTTAGGGGCTCGTCCGGGATTTTCCGTTACCCCTCGCAACTAAACAGACTGTTCATTTGGGACCTATCCACAGAGGGAGAAGGACTGTGCTTAAATGGGGAGAAACTTGCAATCACTTCTGGACCGCGTGGGCCGTGGGCGGAGTCAAGGAAAAAAAAAGCCTGCGAGCTACGTGCTAAAGAGAGCAAGTGGGAGGAGTTCCCGCTTGTTTGCCACGTGGGACGCCGCATGTGTGTCCAAAACCTTGAGAGACAGAGCATCGCCATGTCTTCATTGCTGTCGTTGCAGTCTAGCTCTGGGCCCAGGATGCTTCCTGTGGGTGCCACTACAAGTACCATGCTGCCCGGAACTGTGCTAATGGACACTGGCATTCGATTGAAGCCGCATGGGCAGTTCATGCTTTATACAGTCGGTGATGTGAGGCGCTGGGTATACTGTGTAACAGGTGTAATGGACTGGCTATGCATCCCCATCCTTTTGTTCGATGCCTACGATGCGGGGAGTACCTGTTTTTAGTGGAGCAACCAATTGTGCCACCCTGCGCTTACAAAGTGGACTGGGTCACAGACAACGTGACAGAAGAAGCTGCTGCCTTTGACCAGATTGTCCGGTCTATGCCTGCCACATCCGCTACAACAGCCATTCCGGAGGGAGCTGGTGCTGTTATCACTGTGAGTGAGTCACCGGCGGACACCGCTACTACTGTTACTTCCACGGTATCCCCCTTCGCTGCACCTATCTTCGCTAAGCCTGTCCAGAAGAAGGTGGGATACGTGAAGGCCTCCCGCGGCCGCAGTAGAGGCCAACTCCAGAAATTGCCGGAACCGGACCCCGAGAGAGGTGATACCCCCGGGAGGTCCACGTCAGGAACCGGTAAGATATCTGGGGAACAAGTACCTGGGACTGTACATACATATTTACCGGCAGAAGAGTGGGAGGACTCTGAGTTAGACGCTCTGTCGGATATTGGAGATGATGACTTGTTTGAGACCAGGTCTCACAAACTGTTATGGAGCAACATGGAAGATGTTGCCTCGATACATAGTTTTTCGGAATTGACAGCCATGGATTCCGGGGAGACAACACCTAGAGTGGAAGCCCCGCTTGTTACAAGTGTAATCCTGCCCAAAGTTACGAATGCATATGGGCCAGGAAAACTGTCTGTGAATTCTATGATACTCAAGTCTCCAGTCTCTTGCATATCTCCAGTAGGGATGAGCTTCGTGTTCGAGTCGAACATACGTTCGACTCGAACATCGGCTGTTCGATCGTTCGACGAAGATCGAACGATTTGGGCCGTTCGCGCCAAATTCGAGTGACGCGAACGGCCCACAATGCACTACGCCATCGCAGTGTCATCCAGGCGCTGTGATTGGCCAAGCATGCACTGTGACCCCGCATGCTTGGCCAATCACAGCGCCGGCAGCGAGGAGAGCAATGATTGGCCACAGGCAGGATGCCTGTGGCCAATTATTGCTGAGGGTGTTTAGTACACGCCCCACACTATAAAAGGCCGCCAGCACGGCGGCCTAGTGTAGTGTGTTCCGGAGCAGGGATAGAGCAGCATAGGCAGGGACAGTGACTGTTATTTCTTTCTTGCTTAACCTGGATTCCTTTAGTTTAGGGAAAGAGAAGGATAGGTAGGGAGAGTGTCAGTGTGTTTTGTGCTTGTGCTATAGTGTGCTTAAAAAAAACATTTATTCTAGGGACAGAAAACTGTAGGTAGGGACAGTGTCAGTTTCTTTCACTCTGCAAGTCCTTGTTTCCAGGGACCTGGAAGGACAGTGAGTGAATTGTCCTTGTGCTATATTGTGCTTAAAAAAACATTTATTCTAGGGACAGAAAACTGTAGGTAGGGAGAGTGTCAGTTTCTTTCACTCTGCAAGTCCTTGTTTCCAGGGACCTGTAAGGACAGTGAGTGAATTGTCCTTGTGCTATATTGTGATTAAAAAAAACATTTTTTCTAGGGACAGAAAACTGTAGGTAGGGAGAGTGTTTTTTTTCTTTCACTCTGCAAGTCCTTGTTTCCAGGGACCTGGAAGGACAGTGAGTGAATTGTCCTTGTGCTATATTGTGCTTAAAAAAAACATTTTTTCTAGGGACAGAAAACTGTAGGTAGGGAGAGTGTTTTTTTTCTTTCACTCTGCAAGTCCTTGTTTCCAGGGACCTGGAAGGACAGTGAGTGAATTGTCCTTGTGCTATATTGTGCTTAAAAAAAAACATTTTTTCTAGGGACAGAAAACTGTAGGTAGGGAGAGTGTTTTTTTTCTTTCACTCTGCAAGTCCTTGTTTCCAGGGACCTCTAAGGACAGTGAGTGAATTGTCCTTGTGCTATATTGTGCTTAAAAAAAACATTTATTCTAGGGACAGAAAACTGTAGGTAGGGAGAGTGTCAGTTTATTTCACTCTGCAAGTCCTTGTTTCCAGGGACCTGGAAGGACAGTGAGTGAATTGTCCTTGTGCTATATTGTGATTAAAAAAACATTTTTTCTAGGGACAGAAAACTGTAGGTAGGGAGAGTGTTTTTTTTCTTTCACTCTGCAAGTCCTTGTTTCCAGGGACCTGTAAGGACAGTGAGTGAATTGTCCTTGTGCTATATTGTGATTAAAAAAAACATTTTTTCTAGGGACAGAAAACTGTAGGTAGGGAGAGTGTTTTTTTTCTTTCACTCTGCAAGTCCTTGTTTCCAGGGACCTGTAAGGACAGTGAGTGAATTGTCCTTGTGCTATATTGTGCTTAAAAAAAACATTTATTCTAGGGACAGAAAACTGTAGGTAGGGAGAGTGTCAGTTTATTTCACTCTGCAAGTCCTTGTTTCCAGGGACCTGGAAGGACAGTGAGTGAATTGTCCTTGTGCTATATTGTGATTAAAAAAAACATTTTTTCTAGGGACAGAAAACTGTAGGTAGGGAGAGTGTCAGTTTATTTCACTCTGCAAGTCCTTGTTTCCAGGGACCTGTAAGGACAGTGAGTGAATTGTCCTTGTGCTATATTGTGATTAAAAAAAATTTTTTTTCTAGGGACAGAAAACTGTAGGTAGGGAGAGTGTTTTTTTTCTTTCACTCTGCAAGTCCTTGTTTCCAGGGACCTGTAAGGACAGTGAGTGAATTGTCCTTGTGCTATATTGTGATTAAAAAAAACATTTTTTCTAGGGACAGAAAACTGTAGGTAGGGAGAGTGTTTTTTTTCTTTCACTCTGCAAGTCCTTGTTTCCAGGGACCTGTAAGGACAGTGAGTGAATTGTCCTTGTGCTATATTGTGCTTAAAAAAAACATTTATTCTAGGGACAGAAAACTGTAGGTAGGGAGAGTGTCAGTTTATTTCACTCTGCAAGTCCTTGTTTCCAGGGACCTGTAAGGACAGTGAGTGAATTGTCCTTGTGCTATATTGTGATTAAAAAAAACATTTTTTCTAGGGACAGAAAACTGTAGGTAGGGAGAGTGTTTTTTTTCTTTCACTCTGCAAGTCCTTGTTTCCAGGGACCTGTAAGGACAGTGAGTGAATTGTTCTTGTGCTATATTGTGATTAAAAAAAACATTTTTTCTAGGGACAGAAAACTGTAGGTAGGGAGAGTGTTTTTTTTCTTTCACTCTGCAAGTCCTTGTTTCCAGGGACCTGTAAGGACAGTGAGTGAATTGTCCTTGTGCTATATTGTGATTAAAAAAAACATTTTTTCTAGGGACAGAAAACTGTAGGTAGGGAGAGTGTTTTTTTTCTTTCACTCTGCAAGTCCTTGTTTCCAGGGACCTGTAAGGACAGTGAGTGAATTGTCCTTGTGCTATATTGTGATTAAAAAAAACATTTTTTCTAGGGACAGAAAACTGTAGGTAGGGAGAGTGTTTTTTTTCTTTCACTCTGCAAGTCCTTGTTTCCAGGGACCTGTAAGGACAGTGAGTGAATTGTCCTTGTGCTATATTGTGCTTAAAAAAAACATTTATTCTAGGGACAGAAAACTGTAGGTAGGGAGAGTGTCAGTTTATTTCACTCTGCAAGTCCTTGTTTCCAGGGACCTGTAAGGACAGTGAGTGAATTGTTCTTGTGCTATATTGTGATTAAAAAAAACATTTTTTCTAGGGACAGAAAACTGTAGGTAGGGAGAGTGTTTTTTTTCTTTCACTCTGCAAGTCCTTGTTTCCAGGGACCTGTAAGGACAGTGAGTGAATTGTCCTTGTGCTATATTGTGCTTAAAAAAAATATTTTTTCTAGGGACAGAAAACTGTAGGTAGGGAGAGTGTCAGTTTCTTTCACTGTGAAAGTCCTTGTTTCAAGGGACAGAGAAGGACACCTGAAGGTAGCCCTTATTGCTTTTTTCCCATCTCCCTGCAGGCCATCTATTAGAATGTCTGGAAGGCAAACAAGGAGAGGCAGACAGTCAGGAGGCAATAAAAGAGGGCAAGCAGGCTCTGTGTCTGGGGGCAACAGTGCTGGTCGTGGACGCGGTGCATTGTCATCAGCACATGGCCATGGGACACGCTTGTCCTTCTTTTCGGCAGCTGGACATGTTGAGCCACATCATGCCGAAGACTTGGTAGAGTGGATGACCAAGCCCTCCTCCTCCTCCTCATCCTCTCTCACCCAGGCTCAGGGTACTGGAAAAGCAGCTGCCAAAGCGTCGTCTTCCCTGGTATCAATGTCAGACAAATCATCAGTCACTCCTTCCCTAGACCCACCATGTCCTCCTCCTGAGGAGTCCCCCGAACTGTTTCAGCACAGTGTTGGGTACATGCTCCAGGAGGATGCCCAGCGTTTCGAAGGGTCTGATGATGAAACCCAGCTAGAGGAAGGCAGTAGCGTGAGAGCAGACAGAGGGGATGCTCAAGAAGGACACCAATCTGGCAGTCATGTTCCAGCAGCTGCAGCATACTGCCAGATTGGCTCCAGTGATGAGGAGGGAGGGGATGATGAGGTCACTGACTCCACGTGGGTGCCTAATAGGAGAGAGGAGGAGGAGGAGGATGAGGAGGAGGCACATCTCCAACGAGGCAGGATGCCCTTTGGTGGCCAGCGTAAGGGCAGTACACCGACGGAATCACACCGCAGAGCTCCGCCTGTGCAGGGCGCTGCCTCTGCCCGTCATTCAAAAAGTTCTTTGGTGTGGGCCTTTTTTGAGGCTAGTGCATCAGATCGCACAGCTGCTGTTTGCAACATATGTCTCAAGCGTATATCGCGTGGCCAAAACATCAGCCGCTTGGGTACCACATGCCTGACCAGACATATGTTGACCTGCCATGCAGCTCGTTGGCAAGCCTACCTCAAAGACCTACACCAAAGAACAAAGCGGACCTCTCCTTGCACCGCATCAGCTGGGATCTCCAACCCCACTATAACTTCAGTCCTCTCTGAAACATGCACTGAGAGGAATGAAGGTGTAGAATTAGGTGTGTCACAGCCAAGTACTTGCGCCCACTCTGCTAGCAGTACACCGACGTCCGATTCTAGCAGGCAAATTTCCCTGCCCCAGCTGCTGGACCGTCGAAAGAAGTTCACTCCCAGCCATCCACATGCCCAGCGGTTGAATGCTAGCTTGGCTAAATTGCTAGCGCTTCAACTGCTGCCTTTTCAGTTGGTAGACTCGGCCCCCTTCCGTGAGTTTGTGCAATGTGCGGTTCCTCAGTGGCAGGTTCCCAAACGCCACTTTTTCTCACGGAAGGCTATTCCGGCTCTCTACCGGCATGTGGAAGGCAATGTCTTGGCCTCGCTGGACAGGGCGGTCAGCGGTAAGGTGCATATTACCGCTGACTCATGGTCCAGCAGGCATGGACAGGGACGTTACCTTTCTTTCACGGCCCATTGGGTCACTCTTTTGGCAGCTGGGAAGGATTCAGGACAAGGTGCAGTAGTGTTGGAGGTTGTCCCACCGCCACGCCTCCAAAATGCTACTACTGGTTGTGACACACCTCTCTCCTCCACCCCCTCCTCTTCTTCTTCCTCCATGGCCTCTTCCTGTGGTTTGTCCTATGAACCAGCGGTGCTCCGTAGCCGTTCACGGGGCTACGCAAGTACGCAGGCAAAAAGATGCCATGCCGTGCTTGCGCTGGTGTGTTTGGGGGACAGAAGCCACACTGGGGCAGAGGTCCTGTCTGCTCTGCAGGGCCAGGCCGAGAGGTGGTTGACGCCACGCCAGCTTAAGCCAGGAATGGTGGTTTGCGACAATGGCACCAACCTCCTCTCCGCCCTCCGACAGGGACAACTGACCCATGTGCCCTGTGTGGCTCACGTCCTTAACCTGGTGGTGCAGCGCTTCTTGGGCAGGTACCCGGGCTTACAGGATGTCCTGAGGCAGGCCAGGAAAGTCTGTGTGCATTTCCGCAGATCTTATAATGCCAGTGCTCGCCTGGCTGAGCTGCAAAAGGAGTTGAACCTGCCCAAGAACCGCCTTATATGTGACATGCCCACCAGGTGGAACTCAACGTTGGCCATGCTGCAGCGGCTGCACACGCAGCAGAGGGCCATCAATGAGTACCTGTGCGACTACGGCACCAGGACAGGGTCAGGGGAGCTTGGTTTTTTTTCTCCACGCCAGTGGGGCATGATCAGGGATGCATGCACTGTCCTGGCACCATTTGAGGAGGCCACGAGGATGGTGAGCAGTGACAGTGCATGCATCAGTGACACTGTACCTCTTGTCCACCTGTTGGAGCACACGCTGCGTGGAATAATGGACAGGGCACTTGAGGCAGAACAGAGGCAGGAAGAGGAGGACTTCCTTGCCTCTCAAGGCCCCCTTTACCCAGACAGTGTTCCTTCTGTCCCACCCATCGCACAGGAAGAGGAGGAGGAGGAGGAGGAGGAGGAGGAGGATTGTGTCAGCATGGAGGTGGAGGCTGGCACTCAGCATCATCAGCAGCAGTCTTTTAGGGATGATTTACAGTCCCAAGAAACCAGTGGACTTGTACGTGGCTGGGAGGAGGTGGCTGCGGATCATGTCGTCCTTAGTGACCCAGAGGACTCCGGAGCGAATGCCTCAGCAAACCTACGCTGCATGGCCTCCCTGATCCTGCAAAGTCTGCGGAAGGATCCTCGTATTCTTCGGATCAAGGAGAGGGACCATGACTGGCTGGCCACTCTCCTTGATCCACGGTACAAGGGTAAGGTTGCGGACCTTATGTTACCGTCGCAGAGGGAGCAGAGGATGAGACAACTCCGGGAGGCCTTGCAGAAAGGTCTGTGCAACGCGTTCCCAGAGACTGGGAGGTTGCAAACTCCTGGTCCTGGACAACGAGTTGCTGAGGCTTCGGCCAGTCAAAGAAGGAGCGGTGGGGAAGGTGGCCGTCTGACCGATGCGTTCAGACAATTCTTTAGTCCGCAGCCCCAAAGTATGATCGGTTCCAGCAACCATCGCCAGCGTCTGATAAACATGGTGCAGGAATATCTAGGGGCAAGGTCAGACTTGGACACCTTCCCCACCGAAAATCCTCTGGCTTACTGGGTCTTGAGGATGGATCACTGGCCAGAGCTTGCACAGTATGCAATTGAGCTACTGGCCTGTCCTGCATCCAGCGTTCTTTCGGAACGCACATTCAGTGCTGCTGGAGGATTTGTCACGGATCACAGGGTGCGCCTGTCCACCGACTCGGTTGATCGACTGACTTTCATCAAGATGAACCAGTCTTGGATCACCACCAGCTACCACACACCTGATGCTGATATAACAGACTAATTGATTTTAACATGTCACATCCCTTCAAGACTGATGCTGATGCTGAGTGCCTGTGCTGTTATGTTGACTGGCTATCCTCCTCCTCCGAGTCCTCAATGATACGATTGATGATGATAGCTTGTAAGATCATTTTTGTTTATGGGTGCCGCCACCAGTGCCTAACACCCAATTTTTCAGCCCCTGTTTAACAGGGGCGTGTAATTACAATTTTTGAAGCAATACTTTGCAACAGGGCTCATTGCTGTGCTCCAAGTACAGTATCTGTGAGGAGTTGCAGTGTTGTGCCACCAGTGCCTAAGGCCCAATTTTTCAGCCCCTGTTTAACAGGGGCGTGTCATTACAATTTTTGAAGCAATACTTTGCAACAGGGCTCATTGCTGTGCTCCAAGTACAGTATCTGTGAGGAGTTGCAGTGTTGTGCCACCAGTGCCTAAGGCCCAATTTTTCAGCCCCTGTTTAACAGGGGCGTGTCATTACAATTTTTGAAGCAATACTTTGCAACAGGGCTCATTGCTGTGCTCCAAGTACAGTATCTGTGAGGGGTTGCAGTGTTGTGCCACCAGTGCCTAAGGCCCAATTTTTCAGCCCCTGTTCAACAGGGGCATGTAATTACAATTCTTGATCTAATAATTCACAGCAGGGCCCATTGCTGCACCCACCAAGAGTAACTGTCAGGGCTTACAGTGTTGTGGCACCAGCACCACCATCAAAGGCCCAATTTTTACTACCACTGTTCAACAATTATATGTAATTAAAATTCCTGATATAATAGTTGACAGCAGGGCGTTCCAGCACCAACCAAGAGTAACTGTGAGTGCTTACAGTGTTGTGCCAACACCAACAACTAAGGGGCCTATTTCTGCAGAGTATATACGGCAGGTCCCTACTTTCAAACATCCAACTTACAAACGACTCCTACTTGCAAACGCAAGAAGACAACAGGAAGTGAGAGGAAATCTACCACTAGGAAGGAAAATTCTCTCCTGTAAGAATAAATATGGGAGAAAGGTGTCTCCTCTGTACTGATGCTTTATCAGCAATCCTTGTTTCAAGAAAAACACCACATTTCAAAAAGAGTTGTCATTGGGACGGAAAGTGAGGTGAAATGTTCTGAACAGGGGCACAGACAGCAAAACAAATGTTACAGGGGTGATAACCCTTACCTATGTTTTCCAAAAAGTTTAAAAATAGATTTTTGGTCTGGAGCTACACTTCAACAATGTACCTGTTCAAAATTACAAACAGATTCTACATAAGAACAAACCTACAGTCCCTGTCTTGTATGCACCGCCTGTATAGGGCTGTTCAGAGTATATAGGGCCTTTTTTATTTTATGTGCGGGGTTCCCCTTAATATCCATACAAGACCCAAAGGGGCTGGTAATGGGCTGGGGTAGGGGGGGGGTCATGGGGTAGCTATGCCATTTTTCTTAAAGAATTTCATCCATATTACCGGGACCAGACATTACATTAAAGCCGCAAGCAGTTTTAAATGGCTTTTTTTTCCTTTAGAAGTGTCATTTTGTGCAGGGACAGTTCTAAACACGGGAAACACGTGGCACTTCACAGGCATACTTTAGACACCCCCCAGGTACGATATTTAAAGGAATATTTGACTTTTCTTTTTTCACTTTATGCATCATTAAAATGACTGCTCCCAAAAAACTGCCGTTTTTAAAACTTCTTTTTGCATTGATACATGTCCCCTGGTGCAGAACCCGGGTTCCCAAACCCTTTTTAGGACAATAACATGCATAATAGTTGTTATAATTAGCACTTTAGAATTCGAACGTTCGCATCCATTGTATTTAATAGGGTTCTAATGTTCGTTCGAACTTTCGGTCCGTTCGCGGGTTCTGGTGCGAACCGAACCCGGGGATGTTCGGCTCATCACTAATCTCCAGGATATGGAAGTTACCATTCATTACCTAGGCTTGCCTGGTCACAGAGATTGCTTAACAAACGGGTAGCCACTGAGTGTGGACTCGAGTTTCCCTATGTTCCCAGGGAAATTATGCAAAAGATTGAGGCTCACAGAGAGGAATGGTACCATGAAGCTGTGTGGAACTATCTAGAGGTACCTAAACCGTTTCGGAAGATAGGCCATTCTTTCACTATGTATGAACGTTTTAAAGGATGTCTACTACATTGGAGCTATGGTCGGCACATCTATGCTGACAAATAGGGATGAGCTTCGAGTTCGAGTCGAACTTATGTTCGACTCGAACATTGCCTGTTCGCCCGTTCGCCGAACAGCGAACAAATTGGGGTGTTCGCGGCAAATTCGAAAAGTCTATGGGAGAAATCTAAAGTGCTAATTATAAAGGCTTATATGCAAGTTATTGTCCTAAAAAGTGTTTGGGGACCCGGGTCCTGCCCCAGGGGACATGTATCAATGCAAAAAGAAGTTTTAAAAACGGCCGTTTTTTCGGGAGCAGTGATTTTAATAATGCTTAAAATGAAAAAATAAAAGTGAAATATTCCTTTAAATTTCGTACCTGGGGGGTGTGTATGATATGCATGTGAAGTGGCGCATGTTTCCCGTGCTTAGAACTGTCCCTGCAAAAAATGTCATTTTTGAAAGAAAAAAATGCATTTAAAACTGACTCGCGGCTATTAATGAATTGTCGGCTCCCGGCAATACATACAAAAGTCATTGATAAAAAAAAAAAAAAAAGCGTGGGGGTTCCCCAGAATTCAATTACCAGGCCCTTCAGGTTTAAATGCATTTTTTTCTTTCAAAAATGACATTTTTTGCAGGGACAGTTCTAAGCACGGGAAACATGCGCCACTTCACATGCATATCATACACACCCCCCAGGTACGAAATTTAAAGGAATATTTCACTTTTATTTTTTCATTTTAAGCATTATTAAAATCACTGCTCCCGAAAAAATGGCCGTTTTTAAAACTTCTTTTTGCATTGATACATGTCCCATGGGGCAGGACCCAGGTCCCCAAACACTTTTTAGGACAATAACTTGCATATTAGCCTTTATAATTAACACTTTAGATTTCGAACGTTCGAGTCCATTGTATTTAATAGGGTTCTAAAGTTTACACAAACATTTTGTCTGTTTGCAGGTTCTGGTGCGAACCGAACAGGGGGGTGTTCGGCTCATCCCTGCTGACAAAGTGGTTATCTGCCAACCTGGAAGGGACGACCATATTTACTTCATCACTACTGTGGACAAGCAGGGGAGAACACTGACTCTGCCGGATCCTCACTTTTACTGGTGATCAATTATAGTGTCTGTTCCATTTTGTCACTTTGAAAAAAAAAGAGAAGAAGATTTTTGTTTTATTTATTTTCTTTTTTGAAGGACTTGGGGTAACTAGCTAGTTAGTGCTAGAACATTAGAAACTTTGAGTCAAGATTCCTTTACCGGGTCCAGTATCTCAAACGGGACTCTGTTGTGTTGCTCTCCGACCACTAGGTGGCGGAGGTTTGCTCAGTCAGCAGAAACTGAACTTTTCTGCACTTAGTTGCTCACCTAAAGAAAGAGTAATATATATGGGAAAGAACGTTTTATTTCCCCAAGAAGTAAGGCTTTGCTTCCATTGTACAGGTGCCCTGGATCTTTTTCCAAACTACTGCAAAGTTGGATGGGTTAGATCAGTGTTTCTCAACTCCAGTCCTCAAGGCGCCCCAACAGATCATGTTTTCAGGATTTCCTTCAGATTAAATAGCTGTGGTAGTTACTAAGGAAGTGAAACTGATCAAATCACCTGTGCAAAATAATGGAAAGCCTGAAAACATGACCTGTTGGGGCGCCTTGAGGACTGGACTTGAGAAACACTGGGTTAGATAGAGAGATAGGAATACTGTAATGTATAGTAATGTGCTTATTGTGTGTATATGTGAAATGTGTATTTTCTTGTTACCTTACCCTTCCCTCCCCATCCAAGTTTTGGGACTCGGGTAGCTGACCCTCAGGATTGAGGGTCAAACTTTCCTCGACGATGAGGACATCGTCTGTTGTGGCGGGGGAAGTATGTAGCGCCCTGCTCCCAATGAGTGGGCGATATATGTTGAAATTATAGTTGTCTGGGCATTAGTTTGGCCCAGAGAGATTGTATTCAAATTCCGGCGCTGTTTCAGTTCAGCTGGTTGCATGATTTTCCCCCCCATCGGTGGGTGTCGCTGTCACCGCTTGTCAGGGTTGCAAAGGCAACAGACTGGACGTATTGGGTACCTTTTTCCCAGAAGCAGCCCAAGGGGCGTGGTGAACCCGCTGTGCATGCTGGGAGGTAGTACTTAAGGGACGGACACCATTTGGGGAGGTTGGTTCTTCGATCCTCATCTGAGGGCCCTCCTGGCCTCAGGGATGTGTTGGCAGTTCCCGCCTCGGGGCCACGTTGGCCCGAGGCCTCGCAACTGAGATGTGTCGCCTTGCCTGATAGAAGGGACCGAACAATTGAGGACTCAATTGGAGGATGTACCCGGATCCCAAAAATCTACCTCACAGTGCTGCCGGAGCGGCTGAAAGATCCTGGCACTGAGAGCTGTGTTCTTTCTGAGGGAGCTAACCCAGTGAGGTGTTATACGAGTCTGTGGCAGAGACCATTGAACAAATTCCAATACCAAGTCTGTGGCAGAGACTATCTTTGATCGAGCTTCGCGACGGTTGCTAGGCCGGTGAGAGTGGGCCTATCCAGTGGTTGCTGAGTCCAGCGTGGAGACAGTTGCTTCTCTGGACCTAGGACATTTCCGTGATGGACAAGTAAAATACCTGAGTCCTCCCCATTCCTCTACCCCTCTGTTGGAAAGTTTATTCAATAAAACCCTTAAAAGAGACTTTGTGTTGGTGCAGATATTTCTTCTGGATAAACTCTTCAAGGAGAACCCCTGAGCCGAACATTTGGAACAGTAAGGTAACGTGCAGACCCAAAACGAAACCAGCAGCTCTTACGGGGGTACCGCTACAGAAGCAATGCAGCAACAGTTCATAACATTCCTGGGGGGAACACAGTCCAACCAGGTGCACTCACGGTGACAGCAGCGTGAACAAAGTGGGTTCCAGACAGAATTACAGCATTTGTAGAAAGGAGCAGAATGAAGCTTGGCCTTGTCGTGGCCAATTAGGAAGTTGTCCAGAAGCGATGCAACCCTACACTTTCCCTCCTTGTCAGGGACCTTTCCCTATAGCTAGTACTGTCCCTAACAAATGGGTACCTTTCCCCACACTACCCACTCACATAACGTGCACCAAATCCAAGGACCAGGGTCTTAAATAGACTCTACCACACCTAAGATGGTTGCCAAAGTCACAATGGTAGCCAACATCCAATCGGATCGCTGCCTCAGTGACTCAGGAAACCATAGAGGAACCCTGTTCCTCATGATTTCCTCTCCTTCTGCATTGCCACTGTGGTTGAGCGCCACCTGCAGTGGGGACAGCAGACTGCACCTGCCTACGTGCAGATTGAAAGTCATCCCAGTTTAGGGTTTAAGCTACAGATAAACTACTATTTCCGAACACCCTTGTGCTTTATGCAAATTGGACATGTGCCATTGGCTGTTACCATCTGCGGCACCTGGAAGCTTGAAATGCTGGGCTGGGTGGGAGCTGCAGCTGATAGACAAGCTAAATATAGAGGGGACCACAGTATTTTTCACCACTTCTCCCCAACATCGTCATGTCAAGCTGTAGTCCAATTGCGGACACAGCTGATGTAACAGTGATAACGCTGCTCCGCTACTATGAAATTACATACAGCAGAGAGCTCTGCCAGGATCAATAAGTATTTAGAAAGATTTGCATAGGGGATTTAAAACAATGAAAAATACACATAGGTGGTAAATTTTTATGCTAACCACCATTTCAATTGATAATTTTTGCCTATAGATCTACTTTACTAAAGGCGGATAAATTACCAATTCAAAGCAAAACATGTACAAAATGTTACACATGAGTGAGCTTACAGTCTAAAGCCTCGTACACACGATCCAATTGTTGGCCAACCGAGCGTCTGATTTTTGTCCAAAGGGCGTGTGCCAGGAACTTGTCTTGCATACTAGCGGTACACAATTGTCAGCCAGCAAACACGAACGTAGTGACGTACTACGAGGAATTTCAGCTCTTGAGCGCCACCCTTTGGGTACCTTCTGCTAATTTCATGTTTGGTGAGCATTGATTCCGAGCATGCGTGTTTGTACTTTCGACTTTTGTGTGATGGACTTTTGTACTGACGATACGAAAATCAGACAACAGACCGTATTCCGCCGAAAATTTACTAGCCTGCCATCCAACATTTGTTGGCCGAAGGTTGGACAACAATTGTCAGAAGGAGCGTACTAACGGTCAGATTTTAGGACAACCGTCTGTCAACAGACAATCCCCTGCCAACAATCGGATCGTGTGTACGAGGCTTAAGAGATGGGTGAGTGCTAGATACAATGAGTTAAGTAGATAGCAGTAGCTGAAGGTGATTGGGAATTAGTTACTCAGATGGAGACATACCAGTAGGTGCCACCGACATTGTATATCCATCGTGATCCCATCGCGGAGATTCTCGGCGACAGGGTGCCGACATCTCGCGCTCGCTGCAATAGTGAGAAGGAGACACAACACTGTATTGAACGTGATCTGACGTGGATTCCCGCCAATACCAGGCACTGTGTTTGGTATGAATCCTGAGCGGGAACTCCACACCAAATTGTAAATAAAAAACCGGCATGGGTTCCCCTCCAGGGGCATACCAGGCCCTTCGGTCTGGTATGGATTTGAAGGGGAATCCCCTAAGCCAAAAAAACGGCGTGGGGGTCCCCCTCAAAATCCAAACCAGACCCTTATCCGAGCACGCAACCCGGCAGGCCGCAGGAAAAGAGGGGGGACGAGAGAGCGGCCCCCCTCCCTCCTGAACCGTACCAGGCCACATGCCCTCAACATGGGGGGTTTGGTGCTTTGGGGCAGGGGGGCGACCTGCGGCCCCCCCACCGCAAAGCACCCTGTCTCCATGTTGATGGGGACAAGGGCCTCGACCTGACAACCCTGGCCGTTGGTTGTCGGGGTCTGCGGGCGGGGGGCTTATCGGAATCCGGGAGCCCCCTTTAATAAGGGGGCCCCCAGATCTCGGCCCCCCACCCTATGTGAATGAGTATGGGGTACATCGTACCCCTACCCATTCACCTGGTGGAAAAAAAAATCAATAAAAAAACACACACAGGTTTTTAAAGTAATTTATTACACAGCTCCGGGGGGTCTTCTTCCGACTCCGGGGGTCTCTTCCGACTTCGGGGGTCTCTTCTTCCGACTTCGGGGGTCTTCTTCTGCTCTCCGGTGCCTTTTTCCTTCTGCCGGGCTTTTCCGCTATCTTCTTCCAGCTCTTTTGCTAGCGGAGAGGCCCGGTCTTCCCCGTCGTCTCGTCCGGCTCTCCGTTGTCCTTCTGCCGGCCCCTCCGCTATCTTCTTCCAGCTCTTTTGCTAGCGGAGAGGCCAGGTCTTCCCCGTCGTCTCATACCGCTCTCCGTTGTCCTTCTGCCGGGCTGCTCCACTATCTTCTTCCAGCTCTTTTGCTAGTGGAGGGGCCCGGTCTTCCCGTCGCCGTCTTCTTCCCTCTTCTCCTCCTCGATGTTCACTCGTCGCTTCCTCCCGCTGTAATGCTGGGTGTGCGGTCCGCAGCGATTTATATAGGCTTCTCATGATGTCACAGTCACATGCTCCCATGACGTCACAGTCACATGCTCCAGGGCCACCCCAACATGGGGACAGGGTGCTTTGGGGTGGGGGGCCGCAGGTCGCCCCCCTGCCCCAAACCCCCCATGTTGAGGGCATGTGGCCTGGTACGGTTCAGGAGGGAGGGGGGGGCCACTCTCTCGTCCCCCCTCTTTTCCTGCGGCCTGCCAGGTTGCGTGCTCGGATAAGGGTCTGGTTTGGATTTTGAGGGGGACCCCCATGCCGTTTTTTCGGCTTAGGGGATTCCCCTTCAAATCCATACCAGACCGAAGGGCCTGGTATGCTCCTGGAGGGGAACCCATGCCGGTTTTTTATTTAAAATTTGGCGTGGAGTTCCCGCTCAGGATTCATACCAAACACAGTGCCTGGTATTGGCGGAAATCCACGTCGGATCTCCGTCCACCGGCCTCAATGTCAGCAATGCGTGTCGCTCATTGCGAAAGAGAAAAACAAAATTTTTCCTTTCCCGATGACGAGACAGCTCGGCGCTGGCTCTCGCGACGGGGCTCGTAGGGTGTCAATCTCGTCACTAGAAGAGGCAAGATTGACACAAAATCGGTGGCACCTAATGTACTAAACTGCATATTGGGATGATGGGATGTTTGGATTTTTGGTTGCAATGCTCAGAACTCTCACTAGATGTCAGTGTACTTTTTACACACATATGTGGTAATGACTGGGCACTTTTGAAGAGGTCTAAGGCCCCTTTCACACTGGGGCGGTTTGCAGGCGCTATTTAGCTAAAAATAGCGCCTGCAAACCGAGCCTAAACAGCGGCTCCTTTCTCTCCAATGTGAAAGCCCTGAGGGCTTTCACACTGGAGCGGTGCGCTAGCAGGACGGTAAAAAAAGTCCTGCTAGCCGCATCTTTGGAGCGGTGAGAGGAGCGGTGTGTTTACCGCTCCTCCACTGCTCCTTCCCATTGAAATGCATGGGATACCGCGGTAATACCGCCCGCAAACCGCGGCTGTAGCCGCGGTTTGCGGGTGGTATTAACCCTTTATTGGCCGCTAGCGGTGGTTAAAACCGCACCGCTAGCGGCCGAATAGCTCAACAATCCCGACGTTATAGCGCCGCTAAAAATAGCGGCGCTATACCGCCACCGCCCCCACCGCCCCAGTGTGAAACCAGCCTAAGGGATTTGGTGATAGTCTAAAAGGAGTGGGGAAAGGATTACAAGAATGGGTCAGCTAAAAAGAACACTAGGAGCCATTTGTGGCATGTGGTTAAAAATGTGTAAGGCATTAGAATATCGTCATATGTCTAGGACTGAGTTCAGGGGTTTAGCACAGGTAACAAAAGTGTGAGTCTCGGAGAACCATCATGGTATTAGAGCAGAAGAGTGATCCCAGATCTCCTCTATCCAACCATGATGATTCACACAACAAAGATGTAGCCTTTGGGTAAAATTGTCAAACACTAATTTGTTATAAGTTTAATGCTTCTAACCAGAGGGTGAATGATGATAAAATTCATTCACTTGTGATCCAGTTTCTTTAATCTCTGGGTACTTTGTATTTCAAGACAGGTCTTCAGTGAGTAATGGCAAATTAAAAAAGGTGGGAACTTGTCACTTTTTTTTCTAATGTTTTATTAATGAATGAACTTTAGACTTAGAGAAGGTGTGATGCACCAGAAAACCTACAACAAACAGCTATAGCTAGAAGCATTTAAATTTCAAGACGGTATCCACTTTTCAAAACATATGCAATACCACTCCAGGCTGGTCTACTCTTGCCCGCAAAATACTGGGTGCACATCTATACAAACAAAATAGTGGATGACTGCACTGCAGTGAAACTCCTATACGGATACAAACCCATAAAACTGGTACAACTGGAGGAAGTAATGCAAATAAATTCTATCTAAGAAGACAATACAGAGCTCTGGATTTGCACAGTTTTAAGCCAGAGTATTTGTACTCTAAAATGCATGTCTAATGAGGGTTATGAGATCATTTAATTTCTAATAATGCCAAACTCTTTATTAGGAATTAGGAGACTGCAGTTAAAACAGCAGTGTAAAATTGATTAGCGGCAGTTTTGAAGAGCAAGACTAGGTCAAAATGTAGTAGAGACAACGTACAGGCAGGCAGCTCTTTAGGTACAAGAATTAAGAGCCCACTGATGATACAGCAGTTTCAAATTGACCAGGAGTAGACTATTTTAACCACCTCAATACAGGGCACTTACACCCCCTTCCTGCTCAGGCCACTTTTCAGCTTTCAGCACTGTCCTTTGAATGACAATTGCAGGATCATGCTACACTGTAACCAAGTGAAATTTTTATAATTTCTTCACACAAATAGAGCTTTTTAATCACTTCTGGGTTTTTTATTTCTTCACAAAAAAAGACCGAAAATTTTGAAAATATATATATATTTTTTTTATTCAGTAAATTTTGTAAATAACAAATTTTTCTCCTTCACTGATGGGCGCTGATAGGCTGCACTGATGAGGTGGCACTTATGGGCACTGATGAGGCAGCACTTATGGGCACTGATGAGGAGGCACGAATATTATTATTATTATTATTATTATTTAGGTACTTATATAGCGCTGTCAATTTACATATCGCTTTACATATACATTGTACATTCACATCGGTCCCTACCCTCAAGGAGCTTACAATCTAAGGTCCCTAACTCACATTCATATACTAGGGCTAATTTTTTTAGACAGAAGCCAATTAACCTACCAACATGTCTTTGGAGTGTGGGAGGAAACCGGAGTACCCGGAGGAAACCCACACAGGCATAGGGAGAACATGCAAACTCCAGGCAGGTAGTGTCATGGTAGGGATTCGAACCAGTGACCATTTTTACTGCTAGGCGAGAGTGCTACCCACTACACCACCGCACTTATGGGCACTGTTAGGTGGCACTGATTTTTGGCACTGATGAGCACTGATAGGCGGCACTGATGGGAACTGATAGGCGGCACATGTGGGCAGCACGGATAGGCGGCACTGATGGGCATTGATCGGTGGCATTGATGGTCAGCAGTGATGGGCATTGATGGGCAGCACTGATGGGCATTGATGGGCAGCACTGATAGCCAGCACTGACTGGCATTACTAATGGCCACTGATTGCTGGCACTTGTGGGCACTGATTTCTGGCACTTGTGGGCACTGGTGGCCACTGATTGCTGGCAGTGGTGGGCACTCATTGCTGGCAGTGGTGGGCACTTAATTGTAATCAGGGCACTGATGATCAGCGCCCTGATTACATACCTATATGTCCCCCTGTGAGGAGATGCCGCTGATCGGCCCTCCTCTAATCACACTCTGTCAGTGTGAGGTGAGGAGCACTGATTACCGGCATCTCCGTGTTTACATGTGACCGGCTGTGTTTGGACACAGTCAATTACATGGTTAAAGAGCTGCGGCACGGCTCTTTACAGAGATCGGAGTCGCGCCATGTCCCCACGGGCGCTCGAGAGGGGTCGTTCTGGTAAGCCGTCATATGACATCCACCCAGAATGAGAGCCGCACCGCGCAGCCGTCCTTTGACAGTGGGCAGGCGGCAAGTGGTTAATGAGAAAGACTAGAATAGACTGAAATGTACTAGAAACAGGAAGTACAAAGTACAAGAATGAAGATACCCCAGATGATACATTAATGTACATTTGGCAAGATACAGGACAGATTTATTGAGCAATACTAGGCCCAAATGTACCAGAGACACAGAGCACAGGCTGCTTTTTTACAACATGAATTAAGATACTGCAGACAATACAGCAGTGTAAAATTGGTCAGCAGCAGAACAGTTCTAATCACAAATAATAGACCTAACCTGTGTATGCTTAAAGTGTTACTAAACCCAGGACTATATCTGGTCTCCCATAGTACACAGAACATGGAAATACAATTATTTTAGTAAATATAAACTGCTAAATACCATTTCTCATCAGCGGTATAGAGCAGTATTGTGACTGGTTAAAGCTTGAAGGAGCAGTTTTCATTCTACTCCTTCGACTGTCCTATAAGGCTGCATGACTCCTCACCATCTGTCTGGACAGTGCTGATTGGCCCTGTGCCGTTTACATGCACCCTCCCAAGAAAAGAAAAAAAACTTCTCTAGCAAAACACAAAACTGAGCATGTGCAGAGTGACTCCAAAGGCTCTGTCTTATCAGAAGATAGATTGGGGACAGTGGAGGGGGAGGATCAGAGAAGACAGGATCAAACAGCCTTTTTACAAAATACGGATGATTAACCCCTTAGGTTCCACAGTGAGTATGACAAGCATGCCTTACTGCATATACAGACTGATTTTACTGTTGTGGGATTAGTAACACTTTAAATTGTATTTTTACTACGTGGATAGGGGAGTGCAATTAATGTGAGTGATATAATGTGAGGTGGTTTAGGTGTACACAATTCCTGCATTTTTATTTTAAAACAATGCAGCAGCATGCTGTGAGCAAAAGACAGCTCCAAATAAATGCTGTGCTTTGAGCATGCCAAATCTTAAAAGAAACTCCACTTTTTTTTTTCTCCAGTTACCTCCCCCACTGTATTAAAAAAAGGCACTTAGCCTCTTCACACTCCAGCATTGTACCTAGTCTCCTTCTTGGTCCACTGCCTACGGCCTTTTTTGGGCGGAATGACACTCGTGTCATTCTGCCAATTTCCTGTAAGCCCAGACTGTTGTTTACATACGGGTGAGAATGTAGAGGAAGCACCTATGATATCACTAGACTGAATATAAGTCCACAGGAATACACAGGTAGAGCCTGCCCCACTTTTTTTCTAAAATATAGAAACCCTGGATAAATTAATCTGAAGTTTCATTTTGTACTTTTCCCCACCCACCATGCATGTCATTGTAGTTTTTTTACAATGTACTAGTAGGTTTATCTCCCGCCTTAGTTCAGTACAATTGTATGTACCACATTACCATAGTTGCCAACAGTCACGGATTGGCCGGGACGTTCCCGGGATTCAAACCCTTTTCCCGGATTTATTTTGTCCCGGCCAATGTCCCGGCCAATCAGATTTTTCCCGTTTTCCCCGAATTTGGACGCCGCAGGCCGCCGCCGCTAGAGGTCCACGGCTGGCGGAGACAATGTCTCGGCCGGCCGCCATGTTCAAGAAGACCAAAACACGGATGTAGTACAATAGAAAATAAAGCCGCTGCGGCGCCGCCCACACCCCGCACCTCCCCGGGGGTGGGCGGCGCCGCAGCAGCTTTATCTTCTATTGTACTACATCTGTGTTTTGGCTGGCCGGCAGGCCACCCCCCCGCCCCGCCCCGCTGCAGGTCTGTCTGTAATGGAAAGGGGCGGGGGTCGGCAGCGCCACAGCTTAATTTTTTTTTTTCAGCCACACTGTCGGCTCCGCCTCTATTTTGTTCCCCTTCGGGGAAGGGGAAACAATAATGGCGGCCGAGACAGGAGACGCCTGTGGTTAAGGGGGGACTCCGCTGGGGATGCCTGTGATAAGGGGGGACTCCGCTGGGAACGCCTGTGGTAAGGGAGGACTCCGCTGGGGACGGCTGAGGTAAGGGGGGACTCCGCTGGGGACGCCTGATGTAAGGGGGGACTCCGCTGGGGAAGCCTGATGTAAGGGGGGACTCCGATGGGGACGCCTGATGTAAGGGGGGACTCCGCTGGGGACGCCTGAGGTAAGGGGGGACTCCGCTGGGGACGTCTGATGTAAGGGGGGACTCCGCTGGGGACGCCTGAGGTAAGGGGGGACTCCGCTGGGGACGCCTGAGGTAAGGGGGGACTCCGCTGGGGACACTTGATGTAAGGGGGACTCCACTGGGGACGCCTGATGTAAGGGGGGACTCCGCTGGGGACGCCTGATGTAAGGGGGGACTCCGCTGGGGACGCCTGATGTAAGGGGGGACTCCGCTGGGGACGCCTGATGTAAGGGGGGACTCTGCTGGTGACGCCTGATGTAAGGGGGACTCCTCTGGGTACACCTGATGTAAGGAAGGACTCCGCTGGGTACGCCTGAGGTAAGGAGGGACTCCTCTGGGGACGCCTGATGTAAGGAGGGACTCCGCTGGGGATGCCTGATGTAAGGAGGGACTCCTCTGGGGACACTTGATGTAAGGGGGGACTCCACTGGGGACGCCTGATGTAAGGGGGGACTCCGCTGGGGAAGCCTGATGTAAGGGGGGACTCCGATGGGGACGCCTGATGTAAGGGGGGACTCCGCTGGGGACGCCTGAGGTAAGGGGGGACTCCGCTGGGGACGTCTGATGTAAGGGGGGACTCCGCTGGGGACGCCTGAGGTAAGGGGGGACTCCGCTGGGGACGCCTGAGGTAAGGGGGGACTCCGCTGGGGACACTTGATGTAAGGGGGACTCCACTGGGGACGCCTGATGTAAGGGGGGACTCCGCTGGGGACGCCTGATGTAAGGGGGGACTCCGCTGGGGACGCCTGATGTAAGGGGGGACTCCGCTGGGGACGCCTGATGTAAGGGGGGACTCTGCTGGTGACGCCTGATGTAAGGGGGACTCCTCTGGGTACACCTGATGTAAGGAAGGACTCCGCTGGGTACGCCTGAGGTAAGGAGGGACTCCTCTGGGGACGCCTGATGTAAGGAGGGACTCCGCTGGGGATGCCTGATGTAAGGAGGGACTCCTCTGGGGACACTTGATGTAAGGGGGGACTCCACTGGGGACGCCTGATGTAAGGGGGGACTCCACTGGGGACGCCTGCATAGTTACCAACAGTCCCGAATTTCCCGGGGCAAGCACGATTTTTGGACCCTTGTCCACAAGTGTGGAGGGGGCTCTGCTGGGGAGGCACCTGATGCAAGGACGGACTGCTGGGGAGGCACCTGATGCAAGGACGGACTGCTGGGGAGGCACCTGATGCAAGGACCGACTGCTGGGGAGGCACCTGATGCAAGGACGGACTGCTGGGGAGGCCATCTGGTGGCAGGCGACGTGGCAGGTAACACGCTCAGGGCTTCCACTGATTCGGCATTATGGTGAGTTGAATGATTTCATTTTATATTACAATGTAAAAATAGAAATAATGCACTTCAATCATCCTGACACCGTAACAACCATGGTGCCGGGATGATTGAAGCGCCAACAGGTGTTTTAGAGTATCCTTATCTGCCAATTTTGTTACACATTACCATTGTGGTGTAGGATCTGGCTTCTTTCTTTCTATTTCTTTCTCTCTCTTTCTCTCACCTCGGACTCTAGCCACACCCCTTTGAATCACGCCCATTTAAACCACACCCACTATCGTGCGTAAACCACGCCCATTTTTCGCGCGCCACATTTTTCACTCCGACATGACACGCCTACAAACGAATGCCCCGCCCTCTGATTATAGCAAGGCTCCGCCTCAATACAAAAAAAGTGTCTTAGATGTTTTTTTTGCAATGTTGGCAACTATGCATTACATATAGAGGGAAAAGAGCAGTGTATGCATGTTGTGTATGCTTGTGTGAGTGATTGGTGCCTACTGTTATATTCGTACAACCAATACAGAAAATAAATAAGTATTTAAGAATACTGCAGGAAAAAGTTATGTATGTTTTTCTTCAATAAGACCCGGGGGGCTTTGGGTTGTGGAGTTCAGGATGCTAAAGTTTCACTTTAAAAAGATAACATAAGATAAAAAAACAATATACCCACAAAAGAAATAAAAATCTCAAAATACCAACCCCCTAAAAGAAAAACACTTTTTTTTATATATATAGGAAAGCCTTGCAGCAAAATGCTAAGTTTGCAATGGACTGGACAGCAGCTAAAAGTGGCAGCTCAGCTGTCCTCAAATTAAGCAATAACTAAAATTTAAGACAAAACAGACTCATTAATACCAACAAAAGATTAAGAGGGGGTGATTGGCCAAAGAGATAGCAATCAGAATGAAATCACAGTTTTGTAGCTGATCCTGATCTCTCCCTATGCAGTGTGTCATCTTTTCCAATGCTTTCTCTACAGCAGCGTCAATACACTGACACTATGAATGCTCTTTTATAGTGAGGGGTTTGGCTTATCCAAAAGCCCATTTATTGGCTTATTGGCTTATCAAAAAAAGCCCATTATTGGCATCTTCTAAGCCTGCTGGCCATGGTTCAAAGGTCAGTGCACTATGGTTAAAAAAAATTGTCTGAGTAAGTTCGGACATAAATTTGTCTGGATCATGAGTACGGTACCATAATAGCTGCAAATTCGAACCTTATCCCTAAAAGACATACATCTGATTTGTAGCTTTTGTTGTTAATTTTCTGTTTTAAAAAAAATGCCTGTGTGGGCTATATCTATAGTGCTCTTGCAAACACACTATCAAGATTTCTTCTCACTTCCTTTTGTGTCACTGAGGCAGGAAGGAAAGAGAAACCCCTTAAAAGGGACACAGATAAAAAAACATATTTTAGTGAGGACAAAGGATTACAATATATTTCAGGTTTTCTTTTGTATTTGTATGTAGTGCCCCACCCCCATAGAGGCAGCTGAGAATGACCCAGGTCTCCCTTGCCTGGCTCAGTGTAGGTGATGTATTTTTGTTGGTTTATTGCAGCAATAGAACAGCAGAGAGGTATGAGGGTGCAAAATACTCCAAGAACGCCAGCATGTACAGGAGGACAGACTCTCAAGCACAAATCCTTTATCAGCAGCCTTTTCTGGAGGTAGAGGGAATGGCCAGCTAATCTGAGACTCTGTATGAGCAGTACTAGTTATTAGAGCAAACTCTGGCATTCAACCCCCAAAGCACATGCACACCTGGAGTCCTAGGCAAAGGTCATACTCACAGCTTCCACACCATTCAGTGATAAATGGTTCTTTCTTCAGCCCAGCTCCCTAAGGTAGCTTCCTCCAGCAGATGTCTTTCAGTGCACGTTCCTCCAGGTCCTCAATCAAGCACATGCTGACATGCAACAGCTACACAGGCTGCCTGACGGACAGCAGCCCCAGGAAGAGACAAAACTGAACAAGACTTGCAAATGTCTATCTTCTCCCCAGCCACCTACTGGGCGCCCCTTCTCGGGGATTGGCTGAGGTCAGATAAATATTCATAACTCAGTGGCTGACCCTCCTACTCTACTACTATTTCTGTAAGCTTCTTCCATAGGCAGACAGGAGCAATCAAACACCAAGCTTAGGGAAACCTAAAGCCAAAAACTAAATTTATGCTGCCTAGGGTAGGGAGCTACATGTAGCACAATTTCCTTGCTTCCTGTCAGTCTGAGAAGGGTTCTAACTCCCCCCCCCCTTCCCATTCTATTAAAAATGTAAAACATGTCTGGAGTTCTAAAAGACAAAATAAAACATTTTCCAATTTCATAAAGCATAAAAGAACATTACACATTAACCAACTGGCAGCTGTACAGAAATGCATATATAGCCAGAGTAATATACATACATGTGCTGAAATGTGAGTATGGCCAGTTTATGCTAAGAGTGGGAGGAGCTTAAAGTGGTTTGGTTAAATAAAACCTGAACCTACCCTGCTCTGTGTAAAGAATGCATAATGCACAGAGTGCAGAGGTCAGGAATAAGGAATTCACAGACTGCAGGGATAGGAGTACCTAACGCACAGAGTGCAGGGTTTCGGAGTACATGATGCACAGAGTGCAGGGTTCAGGAGTTATGTGATGCACAGTGTGCAGGGGTCGGAAGTGAGTAACGCAGAGAGTGCAGGGTTCCGGAGTACGTGATGCACAGAGTGCAGGAGTCAGAAGTGGGTAAAGCAGTGACTATATGTGCTTAATACCTGTAATGATAGCAATCAGTACAGTATATGAATTCCTTTTTTTTCACATGCCTAATAGTGATGAGCCGAACACCCCCGGGTTCGGTTCGCACCAGAACCCGCGAACGGACCGAAAGTTCGAACGAACATTAGAACCCTATTAAATACAATGGATGCGAACGTTCAAATTCTAAAGTGTTAATTATAACAACTATTATGCATGTTATTGTCCTAAAAAGGGTTTGGGAACCCGGGTTCTGCACCAGGGGACATGTATCAATGCAAAAAGAAGTTTTAAAAACGGTCGTTTTTCGGGAGCAGTCATTTTAATGATGCATAAAGTGAAAAAAAAAAGTCAAATATTCCTTTAAATATCGTACCTGGGGGGTGTCTAAAGTATGCCTGTGAAGTGCCACGTGTTTCCCGTGTTTAGAACTGTCCCTGCACAAAATAACATTTCTAAAGGGAAAAAAGTCATTTAAAACTGCTTGCGGCTTTAATGCAATGTCTGGTCCCGGTAATATGGATGAAAATCTTTAGGAAAAATGGCATAGCTACCCCATCAACACCCCCCCCCCTACCCCAGCCCATTACCAGCCCCTTTGGGTCTTGTATGGATATTAAGGGGAACCCCGCACATAAAATAAAAAAGGCCCTATATACTCTGAACAGCCGTATACAGGCGGTGCATACAAGACAGGGACTGTAGGTTTGTTCTTATGTAGAATGTGTTTGTAATTTTGAACAGGTACATTGTTGAAGTGTAGCTCCAGCCCAAAAATCTATTTTTAAACTTTTTGGGAAACATAGGTAAGGGTTATCACCCCTGTAACATTTGTTTTGCTGTCTGTGCCCCTGTTCAGAACATTTCACCTCACTTTCCGTCCCAATGACAACTGTTTTTGAAATGTGGTGTTTTTCTTGAAACAAGGATTGCTGATAAAGCATCAGTACAGATGAGACCCCTTTCTCCCATATTTATTCTTACAGGAGAGAATTTTCCTTTCTAGGGGTAGATTTCCTCTCACTTCCTGTTGTCTTCTTTCGTTTGCAAGTAGGAGTCGTTTGTAAGTTGGATGTTTGAAAGTAGGGACCTGCCGTATATACTCTGCAGAAATAGGCCCCTTAGTTGTTGGTGTTGGCACAACACTGTAAGCACTCAGTTACTCTTGGTTGGTGCTGGAACGCCCTGCTGTCAACTATTATATCAGGAATTTTAATTACATATAATTGTTGAACAGTGGTAGTAAAAATTGGGGCTTTGATGGTGGTGCTGGTGCCACAACACTGTAAGCCCTGACAGTTACTCTTGGTGGGTGCAGCAATGGGCCCTGCTGTGAATTATTAGATCAAGAATTGTAATTACATGCCCCTTTTGAACAGGGGCTGAAAAATTGGGCCTTTCGTGGTGGTGGTGGTGGTGGCGTTGCCACAAGACTGTAAGCCCTCAGAGTTACTCTTGGTGGGTGCAGCAATGGACCCTGCTGTGAATTATTAGATCAAGAATTGTAATTGCATGCCCCTGTTGAACAGGGGCTGAAAAATTGGGCCTTAGGCACTGGTGGCACAACACTACAACCCCTCACAGATACTGTACTTGGAGCACAGCAATGAGCCCTGTTGCAAAGTATTGCTTCAAAAATTGTAATGACACGCCCCTGTTAAACAGGGGCTGAAAAATTGGGCCTTAGGCACTGGTGCCACAACACTCCAACCCCTCACAGATACTGTACTTGGAGCACAGCAATGAGCCCTATGGCAAATTATTGCTAAAAAAAATTTAATTACACGCCCCTGTAAAACAGGGGCTGAAAAATTGGGCCTTAGCCACTGGTGGCGGCACCCATAAACAAAAATGATCTTCCAAGCTATCATCATCAATCGTATCATTGAGGACTCGGAGGAGGAGGATAGCCAGTCAACATAACAGCACAGGCACTCAGCATCAGCATCAGTCTTGAAGGGATGTGACATGTTAAAATCAATTAGTCTGTTATATCAGCATCAGGTGTGTGGTAGCTGGTGGTGATCCAAGACTGGTTCATCTTGATGAAAGTCAGTCGATCAACCGAGTCGGTGGACAGGCGCACCCTGTGATCCATGACAAATCCTCCAGCAGCACTGAATGTGCGTTCCGAAAGAACGCTGGATGCAGGACAGGCCAGTAGCTCAATTGCATACTGTGCAAGCTCTGGCCAGTGATCCATCCTCAAGACCCAGTAAGCCAGAGGATTTTCGGTGGGGAAGGTGTCCAAGTCTGACCTTGCCCCTAGATATTCCTGCACCATGTTTATCAGACGCTGGCGATGGTTGCTGGAACCGATCATACTTTGGGGCTGCGGACTAAAGAATTGTCTGAACGCATCGGTCAGACGGCCACCTTCCCCACCGCTCCTTCTTTGACTGGCCGAAGCCTCAGCAACTCGTTGTCCAGGACCAGGAGTTTGTAACCTCCCAGTCTCTGGGAACGCGTTGCACAGACCTTTCTGCAAGGCCTCCCGGAGTTGTCTCATCCTCTGCTCCCTCTGCGACGGTAACATAAGGTCCGCAACCTTACCCTTGTACCGTGGATCAAGGAGAGTGGCCAGCCAGTAATGGTCCCTCTCCTTGATCCGAAGAATACGAGGATCCTTCCGCAGACTTTGCAGGATCAGGGAGGCCATGCAGCGTAGGTTTGCTGAGGCATTCGCTCCGGAGTCCTCTGGGTCACTAAGGACGACATGATCCGCAGCCACCTCCTCCCAGCCACGTACAAGTCCACTGGTTTCTTGGGACTGTAAATCATCCCTAAAAGACTGCTGCTGATGATGCTGAGTGCCAGCCTCCACCTCCATGCTGACACAATCCTCCTCCTCCTCCTCCTCCTCCTCCTCTTCCTGTGCGATGGGTGGGACAGAAGGAACACTGTCTGGGTAAAGGGGGCCTTGAGAGGCAAGGAAGTCCTCCTCTTCCTGCCTCTGTTCTGCCTCAAGTGCCCTGTCCATTATTCCACGCAGCGTGTGCTCCAACAGGTGGACAAGAGGTACAGTGTCACTGATGCATGCACTGTCACTGCTCACCATCCTCGTGGCCTCCTCAAATGGTGCCAGGACAGTGCATGCATCCCTGATCATGCCCCACTGGCGTGGAGAAAAAAAAACAAGCTCTCCTGACCCTGTCCTGGTGCCGTAGTCGCACAGGTACTCATTGATGGCCCTCTGCTGCGTGTGCAGCCGCTGCAGCATGGCCAACGTTGAGTTCCACCTGGTGGGCATGTCACATATAAGGCGGTTCTTGGGCAGGTTCAACTCCTTTTGCAGCTCAGCCAGGCGAGCACTGGCATTATAAGATCTGCGGAAATGCACACAGACTTTCCTGGCCTGCCTCAGGACATCCTGTAAGCCCGGGTACCTGCCCAAGAACCGCTGCACCACCAGGTTAAGGACGTGAGCCACACAGGGCACATGGGTCAGTTGTCCCTGTCGGAGGGCGGAGAGGAGGTTGGTGCCATTGTCGCAAACCACCATTCCTGGCTTAAGCTGGCGTGGCGTCAACCACCTCTCGGCCTGGCCCTGCAGAGCAGACAGGACCTCTGCCCCAGTGTGGCTTCTGTCCCCCAAACACACCAGCGCAAGCACGGCATGGCATCTTTTTGCCTGCGTACTTGCGTAGCCCCGTGAACGGCTACGGAGCACCGCTGGTTCATAGGACAAACCACAGGAAGAGGCCATGGAGGAAGAAGAAGAGGAGGGGGTGGAGGAGAGAGGTGTGTCACAACCAGTAGTAGCATTTTGGAGGCGTGGCGGTGGGACAACCTCCAACACTACTGCACCTTGTCCTGCATCCTTCCCAGCTGCCAAAAGAGTGACCCAATGGGCCGTGAAAGAAAGGTAACGTCCCTGTCCATGCCTGCTGGACCATGAGTCAGCGGTAATATGCACCTTACCGCTGACCGCCCTGTCCAGCGAGGCCAAGACATTGCCTTCCACATGCCGGTAGAGAGCCGGAATAGTCTTCCGTGAGAAAAAGTGGCGTTTGGGAACCTGCCACTGAGGAACCGCACATTGCACAAACTCACGGAAGGGGGCCGAGTCTACCAACTGAAAAGGCAGCAGTTGAAGCGCTAGCAATTTAGCCAAGCTAGCATTCAACCGCTGGGCATGTGGATGGCTGGGAGTGAACTTCTTTCGACGGTCCAGCAGCTGGGGCAGGGAAATTTGCCTGCTAGAATCGGACGTCGGTGTACTGCTAGCAGAGTGGCCGCAAGTACTTGGCTGTGACACACCTAATTCTACACCTTCATTCCTCTCAGTGCATGTTTCAGAGAGGACTGAAGTTATAGTGGGGTTGGAGATCCCAGCTGATGCGGTGCAAGGAGAGGTCCGCTTTGTTCTTTGGTGTGGGTCTTTGAGGTAGGCTTGCCAACGAGCTGCATGGCAGGTCAACATATGTCTGGTCAGGCATGTGGTACCCAAGCGGCTGATGTTTTGGCCACGCGATATACGCTTGAGACATATGTTGCAAACAGCAGCTGTGCGATCTGATGCACTAGCCTCAAAAAAGGCCCACACCAAAGAACTTTTTGAATGACGGGCAGAGGCAGCGCCCTGCACAGGCGGAGCTCTGCGGTGTGATTCCGTCGGTGTACTGCCCTTACGCTGGCCACCAAAGGGCATCCTGCCTCGTTGGAGATGTGCCTCCTCCTCATCCTCCTCCTCCTCCTCTCTCCTATTAGGCACCCACGTGGAGTCAGTGACCTCATCATCACCTCCCTCCTCATCACTGGAGCCAATCTGGCAGTATGCTGCAGCTGCTGGAACATGACTGCCAGATTGGTGTCCTTCTTGAGCATCCCCTCTGTCTGCTCTCACGCTACTGCCTTCCTCTAGCTGGGTTTCATCATCAGACCCTTCAAAACGCTGGGCATCCTCCTGGAGCATGTACCCAACACTGTGCTGAAACAGTTCGGGGGACTCCTCAGGAGGAGGACATGGTGGGTCTAGGGAAGGAGTGACTGATGATGAGTCTGACATTGATACCAGGGAAGAGGACGCTTTGGCAGCTGCTTTTCCAGTACCCTGAGCCTGGGTGAGAGAGGATGAGGAGGAGGAGGAGGGCTTGGTCATCCACTCTACCAAGTCTTCGGCATGATGTGGCTCAACATGTCCAGCTGCCGAAAAGAAGGACAAGCGTGTCCCATGGCCATGTGCTGATGACAATGCACCGCGTCCACGACCAGCACTGTTGCCCCCAGACACAGAGCCTGCTTGCCCTCTTTTATTGCCTCCTGACTGTCTGCCTCTCCTTGTTTGCCTTCCAGACATTCTAATAGATGGCCTGCAGGGAGATGGGAAAAAAGCAATAAGGGCTACCTTCAGGTGTCCTTCTCTGTCCCTTGAAACAAGGACTTGCACAGTGAAAGAAACTGACACTCTCCCTACCTACAGTTTTCTGTCCCTAGAAAAAATGTTTTTTTTAAGCACAATTTAGCACAAGGAGAATTCACTCACTGTCCTTCCAGGTCCCTGGAAACAAGGACTTTGACAGTGAAAGAAACTGACACTCTCCCTACCTACAGTTTTCTGTCCCTAGAAAAAATGTTTTTTTTAAGCACAATTTAGCACAAGGAGAATTCACTCACTGTCCTTCCAGGTCCCTGGAAACAAGGACTTTCACAGTGAAAGAAACTGACACTCTCCCTACCTACAGTTTTCTGTCCCTAGAAAAAATGTTTTTTTTAAGCACAATTTAGCACAAGGAGAATTCACTCACTGTCCTTCCAGGTCCCTGGAAACAAGGACTTTCACAGTGAAAGAAACTGACACTCTCCCTACCTACAGTTTTCTGTCCCTAGAAAAAATGTTTTTTTTAAGCACAATTTAGCACAAGGAGAATTCACTCACTGTCCTTCCAGGTCCCTGGAAACAAGGACTTTGACAGTGAAAGAAACTGACACTCTCCCTACCTACAGTTTTCTGTCCCTAGAAAAAATGTTTTTTTTAAGCACAATTTAGCACAAGGAGAATTCACTCACTGTCCTTCCAGGTCCCTGGAAACAAGGACTTTGACAGTGAAAGAAACTGACACTCTCCCTACCTACAGTTTTCTGTCCCTAGAAAAAATGTTTTTTTTAAGCACAATTTAGCACAAGGAGAATTCACTCACTGTCCTTCCAGGTCCCTGGAAACAAGGACTTTCACAGTGAAAGAAACTGACACTCTCCCTACCTACAGTTTTCTGTCCCTAGAAAAAATGTTTTTTTTAAGCACAATTTAGCACAAGGAGAATTCACTCACTGTCCTTCCAGGTCCCTGGAAACAAGGACTTTGACAGTGAAAGAAACTGACACTCTCCCTACCTACAGTTTTCTGTCCCTAGAAAAAATGTTTTTTTTAAGCACAATTTAGCACAAGGAGAATTCACTCACTGTCCTTCCAGGTCCCTGGAAACAAGGACTTTGACAGTGAAAGAAACTGACACTCTCCCTACCTACAGTTTTCTGTCCCTAGAAAAAATGTTTTTTTTAAGCACAATTTAGCACAAGGAGAATTCACTCACTGTCCTTCCAGGTCCCTGGAAACAAGGACTTTGACAGTGAAAGAAACTGACACTCTCCCTACCTACAGTTTTCTGTCCCTAGAAAAAATGTTTTTTTTAAGCACAATTTAGCACAAGGAGAATTCACTCACTGTCCTTCCAGGTCCCTGGAAACAAGGACTTTGACAGTGAAAGAAACTGACACTCTCCCTACCTACAGTTTTCTGTCCCTAGAAAAAATGTTTTTTTTAAGCACAATTTAGCACAAGGAGAATTCACTCACTGTCCTTCCAGGTCCCTGGAAACAAGGACTTTGACAGTGAAAGAAACTGACACTCTCCCTACCTACAGTTTTCTGTCCCTAGAAAAAATGTTTTTTTTAAGCACAATTTAGCACAAGGAGAATTCACTCACTGTCCTTCCAGGTCCCTGGAAACAAGGACTTTCACAGTGAAAGAAACTGACACTCTCCCTACCTACAGTTTTCTGTCCCTAGAAAAAATGTTTTTTTTAAGCACAATTTAGCACAAGGAGAATTCACTCACTGTCCTTCCAGGTCCCTGGAAACAAGGACTTTGACAGTGAAAGAAACTGACACTCTCCCTACCTACAGTTTTCTGTCCCTAGAAAAAATGTTTTTTTTAAGCACAATTTAGCACAAGGAGAATTCACTCACTGTCCTTCCAGGTCCCTGGAAACAAGGACTTTCACAGTGAAAGAAACTGACACTCTCCCTACCTACAGTTTTCTGTCCCTAGAAAAAATGTTTTTTTTAAGCACAATTTAGCACAAGGAGAATTCACTCACTGTCCTTCCAGGTCCCTGGAAACAAGGACTTTGACAGTGAAAGAAACTGACACTCTCCCTACCTACAGTTTTCTGTCCCTAGAAAAAATGTTTTTTTTAAGCACAATTTAGCACAAGGAGAATTCACTCACTGTCCTTCCAGGTCCCTGGAAACAAGGACTTTGACAGTGAAAGAAACTGACACTCTCCCTACCTACAGTTTTCTGTCCCTAGAAAAAATGTTTTTTTTAAGCACAATTTAGCACAAGGAGAATTCACTCACTGTCCTTCCAGGTCCCTGGAAACAAGGACTTTGACAGTGAAAGAAACTGACACTCTCCCTACCTACAGTTTTCTGTCCCTAGAAAAAATGTTTTTTTTAAGCACAATTTAGCACAAGGAGAATTCACTCACTGTCCTTCCAGGTCCCTGGAAACAAGGACTTTCACAGTGAAAGAAACTGACACTCTCCCTACCTACAGTTTTCTGTCCCTAGAAAAAATGTTTTTTTTAAGCACAATTTAGCACAAGGAGAATTCACTCACTGTCCTTCCAGGTCCCTGGAAACAAGGACTTTGACAGTGAAAGAAACTGAGGCCTCGTACACACGACCGATTTTCTCGTCGTAAACAGTCAAGAAAAGTGCCGCGAGAGTTTTTTTGTCTAGAAAAACGTTCGTGTGTATGGTTTTACGACGAGAAACTTGACGAGAATCTCGACGAGAAAATAGAGAACCTGCTCTCTATTTTCTCGTCAGGAGTCCAGATTTCCTCGTCGTGTTTCTCGTCGGCCTGTTTTGTGACGAGAAAATGGTTCGTGTGTATGCTTTTACGACTCTTCCAAAAGTGCGCATGCTCACAAGCAACTATGAGACGGGAGCGCATCTTCTGGTAAAACAAGCCTTCATAATGGAGAGAGCACATTCGTCACGCTCATAAATATTTCATCGTTTAAATGTTCTGCATTGAATTCTTCGTTAGAATGTTACATTAATCAAAACGAGAGACCTTCTTTTGCTGCTGATATTCACACAGAGTTCTGCCTTATTTTTAACCTTTTTCATGCTGCTCTTTATAAGATTTATGTGTATTATATCGTGCAAGTTTTTAGGAATAATTTAAATGGTTAGATTTTTCAAAATGATGTTAATTATAATTTCTCAATGTTTTGATAGCGATCTCCCATTTAATTTTCTAATCTATATTTTTAAAATTTCACACCATGTTTTTGAGCTAATCAGATTTAGTTATTCTTTTGGGGGGGTGATATCTGTGCCTTTTATTGTCAGTCAAATGTATCTGCTTACTCCAAAGCTTGTTTTTTTTTATTTAAAAATACACATAGTCAAGTATGAACTTAAACAAAAAACACATTTATTCATGTTTATAAATTAAATAAAGAGAAGGCAGCGCTGGAGAAGCTGCTGCCATTTGTGCATCCCAGGGACCCCAGAGCACACAGCAACCCTGTGTGGACACTAAAATTGGGAGCTTGAGAAGGCCCACATTTCAGAACACAATCTGATGCTGGCCTCCCAGAGGTCAGGAACAGCAGCAGGTGAGATATATGTCCCAAGTGTGTGGTACTACAACAGGCTGCCTTCTGTCCGACCAGTGCGACCACAATGAAGCAAGGCCATCACTTCCTCTTCTTCCTGGCAACCTTCCCTGCAGCCTTTACTGAAGCCTTCCTTCTTCGTTTAGCTGGAGGCTGGCCCACTGGAGGGGTACTCCTGTCAGGAGGAGGAGGTGGAGGTGTAGCAGAAGGGGGTGGGGCAGAAGAAGAAGGTGGAGGTGTAGCAGAAGGGGGTGGGGCAGAAGGTGGAGGTGTAGCAGAAGGGGGTGGGGCAGAAGGTGGAGGTGTAGCAGAAGGGGGTGGGGCAGAAGAAGAAGGTGGAGGTGTAGCAGAAGGGGGTGGGGCAGAAGGTGGAGGGGTAGCAGAAGGGGGTGGGGCAGAAGAGGAAGGTGGAGGTGGAGGTTGAGGTTGGGTCAGTTGGGCCACCTCACATATGGCGGTATTGGGGGTAATTTGCTCCATCACCCCCTTGTTGAGCAAGGTGATGAGCAGGGGTTCGCATAGGAGGCGTTGCTCCATGCTCATCACCTTGAACTTAGCCTCCACTAGGCCGGCAATGGCCTCTTCAGGGGATGTGGGCTCCTTGAGGGTGGCATGGGCCTCTTTAATAAGGGCCATTGCTGCCTCACTGGTGGTCCTGTCCCTCCTGCCTCTTTTGTGAAGCCTGATGGGAGGCACCTGGGATCTGGTGCTTCTCCTTTGCCCTGCCACCTCCTGTCTGCCACTGGGCCCTGCCACCTCCTGTCTGCCACTGGGCCCTGCCACCTCCTGGCTGCCACTGGGCCCTGCCACCTCCTGTCTGCCACTGGGCCCTGCCACCTCCTGGCTGCCACTGGGCCCTGCCACCTCCTGGCTGCCACTGGGCCCTGCCACCTCCTGGCTGCCACTGGGCCCTTCCTCCTCCTGCCTGACAGTTTCCAGACCCTCCTCCTGGCTGATTTCATCCTGTGTATGAAAAAGAAACATAGTTTAATATGTTGGTTTAATCTTTGCATCAAACTTTGTAATCCTGATGGAAGCAATTAGAATGTAAATGCATAAATCCTTGCTTTAAATTTACCACTACATCAGCTTGACTATTTACCACACAATTAAGTGCAGAATAATGTCTACAGATCATGATTTCACTTGTTGAATACAAAATAATGTATGTTTCTCATCCTGACATATTTGGGAAACATTAATTTTATCCCACTACATTTTCAGTTAATACTATACCTGGCTCCAGATGGCCAAATCAGGATCATCCAGGATGGCTGCCTCCTCTTGCTCCAGAGAAGGCTCAGGTTGGCTGCAGGGAAGTCTGGGGGGAAGAGTGGAGAGTGATGGCCTTGGCTCAATGTGGTCATCCAGGAAGGACATCCTGCTGTAGTACCACAAAACCGGGACATAAACATCATCTGCTGCTGCTCCTGACCTCTGAGAAGCCAGCACCTTAGAGCGTTCAGTCCTGTAGGTACCTCTCAAGCTCCCAATTTTAGTGTCCACTTGTTTTGCTGTGGCTGTGGGCACCTTGGTATGCACAAATGGGAGCAGCTTCTCCAGTGCTGCTTTTCTCACCCCTTTTTTTTTATGGATGGGGTTTTTGGTCTCCCACAGAGCCGGCAGCTCCCTTACCCGGTCAATAAATTCCGCCAGGAACTCTTTGTCGCTAATAAATACATTCATATTGTATCTGCAAGTGAAATAAATTATATTTAAATAATGTGAGGCAAACAGTCTAACCTCCTTCACATCCTAGTCACCATATATATCCTCCAACAATCTCAAGACAGTATAGGCCAACAATTTTAACAAGTCTCACAAAATCACATACCTTCGTTCGCACGTCCGTCACTTGAACTCCTCTCTCCGCACACCGAACGTACTATAGTCACATGTGTGTTTGCTATATACACACCACGCATGCGTCCAAATTCGAACACGTCGCTCCGCACACGTCGCCCGCCCATGACGTTCTAACTAACATCTTTTCCCCGCCCCTTCTCTTTCGGCGCGCAGACAGATATGGCGGAGTTACAGCAGGTGTCTGATAATTCCGCAACTAGCGAGGAGACAAGCCCGGAGACCGAGGACACGTCACGATCAAGGAGGAGATTCAAGGCATCGAATATGTCTTTGGCGGAGATGGCGGAGATGGTGGACATCTTGGTCAAGGCTGATTATGATGCCAAGCATGGGCCGTATAGCAAACCAAATAGAAGGAAGGCCAAAATCCTCACTAAAGTTGTGAAGAGTCTGAGGGCGAAGTTCGGGGTGAAACGCTCAAATGAGCAGCTCAGAAAGAGGTGGTCAGACCTCAAACTGAGGGAGCCAGACCAGTTGAGGAGCATAAAGAGGATGCTCGCTAAAAGTAAGTAAAATGACGACCTTTCTGCTATTAATCTTTTTAGAAACTGACTTTTTTTTTTTTTAAAGCATATTGGACTCCCTTCCAAAATGTATTATTTTGAACTAGGTTGGGCACAGTAATCGTTCGTTACGTTACCGACACTTCGTTCGGCCACTATCCGTGGTTTTGGCTTATTTAAGACCCCCAAAAGTAATTAGACATCTGCCATTTTTGATCAAGTATTGTGGATAATTTTTAAGTCTAGATGATGTGTTTGTAAGGAGAATGAAATGCAAACTTTAATCAGTGTAAAGGAGAGGACACTCAGCAGCTGCTTCCACATCTGTACTTTGTAGCACTATAGTGTGGGCCACCAGACCCGCCTTTTTTGGGTGTCCCACACAGGTGCATCAGAGTTTATTTGTGGTGCCTCCATGTCCAAAAAATTACATCCAAATGTGAATAATAAACATATTTGGGGTCATAAAGAATGCATTTTTCTTTAAATTCCGCACAAACACACACTTGTACCCCACTTCCAAACAATTTAGCCTGTTTTAAGTTTAAAAATGAGATTTTTACAGTGTGATAAATAGACCTTTGGTTTTATTCTCATAGGGGAGAGAAGACTGGGAGGAGGACACTCCAGGGAGCACATGCACCCCACAACTTCCAAGCAACCCCAAACTCCCAAAGATCCACAACCGAAAGATGTGCAGGAAGTTGAGGTGGAGGAAGGAGAAGTGCAGGAAGGAGAGGTGGATGACGTTGTGGATCTGGTCACCACAACAGGTCAGTATCTGACACCACAGCTTAAGGTAAGCGAGGTAGGCCTGCAGAGTTTTATTAATTTTTTTTTATGGTTTTTAGGGGATGGAAATGTTGTGAAGGATAGCACACCGTTCTCTGCTGACAGTGCCCTCCGCCTCATCCAGCAAGTGATGGAATGTAGCACGGAACTGGACCTAATTAAACAAAGAATCCATGTGATGGAACAAACATTTAAAGACATTCTCGATGTTTTGGGGAGAATTCAATAAGCCATCCAAACACATTTGTTTTTACATGTTTGTTTTTATATTTTTACTAATTTTTTGAGTAACAAAGCAGCCAAAAATTGAATATGCACACAGTGTGTGAACATGTGCTATCTGCCATCAGGGGATATCCATGTACGTCTTTTGTGGGTGCAACCCCTTCCTCGTATCAAAAGTCGGTGAACTGAGGAAGGGGATGCACCCCCAAAACACATCCATTGATCACCCCTGATGGCAGATAGCACATGTTGACAATAGGGATCAGGATTGTAAACTTCCTATTTGCAAAAAAGTAAAAATGTGTGCATATTGAATTTTTGGCTGGGCAAGGGGTGGCAGGACCCCATATTAGGACGGGCACATAGAGACATAGTTTGTGTAACTGAATGTCTCAGATTGCTCAGAGGTATCCAATGTTGTCATTTTAGAAATGCAAGTGGTATTTTTGTATTTTCATAAGCCAAAATTTGACGGGTTGTGGTCAGGCCAACCCCAAAGTAAAACAAAAAATAATGTGCAGAGAGTAAAATATTTGACCACAAACAACGTGTAGCTTCTTTTTATAATACACTCTAAGCTTATTTGGTTCTTTTGTAAGGTAACATAGTGAAATTGGTTGTTATTTACTAAAGTAAAATACACTTGCCACTACAAATGCACAAAGACAAACTAGGAGACAGGAAAGAACAAATAATTAAAGGTTTAAACAAGATTTTTATTGGGATACTTAGACATAGGCTGGCATAGGAATTGCCCCCCTACCCGTGAAATACTCCATGTATTTGTCCCGAACCACACGGGCATTTTGGGGGGGCAAGCCAAGACGGGCAGATTCCAGGCCCGGAAGGGGATTTGCAGGGGAAAGTCCAGCCTCTGGCAAAACTGAGGCCATATATGAATTCGCTTTGCGGCAAAGAAAATTGTGTAGCACACAGCAGCATAACACTACATAGTTTATTTTGTAGTCCGCCAAGTGGATGGAAGTCATAAAAAGGCGGAACCGGCTGGCCATTATGCCGAAGGCATTTTCAACGACTCTTCGGGCCCTGGCCAGCCGGTAATTGAACACACTCTTCTCTGGGGTCAGGGTCCTCTGTGGAAATGGCCTCATAAGATGCCGTCCGAGTCCGAAGGCTTCATCAGCCAAGAAAACAAAGGGGAGTCCTTCAATATTCCCTGCATCCGGTGGCAATGCAAGGTCGTCACTCTGGAGACGGAGGGCAAACTCCGTCTGGATGAAGGATCCCCCATCGGACATCCGGCCATTCTTCCCTACATCAACATAGAGGAATTCATACCGTGCTGACACCACCGCCATCAGCACAATGCTATGAAACCCCTTGTAGTTGTAGTAGTAGGATCCAGAACGGGGTGGCGGCACGATGCGGACGTGCTTCCCGTCTATGGCACCACCGCAGTTGGGGAAGTCCCACCGCGTGGCAAACTCCGATGCCACAGTCTGCCATTCCTGTGGCGTTGAAGGAAGCTGTGGAGTGAAACAAGATGAAATAATATTAGAAAAACAAAGGCATACATTACAAGCAAATTCAAGACCAAAAAATTAGAGACCAACATCAATCTAATTATACGTTTATTAAGGTGTGTAAAAAAAGTATAATGGAAGGCTCATTTATCATATTCATCACCCCCTCTGATGGGCCATTACTAAATTATTTTGGGGGGGGGGAGATGTGTTTGGCCACAGGATAGCATTGCAGTGGCGGTGCGTCCAGAGTGGGCGCTGGAGCACTGTCCCCTCTCTCCTGTGCCCATCACTCAGAACAATACATAGGTTCATGCGTTGCATGAACCTATGTATTGTCTATGCCGCACACTATTCAGGTAGATGGCCTCTTGTAAAGCGACCGACATATGATTAATTGCGTCATTTAGGGGGTTAAAATTGCAGAGCAGAAACAGGTATTAAAAAAGTCTTGCAAATTACAACCTGAGGGATGTAATTGGCTTCCTCAAAGAAAAATCGGGGACGCAAGGAGGGGGCATTCCTTGTGTAAACACTGACAGGCAGCTCTGGCAATCATGTTCACCAAGTCTGTTTAATGGTAACATGATTGGCTGATGCAACATGAAGGGAAGGAGAAGACATCAAGGACAGAAGAAGGATGGCGCTGACCACAAGAAGGTAAGTGCAGGGCTGGGGGGAAACTGGCTGCAATAGAGGGGACTAAATGGCTGCATTGGAGGGGACAACTGGGGGCGTTTATTAGGCAACAGAGCAAAAAAGGAGGAAGTTTATTTCCGAAATTGGGGTTGTAACCCCCCAACATTTGGAGCAACAGGCGCCCCTGCTGGAAAAGTTAGTGAGGGGAAATATTTAGGGAGGATAAAAAAGGGGCATTTAAAAACTTCCAGCATGCATGGGGACAAAGGGGACATTCTCAGCATATTACAATCATGGTAATTAGGAAAGGATGAAAGAAATACAATACATTAGCATACATGTAATACATAAAATGTGATGTGAAGGGAGAAAACTTACCCTAATATAGTCCTCCTGCAGGACTTGTATAATAGCAGAACAGGTGTCTGGGATTATGAGGCCCAGAGCCTGGGGGGAGATGCCTGTGGTGAACTTCAAGTCCTGAAGACTTCTCCCTGTCGCCAGGTAACGCAACGTGGCGATGAGCCTCTGCTCAGCACTGATGGCTTCCCGCATAACGGTGTCCTTCCTGGTAATATAGGGGGACACCAAAGCCAACAGTTCCTGAAAAACGGGGTCAGACATCCTCAGAAAATTCCTGTAGTCCTCAGGATTATTCTCGACGATCTCCCGCAGCAGAGGCATGTGGCAGAATTGGTCCCGCTGGAGCAACCAATTCTTGGTCCATGAACTCCTCCTCACACCATTCATGGACTGGTCTTGGTCCAAAACAAGCAGACCAACACCAAGCGCACGCACAGCACGAACTCGACGACGAGAACGTCCAGGCGACATGGCTAGGAAACGGTCGTATAATCAGAACGTACAGAACAGAACGCACTTTAGAACAGCAAGGCCTATGAATAACGAACTGAAATTCAGAAACGAACAGGCAAGAACGCACTGTAAAACAGATACGACCTGCCTAGACGCCCTGAAAGTCAAGATACGAACCCACAAGCACAAACTGAACGGCAGAAAACGATCTGAAAAGTACGAAGACTGAAAAGCGCGAATCGTCTCTTCCCAAACTTTTACTTCACACGCGGTAACACGAGATCAGCAAAAGCAGCCCAAGGGGTGGCGCCAAGAAAAAAGATCTTCCCCTTTATAGTGCCGTCGTACGTGCTGGACGTGAGCGCAGAGAACCACGAGGAAATTGGGAAATGACAGTGTGTACGCATAGAAAGCTTGACGAGAAAATCAACAAGCTTAACAAGAATCTCGTCGAAAAAAACGACGTGTTTTTTACGACGAGAAAATCGGTCGTGTGTACGAGGCCTGACACTCTCCCTACCTACAGTTTTCTGTCCCTAGAAAAAATGTTTTTTTTAAGCACAATTTAGCACAAGGAGAATTCACTCACTGTCCTTCCAGGTCCCTGGAAACAAGGACTTTCACAGTGAAAGAAACTGACACTCTCCCTACCTACAGTTTTCTGTCCCTAGAAAAAATGTTTTTTTTAAGCACAATTTAGCACAAGGAGAATTCACTCACTGTCCTTCCAGGTCCCTGGAAACAAGGACTTTGACAGTGAAAGAAACTGACACTCTCCCTACCTACAGTTTTCTGTCCCTAGAAAAAATGTTTTTTTTAAGCACAATATAGCACAAGCACAAAACACACTGACACTCTCCCTACCTATCCTTCTCTTTCCCTAAACTAAAGGAATCCAGGTTAAGCAAGAAAGAAATAAAAGTCACTGTCCCTGCCTATGCTGCTCTATCCCTGCTCCGGAACACACTACACTAGGCCGCCGTGCTGGCGGCCTTTTATAGTGTGGGGCGTGTACTAAACACCCTCAGCAATAATTGGCCACAGGCATCCTGCCTGTGGCCAATCATTGCTCTCCTCGCTGCCGGCGCTGTGATTGGCCAAGCATGCGGGGTCACAGTGCATGCTTGGCCAATCACAGCGCCTGGATGACACTGCGATGGCGTAGTGCATTGTGGGCCGTTCGCGTCACTCGAATTTGGCGCGAACGGCCCAAATCGTTCGATCTTCGTCGAACGATCGAACAGCCGATGTTCGAGTCGAACGTAGGTTCGACTCGAACACGAAGCTCATCCCTAATGCCTAAGTATATTTATATTTTTACTCTACATTTACATGCATACTTTGCTATCCTGCAATAGCAATAGTTACAGGGTTAACAACAAACCCTATTACACTAAAGGGGGATACATACAATGGTCAACTTTTATTCATACGGATTAAACCATTTTTCTGAAAGAAAATATTCTGCAACTGTAACTGGTTAAACTGCATTTTCTGGAGTTGGAATTTAATTTGTAAGACCATTTAAAATTTCATGTCCATGAAATAATTTTACCTGTATAAAAATATGTAATTTGATTGCACTGAATATCTGCCGATATTTTATTAGCGCTGTTAATGCTGCCATTTTATCTAGGCTTATTTCTTATTATAAAAATAGGTGCCGATGGCTGTTAGTCACAAGATATTTATAGACGTATAAGGTTATAATGCAAGAAACAAAGGGCTAAGCTCAAAGCACAGTAACCTATAGTAGCTAAAGTGAATTAACTTTCCTGAGCCAAATCTATAGAAGACAGATTCTTTTTTGCTTGATATGGATACAGCACTTTTAACTCTTAGCTCCTTGCACTAATCAGAGACCAAAGCTTGTGTGAACGAGCCCTTACAGTGCAAGCACTATATTGTGGTAGGCAGTGCACTGAGCACTCCCAGCCTTTTGTTTTTCTTTTTTTTTATTGTAACACACATTTGAAATGAAAGATTGAAATTACAGCACATTGCCTGCCACAATACGGTGCCCTTTGCAAAGGCCCTTCGGTCTGGTATGGATTTTAAGGGGAACCCCCACGCCGAAAAAACGCCCAAAATCCATATCCGAGCACACAGCCCGGCAGGTCAGGAAAGGGGGTGGGGACAAGCGAGCGCCCCCCCTCCTGAACTGTAACAGGCCGCATGCCCTCAAGATGGGGGGGGTGGGTGCTTTTTTGATGAGAACAAGGGCCTCTTCCCGACAACCCTGGCAATTGGTTGTCGGGGGGTGGGGGGCTTATCAGAATCTAGAAGCACCCTTTAATAAGGGGGCCCCCAGATCCCGGCTCCCCTTATAGGAATGAGTATGGGGTACATTGTACCCCTAACCATTCACCAAAAAAATGTGTCAAAAATAAAACACAGTACACAAGTTTTTAAAGTAATATATTAAGGCAGCTCCGGCTGCCTTAATCGCTTCCGATTTCTTCTCCCCTCTCCGGCTCTTCTCCCTCCTCCGCTGATGTCTTCTGCCTCTGCCGGTTCTTCTCCCTTCTCTGGTTCTCCTCCGCTCTCTGCTGATGTCTTATAGCCCTCTCTGATTCTTTTCCCTCTGTCCGCTGTCTTCTGCCTCTGCCAGGTCTCCTCTCTGCGCTGTCTTCTCCCTCTGTTCTTCTTCTGATGTTGCCTCTATGTGCTCTCCCGGTGTAATGCCAGATCCGCCATGTGCTATGACTTATAAAGACATGGGGCGGGGCCACCTGGTGACGTCATACATAGGCCACACCCCTTATGACGTCACCATCCTGGGCATGATGGGTCTGTGAGGTCACAAGGGGGCAGTCCTACATGTGTCATTACTCGGTGACCCCGCCCCATGCCAATATAAGTAGTGGCACACCGTGCACCTAGCATTAAAGAGGGAGAGAGCGTTGAGTCAACATTGGAGGAAGAACGGAGGATAAAATGGAGGGAGAAGACGGCGCAGAAAGGAGACCCGGCAGAGGCAGAACATAGTGGAGAGAGGGAGAAGAACCGAACAGGGCTAGAAGACATCAACGGAGAAGAACCGGAGAGGGGAAAATAACTGGCAGAGGCAGAAGACATCAGCAGAGGAGGGAGAAGAGCCGAAGAGGCGAGAAGAAATCAGAAGAGACGCCGGAGCTGCCTTAATAAACTACTTTAAAAACCTGTGTACTGTGTCTTATTTTTGACACTTTTTTTAGGTGAATTGGTAGGGGTACAATGTACCCCATACTCATTCACATGGGGGGGAGACGGGATCTGGGGACCCCCTTGTTAAAGGGGGCTTCCAGATTTCGATAAGCCCACCAACCGCAGACCCCCGACAACCAACAGCCAGGGTTGTCGGGAAGAGGCCCTTGTCCTCATCAACATGGGGGCAAGGTGCTTTGTTGAGGGCATGCGGCCTGGTACGGTTCAGGATTGGGGGGTCTCGCTCATCCCCACCGCCTTTCCTGACCTGTCGGGCTGTGTGCTCGGATAAGGGTCTGGTGTGGATTTTGGGGGGGATTTTGGGTACCGTTTTCCATACCAGATCAAAGTGCCTGGTATGGCCTTGGAGGGGGAACCCCATGCAGTTTTCTTTTTTTAAATTGGCATGGAGTTTCCCCTAAAGATTCATACCAGACACAGTGCCCGGTATTGTCGGGGAACAAAGTGGGATATCTGTTCATTGAAGTCGAACAAATGTCGGACTTCAAGTCGCAGGGCAAAGGCTGCTTTACAGACAGTAGGGAGGCATTAAGGTTGCCTCTTATGTGGCCCTAACCTGTACCACCAAGCCACAACCACATGGTGACTGGGTCCTGTTTGAAGGGTGCTACTGTTCACCAAGTGTGACAATCTGTATTTATGTATATATATATATATATATATATATATATATATATATATATAAACTAAGAGCAAAATTTTTATATATTACAGCCTACCAGTTCTTCTATGTGGCGGCTGTATTAGTTCTTTTTTTCATGCTAAACACATTATCTGCAAGTACAGAAAAATACCTGTTGATCCCATGTACTTGTAACTTCCTGAGATTTTATACAATGTTATTAGCTTTTCCAGCAATAGTCTATAAACTACAAAACAACTCCACTTTTCTTAATAAAGATGAGGAGAGGGAAGTGTTTGTAGTCCAATCCAGGAGAGCAGCCTATGGTGACAACACTGCACCTCCATAGACAAAGTGCCTTGTCACCCTATGACAGCCAATATGCTATTGGCAGGATCACCAGGTGAAAATATAGAAAGAAGTCTGAAAAAGGGAAAACAAATGCAGTCTAAGGACTGATAAACTGTAGTATATTCAATTCTTGTTTTTGGGTTTAGATACACCTTAAGCAATGTGTCAAAATGACAGAAACCGCATTTTTGTGCCAAGCACATCATTTTCTAACATCCATGATATTGTTTGTCATGCTGATAATGGAAGCAGGTCTATTGTTTATCTGGCACATAAAGAATATGGTATTCAATCTGAGAGGGATTTATGCACAGGGTCAGCAGTGTCAATCATAAAACCCTTAGAATATGAAAAACTCTTTAAAAATTTGCCACTACAGAAAATGAAACTGCTCCTGGAAGCAAATATTGTACAGAGGACTGTGCTACTTGGTGCCATAATGGTGGAATACAATTATTTCAAATGTCTGCTGGCCCAAATTTTGGAGGCAAGCAATCAATACATAAAAAGCCATTATCAGTGCAGCAGGTTAATACTGTATTTGAAATGGTCTCTGCGCTCGTAATTTAGCACAGAGCCATGGTTCAAATTGTACATGGTATTTCTTGTGCTCTGCTTTATCTGAATTATAAAGCTGTGACAGGGTTGATGATATGGTACACCTGAAAAACATAAAAGACATTCTAATACTTGACAACAATCCAATGCCCACTGAATTAATTTCCACAGAAAGGTCACCAATAAGAATGTAGTAAACAATGTTATTGCACATTGAATGGGAAAAAAAAATGGGTCACATGTGATATCATTGTGCATTTGTCAGGAGCATTGTCTGCTGTTGGAAAACCTTCTGTTGGTGCTGTGGTGCTCAGACTTGGTGTCCATCAATAGGGCTCTCCTAACAGACAGCAGACCCCAATGATTTATTACCATCTGATGCTGGCTGCTGATAGACCATTTAGCTCCTCTAGGAGTCACCTAGTTCCCTATAAATTTCCTGCGTGCCACTTAATATCCTGTACCTGCCTGGCCTGTACCTGTCTTGACTTGCTTGTAGGAGGGTGCTGTGTGTGCAACGACAATATCAGCTGATAAGTTGCCAGAAAATAGCTGCCAGATGTAAACACAGCAATCATATGATTGCTGCTTACCTCTAGCGCTAGGGGATCTTTGCGGAAGACTGACTTGTTCACAGCACTGGGCTCTCAGTAGCTATCTTGGGGGAGCCTGTGTATGATTGGACACAGAGATATTGCAAGATTTGGGCAGCCATATTGGACCTTGAGAGTCTATACAACATAGGCCATCTACAGTATATATACTATATATAGCCCCTGGTGGGTCATTCTAGCATGAGTTTATAGATAGTGATAGACACATGCTGACTAGAGAGAGAAAAGTTTAGTGCAGGGAAAGGTTCCTGAGAAGCAGGGACAGACTAGGGACAGTCAGGAGTACCCCTGGATACTACACGAAATTTGGAGAAGGACCCTTTTGTCCAGCCTTCATTTGGATTGGTGCATCCTTGCACCCTACTTCACCAGCACAGAACCCTATCTGGGAGGCCCACTGGGAAAGCCTAAAGAGGTCTTCTTAATGGAGCAGTCCTCGCGCACACTGCCACATGTGAGTATTGCAAAATTTAACTGCCTTTATATAGACCCAAACTAAATGTATAGGTGCCGCTCATGGCTCCACCGGATCCTCTTATGTAGTAACTGTTTGGGGTGCAGACAAGGACAGAGCTTGTCCCAGCTCTGGACATCTAATGGAAAAGGGAAAATTCCTGGAAGTCGCGCATCTCTGCAAAACGCCGTAAGACGGTGTATGATAGCCTCAGCTTGGGCTCCAACCAGGCCATGCACCCAACATATTTCACTCTGCCCACGGTGCTTAGTCAAGGGGATTCCTGTGTGCAGAGTAAAACTTTTTAGGGGCGTGGCCTGGTTGGAGCCCAGGCAGAGGCTGTCATACACATTCTTACGGAGTTTTGTAGAGATGGGCGACTTCGAGGACTTTTTCCTTTTCCATTAGATATAGAACTGTGAAAGTACCTTACAATTCTTACTTTGGGATAACAATAACAACTTTGGGATAACAACCACATTGTTGTACTGTTTACTTTTCATTTACTATTCATTACATTACAGCACAGTTCCCAGAAGATGCTGTCTTGCCTCTTTTTTTTTTATTACCGCCACACAGTTGCTAAGCCTACATGCTCCAACCTGCATTTCTTCTGCTATCTAGCCTTCCCCATCTGACCTTGCTTTGCCCTTGTTCCTGTAGCCACCCCCTCACCCCGTCCTCTTTAGCTAGGGGTATGTCACGCGACAGAGTGAAGTGTGCTACGGCCCATGTCCTCCCCATTACGGCAGGCGAGGTGAAGGCCAATACCTGATGTTTCCTCGGGCCGGTGTGTCCTGAGCATGTACCGAGTCTGTTGTGCAGAAACCACCGAACCACCCTTTGCTCCCATTAACAGAGTCCACACACCGATCACAGTCCAACTGTTGGTTTATTTCGTATCTCCACATACAGGCAATGCGATGGCATGATACGGTGGGATGAGCAGGTCGAGGCACTATACTGATCTGGGTCCCTACACCCCCTATGCTATGACCAAGGGTTGTAGGAATCTTGACATGAATACCTCCGTTGTGTTGCGGCCTCTATCAGGGGAAGATGTCCTCCAAGGGAGTTACCGAAGGCCCATCCGTCACCGGGTTGACACTACACCGGGTCTTCGAATGAGTGACCTCCCCAGCCTCCTCACCTCAGATGCGGGTCCCCTCGCAAGGGGCGCCCTGGAGCAACTTCACCCTTGCGGGACCCAGTTGGAGTCACCGAGTCCCAGGCCTCCTCAATAGTACCTCACCCCAGGCTGAAGGTGCCTGGGATGGACTCCATCTTCATTCCGGCCCGGCCTAGGGCGCCTAGGCCGGAACCTTGAACCGCCCGCACCCAGGCCTAAGGTGCCTGGGTGCGTGAAGAGATGATCCCCCGAAAAAGACCTCGTGGCGAGGGCGTCTCCCCCTTTTATCTCCTCCCGTCGATACCACGGCGGGCTCCCCGCCCCGGCCGCACCATCTCCAGGAAGGGACAAAGAAGGGTAGCACTCTGGTAGTGATTCTACCCCGAGCCAGTAGGTACACTGACACCCACTGGTCAAGGAGAATATTACACCACCCAATCCTCCACGAATAACAAAAAGGGGTCTGAACCCTAACACAATTACACACTTGGGTCACACTACCCCCAGGTGTATCCCACTAAATTGAGGACCCCGCTACACACTCCCCCCTGTGATTTGACGCTGTCCCCAGCGTCAGGTGCACACCCATGTCTCCCAAGGAGTGGTGACATAAAGTGGGCCCCAGAGGCTATCCCTCAAATTTTTTTGAATACTAAGTGTGCCAAGACCTGCTCAAAAGGGAAAAGGGAAATATAAAACAATAAACATTTGTATAAGACATCTATTCTGTACACATGTACAATCCCTCCCATCGCTGTCTAAGAACCACCCCACTCTCAGTAGTCTTGACCGATGAATCTCCTGCAGAAGGGAAACAACAAAAAGAAAACACATCCTGACACTCTGTGTTAACTTGGCATGAGTGGGTCCGTCAGCCGAGAGACCCGCTCACTCCAATAAGTAAGTAATGCATGTGTAGCATTTCGAACAACCGTTGCACAACACTGCCACCTGGTGACAGAGCTGCGGTAATGACACTTGGTGAGATCTTCATTCTTCCTGCTTTCCTACTCTGACTCTACCCCAAAAGTCTCTGCCTTTGGCACATGAAGAAAAGGGAGGAAAAAAAAACAACAGCTCCCAAGTCTCCAGTGAGTAAAAGAAAAGCCCAAATCAAAACAAAAGTAGGGCACAGTTCTAGGCGTCTGGGAATGTCTCTTCCAGAAAGTTTCAACAGAAACAAGATAGGAGCTCACTTCTCCTATAAGTAGAACCTTGGATCCGGCAGAAACAGAGGCTTCAGGTGCCCGTCAAACACTTCCACCGAATACTCGACATCCTCTCCTTCTTTCCTACAGATAAGCACCTTATCGGCATGAATATGGCGCCCAAGTCTCCAATCAGCTCTGCAGTCCTTGAACTTTTTAGACACAGGCGGCAAACATGACAGGTATCGCCGGGCATGGGGTACTTTAAGCTTTTCCCATACAAACTCGTCATACCACCTTGGTCGCAGGACCTCAACTTCATACAATAAGTCCCGAGGCAAGTAGGGGTACTCCCACCCATATTCACGGGCGACTCTCTGGGAGAAAAGTCTCTGCAATCTGGCTAGAGGCGGCATCACATCTCGCTCACCTTCTCCCGGCTGTACTATGGCCTCCGGGTGCCAAGGTACCTTCACCATCTCGGGTTGCTTTGTCTTTGGTGCCCGCAACGAAGCACGCTGCGTCCCCTCCACCAGAGCGGGTGATGTAGTTGAATGAGGAAAGTTGGTCGGAGGGTTAGGTTTCCTCGGGAACTCCGGGACCTGCGCCCGGAGCGTACTGTCTTCTATGGACATGGGGGAATCCTGTGGTTTACTCAGCACAGGTAGCGGGCGTCTGTCCCAGCCCTTCCGGTGAAACAGCTCGTCTATTTCTCCGTCATCACCACAGTCTGACAACGACTCTAGGTCGGAGGTGTCATACATCTCGGCGGGAAGGTAGTCTCTAGTAGACGGAAGGCTACCCTCCCTTTCGGGCTCCACCGGCTGTGAACTCCCGACACCTCCAACCAACACCACAGTCCCAGCCCCTAGCTCACCTGGACCTACTGAAGAACTGGGATGTCCGGGACTCTCTTCTCTACCGGCGCCATCCAGGCCAGGCAAGCGGCGGGGTGAAGCTCGACCACGACCATAGGATGTCTGCACCAGGCCTATCTTCCTCTTCGGGGGTGGCAGCAGGGAGTCTGTGGTGACCGAAGCAGTGTCTTCGGATTTTTCTCTCTCAGTCTCTGGTTGGGCAGTCACTTCGCCCTGGTCAGCGCGTACGGGGACCTCCGCAGAGGCCTGGATCTCTCCCTCTGGAGTGGCGGTTCCTGTGATGCAGTTGAGGCGTAGGGCCCGGGGCCTTTCCGTGTATGGTTCAACCTCAAAAAGGAACTCCTTGCATGCCTCACATCGCCCGAATGGCTTTATTTGGACCACCAGTCCCGAGCATCCGGGACAGATCACACCGAGAGCCTCCGTGTCTCTGCATGAATACAGAGCCAACTGTCCTCGGGGTCTAAGTCTTATCCCCGTGTCTGTCAGGGGAGCAGCAAATGCAGTCATCTTCATAGGGCAAGATACCGGCATCCACGGAGAGCTTGAATTCATTCCGACCACTTGCTGTTCCATCACGCGCTGACCACGCGCCGGAGTCTCCACGTGTATCTCCACACGTGGCCAGACTCCTCCCACAACTTGTACGTTTTCGCGGGCTTCCGCCAGCCTCCGCCCACTAATTGTACAGTCATGGGGTGCCTCGTGGCGCAGTGCATTAACAGTGCCCACATGTAGTACTTCACACGGCTGGACCTCTCCCTTTTTACGCTCCTCTGCGTGGGCCTTTCCCGACTTAGGGTCATGTCCACAACTCCGAGCAGGGATGCACTTTGGCCAATCACATGGCCGACCTGTTCGGAACTCCTCCGGGCAGCAAAGTTCAAACACAGACGTTCTCAGTTCCATCGCCAAGACACACACAATCCCGGACGAACGAGCCCCCACGTGTAGCCACCCCCTCACCCCATCCTCTTTAGCTAGGGGTATGTCACGCGACAGAGTGAGATGTGCTACGGCCCATGTCCTCCCCATTACGGCGGGTGAGGTGAAGGCCAATACCTGATGTTTCCTCGGGCCGGTGTGTCCTGAGCATGTACCGAGTCTGTTGTGCAGAAACCACCGAACCACCCTTTGCTCCCATTAACAGAGTCCACACACCGATCACAGTCCAACTGTTGGTTTATTTTGTATCTCCACATACAGGCAATGCGATGGCATGATACGGTGGGATGAGCAGGTCGAGGCACTATACTGATCTGGGTCCCTACACACCCTATGCTATGACTAAGGGTTGTAGGAATCTTGACATGAATACCTCCGTTGCGTTGCGGCCTCTATCAGGGGAAGATGTCCTCCAAGGGAGTTACCGAAGGCCCATCCGTCACCGGGTTGACACTACACCGGGTCTTCGAACGAGTGACCTCCCCAGCCTCCTCACCTCAGATGCGGGTCCCCTCGCAAGGGGCGCCCTGGAGCAACTTCACCCTCGCGGGACCCAGTTGGAGTCACCGAGTCCCAGGCCTCCTCAATAGTACCTCACCCCAGGCTGAAGGTGCCTGGGATGGACTCCATCTTCATTCCGGCCCGGCTTAGGGCGCCTAGGCCGGAATCTTGAACCGCCCGCACCCAGGCCTAAGGTGCCTGGGTGCGTGAAGAGATGATCCCCCGAAAAAGACCTCGTGGCGAGGGCGTCTCCCCCTTTTATCTCCTCCCGTCGATACCACGGCGGGCTCCCCGCCCCGGCCGCACCATCTCCAGGAAGGGACAAAGAAGGGTAGCACTCTGGTAGTGATTCTACCCCGAGCCAGTAGGTACACTGACACCCAATGGTCAAGGAGAATATTACACCACCCAATCCTCCACGAATAACAAAAAGGGGTCTGAACCCTAACACAATTACACACTTGGGTCACACTACCCCCAGGTGTATCCCACTAAATTGAGGACCCCGCTACATTCCCTTTACCTGTTCCTCTGCTAAGGTTGTAAATGGTCAGTTAGGTAGTTAGTTTCCCAAACTGCACACTTGTTTCATTGGTTTGTTAATTTTTTGGGGAGTTTATGTGTTATGTTATGTATGTTGTTTGTTCACAAATAAATTGTAGAGTTTCTCATTTGACATATCTCCTTGTGTAGCTCACATTTCTGCTCCAGTCAGAGGATTACTGGTTACCTGACAGCATTTCAATCCTTTGTTAGTATGTAGCGGCCCCCTCTCTCTCCTCTCTTTATCAGCTCGTCTGTCTCTTGTCTAGGGGTACCTTAGAGGAGAGAGTGTGGGGTAACCACGCCAAGCCTTCACCGCAGATGTTTGTGTGGTGTAAGCAGAATTCCTGTTTTACCCTCGGGTCGGTGTTATGCACCTGGAACCTCCAAAGAGAGTTACCTTGAACAATGTCTGCCAGAAAACGAGCCCCACACCATTAAAGTCCAACACTCCTTTATTCTTCTCAATGCAAAAGTGAACACAATCAGTTGGACTCCCTTAGAGAACAGAACAGACAAGGAGGTGTGGATGCGAGTAGGCCCAGACACAATGAACTCTCCACTTTCCTTCCTGAAAGTGGGTTGCGGTCTCCGAGCGAGGGGGAATTTCCTTCCAGGCGGTCTCCGATGAGAGGCCCACCTGTCACTGGCAATATGCTGCACCAGGTCTTCAAGCAAGTATCTCCCACCGGTCCATTATGCCTTCCGGATTCGGGTACCCACTCCCGGGGTTCCCTAGGACCTCCTTCCCTCGCGGAACTCAGTGTTGGGCACTGAGCTCCAGACCTCCTTCTGAGTACCTCACCCCAGGCTAAAGGTGCCTGGGATGGAACACGACCTCCGAATGTCCTCTAGGCCTAGGCCGCCTAGGGGACCGACACGAACCACCGCCCTCAGGCTGAAGGTGCCCGGGACTCGACCCCGTGACAAAGATGGCCGGCCCCTTTATACCCTCTCCCAGCAAGCACGGTGGGTTCCCCGCCCCACCATACCGCTGCCGAGGGAGGACAAAAAGGGAGCACAGCACACAGCAATGATTCAACCCCAGCCCAAGGCGACAGCGCCACCCGTGGGGCCGCAGGGAACTGCACATCACTGGTGTCTCTGCCAGTTTTAAACACACAGAAAAGTGTATACCCGCTACAAGTAAAATTTGCATGATGTGGCTGCTCTCTGATGCAGCCAGAAGGTAAAAGAAAGAGGGGTGAAAACAAAAAGAGATGACATACAGATGTAGAAGAGAACCTAAAAGAATCATCAGAAGGATACTGAAAATGACAGATAGAGTGATAGAATGAGAAGTGCTTGCACAAATGACGTTGCTTCAAGGTTACTTTAGATTGCAGAATGTACCTATACACAGACAAGGAAGTTTCAAGTGGTTGTAAACCCTTACATATACGCAATGAAGTGACTGACCTCAGGTGATACATAGATGTAGCACCCTGGTGTTTAGGGTTCCTAGTAAATTTAGTTTGACAGGCGGTAGTTGCCCTGGTTAATTGTTAGTAGATCCACAGATTCCTTCCTAGTTCTGGACTTGCTGCACCTTCTCTCTTCTGTTGCTAGGTAGCGTTTTGCTGGTGACATTAGATAGACAAGGGCTTAGCAAGGTCAGGTTATGAATGGATGTGGTGTGTCAGCCAATACGCAGGGGTTTCTTAAGTCCCTTGGCCTGCTGAGAGAGCCTATTTATTTGGGTGGAGTCAGGTGATCGGGGTTCTGTGCCACCCGGACAGCTGTCTGGGTGGACATGTGTTATGCTGCCCCGGGCTGCTAGGCCGAAAGTCTGAGGCCTATCCAGTGGACATCTAGCTGCGAGATTGTCTGAGGCCTATCCAGAAGCAAGAGAAGCAGCGCAGGGTTAGAACTGCAGGATTGGCAACCATTATAAATGCATGATCTGTACATATCTGCTACATTTCTTTCAATAAAATACTTTAACACGGAACTGCAGGATTGGAGTCCAACCGAGAGTAATAGTTCAGCCTGACGGGGGAACCAGTTGTGGTCGGAGGTAGAGGGCAAAGCTCTCACCACTAAGGGACCAACCACATTGTTACCGGAGACCATTGTGAGCAAGCTGGAGCCAGTACCAGAGCAGTCTCCTCACCAGCCGGGTGAAGAAGTGGGAAAACTTCAGCAAATGCCAAGCCAGGGACCCAGCGGGACAGCAGATGTGACGCTTGAGAAGCATCAGTGAGTTGCCAAGCCAGGGACCTAGCGGCTCAGCAGGGGTGACGCTTGAGGAGTATCTTTGAGTTCCAAGCCAGGGACCCAGCAGAGAAGCAGGGGTGATGCTTGAGGAAGATACCGAGTTATGGAAGGAGCTCAGGGGATCCAGTGGTGATTGGGTTTGAGATTCTAATGAGATACTAGGAGCTCTGTGAGCGAAGACCTAGAGTGAGAGACTGTAGAGTGTGAGGAGAACTATTTATGTTACCAATAGTTAAATACAATTACCGTTAGTGACTGTTACAAGATTTGTTGCCATAGGAGACATCGGTCCTACCTATACAGAAGTGGTGTCCGGCTGGAGGCCTTCCACTGTATAGCTGTCTACCTATAGAAGTCTCTGTGTCTGCCAATTATCATTGCATCTACTTAAGGGTGTCCTGGCCCTAACCCTCTCTACCACAGTTTTTGTTCAAGGGACAATACATCTCTTTGCAATAAAAAAGTGTCTGGCGCCCATCACTTACATCCACCATGCCTTGTAACCCTCTCTACAAAGAAGGATGTCAGCTCTCCCTGACCCTGGAGGACACCAATAGGCCTCTAGAGGTCCCGGACCTTGCTACACAAAGATTAACCACTTAAGCCCCGGACCATTTGGTAGCTAAAGGACCAGAGGTGAATTCAGAATTTTGCACTGCGCTGCTTTAACTGTAAATTGTGCGGACATGCAATGTTGTACCCAAACGAAATTTGCGTCCTTTTCTTCCCACAAATAGAGCTTTCTTTTAATGGTATTTGATTGCCTCTGCGATTTTTATTTTTTGCGATATAAACGGAAAAAGACCGAAAATTTTGAAAAAAAATGATATTTTCTACTTTTTGTTATAAGAAAAATCGAATAAACTCAATTTTAGTCATACATTTAGGCCAAAATGTATTCAGCCACATGTCTTTAGTAAAAAAAATGTCAATAAGCGTATATTTATCTGTTTGCGCAAAAGTTATAGCGTTTACAAACTAGGGTACATTTTCTGGAATTTACACAGCTTTTAATTTATGACTGCCTATCTCATTTCTTGAGGTGCTAAAATGACAGGGCAGTACAAAACCCCCCCAAATGACCCCATTTTAGAAAGTAGACACCCCAAGGAAATTGCTGAGAGGCATGTTGAGCCCATTGAATATTTTTTTTTTGTCCCAAGTGATTGAATAATGACAAAAAAAAAAAAAATTACAAAAAGTTGTCACTAAATGATATAGTGCTCACACATGCCATGGTTATATGTGGAATTGCACCCCAAAATACATTCTGCTGCTTCTCCTGAGTACGGGGATACCACATGTGTGGGACTTTTTAGGAGCCTAGCCACGTACAGGACCCCGGAAACCAAGCACCGCCTCCAGGATTTCTAAGGGCGCAAATTTTTGATTTCACTCCTCACTACCTATCACAGTTTTGAAGGCCATAAAATGCCAAAATAGCACAAAACCCCCCCAAATGACCCCATTTTGGAAAGTAGACACCCCAAGCTGTTTGCTGAGAGGCATGGTGAGTATTTTACAGCTCTCATTTGTTTTTGAAAATGAAGAAAGAACATTTTTTTTTTTCTTTTTTTTTTCAATTTTCAAAACTTTGTGACAAAAAGCGAGATCTGCAAAATACTCACAATACCTCTCAGCAAATAGCTTGGGGTGTCTACTTTCCAAAATGGGGTCATTTGGGGGGGTTTTGTGCCATCTGGGCATTCCATGGCCTCCGAAACTGTGATAGGCAGTGAGAAGTGAAATCAAAAATTGACACCCTTAGAAAGCCTGAAGGCGGTGCTTGGTTTTTGGGGTCCCGTACGCGGCTAGGCTCCCAAAAAGTCTCACACATGTGGTATCCCCGTACTCAGGAGAAGCAACAGAATGTATTTTGGGGTGTAATTCCACATATGCCCATGGCATGTTTGAGCAATATATCATTTAGTGACAACTTTGTGCAAAAAAAAAATAATTTTTTTATTTTTTCCGCAACTTGTGTCAACATATAAAATATTCCATGGACTCGACATGCCTCTCAGTATATAGCTTGGGGTGTCTACTTTCCAAAATGGGGTCATTTGGGGGGGTTTTGAACTGTTCTGGCATTTTATACACAACATTAGGAAGCTTACATCCACTCTTCTAACCACTTGAAGACAAAGCCCTTTTTGACACTTTTTGTTTACATGAAAACATATTTTTTTTTGCAAGAAAATTATGTTGAACCCCCAAACATTATATATATTTTTAAAGCAAAGGCCCTACAGAATAAAATGGTGGGTGTTGCATTTTTTTTTTCTACACAGTATTTGCGCAGCGATTTTTCAAACGCATTTTTTTGGGAAAAAATACACTTTTTTAATTTTAATGCACTAAAACACACTATATTGCCCAAATGTTTGATGAAATAAAAATGATGATCTTAGGCCGAGTACATAGATACCAAACACGACATGCTTTAAAATTTCACACAAACGCGCATTGGCGACAAACTACATACATTTTTAAAAGCCTTTAAAAGCATTTACAGGTTACCCCATTAGATTTACAGAGGAGGTCTACTGCTAAAATTACTGCCCTCGATCTGACCTTCGCGGTGATACCTCACATGCATGGTGCAATTGCTGTTTACATATGACGCCAGACCGACGCTTGCGTTCGCCATTGGGCAAGAGCAGGGCAGGACAGGGGTGCTTTTTTTTTTATTATTAATTTTGCTTTTTTATTTTATTTTTAAACTGTTGCTTCCATATTTATTGATTTTTATCACTTTTATTGTTATCTCAGGGAATGTAAATATCCCCTATGATAGCAATAGGTAATGACAGGTACTCTTTTTTGAAAAAACTGGGGTCTATTGGACCCTAGATCTTTCCTCTGCCCTCAAAGCATCTGACCACACCAAGATCGGTGTGATAAAAGGCTTTCCCAATTTCCCAATGGCGCTTTTTATATCCGGGGGGGGGGGGACATTCCCTCCCACTGCTTGTAAAAGCAGTCCAGAGGCTAATTAGCCACTAGGATTGCTTTTACATGAAAGCCGGCCGCTGGCTGAAAAGAATGATACCAAGATGATACCTAAACCCACAGGCATCATTCTGGTATAAACATTCAAAGTCCAGCAACATACCAGTACGTTGCTGGTCCTTGTTGGACATGTATTGTAATCTTTTTTTTCATGCAGCCTGTTGGCTGAACGAAAAAAAAAGATTGATCGGTGGGTATGCCCACCATTAGAATACCGCCCTTCATCCACCCACTTCTAATGATGGGCATACATGCACCATTTATATATGCCGAAGCATGTGGGCATCTTCTTGCAAAAGTTATGCCGCGTACACATGGTCAGACTTTTCCACGGGCAAGCCTCCGTCGGAATTTCGACCGTATGTACGCGGCATTAGGAGCAAAATCGCTCCTCCGCTCCTGCTGCCCCAATGCTTCGGCATATATGCTTTTTTTTTTTAACTGTGGTGGTGAAATCACCTCCTACAGCACTGGAGTCGCAGGGATCAGGCCTGTCTCTGCGAACGCTGCAGTTATGTGTGTTGTGTTTTGCAAGCGACAGTGATCGATCGATACTGCACTTCGGTGGCCTGGGCTGGACGGAGGGGCAAAACGCAGGTGCTAGCAGGTATCTGGGCTGATCCCACTAACAGTGCGTTTTTGGGAACCCTAAACTGCTGGGGACGCTAGTATAGATCTGATCAGATCAGATATTGAGCTGATCAGATACTATACCACTAAGGGGGGTGTATGCTTCACGTGTGGGTGTTAGCGCTACTGGCACTAACCTGACGCTGCCTGGGGTGTGACGCAGACCCTCTCTGACGCTAAAACCTAACTGATATCACCCGCCGGGCGATCAGGGGGTTAAACCTTTATTGGGTTATATACGGCGGGTGCCCTGACACTATAAAAAGCAAACTAACTAACCAGCGTCACCCGTAACACTTATATGATGATCACTGGTGAAAGGGTTAACTAGGGGCAATTAGGGGGTTAAAACCTTTATTAGGTAATATATGGGGGTACCTGACGCTATATAAAAACCTGACGGCGAACCTAAAAAAAAATTACTGGCTACCTATCGGCATCACCGACACTAAGACAACGATCATAAAAACGATTGCTTAGCGAGAGTGGTGATAGGGGGTGAAAGGGTTACCTGGGGGGCGATCAGGGGGTTAAACCTTTATTAGATAATATATGGGGGTACCTGACGCTATAAAAACCTGCGGCGAACCTAAAAAAAATTACTGGCTACCGATCAGCATCACCGACGCTAAGACATCGATCAGAAAAATGATCGCATAGTGACGGCGGTGCTAGGGGGTGAAAGGGTTACCTGGGGGGTGATCAAGGGGGTTACACCTTTATTAGGTAATATATGGGGGTACCCGACGCTATAAAAACCTGCGGCGAACCTAAAAAAAATTACTGGCTACCGATCAGCATCGCCGACGCTAAGACATCGATCAGAAAAATTATCGCTTAGTGACAGTGGTGATAGGGGGTGAAAGGGTTACCTGGGGGGGCGATCAAAGGGGTTAAACCTTTATTAGGTAATATATGGGGGTACCCGACGCTATAAAAACCTGCGGCGAACCTAAAAAAAATTACTGGCTACCGATCAGCATCACCGACGCTAAGACATCGATCAGAAAAATGATCGCATAGCGACGGCGGTGCTAGGGGGTGAAAGGGTTACCTGGGAGGTGATCAAGGGGGTTAAACCTTTATTAGGTAATATATGGGGGTACCCAACGCTATAAAAACCTGCGGCGAACCTAAAAAAAATTACTGGCTACCGATCAGCATCGCCGACGCTAAGACATCGATCAGAAAAATTATAACTTAGTGACAGTGGTGATAGGGGGTGAAAGGGTTACCTGGGGGGCGATCAAGGGGGTTAAACCTTCATTAGGTAATATATGGGGGTACCCAACGCTATAAAAACCTGCGGCGAACCTAAAAAAAATTACTGGCTACCGATCAGCATCACCGACGCTAAGACATCGATCAGAAAAATGATTGCTTAGTGACGGCGGTGCTAGGGGGTGAAAGGGTTATCTGGGGGGTGATCAGGGGGTTAAACCTTTATTAGGGGGGGTTAGGGGGCTACACTGGACCTAAAACTAAATGTAGTGACACTTTTACAGTCACAAATGTCACTGATTGCAGTGATCACTAAATAAATGGTCACTGCAATCAGTGACACTGTGACTGGGGGCTGGGGGGTGATCTGGGGGTGTCTGCGGGGGCCTGGGGGGGCGATTTATGTGCCTATGTGTCCTGGTGTCAGTGTGCTGTTTTGTGTACTAACCTGCATCTTCTCCTGTACGGCGCTCGGTATATGTGAGCGCCCCAGGAGAGATGACATCACTTCCTCCTTCCTGGCAGGCAGGGGAAGCTCTCTCATTCGCCGGGAGCGATCGAGAGGGGGTGGCCGGAATCGAACGGCCGTCCCCTCATGCCGGATCGCTCCCGAAGGTAAAACGACCACCCACTGTAAAGAAGGGGGGTCCGATCGGACCCCCCAACTATACAAAGGCAATCACGTATATGTACATGATTCTGCCTGTCGGTGCCATTCTGCTGACGTATATTTACAGTGGGCGGTCGTTAAGTGGTTAAACAAATTCTCCTACATAAGTTGTACCTGTTTATGTACAGACTTCTCTACAACTGTCCAAAGTATTGAATGGACATAGATTGTATGAACTTTCAGAAAGCAGGGGGCAGGGAGCTGAAGTTACAATCAGTGAGGAGAGCTGAGAGCTGACGGAGGGAATGGACACACCTCCTTCACAAAGCACACAGGAACAGAGCTGAGGCTATTAATCACAGGCTGTGTGCTGGAGTTCCCTTCCCTGTCACCTTTTTACCCCTTGGTTTCAGAAAAACATGTCAGAAGTGAGTCTTGCTGATAGCAGAAGAATGAGGCTGCAGACAGAAATTACATTCAGTGCTCTGGATTGAGACAGGGACACACTATGGAGAAATATGCATTGTTCATATTTCATGACAGAGGTTTACAACCACCTTGTTTTGTTAGTGAAAATATGGTCTATTTTCCTATGGAAGCAATGCTAAATCTGCCAGTGACCTGTCTGTAGGCGGGGCCTTAGGCCCAAGGTACCCAGTCAGGGAGAGATCTGTATAAGGAGAGTAGGACTTCCACTGAAGGGGTGGAGGTTTGGGGTGCACTGGGATGGCACTGTAATGCTGTCAGGGAGAATCCCACTTTACTTATACGGTTTCCCAGTAGTTTCCCTGCTGCAAGTGTTGTCCCTGTTCTGACTCTACCAGACAGGATACCTGATAGATTCCTATCCCTGACCTACCACTTGCTTCAGGCGCAACCAAATGATTCTGGAGACCCTATATATCAGGTCCCTCACCAAAATGGCCACCTGAGATCTCAAGAGATTTCAGCGTCCAATTAGACAGCTGTCTTTGCTAAAACACTGAAAAGTTCATATGGGACCATTTCCTTTATCAGTCTCCTCTCCACCTGTAACAATGGCACAGTGCCACCCACAGGTTAGAGGAAAACCTGCACCTGCCTACTTGTCAGTTGGAAAACTTCACTCCAAGAAATGTATGGCTGCTACAGCAGCCTTATGGATGCCAAGCTCGATTATGTATTACTATTTATGATTAGGGCAAGATTTCCATCACTTGAGTTGCCAGGATCATCTGTTTTACACAGAATATGGCTTTGTTTTATGGGTCCTAATCTGTATAGCTTATAATTATATAGGGAAAAGCCAACTAGAAACATAGGCTTACTGTGCCAATGGGAAATCAAGCCCGTCTATGATACTGAGCACATATAAGCAGATTTACTGTCATGTCCTCTATTACTTGCTAAAGTCTATAAACATGTCTGAATGAAACAATTAACATATATGTTAAATGATTGAGAAAAAATTCTCCCACTACAGCATCAGTTTATTATGCCAGGTCTACGTCTAAAAATAAAAATACTAACAAACATACAATGGTTCCGTACTACTTGCATGGACATAAATTAACCATGCAAGAGGGATCTGTAATGTAGGCAATTTGTGTTATACATAGAAATGTGCATTCTACAGCACTCAATGAACTGCATAAGGGAGAACACTTTAAGAGAGACTGTCCCTCTTTTGAAATCAAATCCCTGTCTCTCTTTTATTAGCATTAGACCCTTTTTTAATCTGACCTCTAAAAAATTATATATTTAAAGACCATCTCCAAGCAAATATTAAGACCCCCTCTCACCCTCTTCTAAGCAATTCTGTATGTTTGTTTTTTGCCTTATTTTGTGAAGCAAGATATACTAATCCGAATTTAGTCATCTGAGTCCCTTGCTGGTGCCATTTCTGAATGCATCCACTGCTGTAAGATGTGCCTGTCCCTAATTCTAGATCATAAGAGGATCTACTACTGGACAGCCAATAGGGAGTGTCCATGTTACTCAATGTTTCTAAAGAAAGACCCAAACTCCTTTACAGAAGAGGAGCAAAGATATGGAACTGGAGCATCAGGTGATCACAGCTTTAGGGGATTAAAAAGGGCTTTTCGTTTTATTTTCCTAATGCCAGCATGATGGGCTTAAACCATCAAAAGAGATATACTACTGTAGCACTGACCCCCGAAGGAGCTGCTGGTTTGATTTGGGCCTGTACTCTACTTGTAAACCCCACTAACTTGGCTCAATCCCCTTGGCACAGCTGTGGTGCAATGCAATACAGTACAATATAAGACAATGCAAAATACCTGTATTGTAACCCCAGGATCCACTGACTCCACCTGGTGGGGGAAAAACAGTACGCCACACAACAGGATACTTAACCAGAAACATATTTTACTGTAAAATATGCAAAGAAGTGATTACAGTAATTGTGCTGTCATTCCAACATAGGACGACAGCACAATGGATTTCAATATAAACAATTTGGGAACAATATATATATATATATATATATATATATATATATATATGTTTTTACCTGGGAGCTCCCCCTACTTTAAAAGCTAGGGTGACCAGACGTCCCCGGTTTCCGGGGACAGTCCCCGGATTGAGGACACTGTCCCCGGACCATGTTTGTCCCCGGATCTGTCCCCGGATTCAGGGGGGGTGCCCATACTTATGTCTGCTGACAGCCTAGCCCTAGCAGGACATGCAGCAATGTCAAGAACCATTAATCACAGCTAGGAAAAGGTGGGCAAGCCGGGGGCTTACAGCCGCAGCGCCACTGAGAGTGAGTGGAGCTGTCAAAACCAAGGTCTGATGTCGGGATGGGCGGGCGATATGCAGAGCTCCGCCCCCTCTGTGAGATAGCCTGTGCATAAACAAACAGCCTGCCTTTATGGATTGGTGGGCGGGGAGGAAGGCGGCAGGGGGCAGGTCCAATTGTAACTAGTGTATATATTCCCACAGCGGTGTATAATTCAGGTTTATTATACACCGGTGTGGGTACATATGCAGTAATTACTGTTGGTTCCGCCCCCTGCCACCTTCTACCAATGCATAAACACTAGCTATTTGTCTATGGACGGGCTGTCTGACAGAGGGGGCGGAGCTCCGCATTTTGGCCCCGCCCATTCCCGACATCAGAGGTTGGACTTGGCAGCTCCATTCACTCTCACTGCTCATGTCACTGCCTTTCCTTAGGGTGCCAGAACGAGGGGGAAGTACAACTGGAAAGCCTGGGGGGGGGGGGTGTTTGGACATCCATATTGGAGATCAGCATCTCCGTCCAGCATCCTTCCCTGGCGAGCTACTGACCTCCCCCTACAGAGGAGAACATATATAGAGACCAGCTGTACCCACCAATCACTACAGGGCATAACAAATCCTCAAGAGAGGAGGGGGAGCAGAGCGGAAAGGCAGATCCAGGATGGTGGAGCAGGACTGAGTTACCAGAGACACAATTTCTGAAGGGAGCAGGTTTGCTCACTCTTCTATCAGCACTCCATCTCAACTATCTGCTGCTGCACCTGCAGAGCCTTTATGATCTTCTGAGCACACACAGACTGCATACTTTGTCACCCCCTCCCCCTCAAACACTGTGAGTAAGGCTACTCAGCTACCTGCAACTGCTATCTCTGTTAACTAATGATGTACCAAAACAGTCCTGGCTGCAGTTCACACTTATGGCACCTCTCATAGATGATATTCGGTTTTAGTTCACACTGTGCAGGCTGGTTGCAGGTGCAGAAATCGCATCTGTTCCCGCAACCGCAACAGCTAAATGTGCAGGGCTGCTATTCATTCTGAATGCACCCCCCCCCCCTCTACATCTCAGCCCATACTGAGTTTGCGGGAACCACAGGAAAAATCACATGGTAAAAAAGACCACGCTTTTTCCCTGGCACTACACTTTTAAAAGGGTGCAGGCATCTTTTTTGCGGAAAACGCAGGCACAGCAGCCCATTCAAATGAATGGGCTATCCTGCCCACACAAGTGTGAAGCAGGGCTAAAGGAGAAGTATGGCCGAAGCTCATTTGGCTGTACATCACCCATGGATCACAGCAGTGAAGTTTGTTCTGAACTGTGACCCAGATTCAGCCAACAGTGGGCTGAAGTTCGCCGTCGGCTGATATCACAGAGCTGCTACAAACTCTAAAAAGATCCCAAGATTAAAGTTGGGATTCACCCAGATGCCTGACCAGCAGCTGGCTCAGCCTCTCAGCGTTCCACCAAGAACCTGGGCTCCCGCCCCCTCCACAGCCCAGAGCTCCAGTGAGCATTGGAGGGGCAGAGCAGAGAGCGACTGACAGTCACAGCTCTCTGCTCAGGGCAGAGGGGAGTGATCAGCTGTGTTTGATCATTCAGTTCTCAGTCTGGAGCCAGCAGGCGACAGATGCAGTATCGGAGTGATGCCACATCCACCTACGTATGTACGTTTTTTCGTTTTTTTTAATTCAGGAATTTATTTTTTTAAATCAAAATTTTTAGCCACTTGTTGGGTATTTGTATTTTTAAAATACGAGTCTTTCATTCCCTAATGCTGCACCCTCTCTCCTACCGGGTGTAACATGGACATTTTAGTTTGCCTCACCTGCCATCACATAAAAGGCAGATGGCAGGAGGAAGGGGCAGGGCCAGATCTAGCCTTTCTGATGTTTCCTGATGTATTTTGGCTTTCAATCAGTGGTATTGGCTGAACCTTGCACTATGTGCAACACACTCCTGAAGCTTGCACTATGTACGTAATACACTCCTGAACCTTGAACCTTGTGCAACACACTCCTGAACCTTGCACTATGTACGTAATACACTCCTGAACCTTGCACTATGTACGTAATACACTCCTGAACTTTGCACTTTGTGCAACACACTCCTGAACCTTGCACTATGTACGTAATACACTCCTAAACCCTGCACATAGCATTCTCCTGCACGTAGCACCAGCATACAGGGGGCACACTGATCACCAGCATACAGGGGGCACACTGACCACCAGCATGCAGTGGGCACATTGACCACCAATATGCAGGGCCGGTGGTTACCAGTCTACAGAGGCCATAACAAATCAAGTAAAACAATTACCATGCAACTTAAAAAATCTCAAACGCAATAAGAGAATCTTGTTAGCTGGTTCCCTCATCTAACGCAAATCAATAAACAGCAAAAAATGCAGTGCTGCCCTACACTTCATCTATAAAATTCTACAAATGGACATATAAATGCAATGATAAAACCTATAAATGAATATCTAGTGCAAATCAACCAATATATTGCAATATAGTAGTGATGGTGTCACCCCCTCTGCAAAAGGTAAGAAATATTGCAGAGCTGCAATGTGCAAATAGTGGTGAACCCCCCCCCCCCCCCTATATATAATCATAATAAAATGTAAAATATGTACATAAATTGTACATTTTATTACACACACATATATATATATATATATATATATATATATATATATATATATATATATGAGGATTACCATTGTATGCATGAAGAAACCTCCACTTGCTGACCACACCCACTTGTTGGTGACACCCACTTTTTGGCCACACGCACAGGTAGCGCACCCTATCCCTTCCTCCAAGTTTTTTCTCTATCCTATCTTCTTAACATTTGGTAGTCATATCCCAAGAAATTCTAAGAAGTATCTTTTTAATAAAAAATGTATCTCATTGACGAAATCTGAGAAATAACGTATATATCATACAATCATTCTATAAACACATGCCACATACACTGAATGAGAAAAATATGCTTATAAAATAGTTTACCATTTGGCAAAAAAAAAAAAAAATGTCCCCGGATTTCATTTTAAAAATCTGGTCACCTTATTATAAGCTATGCGTGAGATCTCACTTAAAGTACTTAGTCCTGGATCTTCTTTTCTTCGCTAGCTAAAGTAACTCCTTGTGATTTGTAATCCACAGTTTATGGTAAGTTAAATTGAAGTGAAGGTGCTCCTGGCGTAACTCCAACAGCTATTTTACAATGCTTGAGGCGTCAGGGTAGGTAGGCCTCAAGCCTTCTCAGTGTCAGTTGCTCTGCTCCTCCGTGGAACTATAAATTCCAGTGAGGCCTGTATATGGGTCTAACTGCGTGTGAAACTATACAAACTGTGGGCCGTGACCCGCTCACCAACTGGATCGGAGTTCCGTGTAGTAACTTTGGTCCGGTGACTGCAGCTTGCTTCTCCGTCAGCTAGGCCAGTCGCTCCGTTCCACTCCGCTGGATGGATCCGGTCCTCCGATGCTCATATGAGTGTCTCTAGATCTCTCCTATCCGGCCACTGTCACTCAGGCACCGTCAAATCTCTGTACAAACACGCGGGGTTGCGCTCCGCTGTGGCTGTGTGCCGCTGTCTCCGGGAGGCCTCCACACAAATCCTCACAGGCAGGCCATGCGATCCCAAGAGACCTAAAATTGCCGCTCGGGTTCCTCTTATCTCCTACCCAGCATGCACTGCTTAAGAAAGTGTTCATGGGTAGGTCACCAAGCCTCCTGGGTAACAAAGGTCAACCTTCTAATCAAAACAGTCACTTCCTGTCTAGTCCTTGGTGCTTCTCTGAGGTAAAAATCATATCTCTTCATTACCAGTATTTGGTCACTAGATGGCTCCAAATACTAAACCATGGCAATGTCCATAGACTTTGTATTAAAGTATGCAAACACACATCAATATGCAAGGATGTCAGTGCTACACTACACTAAACCTTTTGTCCAACCTAAAAATTACTGCAGTTCTTATTTTAAAAAGTCTTTATAATGGAAAGATAGGGTAAAAAGCCCTTCTGGGATCAACCAATATATATATTTTTTCTGATTAATATTTCAGGGTCTGCATAACTGGGAGAAGTGTCAGGGGTGAATCTGCATATTTTGTACTAAAATGTGTCCCCTTTTTCATCTTTAGAAAGTTGAGAAGTATGTGGGAATAGGTAAAATGAAGCCACCCATTAGTGGAATTACGCATATAACATCAAACCCTTACCAACCTACTACTAGTGGTCTGACTGAATTATTTAGAAAACCTAAATAACAATTAAGGCAGTTTTATGGCACATGAAAATGGATCAATTCAGTATAAAAATATAGAGCGCTATATTTCTTTCGAAATTCAGTTCAGGCCACTGCTACTCGCACCCTATAATGTTATTTGAAAACAGTAGCCTTCAGGCCGTTTGGCAAAGCTCATAGTCATCATTCAAAAATCATTGATTTATAAACCCCAGCAGAACCCTCTGAAATATTTAGCATATGAGAATGTGGCAGTAACCTTTACAAAATGTCACGCCGCCCATTACATTTACCAGAGGGTTCTCATGTGGACCACAAGCTAAAATGCTCCACCATAATATAATGATATTGTTTCAATAAAATGATATCATAATTGAATTTTTTTTTTTTGGGGGGGGGGGGAGTAATATTAATAAAAAAAAAAACAATAATGAATAAATTTACTATATATGGTATAAATACATATTCTGCAACATACATTTTTACGGACTCTTGCAACAGGTCTCTAAAACAAGTATGGTGGTGATAAACACTGTACACCCCAGTCAACAATAGCTCTTAACAAGGGCTTGTAGGCTTTTTTTATTTATTTTTTATACATATGTAATTGATGATTGATGCAAATTAACCCATCATTAAAGGGGTTGTAAAGGTTTGTTTTTTATTTTCTAAATAGGTTCCTTTAAGCTAGTGCATTGTTGGTTCACTTACCTTTTCCTTTGATTTACCTTCTAAATGTTTTTTTTCTTTGTTTGAATTTCTCACTTCCTGTTTCTCCTCACTAAACTTCACACCATCATCCGAGTGGTGTGGAGTCAGCCAGAACAGCTTACTGAACAGCTTACCGAGGAGGAACAGGAAGTGAGAAATTCAGACAAAGATAACAAAGAAAACAAATATTTAGAAGGGAAATAGAAGGAAAAGGTAAGTAAACCAGGAATGCATTAGCTTAAAAGGAACCTATTTAGAAAATAAAAAACAAACCTTTACAACCCCTTTAAGTGTTAATCAAATAAAAACTGTTTTGGTTGAGTTAATGGAGAACAAATTGGGGCATAGGATGTCACCAGGTATCATAACTATGGTGTTAATATATTCAAATAGCATGAAAGGTAGCCTAGAAAACTACCTATATGGCCAAAAGTTGGTGGACACCTGACCATCACACCTGAGCATCTGAGGAGATCTAGCTTTATGGACTGATCCACAACTATAGCACAACTTTTTTTTTTCTCCACCCACATAGAAACACTGTCTATAATGACATTACCTTCTCTTTGTATTTCATTGAGACTGTAAAAATTATTCCTTCTGTTGCAAAATGGGTTATGACTATTAAATATTTAAATAAACTCTCAGCACTTCAGGCTGGGTTCACATATGCGCGAATTGGATGCGAGTTTTCCCGCATACAATTTGCATGACAGGCGAGTGTGAATTGCTCGCAATAGAGCCGCTTTACACAGGTCCGGGCGGCCACGTTCCGCATTCCAAAAGGCTCCTGTGCGGTCCGGTTCAGGTGCAAATTCAGGCAAATTTCAAACCTGATTCGCACCTGAACCAGTGAACAGGGACACACCGAACCCCATGCTGGGAACCGCATGACCATTGGTCATTGGATCTGGGCTGAATGGGCTTTCAGTCACACGAGGGAGCTCAGGAGCAGTATTTATGGCAAGCACAACATCAGTTTATATTCAAAATAATAAGGTGAATTGGTAATCACTATATATATGTATCATATTGATTCATGTGAAATGCAAAGTCTAAGGTGGAACTTCAGTCTTGTTTTAAAAAAATTAACAAAAATTCACTGAAGCCCATCCTTTGCTTCGGATCCTCATCTTGGAAGTTGAAGCCGGCTGTGACTTCCTGATGTCTCAAAGCCGACTCCCCACTGTGCATGCATACCATCGCACAATACTTTCAGACTGGGCCCGCGGGTGGAAGGCAGGCCAAGGTGACATAATTCTTGCTCTCTTGAAAATTAGAGAAGTGAAAATGGCTACCTGTCAGAAAAACAGTAAAGCCCTGACACACGATCGGTTTTACTGATGAAAACAGTCCAATGGATATTTTCATCGGACAAACCGATCGTGTATGGGACCCATCAGTCTTTTTTCCATCGGTTTTAAAAAATAGAACATGTTTTAAATTTTTACGATGGATCAAAAACCGATAGCGAATTCCGATCGTCTATGGGTAAGTCCATCGGATAAAAAACCCACGCATGCTCAGAATCAAGTCGATGAATGGTCAGAAGCATTAAACTTTTCTCGGCTCATCGGAGTGTTTTACGTCACCGCGTTTGGAACGGTCGGTTTTTTGACTGATGGTGTGTAGGCAAGACTGATGGAAGTCAGCTTCAACGGATTTCCGATGGACAAAACCATTTGGATTAGATTCCATAGGATATCAGATCGTGTGTACGAGGCTTGAAGGTCTGCTTTAAGATCACTTATGTGGACCTTTCCCCCTTTCACTAAAAATCACACCAGAGTACAGCTCTGCAGTGTGAGATGAAATCATCTTCATTCATTAGTTAAACAAACATTTCTTGCCTTTTACTTACGATTACTGTACTTCCATCCAGGGAAGTTCCTGACACATGTTCCAGGAGGCAGATCAGGAGTTCCAAGCAGAGTTCCAGGAAGTAAAGGGAGATGGAATCATCTACCCTTAGTAAAAATGGCCAGTGTAAAAAGAATGGGGAAGAAAAGTAAAATAAGACATGCAAAGAATAAAAAGCCTAAATTATTTATATGTACCTCTTTGTAGATTCCAATACTAAACATTTAAGGGGGTCTTCTTTTATAATTTGTATGATAAAGGTGAAGTTCGTCAGGTTTAAAAGAAACAAAAGCCAAGAGCTACAAATACTGTAGCTCAGGCATGTCCAAAGTCCGGCCCGCGGACCAATCGCAGCCCGCCTTCCGGTTTAATACAGCCCCCCTGGTGATTTGGATATATATATCTTTTGTGGCCCCCAGGGCCTCAAAAGATATATATCGTTTTTATCGGCGCTGCCTCGGAGGGGGCGGGATGAGCGCCGTCAGAGTACATATAGGAGAATTTCCTGTGTACTTGGCGGCGTCTGTAATGGGACGTCCCGTCTCCTGGGCTGCCATTGGATGACTGTTCTGTCTATCACAGGAGGCGGGAATTTGTATTAAAGAGGCCGCCAAGTAAACAGGAGATTCTCCTGTATGTAATCTGTTGGTGCTCGTCCCGCCCCCCTCCCTGTCCCCTCTGAGGCTGCAGATGGGCATCGATCAGGCTGCACTGATGGCAATGGGGTGTCTGCATTCATGGCAATGGTAAGGCTGCATTCATGGCAATAGTAAGGCTGCATTGATTGCAATGGTAAGGCTGCATTGACTGCAATGGTAAGGCTGCATTGATTGCAATGGTAGAGTTGCATTGACTGCAATGGTAAGGCTGCATTCATGGCAATGGTGAGGCTGCATTTATTGCAATGGTATGGCTGCATTGATTGCAGTGGTAAGTCTGCATTGATTGCAATGGTAAGGCTGCGATGATTGAAATGGTAGAGCTGCTGTCAGGGATCTGCCACCTAAGGGTTAATAGTGCAGACTGATTTCAGTGATTGGCAACAGGCTGCCTTATTTAAACCCCTCAGCAGCACTGTGTCTTTGCTGTCTGATCTGCAGTTTATCCTGAGACCTGATACTGAACCTGCACCTGATATCATACTGACCTGGCTCCCTGACACCGCTGCCTGCAATCTCCAGTCCTGACCTTTGGCTTCCTTGACCCTGCTCTGTTTACCTGTCTGCCAGATCCTCTGTTGCCGAATCCAGCCTGAACTCTGACCATTCCTTGCCTGCTGCTTTTGCCTGAACTGATCCTCTGTGTATCACCTGGCTTGTCTGACTCCTCTACTGCCTGTCGTCTGCACTTGCATGTGCCTGTTGCTCTCAGGCGCACCTGCATCCGCTGACATGCATCCGGGCACCTGCATCCGGTGACCTGCATCCTGCTGACCAGCATCCAGCTAACCAGTAACCAGCTGGCTCCAGCCTTTCTCATTGACCTTCATCTCCAATCTCAGAGAACTTTGCAGGCACTCATACCTCACTGTGCTCCTACGGTCACTGTCCCAACCCCAGTGATGCCAGAACCAGGGCGGTATGAGAGGTCTCCCTCTGCACGTCAGGCTCATTCCCAAGGTACGTGTCAGTATCAGACAGCCATGCTTGAGCCTGCAAGAGGGACCTCTTGCACCAACAAGATCTGCCAACTCCTCTCTGATCTCTCTCTAGAGGTGAAATCTCTCCAGGACGGCCATGCACGCTTAGAGGGACAAATGCAATACCAGGCTACCACCACTGATCCTCCTACCAACAGGATACCTACAGAAGCCACCTCTGCACCCTCTGTAACGATGCTGCCTCCAGAGCCAAGGGTCCCCATCCCGGAGAGATTCTCCGGGGACCGAAGTAAGTTCCGGGCATTTTGCAATGCATACGAGTTGTACTTCTCCCTGCAACCCCTAACGTTCTCCCAGGAAACTACCAAAGTGGGGTTTGTCATTTCACTACTGCTGGGTGAACCTCAGTCCTGGGCACATCATTTGCTTGAAGAACGTCATGTTTCACTGGACTCCTTGCCGTCCTTTTTCAAGGCCATGTCGCTCCTTTATGAGGACCCCCAACAGATTTCCACAGCCGAAGCTGCTCTTCCTGCGCTCCAGCAAGGCCGCAGAGCGGTCGAGGACTATATAATGGACTTTAGGCGCTGGAGTGCAGATACCCAATGAAACCATGCAGCTTTACGGCACCAGTTCCGCTTAGGCCTGTCTGAAAGATAGTGATGAGCCGAACACCCCCGGGTTCGGTTCGCACCAGAACCCACGAACGGACCGAAAGTTCGCACGAACGTTAGAACCCTATTAAATACAATGGATGCGAACGTTCGAAATCTAAAGTGCTAATTATAACGACTATTATGCATGTTATTGTCCTAAAAAGGGTTTGGGAACCCGGGTTCTGCACCAGGGGACATGTATCGATGCAAAAATAAGTTTTAAAAACGGACGTTTTTCGGGAGCAGTCATTTTAATGATGCATAAAGTGAAAAAAAAAAAGTCAAATATTCCTTTAAATATTGTACCTGGGGGGGTGTCTAAAGTATGCCTGTGAAGTGACACGTGTTTCCCGTGTTTAGAACTGTCCCTGCACAAAATTACATTTCTAAAGGAAAAAAAGCCATTTAAAACTGCTTGCGGCTTTAATGTAATGTCTGGTCCCGGTAATATGGATGAAAATCTTTAAGAAAAATGGCATAGCTACCCCATTACACCCCCCCTACCCCAGCCCATTACCAGCCCCTTTGGGTCTTGTATGGATATTAAGGGGAACCCCGCAAACAAAAGAAAAAAGGCCCTATATACTCTGAACAGCCGTATACAGGCGGTGCATACAAGACAGGGACTGTAGGTTTGTTCTTATGTAGAATCTGTTTGTAATTTTGAACAGGTACATTGTTTAAGTGTAGCTCCAGCCCAAAAATCTATTTTTAAGCTTTTTGGAAAACATAGGGAAGGGTTATCACCCCTGTAACATTTGTTTTGCTGTCTGTGCAGTGTGCACCTGTGCAGAACAGTTCACCTCACTTTCCGTCCTAATGGAGGAGTAGTTTGTAAGTTGGATGTTTGAAAGTAGGGGCCTGCCGTATATACTCTGCTGAAATTTGCCCCTTACATGTTGGTGTTGCCACAACACTGTGAGCCCTCACAGTTACTCTTGGTGGGCGCATGAATGGGCCCTGCTGTGAATTATTAGATCAAGAATTGTACTTGCATGCCCCTGTTGAACAGGGGCTGAAAAATTGGGCCTTTGGTGGTGGTGGTGGTGGTGGTGTTGACACAACACTGTAAGGCCTCACAGTTACTCTTGGTGGGCGCAGGAATGGGCCCTGCTGTGAATTATTAGATCAAGAATTGTAATTACATGCCCCTGTTAAACAGGGGCAGAAAAATTGGGCCTTAGGCACTGGTGCCACAACACTGCAACCCCTCACAGATACTGTACTTGGAGCACAGCAATGAGCCCTGTTGCAAAGTATTGCACCAAAAATTGTAATTACACGCCCCTGTTAAACAGGGGCTGAAAAATTGGGCCTTAGGCACTGGTGCTGGTGCCACGACACTGCAACCTCTCCCAGATACACTAGTTGGAGTGCAGGAATGAGCCCTGCTGCAAAGCATTGCATAAAAAAATTGTAATTACATGCCCCTTTTAAACAGGGGCTGAAAAATTGGGCCTTAGCCACTGGTGGCGGCACCCAGAAACAAAAATGTTCTTCCAAGCTATCATCATCAATCGGATCATTGAGGAGGAGGAGGAGGATAGTCAGTCAACATAACAGGACAGTCTCTCAGCATTAGTGATGAGCCGAACACCCCCGGGTTCGGTTCGCACCAGAACCCGCGAACGGACCGAAAGTTCGAACGAACATTAGAACCCTATTAAATACAATGGATGCGAACGTTCGAATTCTAAAGTGCTAATTATAACAACTATTATGCATGTTATTGTCATAAATAGGGTTTGGGAACCCGGGTTCTGCACCAGGGGACATGTATCAATGCAAAAAGAAGTTTTAAAAACGGTCGTTTTTCGGGAGCAGTCATTTTAATGATGCATAAAGTGAAAAAAAAAAAGTCAAATATTCCTTTAAATATCGTACCTGGGGGGTGTCTAAAGTATGCCTGTGAAGTGCCACGTGTTTCCCGTGTTTAGAACTGTCCCTGCACAAAATGACACTTCTAAAGGAAAAAAAAGCCATTTAAAACTGCTTGCGGCTTTAATGTAATGTCTGGTCCCGGTAATATGGATGAAATTCTTTAAGAAAAATGGCATAGCTACCCCATGACCCCCCCCCTACCCCAGCCCATTACCAGCCCCTTTGGGTCTTGTATGGATATTAAGGGGAACCCCGCACATAAAATAAAAAAGGCCCTATATACTCTGAACAGCCGTATACAGGCGGTGCATACAAGACAGGGACTGTAGGTTTGTTCTTATGTAGAATCTGTTTGTAATTTTGAACAGGTACATTGTTGAAGTGTAGCTCCAGCCCAAAAATCTATTTTTAAACTTTTTGGGAAACATAGGTAAGGGTTATCACCCCTGTAACATTTGTTTTGCTGTCTGTGCCCCTGTTCAGAACATTTCACCTCACTTTCCGTCCCAATGACAACTGTTTTTGAAATGTGGTGTTTTTCTTGAAACAAGGATTGCTGATAAAGCATCAGTACAGATGAGACCCCTTTCTCCCATATTTATTCTTACAGGAGAGAATTTTCCTTTCTAGGGGTAGATTTCCTCTCACTTCCTGTTGTCTTCTTTCGTTTGCAAGTAGGAGTCGTTTGTAAGTTGGATGTTTGAAAGTAGGGACCTGCCGTATATACTCTGCAGAAATAGGCCCCTTAGTTGTTGGTGTTGGCACAACACTGTAAGCACTCAGTTACTCTTGGTTGGTGCTGGAACGCCCTGCTGTCAACTATTATATCAGGAATTTTAATTACATATAATTGTTGAACAGTGGTAGTAAAAATTGGGGCTTTGATGGTGGTGCTGGTGCCACAACACTGTAAGCCCTGACAGTTACTCTTGGTGGGTGCAGCAATGGGCCCTGCTGTGAATTATTAGATCAAGAATTGTAATTACATGCCCCTTTTGAACAGGGGCTGAAAAATTGGGCCTTTCGTGGTGGTGGTGGTGGTGGCGTTGCCACAAGACTGTAAGCCCTCAGAGTTACTCTTGGTGGGTGCAGCAATGGACCCTGCTGTGAATTATTAGATCAAGAATTGTAATTGCATGCCCCTGTTGAACAGGGGCTGAAAAATTGGGCCTTAGGCACTGGTGGCACAACACTACAACCCCTCACAGATACTGTACTTGGAGCACAGCAATGAGCCCTGTTGCAAAGTATTGCTTCAAAAATTGTAATGACACGCCCCTGTTAAACAGGGGCTGAAAAATTGGGCCTTAGGCACTGGTGCCACAACACTCCAACCCCTCACAGATACTGTACTTGGAGCACAGCAATGAGCCCTATGGCAAATTATTGCTAAAAAAATTGTAATTACACGCCCCTGTAAAACAGGGGCTGAAAAATTGGGCCTTAGCCACTGGTGGTGGCACCCATAAACAAAAATGATCTTCCAAGCTATCATCATCAATCGTATCATTGAGGACTCGGAGGAGGAGGATAGCCAGTCAACATAACAGCACAGGCACTCAGCATCAGCATCAGTCTTGAAGGGATGTGACATGTTAAAATCAATTAGTCTGTTATATCAGCATCAGGTGTGTGGTAGCTGGTGGTGATCCAAGACTGGTTCATCTTGATGAAAGTCAGTCGATCAACCGAGTCGGTGGACAGGCGCACCCTGTGATCCGTGACAAATCCTCCAGCAGCACTGAATGTGCGTTCCGAAAGAACGCTGGATGCAGGACAGGCCAGTAGCTCAATTGCATACTGTGCAAGCTCTGGCCAGTGATCCATCCTCAAGACCCAGTAAGCCAGAGGATTTTCGGTGGGGAAGGTGTCCAAGTCTGACCTTGCCCCTAGATATTCCTGCACCATGTTTATCAGACGCTGGCGATGGTTGCTGGAACCGATCATACTTTGGGGCTGCGGACTAAAGAATTGTCTGAACGCATCGGTCAGACGGCCACCTTCCCCACCGCTCCTTCTTTGACTGGCCGAAGCCTCAGCAACTCGTTGTCCAGGACCAGGAGTTTGTAACCTCCCAGTCTCTGGGAACGCGTTGCACAGACCTTTCTGCAAGGCCTCCCGGAGTTGTCTCATCCTCTGCTCCCTCTGCGACGGTAACATAAGGTCCGCAACCTTACCCTTGTACCGTGGATCAAGGAGAGTGGCCAGCCAGTAATGGTCCCTCTCCTTGATCCGAAGAATACGAGGATCCTTCCGCAGACTTTGCAGGATCAGGGAGGCCATGCAGCGTAGGTTTGCTGAGGCATTCGCTCCGGAGTCCTCTGGGTCACTAAGGACGACATGATCCGCAGCCACCTCCTCCCAGCCACGTACAAGTCCACTGGTTTCTTGGGACTGTAAATCATCCCTAAAAGACTGCTGCTGATGATGCTGAGTGCCAGCCTCCACCTCCATGCTGACACAATCCTCCTCCTCCTCCTCCTCCTCCTCCTCCTCCTCTTCCTGTGCGATGGGTGGGACAGAAGGAACACTGTCTGGGTAAAGGGGGCCTTGAGAGGCAAGGAAGTCCTCCTCTTCCTGCCTCTGTTCTGCCTCAAGTGCCCTGTCCATTATTCCACGCAGCGTGTGCTCCAACAGGTGGACAAGAGGTACAGTGTCACTGATGCATGCACTGTCACTGCTCACCATCCTCGTGGCCTCCTCAAATGGTGCCAGGACAGTGCATGCATCCCTGATCATGCCCCACTGGCGTGGAGAAAAAAAACCAAGCTCCCCTGACCCTGTCCTGGTGCCGTAGTCGCACAGGTACTCATTGATGGCCCTCTGCTGCGTGTGCAGCCGCTGCAGCATGGCCAACGTTGAGTTCCACCTGGTGGGCATGTCACATATAAGGCGGTTCTTGGGCAGGTTCAACTCCTTTTGCAGCTCAGCCAGGCGAGCACTGGCATTATAAGATCTGCGGAAATGCACACAGACTTTCCTGGCCTGCCTCAGGACATCCTGTAAGCCCGGGTACCTGCCCAAGAACCGCTGCACCACCAGGTTAAGGACGTGAGCCACACAGGGCACATGGGTCAGTTGTCCCTGTCGGAGGGCGGAGAGGAGGTTGGTGCCATTGTCGCAAACCACCATTCCTGGCTTAAGCTGGCGTGGCGTCAACCACCTCTCGGCCTGGCCCTGCAGAGCAGACAGGACCTCTGCCCCAGTGTGGCTTCTGTCCCCCAAACACACCAGCGCAAGCACGGCATGGCATCTTTTTGCCTGCGTACTTGCGTAGCCCCGTGAACGGCTATGGAGCACCGCTGGTTCATAGGACAAACCACAGGAAGAGGCCATGGAGGAAGAAGAAGAGGAGGGGGTGGAGGAGAGAGGTGTGTCACAACCAGTAGTAGCATTTTGGAGGCGTGGCGGTGGGACAACCTCCAACACTACTGCACCTTGTCCTGCATCCTTCCCAGCTGCCAAAAGAGTGACCCAATGGGCCGTGAAAGAAAGGTAACGTCCCTGTCCATGCCTGCTGGACCATGAGTCAGCGGTAATATGCACCTTACCGCTGACCGCCCTGTCCAGCGAGGCCAAGACATTGCCTTCCACATGCCGGTAGAGAGCCGGAATAGCCTTCCGTGAGAAAAAGTGGCGTTTGGGAACCTGCCACTGAGGAACCGCACATTGCACAAACTCACGGAAGGGGGCCGAGTCTACCAACTGAAAAGGCAGCAGTTGAAGCGCTAGCAATTTAGCCAAGCTAGCATTCAACCGCTGGGCATGTGGATGGCTGGGAGTGAACTTCTTTCGACGGTCCAGCAGCTGGGGCAGGGAAATTTGCCTGCTAGAATCGGACGTCGGTGTACTGCTAGCAGAGTGGCCGCAAGTACTTGGCTGTGACACACCTAATTCTACACCTTCATTCCTCTCAGTGCATGTTTCAGAGAGGACTGAAGTTATAGTGGGGTTGGAGATCCCAGCTGATGCGGTGCAAGGAGAGGTCCGCTTTGTTCTTTGGTGTGGGTCTTTGAGGTAGGCTTGCCAACGAGCTGCATGGCAGGTCAACATATGTCTGGTCAGGCATGTGGTACCCAAGCGGCTGATGTTTTGGCCACGCGATATACGCTTGAGACATATGTTGCAAACAGCAGCTGTGCGATCTGATGCACTAGCCTCAAAAAAGGCCCACACCAAAGAACTTTTTGAATGACGGGCAGAGGCAGCGCCCTGCACAGGCGGAGCTCTGCGGTGTGATTCCGTCGGTGTACTGCCCTTACGCTGGCCACCAAAGGGCATCCTGCCTCGTTGGAGATGTGCCTCCTCCTCATCCTCCTCCTCCTCCTCTCTCCTATTAGGCACCCACGTGGAGTCAGTGACCTCATCATCACCTCCCTCCTCATCACTGGAGCCAATCTGGCAGTATGCTGCAGCTGCTGGAACATGACTGCCAGATTGGTGTCCTTCTTGAGCATCCCCTCTGTCTGCTCTCACGCTACTGCCTTCCTCTAGCTGGGTTTCATCATCAGACCCTTCGAAACGCTGGGCATCCTCCTGGAGCATGTACCCAACACTGTGCTCAAACAGTTCGGGGGACTCCTCAGGAGGAGGACATGGTGGGTCTAGGGAAGGAGTGACTGATGATGAGTCTGACATTGATACCAGGGAAGAGGACGCTTTGGCAGCTGCTTTTCCAGTACCCTGAGCCTGGGTGAGAGAGGATGAGGAGGAGGAGGAGGGCTTGGTCATCCACTCTACCAAGTCTTCGGCATGATGTGGCTCAACATGTCCAGCTGCCGAAAAGAAGGACAAGCGTGTCGCATGGCCATGTGCTGATGACAATGCACCGCGTCCACGACCAGCACTGTTGCCCCCAGACACAGAGCCTGCTTGCCCTCTTTTATTGCCTCCTGACTGTCTGCCTCTCCTTGTTTGCCTTCCAGACATTCTAATAGATGGCCTGCAGGGAGATGGGAAAAAAGCAATAAGGGCTACCTTCAGGTGTCCTTCTCTGTCCCTTGAAACAAGGACTTTGACAGTGAAAGAAACTGACACACTCTCCCTACCTACAGTTTTCTGTCCCTAGAAAAAATGTTTTTTTAAGCACAATTTAGCACAAGGAGAATTCACTCACTGTCCTTCCAGGTCCCTGGAAACAAGGACTTTGACAGTGAAAGAAACTGACACACTCTCCCTACCTACAGTTTTCTGTCCCTAGAAAAAATGTTTTTTTTTAAGCACAATATAGCACAAGGAGAATTCACTCACTGTCCTTCCAGGTCCCTGGAAACAAGGACTTTGACAGTGAAAGAAACTGACACACTCTCCCTACCTACAGTTTTCTGTCCCTAGAAAAAATGTTTTTTTTAAGCACAATTTAGCACAAGGAGAATTCACTCACTGTCCTTCCAGGTCCCTGGAAACAAGGACTTTGACAGTGAAAGAAACTGACACACTCTCCCTACCTACAGTTTTCTGTCCCTAGAAAAAATGTTTTTTTTAAGCACAATTTAGCACAAGGAGAATTCACTCACTGTCCTTCCAGGTCCCTGGAAACAAGGACTTTGACAGTGAAAGAAACTGACACACTCTCCCTACCTACAGTTTTCTGTCCCTAGAAAAAATGTTTTTTTTAAGCACAATTTAGCACAAGGAGAATTCACTCACTGTCCTTCCAGGTCCCTGGAAACAAGGACTTTGACAGTGAAAGAAACTGACACACTCTCCCTACCTACAGTTTTCTGTCCCTAGAAAAAATGTTTTTTTTAAGCACAATTTAGCACAAGGAGAATTCACTCACTGTCCTTCCAGGTCCCTGGAAACAAGGACTTTGACAGTGAAAGAAACTGACACACTCTCCCTACCTACAGTTTTCTGTCCCTAGAAAAAATGTTTTTTTTAAGCACAATTTAGCACAAGGAGAATTCACTCACTGTCCTTCCAGGTCCCTGGAAACAAGGACTTTGACAGTGAAAGAAACTGACACACTCTCCCTACCTACAGTTTTCTGTCCCTAGAAAAAATGTTTTTTTTAAGCACAATTTAGCACAAGGAGAATTCACTCACTGTCCTTCCAGGTCCCTGGAAACAAGGACTTTGACAGTGAAAGAAACTGACACACTCTCCCTACCTACAGTTTTCTGTCCCTAGAAAAAATGTTTTTTTAAGCACAATATAGCACAAGGAGAATTCACTCACTGTCCTTCCAGGTCCCTGGAAACAAGGACTTTGACAGTGAAAGAAACTGACACACTCTCCCTACCTACAGTTTTCTGTCCCTAGAAAAAATGTTTTTTTTAAGCACAATTTAGCACAAGGAGAATTCACTCACTGTCCTTCCAGGTCCCTGGAAACAAGGACTTTGACAGTGAAAGAAACTGACACACTCTCCCTACCTACAGTTTTCTGTCCCTAGAAAAAATGTTTTTTTTAAGCACAATTTAGCACAAGGAGAATTCACTCACTGTCCTTCCAGGTCCCTGGAAACAAGGACTTTGACAGTGAAAGAAACTGACACACTCTCCCTACCTACAGTTTTCTGTCCCTAGAAAAAATGTTTTTTTTAAGCACAATTTAGCACAAGGAGAATTCACTCACTGTCCTTCCAGGTCCCTGGAAACAAGGACTTTGACAGTGAAAGAAACTGACACACTCTCCCTACCTACAGTTTTCTGTCCCTAGAAAAATGTTTTTTTTAAGCACAATTTAGCACAAGGAGAATTCACTCACTGTCCTTCCAGGTCCCTGGAAACAAGGACTTTGACAGTGAAAGAAACTGACACACTCTCCCTACCTACAGTTTTCTGTCCCTAGAAAAAATGTTTTTTTTAAGCACAATTTAGCACAAGGAGAATTCACTCACTGTCCTTCCAGGTCCCTGGAAACAAGGACATTGACAGTGAAAGAAACTGACACACTCTCCCTACCTACAGTTTTCTGTCCCTAGAAAAAATGTTTTTTTTAAGCACAATTTAGCACAAGGAGAATTCACTCACTGTCCTTCCAGGTCCCTGGAAACAAGGACTTTGACAGTGAAAGAAACTGACACACTCTCCCTACCTACAGTTTTCTGTCCCTAGAAAAAATGTTTTTTTTAAGCACAATTTAGCACAAGGAGAATTCACTCACTGTCCTTCCAGGTCCCTGGAAACAAGGACTTTGACAGTGAAAGAAACTGACACACTCTCCCTACCTACAGTTTTCTGTCCCTAGAAAAAATGTTTTTTTTAAGCACAATATAGCACAAGGAGAATTCACTCACTGTCCTTCCAGGTCCCTGGAAACAAGGACTTTGACAGTGAAAGAAACTGACACACTCTCCCTACCTACAGTTTTCTGTCCCTAGAAAAAATGTTTTTTTTAAGCACAATTTAGCACAAGGAGAATTCACTCATTGTCCTTCCAGGTCCCTGGAAACAAGGACTTTGACAGTGAAAGAAACTGACACACTCTCCCTACCTACAGTTTTCTGTCCCTAGAAAAAATGTTTTTTTTAAGCACAATTTAGCACAAGGAGAATTCACTCACTGTCCTTCCAGGTCCCTGGAAACAAGGACTTTGACAGTGAAAGAAACTGACACACTCTCCCTACCTACAGTTTTCTGTCCCTAGAAAAAATGTTTTTTTTAAGCACAATTTAGCACAAGGAGAATTCACTCACTGTCCTTCCAGGTCCCTGGAAACAAGGACTTTGACAGTGAAAGAAACTGACACACTCTCCCTACCTACAGTTTTCTGTCCCTAGAAAAAATGTTTTTTTTAAGCACAATTTAGCACAAGGAGAATTCACTCACTGTCCTTCCAGGTCCCTGGAAACAAGGACTTTGACAGTGAAAGAAACTGACACACTCTCCCTACCTACAGTTTTCTGTCCCTAGAAAAAATGTTTTTTTTTAAGCACAATTTAGCACAAGGAGAATTCACTCACTGTCCTTCCAGGTCCCTGGAAACAAGGACTTTGACAGTGAAAGAAACTGACACACTCTCCCTACCTACAGTTTTCTGTCCCTAGAAAAAATGTTTTTTTTAAGCACAATATAGCACAAGCACAAAACACACTGACACTCTCCCTACCTATCCTTCTCTTTCCCTAAACTAAAGGAATCCAGGTTAAGCAAGAAAGAAATAAAAGTCACTGTCCCTGCCTATGCTGCTCTATCCCTGCTCCGGAACACACTACACTAGGCCGCCGTGCTGGCGGCCTTTTATAGTGTGGGGCGTGTACTAAACACCCTCAGCAATAATTGGCCACAGGCATCCTGCCTGTGGCCAATCATTGCTCTCCTCGCTGACGGCGCTGTGATTGGCCAAGCATGCGGGGTCACAGTGCATGCTTGGCCAATCACAGCGCCTGGATGACACTGCGATGGCGTAGTGCATTGTGGGCCGTTCGCGTCACTCGAATTTGGCGCGAACGGCCCAAATCGTTCGATCTTCGTCGAACGATCGAACAGCCGATGTTCGAGTCGAACGTATGTTCGACTCGAACACGAAGCTCATCCCTACTCAGCATCAGCATCAGTCATGAAGGGATGTGACATTTGAAAATAAATTAGTCTGTTATATCAGCTTCAGGTGTTTGGTAGCTGGTGGTGATCCAAGACTGGTTCATCTTTATGAAGGTCAGTCGATCAACCGTGTCGGTGGACAGGCGCACCCTGTGATCCGTGACAAATCCTCCAGCAGCACTAAATGTGCGTTCTAAAAGAACGCTGGATGCAGGACAGGCCAGTAGCTCAATTGCATACTGTGCAAGCTCTGGCCAGTGATCCATCCTCAATACCCAGTAAGCCAGAGGATTTTCGGTGGGGAAGGTGTCCAAGTCTGACCTTGCCCCTAGGTATTCCTGCACCATGTATATCAGACGCTGGCGATGGTTGCTGGAACCGATCATACCTTGGGGCTGCGGACTAAAGAATTGTCTGAACGCATCGGTCAGACGGCCACCTTCCCCACCGCTCCTTCTTTGACTGACCGAAGCCTCAGCAACTCGTTGTCCAGGACCAGGAGTTTGTAACCTCCCAGTCTCTGGGAACGCGTTGCACAGACCTTTCTGCAAGGCCTCCTAGAGTTGTCTCATCCTCTGCGACGGTAAGATAAGGTCCGCAACCTTACCCTTGTACCGTGGATCAAGGAGAGTGGCCAGCCAGTAATGGTCCCTCTCCTTGATCCGAAGAATACGAGGATCCTTCCGCAGACTTTGCAGGATCAGGGAGGCCATGCAGCGTAGGTTAGCTGAGGCATTCGGTCCGGAGTCCTCTGGGTCACTAAGGACGACATGATCCGCAGCCACCTCCTCCCAGCCACGTACAAGTCCACGGGTTTCTTGGGACTGTAAATCATCCCTAAAAGACTGCTGCTGATGATGCTGAGTGCCAGGCTCCACCTCCATGCTTACATAATCCTCCTCCTCCTCCTCCTCTTCCTGTGCGATGGGTGGGACAGAAGGAACACTGTCTGGGTGAAGGGGGCCTTGAGAGGCAAGGAAGTCCTCCTCTTCCTGCCTCTGTTCTGCCTCAAGTGCCCTGTCCATTATTCCACGCAGCATATGTTCCAACAGGTGGACAAGAGGTATAGTGTCACTGATGCATGCACTGTCACTGCTCACCATCCTCGTGGCCTCCTCAAATGGTGCCAGGACAGTACATGCATCCCTGATCATGCCCCACTGGCGTGGTGAAAAAAACCCGAGTTCCCCTGACCCTGTCCTGGTGCCGTAGTCGCACAGGTACTCATTGATGGCCCTCTGCTGCGTGTGCAGCCGCTGCAGCATGGCCAACGTTGAGTTCCACCTGGTGGGCATGTCACATATAAGGCGGTTCTTGGGCAGGTTCAACTCCTTTTGCAGCTCAGCCAGGCGAGCACTGGCATTATAAGATCTGCGGAAATGCACACAGACTTTCCTGGCCTGCCTCAGGACATCCTGTAAGCCCGGGTACCTGCCCAAAAAACGCTGCACCACCAGGTTAAGGACGTGAGCCACACAGGGCACATGTGTCAGTCGTCCCTGTCGGAGGGCGGAGAGGAGGTTGGTGCCATTGTCGCAAACCACCATTCCTGGCTTAAGCTGGCGTGGCGTCAACCACCTCTCGGCCTGCCCCTGCAGAGCAGACAGAACCTCTGCCCCAGTGTGGCTCCTGTCCCCCAAACACACCAGAGCAAGCACGGCATGGCATCTTTTTGCCTGCGTACTTGCGTAGCCCCTTGAACGCCTACGGAGCACCGCTGGTTCCGAAGACAAAGCACAGGAAGAGGCCAGGGAGGAAGAAGAAGAGGAGGGGGTGGAGGAGAGAGGTGTGTCACAACCAGTAGTAGCATTTTGGAGGCGTGGCGGCGGAACAACCTCCAACACTACTGCACCTTGTCCTGCATCCTTCCCAGCTGCCAAAAGAGTGACCCAATGGGCCGTGAAAGAAAGGTAACGTCCCTGTCCATGCCTGCTGGACCATGAGTCAGCGGTAATATGCACCTTACCGCTGACCGCCCTGTCCAGCGAGGCCAAGACATTGCCTTCCACATGCCGGTAGAGGGCCGGAATCGCCTTCCGTGAGAAAAAGTGGCGTTTGGGAACCTGCCACTAAGGAACCACACATTGCACAAACTCACGGAAGGGGGCCGAGTCTACCATTGAAAAGGCAGCAGTTGAAGCGCTAACAATTTAGCCAAGCTAGCATTCAACCGCTGGGCATGTGGATGGCTGGGAGTGAACTTCTTTCAACGATCCAGCAGCTGGGGCAGGGAAATTTGCCTGCTAGAATCGGACGTCGGTGTACTGCTAGCAGAGTGCCCACAAGTACTTGGCTGTGACACACCTAATTCTACACCTTCATTCCTCTCAGTGCAGGTTTCAGAGAGGACTGAAGGTATAGTGGGGTTGGAGATCCCAGCTGATGCGGTGCAAGGAGAGGTCTGCTTTGTTCTTTGGTGTGGGTCTTTAAGGTAGGCTTGCCAACGAGCTGCATGGCAGGTCAACATATGTCTGGTCAAGCATGTGGTGCCCAAGCGGGTGATGTTTTGGCCACGCGATATACGCTTGAGACATATGTTGCAAACAGCAGCTGTGCGATCTAATGCACTCAACTCAAAAAAGGGCCACACCAAAGAACTTTTTGAATAACGGGCAGAGGCAGCGACCTGCACAGGCGGAGCTCTGCGGTGTGATTCCGTCGGTGTGCTGCCCTTACGCTGGCCCCCCCAGAGCATCCTGCCTCGTTGGAGATGTGCCTCCTCCTCATCCTCCTCCTCCACTCTCCTATTAGGCACCCACGTGGAGTCAGTGACCTCATCATCCCCTCCCTCCTCCTCACTGGAGCCAATCTGGCAGTATGCTGCAGCTGCTGGAACATGACTGCCAGATTGGTGTCCTTCTTGAGCATCCCCTCTCTCTGCTCTCACGCTACTGCCTTCCTCTAGCTGGGTATCATCATCAGACCCTTCGAAATGCTGGGCATCCTCCTGGAGCATGTACCCAACACTGTGCTCAAACAGTTCGGGGGACTCCTCAGGAGGACATGGTTGGTCTAGGGAAGGAGTGACTGATGATGACATTGATACCAGGGAAGAGGACGCTTTGGCAGCTGCTTTGCCTGTACCCTGAGCCTGGGTGAGAGAGAGGATGAGGAGGATGAGGAGGGCTTGGTCATCCACTCTACCAAGTCTTCGGCATGATGCGGCTCAACACGTCCAGCTGCCGAAAAGAAGGACAAGCGTGTCCCATGGCCACGTGCTGATGGCGATGCACCGCGTCCACGACCAGCACTGTTGTCTCTAGACACAGAGCCTGCTTGCCCTCTTTTATTGGCTCCTGATTGTCTGCCTCTCCTTGTTTGCCTTCCAGACATTCTAATGGCCTGCAGGGAGATGGGAAAACCAGCAATAAGGCCTAGCTTCAGGAGTATATTTTGCAGGAATCACACTACGCCTGCTGTAAGTGCTGCAAATGCCTGTTGGTGTAACACACCAGGAAAACACAGCAATACGGGCTAGTTTCAGGTGTATAATGTGCAGGAGGCACACTCCGCCCGCTGTAAGTGCTGCAAATGCCTGTTGGTGTAACACACCAGGAAAACACAGCAATACGGGCTAGTTTCAGGTGTATAATGTGCAGGAGGCACACTCCGCCCGCTGTAAGTGCTGCAAATGCCTGTTGGTGTAACACACCAGGAAAACACAGCAATACGGGCTAACTTCAGGTGTATAATGTGCAGGAGGCACACTCCGCCCGCTGTAAGTGCTGCAAATGCCTGTTGGTGTAACACACCAGGAAAACACAGCAATACAGGCTAACTTCAGGTGTATAATGTGCAGGAGGCACACTCCGCCCGCTGTAAGTGCTGCAAATGCCTGTTGATGTAACACACCAGGAAAACACAGCAATACGGGCTAACTTCAGGTGTATAATGTGCAGGAGGCACACTCCGCCCGCTGTAAGTGCTGCAAATGCCTGTTGGTGTAACACACGAGGAAAACACAGCAATACGGGCTAACTTCAGGTGTATAATGTGCAGGAGGCACACTCCGCCCGCTGTAAGTGCTGCAAATGCCTGTTGGTGTAACACACCAGGAAAACACAGCAATACGGGCTAACTTCAGGTGTATAATGTGCAGGAGGCACACTCCGCCTGCTGTAAGTGCTGCAAATGCCTGTTGGTGTAACACACTAGGAAAACACAGCAATAAGGCCTAGCTTCAGGAGTATATTTTGCAGGAATCACACTACGCCTGCTGTAAGTGCTGCAAATGGCTGTTGGTGTAACACACTAGGAAAACACAGCAATAAGGCCTAGCTTCAGGAGTATATTTTGCAGGAATCACACTACGCCTGCTGTAAGTGCTGCAAATGGCTGTTGGTGTAACACACTAGGAAAACACAGCAATACGGGCTAGTTTCAAGTGTATAATGTGCAGGAGGCACACTCCGCCCGCTGTAAGTGCTGCAAATGCCTGTTGGTGTAACACACCAGGAAAACACAGCAATACGGGCTAACTTCAGGTGTATAATGTGCAGGAGGCACACTCCGCCCGCTGTAAGTGCTGCAAATGCCTGTTGATTTAACACACCAGGAAAACACAGCAATACGGGCTAACTTCAGGTGTATAATGTGCAGGAGGCACACTCCGCCCGCTGTAAGTGCTGCAAATGCCTGTTGGTGTAACACACCAGGAAAACACAGCAATACGGGCTAACTTCAGGTGTATAATGTGCAGGAGGCACACTCCGCCCGCTGTAAGTGCTGCAAATGCCTGTTGGTGTAACACACCAGGAAAACACAGCAATACGGGCTAACTTCAGGTGTATAATGTGCAGGAGGCACACTCCGCCCGCTGTAAGTGCTGCAAATGCCTGTTGGTGTAACACACTAGGAAAACACAGCAATAAGGCCTAGCTTCAGGTGTATACTATGCAGGAGGCTTAGCAACAATGACACTGACACTGTCCCCTGCCTATCCTTCTCTCTCCCTGCACACAAGGTTTATCAAAGAATATGACACTGACACTCTCCCTGCCTATCCTTTTCTCTCCCTGCACACAAGGTTTAGCAAAGAATATGACACTGACACTGTCCCCTGCCTATCCTTCTCTCTCCCTGCACACAAGGTTTAGCAAAGAATATGACACTGACACTCTCCCTGCCTATCCTTCTCTCTCCCTGCACACAAGAATAGCACAAAGAATATCAACACTGTCCCTGCCTATCCTTCTCTTTCCCTGCGCCGGAACACACTACACAAGGCCGCCGCGCTGGCGGCCTTTTATAGTGTGGGGTGTGTGCTAAACCCCCTGAGCTATAATTGGCCACAGGCAACCTGCCTGTGGCCAATTATGGCTCTCCTAGCTGCCGGCGCTGTGATTGGCCAAGCATGCGGGGTCACAGTGCATGCTTGGCCAATCACAGCGCCAGGATTGCACTGCGATGGCGCAGTGTATTGTGGGCCGTTCGCGTCACTCGAATTTGGCGCGAACGGTCCAAATCGTTCGATGTTCGCCGAACGGTCGAACAGCCGATGTTCGAGTCGAACGTATGTTCGACTCGAACACCGAGCTCATCCCTACTGAAAGATTAAAGGATGAAATGGCCCGAGATGGCATACCAAACTCTTTGGAGAACCTAATGGCATCGTTATCCAGATAGACCGGCGCCTTCCGGAACGCAGTGCAGAGAAAATAAATCAACAGACTCGTCCAACCTGGATGTTACCCCGTGTGGCCATGACCACACGTCCTGCTGCATTCAGACCTGTCTCAGCTAGATCTGTACCAACCTCCCCTGAACCAGTGCAAGTCGATTTAATAAGACCCTCGTTATCTGCTGAGGAACGTTTACGCCGGAAATGGCTTAATCTCTGCTTGTACTGTGGGGGGGCCGGCCACTATGTACATTCATGCCCAGTAAAAACTCAAAGATGTTTGTCCATCTCACCTACCAGCCAACCAGCACCCTCTGACAATACTACTCCCCTGGCCCTTTGGATCTCTTTCCAGCTCCCAGGAAGGACTGTGCCTGCTACTGCAATTATAGACTCTGAAGCATGTAGTTGCTTTATTGATTTGAACTTTGCCAACCAACAGTGCATTCCACTCCAGAACAGGGCACAAGGACTCTCCATCTTTATGGCAGATGGATCCCGTATTAAATCTGGCCTGGTCACCCAGGAGACTCCATCATTACCCGTAGTTATGGCTACAGGTCATAAGGAACTTCTGAAACTCGATGCAATTGCATCTCCCCTGTTCTCGGTCTTTCTCGACCTACCATGGCTCCAGGCCCACAATCCGCAAGTTAACTGGGTCACTGGGGAAATAAAGTTCCAGTCCTCTTACTGTCAAGAACATTGCTTGCCCTCACTTCCTAAGGTGTCGGGCCCTCTGCTGTGCCTGGAATCTGATACAGAGTTACGCTCACAAGTACCCAAGCCATATCACAAGTTTCTAGATGTGTTCAGCAAACGGGGGGCTGATACTCTTTCTCCCCACTGTTCATACGATTGCCCAATTGAGCTGTTGCCTGAAGCCGAGATCCCCTTTGGGCGGATCTTCCCCCTGTCTGAACGGGAACTAGAGGTTTTAAAGGAATATGTAGACGAGAACCTTAAGAGGGGTTTCATCTGGCCATCCACTTCTCCAGCAGGGGCCGGAATCTATTTTGTGGAGAAGAAAGACCACTCCTTACGTCCTTGTGTGGATTACCGGGAACTAAATAAAGTGACGGTTAAGAACCGGTATCCTTTACCCCTGGTGCCCGAGCTGTTCCAGAGACTGAGAACTACTGCTGTATTTACTAAACTTGATCTTCAAGGAGCTTATAATTTAGTTCGTATCCGTGCAGGGGACGAATGGAAAATGGCCTTCCGTACCAGGTTCGGCCACTATGAGTATTTAGTGATGCCCTTCAGCCTGTGCAATGCCCCTGACACCTTTCAGCACTTTGTAAACGATATCTTCAGAGACTGGCTAGATATCTTTGTAATCGTTTACCTTGATGATATCCTGATCTTTCCACATCCTTGGATCAACACTGGAAACACGTTAAGATGGTACTCTGCCGCCTCCGTCAGCAAGGGTTATATGCCAAGCCAGAAAAGTGTGAATTTGAGCGGCAGAGTATTCAGTTCTTGGGCTTGGTGATTTCCATGGAGGGGTTCAAGATGGATCCACAAAAGGTCACAGCTGTTCTGGATTGGCCTGCACCCTCAGACAAGAAAGGGGTGCAGCGTTTGTTGGCTTTGCCAATTTTTACAGGAGATTTATAAAAGGATTCTCTGCAATCATTTCCACCATTAGTCAGCTCACAAAGCAGAACATCCGTTTCCACTGGAACTCCGAGGCCCAGGCTGCCTTTTCTACACTGAAGGAACTTTTTACCTCTGCTCCCATCCTGAGCCTCCCAGATCCCGCACTACCTTACCTACTCGAGGTAGATGCTTCGGAAACAGCGGTAGGGGCGGTAATCTCCCAGTGTCAAAGCCTCAGAGATCTTATGCATCCCATAGCTTTTTTCTCCCGTAAACTTTCCCCAGCCGAAAGAAATTACGATGTGGGGGATCGTGAACTTTTGGCCATTAAGGCCGCACTAGACGAGTGGCAGTATCTCTTGGAGGGCACAGCACATCCCATACTTATTTATACGGACGACAAAAATCTGTAGTATTTGAGAACTGCCAAGCGACTGAAGCCGCGTCAAGCACGGTGGGCGCTATTCTTTTCCAGATTTTCATTTCACATCACCTATCGGCCAGGATCAAGAAACACCAAGCCAGATGCTCTCTCGCGCATGTTCGATGATCCAAAAGATGCCTCAGTCCCAGATACTCCTCTATCTGAAGGCAACTTTTTGCTGGTCCAGACAGATCTGATGTCCAGCTTAAAGCAAGTTTCAGCAGGAATGCCCAGTCCACCAGTGTCTTTGATACCCAGGGATGGGTTACTTTGGAAAGACAGTAAGATTTTTGTACCGGCAAGTTTCCAGACCAAAGTTCTGAGCCTGTGTCACGATCATCCCTTGGCTGGCCATTTCGGGGTCCACAAGACCCTTGACCTGATTCAGCGCATGTTCTGGTAGCCCAAGCTTGAGAAGGATTGCAAAGAATATGTGCAGTCATGTGTTGCTTGTACCCAAAGCAAATCTGCTAGGACCAAGTACTGGGGTCTTCCAAGACCATTACCAGTCCCTGGAGTATGATAGCCATGGACTTTATAGTCGAGTTACCCCCATCCGAAGGACATACAGCCATCTTTGTAGTAGTCGACCGTCTCTCAAAGATGGCCCACTTCAAACCCCTGAAAAAGACGCCTTCTGCCATGGAAACCGCCCAGGTGTTCATCCGGGAGATTGTAAGGCTACACGGAATTCCAACCAACATTGTGTCTGACAGAGGGGTCCATTTCACCTCTCGCTTTTGGAAGGCACTATGCCAGGCCCTGAAAATTTAACTATCTATGTCCTCTGCCTACCATCCTCAGACAAATGGACAAACCGAGAGGACGAACCAGACTCTTGAGCAATATATACGATGCTTTACCACATTTGTTCAGGACGATTGGGTAGCACTATTACCGTTGGCAGAATTCGCCTTCAATAATGCCAGTCACTCAGTTACGGGTCAGTCTCCATTTTTTGCAAATTATGGGTTCCATCCTGTCTTCTTACCTAACATTATCCCTGAATCTCCGGTTCCAGCGGTACAGAATACTGTTGACTTCCTGGGTCGCAACAACAAATTGTTACAGGAGACAAGGCACAGACAACTAATAAGAGAATATATAACTGAAAGAGAAGAGGCGAATTGTGTCTCCAACCAGGCGACCAAGTGTGGTTGTCTACTACCAATCTTAGAATGGCTTGTCCCTCGAAGAAATCGGCACCAAAGTTTATTGGCCTTTTTCCAGTCAAGAAAAAACTAAATGAAGTGTCTTATGAACTTATCTTACCTGATTCGCTTAAGATCCATCCGGTGTTCCATGTGTCTCTGCTGAAACCCATAGTACCTGACCCCTTCCCAGACAGAGGACCGGGGCCACCTGAACCCATGATGGTTGATGAAGACGAGGAATATGAGGTAGAGGCTATCGTAGACTGCAGGAGAAGAGGTAATCAACTACAATACTTGGTCAAGTGGAGGGGGTATGGACCAGAGGAGAACTCCTGGGAACCCAAGCAGAATGTGCATGCCCAAGAGCTGATCCAGGCCTTCTTCCGCAGCCACCCTCAAAAAAGAGCTCTTTTGGGCACCATAAGGGGGGGGCAATGTCAGGGATCTGCCACCTAAGGGTTAATAGTGCAGACTGATTTCAGTTGCCTTATTTAATCCTCTCAGCAGCACTGTGTCTTTGCTGTCTGATCTGCAGTTTATCCTGAGACCTGATCCTGAACCTGCACCTGATATCATACTGACCTGGCTCTCTGACTCCGCTGCCATCTCCAGTCCTGACCTTTGGCTTCCTTGACCCTGCTCTGTTTACCTGTCTGCCAGATCCTCTGTTGCCGAATCCAGCCTGAACTCTGACCATTCCTTGCCTGCTGCTTTTGCCTAAACTGATCCTCTGTGTATAACCTGGCTTGTCTGACTCCTCTCCTGCCTGTCGTCTGCACTTGCGTGCGCCTGTTGCTCTCAGGCGCACCTGCATCCGCTGACATGCATCCGGGCACCTTCATCCGGTGACCTGCATCCTGCTGACCAGCATCCAGCTAACCAGTAACCAGCTAACTAGCATCTGCTGACCTGCATCCGCTGACCTGCATCCGCTGACCTGCATCTACATCGCTCCAGCCGGCTCCAGCCTTTCACATTGGCCTTCATCTCCAATCTCAGAGAACTCTGAAGGCACTCATACCTCACTGTGCTCCTACGGTCACTGTCTCAACCCCAGTGATCCCAGAACCAGGGCGGTACGAGAGGTCTCCCTCTGCACGTCAGGCTCATTCCCAAGGTACGTGTCAGCTGCATTGATTGCAATCATAAGGATGCATTGATTGCACTGGTAAGGCTGCATTGATTGCAATAGTGAAGCTGCATTGATTTCAATGGTGAAGCTGCATTGATTGCAATGGTAAGGCTGCATTGATTGCAATAGTGAGGCTGCATTGATTGCAATGGTAAGGCTGCATTGGTTGCAATGGTGAGGCTGCATTGGTTGCAATGGTGAGGCTGCATTGGTTGCAATGGTAAGGCTGCATTGATTGCAATGGTGAGGCTGCATTCATGGCAATGGTGAGGCTGCATTCATGGCAATGGTGAGGCTACAGATGGGCACTGATTAGGCTGCAGATGGGCACTGATTAGGCTGCATTGATGGGCACTTACCCTTATTTTGCTTCACAGTTCTCTATTTAAAATACATTTTTTTTCCTGAAACTTCCCTCTTAAAGTGAAGGTGCGTGTTACATGCCGATAAATACGGTATATCCAAATAACACGCTCAAGCTCATCCTTAGTCCGGGGGATTCGTTGGGGGCTTCAAAATATATACAGTGGAACCTCGGATTACGGGCATAATCAAAGCGAGGAGGAGAAGTACTCGCATATCAAAGCGAGTTTCCCCATTGAAGTCAATGGAAACGAAAATAATTTGTTCCGCATTGACTTCAATAGGATGTAATACCGAATGCGCCCAGAGGCTGGGGCGCCGGAGAGCCTCGGAAATGGCCGAAAAGGCCCGAGGACACCTTGACTGACCTCGGCAAACCTCGGAAAGGCTTTGTTCCCGAGATTTCCATGCATTTCCGAACGGCGACGATCAGCGACGTTCGGCTCTGCTCGGTTCCGGCGTCCCCCACCTCAGGCCAAACGTGGTACTGCAACCGCTTTGGCCTGAATCGTGCTCGTTTTGCGAGACAACAAAAACAGACAACACTCGAGTTACGATTTTTTTAAATACAGTGCTCATATTGCGAAACACTCGTTAACCGCGTTACTCGCGGTCCAAGGTTCCACTGTATATATATCCTAATAACACACCCAAGCTCATCTCTTCACCACACACAGCCACCAGGGATGAGCCGAACACCCCCCTGTTCGGTTCGCACCAGAACCTGCGAACAGACAAAATGTTTGTGTAAACTTTAGAACCCTATTAAATACAATGGACTCGAACGTTCGAAATCTAAAGTGTTAATTATAAAGGCTAATATGCAAGTTATTGTCCTAAAAAGTGTTTGGGGATCTGGGTCCTGCCCCAGGGGACATGTATCAATGCAAAAAGAAGTTTTAAAAAGGCCGTTTTTTCGGGAGCAGTGATTTTAATAATGCTTAAAATGAAAAAATAAAAGTGAAATATTCCTTTAAATTTCGTACCTGGGGGGTGTGTATGATATGCATGTAAAGTGGCGCATGTTTCCCGTGCTTAGAACTGTCCCTGCAAAAAATGTCATTTTTGAAAGAAAAAAATGCATTTAAAACTGACTCGCGGCTATTAATGAATTGTCGGCTCCCGGCAATACATACAAAAGTCATTGATAAAAAAAAAAAAAAAAGCGTGGGGGTTCCCCAGAATTCAATTACCAGGCCCTTCAGATCTGGCATGGATTTTAAGGGAAACTCCACCCCAAATTTAAAAAAAAAATGGCGTGGAGTCTCCCTAAAAATCCATACCAGACCCCTTATCCGAGCACGCAACCTGGCCGGCCGCAGGGGAAAAGGGGGGGACGAGAGAGCGGCCCCCCCTCCCTCCTGAACCGTACCAAGCCACATGCCCTTAACATAGGGAGGATGTCCCCATGTTGATGGGGACAAGGGCCTCATCCCCACAACCCTTGCCCGGTGGTTGTGGGGGTCTGCGGGCGGGGGGCTTATCGGAATCTGGAAGACCCCTTTAACAAAGGGGACCCCCAGATCCCGGCCCCACCCTATGTGAATTGGTAAGGGGTACATTGTACCCCTACCATTTCACGAAGAAAGCGTAAAAAAATGTTTAAAAAAAACACACAAACACCTTGAAAAAGTCCTTTATTTAAAAAAAAAAACAAAAAAAACATTCCAGCGGTGAAATCCAGTGTCCCGCGGCGATCCCGATGTCCAGCGCTGTCCTTCATTGGTTGTGCCTGAGCGGACCTGATGGGGAACTCCCTCTCAGTATTTTAAATGTATAGACCCGCCCCTTCTAAAGTTCCCCATCAGGTCCGCTCAGCGGACCAGATGCGGAACATGAGAAGGGGCGAGTCTATACATGTATTACCAAAGTGAGAGCAGTTCCCCATCAGGTCTGCCCCCTCGGTATGTCGGACCCGCCTACGTCATTGGCTTGAGCGGGGAACTTCCTTCACTATGTAAATTTAAATTACACAGTGAAGGAAGTTCCCCGCTCAAGCCAATGACGTAGGCGGGTCCGACATACCGAGGGGGTGGACCTGATGGGGAACTTCTCTCACTGTGGTAATACATGTATAGACCCGCCCCTTCTCATGTTCCGCATCTGGTCCGCTGAGCGGACCTGATGGGGAACTTTAGAAGGGGCGGGTCTATACATTTAAAATACTGAGAGGGAGTTCCCCATCAGGTCCGCTCAGGCACAACCAATGAAGGACAGCGCTGGACATCGGGATCGCCGCGGGACACTGGATTTCACCGCTGGAATGTTTTTTTGTTTTTTTTTTAAATAAAGGACTTTTTCAAGGTGTTTGTGTGTTTTTTTAAACATTTTTTTACGCTTTCTTCGTGAAATGGTAGGGGTACAATGTACCCCTTACCAATTCACATAGGGGGGGCCGGGATCTGGGGGTCCCCTTTGTTAAAGCGGTCTTCCAGATTCCGATAAGCCCCCCGCCCGCAGACCCCCACAACCACCGGGCAAGGATTGTGGGGATGAGGCCCTTGTCCCCATCAACATGGGGACATCCTCCCCATGTTGAGGGCATGTGGCTTGGTACGGTTCAGGAGGGAGGGGGGCCGCTCTCTCGTCCCCCCCTTTTCCCCTGCGGCCGGCCAGGTTGCGTGCTCGGATAAGGGGTCTGGTATGGATTTTTAGGGGGACTCCACGCCATTTTTTTTTAAATTTGGGGTGGAGTTCCCCTTAAAATCCATGCCAGATCTGAAGGGCCTGGAATGGATATTTGGGGGAACCCCACGTCAATTTTTTTTTAAATTTGCGGCGGGGTTCCCCTTAATATCCATTCCAGACCTGAAGGGCCTGGTAATTGAATTCTGGGGAACCCCCAAGCTTTTTTTTTTTATCAATGACTTTTGTATGTATTGCTGGGAATATTTCACTTTTATTTTTTCATTTTAAGCATTATTAAAATCACTGCTCCCGAAAAAACGGCCGTTTTTAAAACTTCTTTTTGCATTGACACATGTCCCCTGGGGCAGGACCCCGGTCCCCAAACACTTTTTAGGACAATAACTTGCATATAAGCCTTTATAATTAGCACTTTAGATTTCTCCCATAGATTTTTCGAATTTGCCGCGAACACCCCAATTTGTTCGCTGTTCGGCGAACGGGCGAACAGGCAATGTTCGAGTCGAACATGAGTTCGACTCGAACTCGAAGCTCATCCCTAACAGCCACAAAGGCAAGAGAATTCTTGTTGGGCAGTGTATTAGTGCTTGGACGAACACACTTAGACCGAATTTTAATGGTTCACAGAATATCAGGCAAAATTGTCGGCCCTCACACATGTTCACTTCATCAAATCTGGCCCTCTTTGAAAAAGTTTGGGATCCAGCACTGTCTTGACCGGGGCTGTTTTTTTTACTGGTCTTTGTGCCCCTGAGCAGTGGTGTAGTTAGCACATCTGGCACACAGTAATGGTCATTTTTTGGCACCCCCCCTCCCCCAAAATTAAGTACTTCGAAGGAATACATTGGCGCGTGCAGCGTGCCACGCCAAACTGTGGTAGTGGTCAAATTGCATTAACAGTGCTTAAAGGGGCGAATGCTTTAATGACTGTACCACAAGCGAGCATGTAACAGACTTGTACAAACCTCACACTCATTTTATTTGTTTACAAATTATTTTTATTAGGAAGGTCAAAATCAGGTACAATCATATAAAAACATGTACAGTAAGAGCCGGTTCACAGCAGGGCGACTCAGGATCTGACTTCAGGTCGCCACGAGACGCCCCAAGTCGCCCCAAGTCGCGCTGTAATGTTAGTCTATGGAGCCGTCTTTATGCACACTACAGAAATCGCTCCGACTTCAAAAAAGGTTCCTGTACTACTTGAAAACGACTTCTAGGCGACTTGTAACCAATGATTTCAATGGAAGTCGCCTCCAAAGTCGGATCAGTGTCTTAACTGAAGCAACTTTACAGGAAGAGAAAATAGTTTTCTCAGGCAAACCCCTCCCGTCCACAGAGCTGATTATTGTTTGATTGGCCACTGGCAAAGTCGCCTGTCCTGGAGGAAACTTGAAGTTGCCTCGAAGTTGCCTCGAAGTTGCCTTGTAAAGTCGCGCTGGAAGTCGTGTTGCCCCAGTGTGAACCGGCTCTTACGTTACAAGGCACATATTAAAAAAAGGCCGGAGCCATTTGGTATTGAATAAGAACAAAACACGTTATAGGCCAAAATTTTATTAACATGAAAAACTGTTAATGAACCTAAATGTCTTGTAAAGTATACATATACTGTATAAGGTAATGTAGCCATACAGTTGTTAAGTTGAGTAAATAATAAGATAGTGGGATGAAGGTAATAATATGTTTGGGTGTTTAAAGAGAAACTGCAGTCTGCTCACATCATTTGTAATAAAAACATCTTTGCCATTCTGAAGCTTCCCTCCAACCACTTTGCATATTATTTCATATATACTGTGATTCTGTACTTGCCAAATATGCTGCAGAAATCTCCCTCTACTGAGTCTGGCTGCAATCATTTTAACTGTGGGCAGCTGAAGCTGCTGCCTGTTCACTTTCTGGATTTATACAGAGGCACACCTCCAGCTCTGCAGCTCTCATTGGCCCTCTTATGACTCACCCCCCCCTCCTTTCCTGGCAAACTCTCACGAGAGTGCGAGAGAGAGCTGTGCATTATGTCATAAGGCTTTTTACCAGACAAGAATTATGAAGTGGGCTGTATAAGGTATTTACTGGCAGAAAAAAAAAAATACTATCCAAAGTTAAAACAACAAGGGCAGAAGATTTAATAGATGGAAAGATGAAAAAATGACTGAAGGTCCGCTTTAAGACAAAGGTACAAACCCATATTTTATTAAATACATGCAGTGTATCATAAAGTGTATGATAAATGAGTTCAGATAGTTTAATCATTTCCATCCTTGCTAGCACCTGTGGCCAGGGAACAGATGAAGAACAGCACATTCAGTTTAATAAAATAAAACTGTTCTATAACATATGCTTTTCTACACACAGCCTACCTTAACAAAGAATGCTATGTGCTTAGAATGCAATGCTCAGGAGTATGAAATATAAAACACAATGACAGAAATGTATTAAAACTGAAGCACACAGAATCAAGAGCAGCTGTTTGAATAGCAACCAATTAGCTTCTATCTTTAGCATGTTTAGTTAATTATTTCCGGACCGCCCACCGCACATTACTGCGGTGGGGTGGCCCTGGCTGCGGGAAACAACATACTTGTACATTGTTCGCGCTCCCTGGTCTGGCGGCCACCCGCAATCATTCTCGGGAATGACAGAACGGCGGTCTGCCTATGTAAACAAGGCAGACCATCGTTCTGTGAGAGAGATCTGTGTATCCTACTAATCAGGAACACAGATCTATCTCTTTGTCCAGTATCAGCATCCCCCAGACAGTTAGAAAGCACTCCCAGGGAACACATTTAACCCTTTGATTGCCACTGATGTTAACCCCTTATTCATTTATACTGTGACAGTGCGTTTTCTTTAGCACTGATCACTGTATTGGTGTCACTGGTCCCAAAAAAGTGTCACTTAGTGTTCAATTTGTCCGCCACAATGTCACAGTTCCGCTAAAAAATCGTTGATCACCGCCATTACTAGTAAAAAAAATAAAAAAAATAAACAAAAGTCCCTAAATATATCCCATAGTTTGTAGACGTGATAACTTTTGCGCAAACCTATCAATATACACTAATTGGGATTTTTATTTTACCACAAATATGTAGAAGAATACATATTGGCCTAAATTGATGAAGAAATATGATTTTTTTACATATTTTTATTGCATATGTTTTATAGCAGAAGGTAAAAAATATTGTTTTTTCTTCAAAATGATTGCTCTTTTTTTGTTTATAGCGCATAAAATAAAAACCGCAGAGGTGATCAAATACCACCAAAAGAAAGCTGTGAGAAAAAAAAGGACATCAATTTTGTTTGGGTACAACATCGCACGAACGTGCAATTGTCGGTTAAAGTACCGCAAAAAATGGCCTGGTCATTAGGGGGTTAATCTTTCCCGGGGCTGAAGTGGTTAAGCTTTCAAAATGAAAACTTTGATTGGTTACCATGCACTGCTGCTCCACATTCTGATTCAGTTTAGATAAATTCTCCTAATGGCTTATCCAGACGGGCGCCGAGACAGGTCCTCTGTGCTGAGTCACATTATGAAGTGTCTACATCCCCCCTTGTCTACATCATCAGTGTCTACATCCCACTTGTTGCTGTGTGCAGGCAGCCCATAGAAGTGGGTGCGCAGATCCAAACGCAGATAATCAGGGCCGCTGTTAGAAATCATGGGGCCCCATACAGCCTACCTGACAGGGCCCCCTTCAACCAAGCCCTTGACCCCACCCCTGGCCCCGCCCCCTGACCCCGGCTTGAAACAAAATGCAGGTTTGTTTCCATTTACATATGCGTGTGGAGCCAATGCATGCGTTTGCAATTAATAAGCACGAAGGAGTGGGGGCAGTTTAAATTTCTTTTAAATTGTATTTTATTACAAATAAAAAAAAAAAAAACTTACACTGTATCTTTACATTTGGTGAACAACATTGCTTGTGATAGCATGGGCCATGACAGGTCCTCTTTAGGCCACTTTCACACTGAGGCGCTTGAAAAACTGCAAGTAAACCACTGAGCGCTTTTGAAGCGCTTTTCAGGCGCTTTTGAATCGCTTTCAATTAATTTCAATGGAGAGGGGCGTTTTTTCAGCGCACTGCCCCAGTGTGAAAGGATTCGTTGATTTTAATGGAAATACGTTTTCAGGTGCTTTTTTTAGCGTGAAAGCGCCTGAAAAGCGCCTCAGTGTGAAAGTGGTCTTATGGAGAGATATGAGGTATTTTAGACCCCATATCTGTCCTATGGCTTCCAAAGCATCTGATCTAACCAAGATCAGTTTGATCAGATGCTTGTTCAAGCCGGTGATGGCTTCTTTACATGAGCCCGAAACCGGTAGTGACAAAATCCTCGTCACTTCTGGTTTCTGACGTCACACAGTGGGAGGAACAATATCCATCCCTCTCACTGTGTCCCGGGAACCGGATGCTACTGGTCACATCTTAAAAGCAGTAAAGGTGGTGATGGAACCCCTTTCAAATGCCTGCAAAAGTAATCCAGGGGCTTCTTAGCCACTAGGATTACTTTTACTTTGTGCAGAATTGCTGGGGCTAAAAAATTACATCTTGATCATTGCTGTAGTGATGACCAAGATATCATCCTTCCATTCCAGCGATGTACTGGTAGGTCGCTGGACGGAAAACAGTTAAATGGGATTGGTTTGCGGAGCAGTAAAAATGCAGCTCTGCTGCACGTTTACTGCTCCCCCAAATGAAGTGTAAAGTATCATCTCACAGTTTCTTATGATCATCAGCATTATGATAATCGCACAGACAGCACAGTAAGCAGGTATTCTATCATGGCTCTGTCGTGGCTCTCTGTCACATTGCTTTTGAGTGCTGACTGTTAACTTTTATGGCTGTACTGTATGTAACAGACTGTAACAAAGCACAGCCATAACAAAGTCAGCACCCAAAAGCAATGTGACACAGAGCCACGATAGAGCACCTGCTTATTGTGTGATAATTGTAATTCTGATTATCTGCTGTGCTGTGAGATACATGATAGGACACAGTGAGTATTCTATCCTCTATTCCCCACTCACTGTGTCCATTGCAGCCACGCTGTCCTCCTGCTCTCCCCTGTCAGCCGCTGACAACTTCACTTCATCATATCTCTTGAGGACTGCAGCCAGGAGCCGAACGGAGAATCACTGTATCACTCAGCCGGGACAAATAAAATAGTGGGCGGCATGATTGATGTACATGTGCCCGAAAATAAAGAAATAGTCCCTCCGCTGCGCCTGCACTCCCCTCCAGGTAAATTATATAAACCCCCCTCTGTAAGCCAGTAGGAGCGGGAGAGGAGTCTAGAATTTTTTTTTTAAATGCAGTAGTAACGAACTGTAATGATGCCCGGGCCCCACTGTGTAGTTGATGGGGCCGGGTTGGTACAACAGGGCTGGTTGTACTGCCCTATCAGCAGCCCTGCAGATAATGCATGTTCAGATACAAGCACCCGATCCTGCCTGCATGTAAAATTTTGACAAGTGAATGTGTCTGGGCAGCTGCTGCATGAAATTCTATGGGATCCGAGGTGGATGCAGATGCAGGAAAATGTGGTTTAGTCCAGATGCCCGTCTTAATGAACCCTATGAGTCTATAGTACAGGGGTCAGCGTGTGTAATGCACAGGCCACTTTACATAGTACAACCAAAATGACACTCCCCAAGCCCATATCTCCACACAGTTCCCTGCCAGGTTACCTGTTCAGTAGAGACTCCTCTCATGCCCCAGCGGCTACTGGCAGGTGGTGAGGAAGTGATGTGACATCTCCTCACCGCCTGTATTAACCCCATTTTTAGCAACAGTTGCACCGCAACTGCGTGCATTGCACGCAGTTGAGACGCGTTTGCGGCGCTTCCCCATTGACTTGTATGTGTAGCGATTGGCGGGCTTGCCAATCTCTACACGTCAGGTCAATTTAGCCATGGTCACAAAGCATGTAAACATTCCTCTCTGCTACCTATTGCAGCTTAAGGGGGGTAGTTGGCAGGCAGCAAAAAGATGTCTCAACTGCACATTTTTACCACCCACCAACCGCAAGTCTAAACAAGGCCATAGGAAGTATGAAAAGCCAGGATCTTGGGTCTACTCATCCCTAAGCAGCCACTGCCAGCGTACATCAGACTGCTACACACTGTGATACTTGAACCACGCCTACATAATGACATCATGTAGGTGGAGTTCAATAAAACAAAGTCCTGCTGTTAGATTGGCAGCAGGGTTTAAGAGGAGCACACTGGAAAGAAAAGCCCGGAGCAGAAAGACAGAATGCCATAGGCGGAGGGCTGGCACGACTGAGTGACCAGGGTATGAGATGTAAGGGGATTAATGATTGGATAAAGGAAATATGGAGGGGAGGGGAAAAGGCCAGATAAAAGGGAGTCCCCGCCCCCCCCTAAGACAACACAGCATGGGGGAAAGTTCCTGATAGCAGCAGCATGTCATCTGTGGATAAACTTCTGGCCCAACTGCGGGGAGAGGCTGCTACACGGGGCAAGGATTGGCTCCAGGAGACCCTGGGGCCGATGCTGTCGGGTCCGTCTGGATCAGCAGGTACCGTGGGGAGAGAGGCTGGGCGAGCTCGCAGGTCCCCCCAGGGGTCTCCGGTGGGTTTGGGGCCCCAGCGTGGGTTATCGGGGGCTGCGGTGTCCGGGCATCCCCCCCCTCGGCCGGACATCATGGGCTGGTGCAGGTGGGTTTAGGAGTGAGGGAGCCAGAGAGAGATGACAGCGGTGCTGGGGAACAGCGTGGTGGCAAGTCGGCTAAACGATCGGTGTGCGGGTCTGGTGCGCGGAGGATGGATCGATCGGGTGCAGGACCCTCGGCTTCCAGGGACAAGTCGCCTGGTGAGCTTTCTTCTGGTGGTGAGGAGCAGTCTGGTGTGCTGTCGGGGGGGGGGAAGTGTGCAGCTTGGAGGAGGATCGGAGACCCGGACGGTCAGTGGCAGCAGTGGAGTCGAGTCGATCGGCCGGTGGGATTTCTTCCAGGCAGCCCGGTAAGTCATTTTCACTTACTCATTCTGGGGGCCATACTGGGGGTAGTGGCCAGGTGGTTAGGCCTGCTGTGGGTGAGGGTTTAGCGGTGCAGGTGCTGGATCCAGGTAGTGGGCAGGCTGGGGGGGTTACGATCCCTGATGGGGGAGGTGCATGGCTGGATGGGCTGCATTGGTTTCTTGCGGGTATCAAGTCCTTGGTCAGCCAATTTGAGAGGGGGGATGATGGGCAGGTCAGCCCGGCAGTGGCGTGGGTTCCGCCGGCAGGGCCGGTGGGGCCCATGGCTGCGGTGGTAGCGCCGGTTCCACCTGCATCGACTACTGCGGTGGGGGAATCGGCAGGGGTGGCTACCGTGGCTTTGGGGGCCACACAGACAGGTAGCACGGTGGAACAGGCGGCATGGCAGGATATCATTAGGTTGGCTGATGCTGCAAAATGTGAGGTGTATGTGTGTTATGAGGCACCGCTGGGAGCACGCCTGAAACCTGAAGTGAGGGAGAAGATATGGAAGGGTGAGTATGTGGAGATGTTCTCACTGTTACCATTGCGGCCAGATCTGCGGTGGGATAATAAGGACATCAGCTTATAGATGCGGTTGATGACCTCGCCGAGGGCTCCTAGTCAGTTTTTTCAGGGGGGGGGGCGGTGGAACCTCTTCCCCAGGACAATCGGCCGGTAAGAAAAAGGGGATGTGCTGGCAATTTAATGAGGGCACATGCAAGTTTGGGGGGTCCTGCAGGTACAAGCATGAGTGCTCCGGTTGCAGAGGCTCCCATACGCAGGCTAGATGCTTTAAGCAAGGTAAGGGTCGTGCCGGAGACGCTGGGCACAAAAGGGAGGACTCCGGTGATGGTGGAAAGGATGCGGCTGTTTCTCGGTAGGTATTCGGACAGAGGGGCGGCCCGATCGCGCGCAATTTAGGCCGCATGGGCGGTCCTTTCCTTTCCCCCCCATTGGAGAATTTGGTGGTCTCCCCGCTCTGGGTTGTCCCCAAGAAGGAGCCCAAAAAGTTTCGCCTCATTCACCACCTGTCTTTTCCGAAGGGTGGGTCAGTCAATGACGCGATTGATCTGGAAGCATGTACAGTCAGTTACACTTCCTTTGATGCTGCAGTGGGCTGGGTTCGCCGGTACGGGCAGGGGGCGTTAATGGCAAAAGCTGACATAGAGGCGGCGTTTAGATTGTTGCCGGGTCACCCTGATAGCTTTCACCTCCTGGAATGTCATTGGAACAATGCGTTCTATGTGGATAAGTGTTTACCTATGGGATGCTTCATATCGTGCACATTGTTCGAACAGTTCAGCTCATTTGTGGAATGGGTTGTCAGGGATGTGTCGGGGTGAGTTCAATTATTCACTACTTGGACGATTTTCTGTGTGAGGGTCCGGCCTCATCCAGGATCTGCGCGGTGCCCCTGGTCACATTGGAGCACATTGCAGAGCGGTTTGGGATCCCTTTGGCACCTGAGAAAACTGAGGGACCTTGCACGGTTATCACGTTTTTGGGCATTGTCCTGGAGTCGGAGGCCATGGAGTGCCGCCTACCATTGGACAAGTTGGAGGCTCTTAAGGGGGAGCTGAGAGTTATGGTGGGGCTGAGGAAGGTGCAGCTTAGGGTGTTGCAGTCACTGCTGGGAAAACTCAATTTAGCGTGCCGCATCCTGCCAATGGGCAGGGTGTTCTGCCGACGGCTGTCGGCTACCACGGCTGGGGTACGGTCTCCCACACATTTTGTGAGTTTGGGCAGTGAGCACAAGGCAGACTTGCAAGTTTGGCATTCATTTCTGGAGTCCTTCAATGGGAGGGCGTTATGGATGTCTGGCCCAATTAGCAATTTGGATTTAGAACTGTACACGGATGCAGCTGTGGGGTCAGGTTTTGGGGCTTTCTTTCAGGGAAAGTGGAGTGCGGGCCCCTGGCCTCAGGCATGGATTGATGCTGGTTTCACCAAGAACTTGGTCCTGTTGGAACCGTTCCCGGTGGTACTGGCGGTGGAACTGTGGGGTGCTTGTTTCAGAGATTTAAAGGTGCGGTTTCACGGGGACAACCTGGGGGTGGTGCAGGTCATTAACAAGGTGTCGGCATCCTCCCCTCCGTGGTGCGGCTGCTGCGCCATCTGGTGTTGAGATGCTTACAGCTCAATGTGTTTGTGTATGCGGTACACCTTCCAAGGGTGGACAATGTCATAGCTGATGCGCTGTCTCGCTTTCAGTGGGACAGGTTCCGGGAGTTGGCACCGGAGGCGGAGCAACGTGGGGTCCCTAGTCCAGGCTGGCTGTGGAGGATTCCGTTGGAATAGTGTCAGGTTGGATCAGAAAATCGGTGAGTACGGGCACATGGGTGGCGTATGAGAAGGTGTGGCTGGAGTGGCGAGTGATGGTTCGGGAAGCGGGAGTTGATCCGGTAGGTCCTGATGTAAGGTTATTGGTGCTGTATTTCCTGGCCAGGAACGTGGAGGCTCGCGCGTCCAGGTCCTGTTTGGGTAAGAAGCTGGCAGGGTTGGCCTTTCTGTTTAAATGGCAGGGCTGCCCTGACTTTGCAAAAGATTTTTGTGTGCGGCAGGCATTCAAGGGATATGGTCGGGGGGCCCAAACACGGACGGCAGGCGGCCGGTATCATTTGATCGGCTGGCCGGATCATGGGGCAGTTACAGGGCCTATCCTCGTCCGGGTACGAGGTTTTGCTGTTCACAGTGGCTTTCTCCTCGGCATTCTTTGGAGCATTCCGGATAGGTGAGTTGGTCAGCCCGTCCAAGGCAGTGCACCGGGGGTTGCTGGCTAGCGATGTGGGTTTGGCAGAGGAAGGTGTGTCTCTGGCGCTTAGAAAGTCTAAGACGGACCAGATGGGCAGAGGTAAGTTGGTACAGGTTTTTCCGGTTCCAGGTTCTCTGTTGTGCCCGGTGAGGGCTGTTAAGGGGTACTTTGGGGTTCGCCTGTCCGGTTTGGGTTCCTTTTTGACGCACGAGGACGGGACCCCACTTTCAAGATATCAATTTGTTGCGGTGTTTCCGAAAGTGCCTTCGGGCGTTGGGACTCCGTGAGAAGGAGTTTTCCTCTCACTCCTTCAGGATAGGGGCAGCTACAGAGGCGGCCAGATGTGGGATGGACGAGGAAGCTGTTAATAGGATAGGCCGGTGGGAATCCAGGAGGTTCCGGCTGTACGTTCGCCCCCAGCTAATAGTGGGGCTTGAGTAATTTTGGGTGCATGCCTGGGGTGTTATATTCAGGCTGCTGAGTTGTACAGGTTGGGTTGTGGGAATTTTCTCATGGGAGTTATTGTTCTCCTTCTACTTTCAGGCGAGACGCAAGCTTTGGTCTGGATACTGGGCCATTCGTTTGTGTTCTGGGGGGCTAAGAGGGCTGACGTTCGATATGAGGGTCGGCTGGGGTTCCCAAGACCTGAGGCGTGTGTCCAATGGCTGGGAGTTCCGGGGATGTTGTGGAGCAGGATGGTTCCGGAGGTGCACCGTTTTGCTCGTTTGGACAGGCCACCTGACGTTTTAGTACTGCACGTAGGTGGCAATGATCTGGGCAGTAAGACCATGTTAGAGGTGACGAGGGACATGAAATTTGATTTCCTGCAGCTCGGGATGTCCTTCCCAGACACGATCATTGTCTGGTCTGATATGGTGGCCCGGACAGCTTGGAGAGGGGCGACGTCCGTGGATGGCATCGATCGGGCTCGCAGGAAAATCAATCGTGATATGGGTAAGTTTGTGGTCCGGAACGGGGGGTTGGTGGTCCAACACTTGGAATAGGAGGTGGATACGTGGCGGTATCTACGGAGGGATGGTGTCCATCTGAATGAAGTGGGGACTGATTTGTGGGCTTTGGGTTTGCAGGATGGGATCCAACGAGCCCTTAGGGTTTGGAGGGGCACCAAAGGGTAAAGGTGTTTTCCCTTGGGTGCTGTGGCGGATGTTTTGGTCTTTGCGGGAGAATGAAGTACCTCAAAAAGCAAGTGGTCAGGACCTATCGGTGGTATGGGTTCTGAGGGTGTATTCCAGCTAACAGGGGTTTAGCTGGAAGAGTTTGATAATGGGGGCACTGCGGTCAGTGGTCGTCTGAGCAGCTGGTCGGCTTGAGGCCTATGACCATTTAAGGTACCGCAGTGTCACATGGGTTGTTATTGATATGGTTAAGATTGATATGATTAATATGATTATGGTAATTTTGAGGTTCCTGCAAAGACAAACACCAGGAGGCAATATTCTGAGAACATGGGTTCTGATTATGTTCTGATTATGTTTTGATGGTTTGATGTTTTGATAACTGATGTAACAGTTATAATAAGGGAGGCTGATACGGCCATGTTTTACTCCAAACTAAAAGGTGTGGTCTCATTGATTAAGTATAAGTAAGGTACGGGGTATAACGTGGTTGGCAGACCAGGAATACATTTGTTATACAATAGTCATGGCTGTCACTGAAGCACCTGGTGCAAATTCACTGGGGGTGCTGTGCAAGTTGCACCGCATTGTCTATAGGTGCCAGCGGCATCCCTCTCAATATGGCTCCTGGGGCATATGCCCCCCTCCACCCCCCCTAGTTTCAGCCCTGGTCCCTGGCCCCACAATGTTGACTCTTGGAAGCTGGCTGTGACTTCCATTGGCTTTACAGCCAGTTCCCCACTGTGTGATACTTGTGTTTGTGATACTGTTGACATATCCCAGGAGGTTGCAGACGAGTGAGGGGGAGAACAAAATCTGCTTTGATCGCCTAGGCGATCCAAGCAGAAGTGGTAATGGGTACCTTTATAAACTAGGTCCCTGCTCCCAAAAAAAAATGGAGGGGGGAGGAGGAGGATAAGTAGAACTACACACAAACTTAAACAATTAACAGAAATGTTAGAATTTCTTTGTATACTACTTTGAAAAAATCCTGGCCCAATGACATCATTACGCTTTCTCAGAAATCATTATATCATTAAAGGTTGATTTACTAAAGGCCAAAAGACTGTGCACTTTGCAAAGTGCGATTGCACTCTGCAAGTTCAGTTGCTCCAGAGCTTAGTAAATTAGGTAAAGCTTCACTTTGCAAAGACTACCCAATCACATACAAGGAAAAAAACTAAAAAATTTTTTGCTTGCACATGATTGGATGAAGGAAGTCAGTAGAGCTTCTGCTCATTTACTAAATTTTGGAGAAACTGCTCTTGCAGAATGCAACTGAACTTTGCAAAGTGCACAGCCTATTTGCCTTTAGTAAATCAACCCCATTGTGAAGAGCAATGGTGAACTATTGGAAAAAGTCTCTGGGGTTGATTTACTAAAGGCAAAAAGACTGTGCACTTTGCAAGTGCAGTTGCTCCAGAGCTTAGTAAATGAGCAGAAGCTCTGCTGACTTCCATCATCCAATCATGTGCAAGCAAAAATTCAGTTTTTTTATATTCCTTGCACATTATTGGCTACTCTTTGCAAAGTGAAGCCTTACCTCATTTACTAATCTCTGGAGCAACTGCACTTGCAGAGGGCAAAGTCTATTTGCCTTTAATAAATCAACCCCTCTGTCTTTCCGGCTGTGTGCCTCCTTTATAAAAATGTTGGAGTCAATTGTCTTGACGTGCTTTTCGGGAGCAGTGATTTTAATAATGCTTAAAGTGAAACAATAAAAAGTGAAATATTCCTTTAAATTTCGTACCTGGGAGGGGGGGGGGGGGGGTGTATAGTATGCCTGTAAAGCAGCGCTTGTTTCCCTTACTTAGAACTGTCCCTACACAAAATGTCATTTCTGAAGGAAAAAAAGCCATTTAAAAGCACTCGCGGCTATAATGAATTGTCGGCTCCCAGCAATACAGAGAAAAGTCATTGATAATAAAAAAAAAAAATGCATGGGGGTCCCCCCAAATTCAATTACCAGGCCCTTCAGGTCTGGTATGGATATTAAGGGGAACCCTGCATCAAAAAAAAATGCCTTTAATAAATCAACCCCTCTGTCTTTCCCGCTATGTGCCTCCTTTATAAAAATGTTGGAGTAAATTGTCTTGACGTGCATTCCCACCAGAGCAGAGTTTATTCCTAGTAATTCTGAAGCCTTTCTATGCCTTTTAGGCCTTTTTCACACAGGCATACCTAAGCATTAAACAAAGAAAAAACTGCGCCACTTTTAACCAAAGTCTATTAGGAATTCGGAACTTATTTAGATGTGTATGTGAAATCTATCAGGCATCACACCAAAATAGTCCAGTAGCATTTAACCAATCATCTAAATTAGTCCATAGGTCATTAGGGTGACCCCAAACTTCACACCACCGTGATTACTCAAAGCAAGCCGTGAAGGATCCACCACCAAAGAGAGGGGGAGCAGCTTACCAGAAGCCAAGCGGTTAATGGCATTGGACCTTTGCCCCAGCTGCAGCCTTTGGTGATGCAAAACGTCCCTTCCACAGCCAATATTCTCATTCTGATGGTCCGTACACACAGTATCCAAATCATACACCCAGCATGGAATAGAAAAGGGCAGGCCAATAGCGTAATTCCGTATGGTATTAGATTTATTAAAAAATATAGGTCATACTTACAAAGTAAAATCAGCATGTAAACAGTAAATTGCCGGCCGGCATGTCGGAAGCCTCACTCCTCGAACGTGGTGACGTCACTGAGCGTCCTCCTAGACGCGTTTCGTCATTCAATGGACGTTTCCAATAGGAGTGCTCCTATTGAAAACGTCCATTGAATGACGAAACGCGTCTAGGAGGACGCTCAGTGATGTCACCACGTTCGAGGAGTGAGGCTTCCGACATGCCGGCCGGCAATTTACTGTTTACATGCTGATTTTACTTTGTAAGTATGACCTATATTTTTTAATAAATCTAATACCATACGGAATTACGCTATTGGCCTGCCCTTTTCTATTCCATGCTGGGTGTATGATTTGGATACTGTGTGTACGGACCATCCGAATGAGAATATTGGCTGTGGAAGGGACGTTTTGCATCACCAAAGGCTGCAGCTGGGGCAAAGGTCCAATGCCATTAACCGCTTGGCTTCTGGTAAGCTGCTTCCCCTCTCTTTGGTGGTGGATTCTTCACGGCTTGCTTTGAGTAATCACGGTGGTGTGAAGTTTGGGGTCACCCTAATGACCTATGGACTAATTTAGATGATTGGTTAAATGCTACTGGACTATTTTGGTGTGATGCCTGATAGATTTCCATACACATCTAAATAAGTTCCGAATTCCTAATAGGCTTTGGTTAAAAGTGGCGCAGTTTTTTCTTTGTTTATTGTTTGAGGTGTTGTCACACTATTTCTGCTGCCTAATGTTTAAAAAAAAAAAAAATGTTAACTGTTTGCTAGCGCAGTTGTTACCTTTTATACCTAAGCATTAGGGATGAGCCGAGCACCTCCCTGTTCGGTTCGCAACAGAACCTGCGAACAGACCTAAAGTTTGCGTGAATTTTAGAACCCTATTAAATACAATGGACTCGAACTTTCGAAATCTAAAGTGCTAATTATAAAGGCTAATATGAAAGTTATTGTCCTAAAAAGGGATTGGGGACCCGAGTCCTGCCCCAGGGAACTTGTATCAATGCAAAAAAAAGTTTTAAAAACGTCCGTTTTTTCGGGAGCAGTGATTTTAATAATGCTTAAAGTGAAACAATAAAAAGTGAAATATTCCTTTAAATTTCGTACCTGGGGGGGTGTATAGTATGCCTGTAAAGCAGCGCTTGTTTCCCTTACTTAGAACTGTCCCTGCACAAAATGTCATTTCTGAAGGAAAAAAAGCCATTTAAAAGCACTCGCGGCTATAATGAATTGTCGGCTCCCGGCAATACAGAGAAAAGTCATTGATAAAAAATAAAAATGCGTGGGGGTCCCCCCAAATTCAATTACCAGGCCCTTCAGGTCTGGTATGGATATTAAGGGGAACCCTGCATCAAATTTAAAAAAAAATGACGTGGGGTTCCCCCCAAATATCCATACTAGACCCTTCAGGTCTGGTATGGATTTTAGGGGAACTCCACCCCAAATGTAAAAAAAAAAATGGCGTGGAGTTCCCCCAAAAATCCATACCAGACTCTTTATCTGAGCACGCAACCTGGCAGGCCGCAGGAAAAGAAAGGGGGAACGAGAGAGCGCCCCCCCCTCCTGAACCATACTAGGCCACATGCCCTCAACATGGGGAAGATGTCCCCATGTTGATGGGGACAAGGGCCTCATCCCCACAACCCTTGCCCGGTGGTTGAGGACCTGATGGGGAACTTCCTCTTCAGTGTAAAAAAATGAATAGACCCGCCTCTTCTCACGTCCCCCATCAGGTCCGCTCCTGATGGGGAACGTGAGAAGGGGTGGGTCTATTCATTTATTTACACTGAAGAGGAAGTTCCCCATCAGGTCTGCTTAGCCAATGACGTAGGCGGGGTCTGAGATACGAGGGCGCCCCCGCCCCCTCGTACCTCAGACCCCGCCTACGTCATTGCCTGAGCAGACCTGATGGGGAACTTCCTCCGCAGTGTAGGTCCGCTCAGCCAATGACGTTTCGAGTGGAGACTGCAGTGCTGGACATCGGATCGCCGCGGGACATTGGATTACATTGCTGGAATGTGTTTTTATTTAAAAAAAAATTATTTTTAATAAAGGATTTTCCAAGGTGTCTGTGTGTTTTTTTTACATTTTTTTTACACTTTCTTTGTGAAATGGTAGGGGTACAATGTACCCGTTACCAATTCACATGGGGGGGCGGGATCTGGGGGTCCTCTTGTTAAAGGGGTCTTCCAGATTCCGATAAGCCCCCTGCCCGCAGACCCCCACAACCACCGGGCAAGGGTTGTGGGGATGAGGACCTTGTCCCCATCAACATGGGAACATACTCCCCATGTTGAAGGCATGTGGCCTGGTACGGTTCAGGAGGGGGGGGGGTGCTCTCTCGTCCCCCCCTCTTTTCCTGCGGCCTGCCAGGTTTAATACCCATACCAGACCTGAAGGGCCTGGTAATTGAATTTGGGGGGACCCCCACTCATTTTTTTTTTTTTTATCAATGACTTTTCTATGTATTGCTGGGAGCCGACAATTCATTATAGCCGCGAGTGAGTTTTAAATGACTTTTTTTCCTTCAGAAATGACACTTTGTGCAGGGACAGTTCTAAGCACGGGAAACAAGCGCGACTTTACAGGCATACTATACACACACCCTAGGTACGAAATTTAAAGGAATATTTTACTTTTATTGTTTCACTTTAAGCATTATTAAAATCACTGCTCCCGAAAAAACTGCAGTTTTTAAAACTTTTTTTTGCATTGCTACATGTCCCCTGGGGCAGGACCCGGGTCCCCAAACACTTTTTATGACAATAACTTGCATATAAGCCTTTAAAATTAGCACTTTAGATTTCTCCCATAGACTTTTACAGGGTGTTCCGCGGCTTTTCGAATTTGCCGCGAACACCCCAAATTGTTCGCTGTTCGGTGAACATGCGAACAGGCAATGTTCGAGTCAAACATGAGTTCGACTCAAACTCGAAGCTCATCCCTACTAAGCATACACCTGTGTGAGTGCCATATTTTCTCTACATGGGATGCACAGGTGTTTTGTGCATACCTGTGCAGGTGTCCCATTCATGTCAGTTGGGACACAGTGGCTACAAGGACACAGCCGCTGTTCCCAATCTGACATCTGTTTGGGTGCGGGTCCCCAAACGCAGACAGTGTGCATTCAGGGACCCCTGGCTGAAACAACCCAAAGCCACACAGACGTCAAATTGTGAAAAAATGTCTGTGTCCGCGCAGGTGCTGCATCCCGTGCAGAAAAATCACTTAGACCCCTTTCGTACTGGGGCTGCGGCCGTGTTAGTGCTAAAGCGCTGCTTGTTTTAGCGGCGCTTTAGCGCTGTTTAAGCAGCACTTTTCAACTGCAAGCGGGGTGCTTTTAACCCCAAAGAATGGGTTAAAAACTCTCGTGTTGCGACCCTTCATTCCAATGGGCAGGGAGATTTGGGAGCTTTCCAAAACCGCTCCAAAGATGCTGCTTGCAGGACTTTTTGGAATGTCTCGCAAGCACATCGCCCCAGTGTGAAAAGTCACACTTGAATGAATGGGAGGTGGTTTTCAGGCGCTTAGCAGAGGCTATTTTCAGCGCTAAAGCGTCTGAAAACTGCCCCAGTGTGAAAGGGGTCTTAAGTACGCCTGTGAGAATGAGGCCTTACAAGCTTTGTGTAAGGTATTTTTGCAGGTGTATTAAGCTTCAGGCAGTTGTTTCCAGGGCTGGGCAAAGGAAGGAGAACAGTTATATAGGAGGAGAAGATTTTATTTAGGTGTAAATACGTGCATAAAACAACACTACAATACATATATCACACAGGAAAACTAATTAAAGTCAATGGAGCAAAAACTTCTGATTGTGCTACAAAAAAAAGATCATATATTTTTTTGAGCATAGGGCATGGAGTGTAGGATTGAGCATACAAATATTAACAGGGACAATTATAAAGAACAGGATTCTGCACGTTGTGCGTAGGGAGCGCATCCGGCGTAAGGGAAACCAGAAGATAAGCTAAAACTCTAATTGCACCTTTTCACTATAAGGCTGGAGGCACGTAGTAGAGCGATCAATGCCCATGATTGCCACACGATTAATTGCTTTTTATTGATATATATAGGGAACAACAGAGTGTAGCAAGTAATAGTGAATAATTGCAAATAGCAGCAGTGTGATCAATTACTACTACATGTAACTGCATGTGTAGAAATCACTAGTGATTACTCATAGGGACATCACTGGCACTATAGCAAATATTGCCTGTGTGCGCCCAGCCCAAAGCTGGCCATGGATGGATCAAATTTGATCTGTTCAGCAGAGACTAGCCTGAATTTAGATCCATCTCTAGCTGTTCCAGATAAGTCGATACAATGATCGACTTCTCTTAAACCGGCTTGTTGGAAAACTTTCCTTTGATCAGCGCTGCAGTCAATCTGCTGCAGTGCTCATCAGTGTATTCTGTCGAAGGAGGAGGCCCCACTGTCATAATACAATAACACAGTGGGGCCCATCTGTAGCGGGTATACACTTTTCTGTGTATTTAAAACTGGCAGAGACACTAGTGATGTACAGTTCTCTGCAGCCCAGTGGGTGGCGCTGTCGCCTTGGGCTGGGGTTGAACCATTGCTGTGTGCCGTGCTCCCTTTTTGTCCTCTCTCGGCAGCGGTATGGTGGGGCGGGGAACCGGCCGTGCTTGCTGGGAGAGGGTATAAAGAGGCCGGCCATCTTTGTCACTGGGTCAAGTCCCGGGCACCTTCAGCCTGTGGGCGGTGGTTCGTGTCGGTCCTCTAAGCGGCCTAGGCCTAGAGGACGTTCGGAGGTTGTGTTCCATCCCAGGCACCTTTAGCCTGGGGTGAGGTACTCGGATGGAGGTCTGGAGCTCAGTGCCCAACACTGAGTTCCACGAGGGAAGGAGATTCTAGGGGACCCGGGAGTGGGTACCCGAATCCGGAGGGTGTAATGGACCGGTGGGAGATACTTGCTTGAAGACCTGGTGCAGCATATTGCCAGTGACAGGAGAGCCTTCCATCGGAGACTGCCTGGAAGGAAATCCCCCCCTCGCTCGGAGACCGCAACCCACTTTCAGGGAGGAAAGTGGGGAGTTCATTGTGCCTGGGCCTACTCGCATCCCCACCCCCCTGTCTGTTCTGTTCGTTGAGGGAGTCCAACTGTCTGTGCATTACTCTGTTATCGGAAGAATAAAGGAGTGTTGGACTTTAGTGGTGTGGGGCTCATTTACTGGCAGACACTGTTCGAGAAAACCAGGAGGAGGTCTCCAGATGCAGAACACCGACCTGAAGGTAAAAGAGGATTGTCTCTCACTGCACATACTCTGCAGGGGGACTTGGCGTGGTGACCCCGCACTCTCTCCTTCAGAGTACCCCTAGACAAAAGCCAGAGCAAGAAGAATAGAGAGGAGAGAGTGGAGGCCGCTACACATCCATATATGGATGGGGGAATCCGTTCACTTTTTTTGATCAGCTCACTGGTTGATCAAAAAAAATTCATTCATGCATGGTCAGCCTAAGAAAATTAAAGAGATAGATAAGTGTGAAGTACAGACAGTTATTTTCCCAACCTAATTGCAAATTAAATGTATGGTCTACAGAGCTTATTTGCTCTTGAAATGGTAATGATTTACTTTTGAACAATCAATGCTTGGTTACCATTTTAGTATATCCTTCTGCATTTTGGAGAGTTCCTTAAAAAGGATTTCCAGTTTCCCATACCGATATCACTGTAATTTATTCTACTGAGATTTTTCTTGCCCTTAAATGTGCAGGCCTCTAGGGATCAATTAAATTGAAAAAAAAAAAACACAAAGGATTTGTTAGCATTCTTTTACTTTTCTGGTTAGATGGTGCTTTCCTACACAGCAATGACCCTCAGCTAAAAAAAAGTCCAAAGGTAGCATTTATAGAGATGTGTGGAATGTTACTTCAAAACACAACTGAAGATAAAAGAGAACCATATCTAAAGAATCACTAGTGCCAACTAAAATTCTGTTTCTATTTCCGATATTTCAAAGGGTCTTTACATCCTGCATGAATATGGTGCTGTGGGATACTCCATTAAAAACAGAATGTGTCTGGCTCCTAGACTTATCTTTTCATTCATTTTACCTATGTTATTATTATTAATAGTACTAGTAGTGGAGATAGTGGTTCCTGAAGTATTTTTTCCTCATGAAGATAATATTTGAGGCTGGGGTGATTAAAGCCCAACTCTGGGCAAAAAATAAAAGTTTTCCTATGCAGTGGTGCTGTGCCGTATTTGCAAGTGTTAACTGCTTGTTTTTGTCTAAGGGCAGTGGTTCTCAACACTGACCTCAAGTACCCCCAACAGGCCATGTTTTGAGAATTTCTCTTAGATAAAATAGCTGTCCAAAGTACCAAGCCATTGACTCTGATTTAAAGAACCTGTGCAAGATAAAGGAAAACCTACAATCATGGCCTGTTGGGGTACTTGAGGACAGGGTTGAGAACCATTGGTGTAAGAGATTGGAGAACGGAGATAAACTTACCTGATCCTTAGATTCTCCCCGCACAAGACCTGTCCCAGGGGCTCCTGTTCCCCCACATTCTAGCAGTCTTGTGCGGTGGACTGTTCCTGACATCATGAAGCCTATGGACCTGCTTTGGACATGAGGATGTTAGGAATAGGGATGAGCCAAACACCCCCTGGTTCGGTTCGCACCAGAACCTGCGAACGGACCGAAAGTTCGCGCAAACTTTAGAACCCTATTAAAGTCTATGGGACTCGAACGTTCGAAATCAAAAGTGCTAATTATGAAGGCTAATATGTAAGTTATTGTCCTAAAAAGGGTTTGGGGGACCCAGGTCCTGCCCCAGGGTACATGTATCAATGCAAAAAAAGTTTTAAAAACAGCAGTTTTTTCGGGAGCAGTGATTTTAATAATGCTTAAAGTGAAAAAAAAATGTGAAATATTCCTTTAACCACTTAACGACCGCTCACTGTATATATACGTCGGCAGAATGGCACCGACAGGCACAATCACGTAGAGCATACGTGATTGCCTTTGTATAGTTGGGGGGTCCAATCGGACCCCCCTTCTGTACAGTGAGCGGTGGCTAAGTGTCCAGGAGCGTTCCGGGATGAGGGGGCAGCCATTCGTTTCTGGCCATCCCCTCGCGATCGCTCCCGGCGAATGGAAATGCCCCCTCTGTCTGTGTCAGACAGAGGGAGCAGGAGGAAGTGATGTCATCTCTGGTGCGGCGCTCACATATACCGAGCGCCGTACAAGAGAAGATATCAGGTCAGTGCACACAACACTACACTGACACCAGGACACATAGGGACATAAATCGCCCCCCCCAGGCCCCCCCAGACACCCCAGATCACCCCCCAGATCACCCCCCCCAGCCCCCAGTCACAGTGTCACTGATTGCAGTGACCATTTATTTAGTGATCACTGCAATCAGTGACATTTGTGACTGTAAAAGTGTCACCAAAGTTTAGTCTTAGGTCCAGTGTAGCCCCCTAACCCCCCCCTAATAAAGGTTTAACCCCCTGATCACCCCCCAGATAACCCTTTCACCGCCTATCACCACTGTCGCTTAGCGATCATTTTTCTGATCGCTGTCTTAGCGTCAGTGATGCCGATCGGCAGCCAGTAATTTTTTTTAGGTTTGCCGCAGGTTTTTATAGCGTCAGGTACCCCATTATATTATCTAATAAAGGTTTAACCCCCTTGATCGCCCCCCAGGTAACCCTTTCACCCCCTATCACCACTGTCGCTAAGCAATTGTTTTTCTAAACGCTGTCTTAGTGTCGGTGATGCAGATCGTAGCCAGTAATTTTTTTTAGGTTCGCCGCATGTTTTTATAGCGTCAGGTACCCCAATATATTATCTAATAAAGGTTTAACCCCCTTGATCGCCCCCCCAGGTAACCCTTTCACCCCCATCACCACTGTCGCTAAGCAATCGTTTTTCTAAACGCTGTCTTAGTGTCGGTGATGCAGATCGGTAGCTGGTAATTTTTTTTAGGTTCGCCGCAGGTTTTTATAGCGTCAGGTACCCCCATATATTATCTAATAAAGGTTTTAACCCCCTGATTGCCCCTAGTTAACCCTTTCACCAGTGATCACCATATAAGTGTTACGGGTGACGCTGGTTAGTTAGTTTGCTTTTTATAGTGTCAGGGCACCCGCCGTGTATATAACCCAATAAAGGTTTAACCCCCTGATCGCCCGGCGGGTGATATCAATTAGGTTTTAGCATCAGAGAGGGTCTGCGTCACACCCCAGGCAGCGTCAGGTTAGTGCCAGTAACGCTAACACCCACGCGTGAAGCATACACCCCCCTTAGTGGTATAGTATCTGAACAGATCAATATCTGATCTGATCTATACTAGCGTCCCCAGCAGTTTAGGGTTCCCAAAAACGCAGTGTTAGCGGGATCAGCCCAGATACCTGCTGGCACCTGCGTTTTGCCCCTCCGTCCAGCCCAGGCCACCCAAGTGCAGTATCGATCGATCACTGTCACTTACAAAACAAAAACACACATAACTGCAGCGTTCGCAGAGACAGGCCTGATCCCTGCGACTCCAGTGCTGTAGGAGGTGATTTCACCACCACAGTTAAAAAAAAAAAGCAAATATGCCGAAGCATTGGGGCAGCAGGGGCGGAGGAGCGATTTTGCTCCTAATACCGCGTACATACGGTCGAAATTCCGACGGAGGCTTGCCCGTGGAAAAGTCCGACCATGTGTGTGCGGCATAACTTTTTTGTGGGAGGATGCCCCCATGCTTCGGCATATATAAATGGTGCGTGTATGCCCATCATTGGAAGTGGGTGGATGAAGGGCGGTATTCTAATGGTGGGCATACCCACCGATCAATCTCTTTTTTCGTTCAGCCAACTGGCTGCATGAAATAAAAAGATTACAATACATGTCCAACAAGGACCAGCAACGTACTGGTATGTTGCTGGACTTTGAATGTTTATACCAGAATGATGCCTGCGGGTTTAGGTATCATCTTGGTATCATTCTTTTCAGCCTGCGGCCGGCTTTCATGTAAAAGCAATCCTAGCGGCTAATTAGCCTCTGGACTGCTTTTACAAGCAGTGGGAGGGAATGCCCCCCCCGGATATAAAAAGCGCCATTGGGAAATTGGGAAAGCATTTTATCACACCGATCTTGGTGTGGTCAGATGCTTTGAGGGCAGAGGAAAAATCTAGGGTCTAGAAGACCCCAGTTTTTTCAAAAAAAGAGTACCTGTCACTACCTATTGCTATCATAGGGGATATTTACATTCCCTGAGATAACAATAAAAATGATAAAATAAAAAAATACTTGGAAGGAACAATTTAAAAATAAAATAGAAAAGCAAAATTAATAATAAAAAAAAAAGAAAAAAAAAAAAGCACCCCTGTCCTGCCCTGCTCTTGCCCAATGGCGAACGCAAGCGTCGGTCTGGCGTCATATGTAAACAGCAATTGCACCATGCATGTGAGGTATCACCGCGAAGGTCAGATCGAGGGCAATCATTTTAGCAGTAGACCTCCTCTGTAAATCTACTGGGGTAACCTGTAAAGGCTTTTAAAGGCTTTTAAAAATTTATGTAGTTTGTCGCCAATGCGCGTTTGTGCGAAATTTTAAAACATGTCGTGTTTGGGATCTATGTACTCGGCCTAAGATCATCTTTTTTATTTCATCAAACATTTGGGCAATATAGTGTGTTTTAGTGCATTAAAATTAAAAAAAGTGTATTTTTTAACCCAAAAAATGCGTTTGAAAAATCGCTGCGCAAATACTGTGTAGAAAAAAAAAATGCAACACCCACCATTTTAATCTGTAGGGCCTTTGCTTTAAAAATATATATAATGTTTGGGGGTTCAACATAATTTTCTTGCAAAAAAAAAAATGTTTTCATGTAAACAAAAAGTGTCAAAAAGGGCTTTGTCTTCAAGTGGTTAGAAGAGTGGATGTAAGCTTCCTAATGTTGTGTATAAAATGCCAGAACAGTTCAAAACCCCCCCAAATGACCCCATTTTGGAAAGTAGACACCCCAAGCTATATACTGAGAGGCATGTCGAGTCCATGGAATATTTTATATGTTGACACAAGTTGCGGAAAAACGAAATTTTTTTTTTTTTTTGCACAAAGTTGTCACTAAATGATATATTGCTCAAACATGCCATGGGCATATGTGGAATTACACCCCAAAATACATTCTGTTGCTTCTCCTGAGTACGGGGATACCACATGTGTGAGACTTTTTGGGAGCCTAGCCACGTACGGGACCCCAAAAACCAAGCACCGCCTTCAGGCTTTCTAAGGGTGTAAATTTTTGATTTCACTTCTCACTGCCTATCACAGTTTCGGAGGCCATGGAATGCCCAGATAGCACAAAACCCCCCCAAATGACCCCATTTTGGAAAGTAGACACCCCAAGCTATTTGCTGAGAGGTATTGTGAGTATTTTGCAGATCTCGCTTTTTGTCACAAACTTTTGAAAATTGAAAAAAAAAAAATATATATATATATATATTTTCTTTCTTCATTTTCAAAAACAAATGAGAGCTGTAAAATACTCGCCATTCCTCTCAGCAAATAGCTTGGGGTGTCTATATTCCAAAATTGGGTCATTTGGGGGGGTTTTGTGCGATTTTGGCATTTTATGGCCTTCGAAACTGTGATAGGTAGTGAGGAGTGAAATCAAAAATTTGTGCCTAGAAATCCTGAAGGCGGTGCTTGGTTTTCGGGGTCCCGTACGCGGCTAGGCTCCTAAAAAGTCCCACACATATGGTATCCCCGTACTCAGGAGAAGCAGAAAAATGTATTTTGGGGTGTAATTCCACATATAACCATGGCATGTGTGAGCAATATATCATTTAGTGACAACTTTTTGTATTTTTTTTTTTTTGTCATTATTCAATCACTTGGGACAAAAAAAATATATTCAATGGGCTCAACAGGCCTCTTAGCAATTTCCTTGGGGTGTCTACTTTCTAAAATGGGGTCATTTGGGGGGGGTTTGTGCTATTTTGGCATTTTATGGCCTTTGAAACTGTGATAGGTAGTGAGGAGTGAAATCAAAAATTTGCGCCCTTAGAAATCCTGAAGGCGGTGCTTGGTTTCCGGGGTCCCGTACGCGGCTAGGCTCCCAAAAAGTCCCACACATGTGGTATCCCCGTACTCAGGAGAAGCAGCAAAATGTATTTTGGGGTGAAATTCCACATATAACCATGGCATGTGTGAGCAATACGTGTATATCATTTAGTGACAACTTTTTGTAATTTTTTTTTTTTTGTTAGTCATTATTCAATCACTTGGGACAAAAAAATAAAAAATTCAATGGGCTCAACATGCCTCTCAGCAATTTCCTTGGGGTATCTACTTTCCAAAATGGGGTCATTTGGGGGGGTTTTGTACTGCCCTGTCATTTAAGCACCTCAAGAAATGAGATAGGCAGTCATAAATTTAAAGCTGTGTAAATTTCAGAAAATGTACCCTAGTTTGTAAACTCTATAACTTTTGCGCAAACCAATAAATATACGCTTATTGACATTTTTTTTACTAAAAACATGTGGCTGAATACATTTTGGCCTAAATGTATGACTACAATTGAGTTTATTCGATTTTTCTTATAACAAAAATTAGAAAATATCATTTTTTTTCAAAATTTTCGGTCTTTTTCCGTTTATATCGCAAAAAATAAAAATCGCAGAGGCAATCAAATACCATTAAAAGAAAGCTCTATTTGTGGGAAGAAAAGGACGCAAATTTCGTTTGGGTACAACATTGCATGTCCGCACAATTTACAGTTAAAGCAGCGCAGTGCAAAATTCTGAATTCACCTCTGGTCCTCTAGCTACCAAATGGTCCGGGGCTTAAGTGGTTAAATATCGTACCTGGGGGGTGTCTATAGTATGCCTGTGAAGTATATGTATAGATCTATAGGAATTATACTGCAGCTAGCACAATCAACTGCCTGCTGTGGTATTAGTATGAGAAAAGCAGCAATTGTCTTCAGTTAGTTTTAGGTGCACACTGTGCAGAGGACACAGTACACTAACTGAAAATACTTGCAGCTCCCTGCCTGTGGTATTAGTTTGAGAACACCACCAATTGTATTCAGGTACCTTTAGGTGCACGCTGTGCAAAAGACAGAAGTACACTAAATGAAATTAATGCAGCTCCCTGCCTGTGGTTTTAGTATGAGAACATCACTAATTGTATTGAGGTACCTTTAGGTGCAAGCTTTGCAAAGGACAGGAGTACACTAAATGAAATTAATGCAGCTCCCTGCCTGTGGTTCTAGTATGAGAACACCACTAATTGTATTGAGGTACCTTTAGGTGAACGCTGTGCAAAGGACACAGTACACTAAGTGAAAATACTGCAGCTAGCACAATCACCTGCCTGCCTGTCAGTATAGAGAATAACAGGAACGGATTCAGCTAAACTGAATACAGTGTGTAAATATATATACAACACTTAGGATGCATATATATATATATCCTTTATACACTGTAACTGCAGCTAACTGACTCGCCTGCCTGTTCTATCTAACTCAAAATAAATGACACTCTCTCTCTCTCTTTAACCTCTCTCTTTAACCACCGCAACACACTACACAAGGCTGCCACAGAGGCGGCCTTATATAGTGTGGGGCGTGTACTAAACCCCCTGAGACATAATTGGCCAAAGCCACCCTGGCTGCGGGTCATAGTGCATGCTTGGCCAATCATCAGCCAGCAATGCACTGCGATGCCGCAGTGAATTATGGGCTGTGACGCACCACTCGAATTTAGCGCGAACGGCCCATAATGTTCGAAATTCGGCAAACAGCCAAACAGGCGATGTTCGAGTCGAACATGGGTTCGACTCGAAGCTCATCCCTAGTTAGGAACAGTCCACCATTGGATCGTGGGGGAGTGCTGTTCGCCAGTGCAATGGAGGATAGGGTGAGTATAGGCTTTCTACCCTCCCCTGGACAAAACAAGCAATTAACCCTCGCAGGGCGGGCACAGCTCCATTGCAAGGGAAAACTTTTTTTCCCCACCAAAGTTGGGCTTTAAGTGCAGAATTACTTACATTTTTTTCCCATATAGCAATTTATTCGCAAGACAGCCATTTACTGTTTTTAAAGTATATATATATATATATATATATATATATATATATATATATAGACCCTATTTTTCAATATAGAGTCTGTTTTTTTCTTTCATTCGGGTCAGACTTCTTGATTTGCATTAGAGCAGTAAGTAAAGTCATGAGAATTCTTAAAGTGGTATTAAACCCAATATCAAAAACGGAATACTGTATATTGCAGCTCACCAATCATAAGATGTGGTGGCTGCATTCATTTTCTTTTTTTAGGCTATTTTTTCCCCCTCTATTTTCACCTGGTGATCTGGCCAGTAACACGCCTGCTGTATTAGAGTGCCCCCACTCTGGATGAAGGAGCCACAGAGACACCTTTGGACAGCAGCATTGCCAGTCAGGGGGTAGGAGAGCATTAGATGTACTGTAGATCGACAAACAAAACAAAGCCAAACTCCAGCTAAGACAGAGTAACTAAGCAGTTACAGCAGATATTTATTTTTTGCCTTTTAGGATAATGGCTTTACATAAATAAATACATACAACAGATCATTGTAAGCACCCTTGTCAGTAGGTAATGGTCTGTCTCATCCCTGTACCTAATACATTTGCAAGAGAACATGCTCTTTTGAAAGCAACAGACTTACTGGCCAGATCACCAGATAAAAATAGAAGTAAGAAAGCCTAAAAAAAAAATCAATGTAGCCATTACATCTAGGAATTGGTAAGCTGCAAAATAATAAATGTTTGTTTTTGGGTTTAATACCACTTTTAATACCGCTTTAAAGCTGAACAATTGAATGACAAATTTTACATTTGGGCCAGCTTGGACTAAGAAATGCCATGCAGGATTCGTTGGAGTGTATGTAGATATAAAGTGGCTGTAAACAGAAAACTAAAAGAAAAAAAAAAACAATAACATTTTAAACAAATTGACAATTATTTATGATATACGGTGCTTTAGCAAATTAAATATCATTTAGAAGAGACAGCTTGCATTAGTGTTGTACCACTCTTAGCAAAGGCAACTACCAGGTTACCCTGATGAAACCATCACTTTGGCTCCAACATAGAACATGGTCCTAGAGAAGAAGCACTGAGACTTCAGTCTCTTTAGTTTGCTTTTAAGGCTGTACAGAAGTTGGCTTTTTCATTTTATATTCTTTTCTATGCACATACTGTATGCCACAATGGCCAAATTAACCATCACCATAGACTCAGTTCACTAAAATGCTCGCCATACGTTTTATTAGAAAAGTCTGGAAGCTCTCTTCAGTCCTCCTTCTATAGGACAAATATTTAAACCTGAAACCTGGGACAAATATACTGTATATACTGATGAAGGCCAATGAGAGGCCGACACGCGTTTAGAAGGGAGGAGTCGAATCTGTGATGTCAGGCAAAGCACCGTGAGTGTAGATCTGCGGTGAATGAGCTGGTGATTTGATATATGCTGTTTTTATTGATATTTCTTGTAAGTGTAACTTTTTAGGGGGGCTTTTTAATAAATTTAAAAGCAGAGAACACTATGGTACTTGTGTCTTTTGTTTCATGTCCTTAACCCCTGGAAATATAAGTGGAATTGATTATTGAAAAGCGAGTGGAGGAAGGTGTTGTTTGGAGACAATTCAAACGTTGATTACCCACACAGAGGTGCAGTCTGGGGACTGTAGGAATTACTACCATTGGTAAAGTGGATTGATCGTGGTGGACATGAGGAGTGATCTGTCTATGAGTTTTATACTCATCCTTGAGGTGAGCAGGCATTTTAGCAGGTGGTGGTTTGCACTGAATATTGGATTCATTTAAATAGGATTTTACACAGCGGTGACAGTTTTGGAAACCTACATATGAACTGTTTTTTTTTCATAAATTGTTTTATTGAATGTATAATTATTTGTTTATATAATATTAATAGATACGCAGCGCTGCACTATTTTCACAAAATTAATACTGTATATACATGGTAGCCTAGGTGGATCAAAAATCCCCCATATGACAAAATTGGGGCACCACAAATTAGTACCAATGGTTCAAGAAAGGTTGACCGCACTCCCAGGTATGAATCAGTGATGATTACTGTATTGAAGATAAAAATCCATCAAGATACATCATAAGACATCATCAGACCTCTATGCAGGCATGGCAAGATTAACGTGTTTCACGAATCAAGGTTCGCTTAGACTAATACATACTTATACATACAACATATATACAGTATGTATACATATATCTTATTTTGTTTGTGACATGGTTTTGGCTGAACTTCTTGCTCCATGATACCACAATTTTGGACAGGAGAAATTGTCATATTTATAATCTGCTAGTCCATTTCTGGAGGGCTAGTGATGTTGGTCCCTATCCTAACAGTATTTAAAAATAACACACACAACAATCCTACTATTCAATAAAATCCTAATAAATATTAGGTCATTGACCCTCCTGGGGTGCACACCCCTGTTTCTGGTGTAAGTATAGGTACATGGCATATTAAGGACATTTTGGAATGTGTTAAATACAATAGGCATTAGATCAAGTAACTTCTATGGCACAAATATTCCGTTTTGAAAAATTGTTGTGATAAGCTATTACAATTCATATGCCGCGTACACACGATCGTGAATCACGGCGGTGAAAACACTGCCGTGAATCACGACAGGAAAAACGAGGAAACGGCTTGTTCCCCCACACACGGCCATTTTTCCCGTCATTTTTTCTCTTGGCGAGAAAAAACGACCGTGTGTAGGCTCCGCGGCAGTGTTTCCCTATGGGGAAACTGTCGCGGAAAAAAATGACAGGAATCACGACGAGAAAAATTAGAGCATGTTCTAATTTTTCTCGTCGAGATTAATGCCGTTTTTCCCGTCGGGAAAAATGACAAAAAGCCCACAGACGATCGTTTTTTCTCGTCCAAAGGAAAAAATGTCATTTTTCCCGACGGGAAAAATGATCGTGTGTACGCGGCATTAGCCACATATGACAAACTCCATAAAGCTGTCATATGGAGAAAACCTACTCTGTAGATGCAACAAAGAACAAAATGAATTTGATAACTATAGCTGAAAAGATAAATTCCATTAGGTTGGACTGAATAATTTTTTTAAAAAGTTTGTCTTCGAGTGACTACTGTTACGTGCCAGGCTTCTATCACTCTTTGGAAATACAGTATGACAGCTTGATTTTTCTGGTTTCTCTGGTGTATTCAACCTATGTTCCACAAAGGTTTATTATTATAGCCAGATATAGCTGGTGTCTCATAGTTATTATAGAAATTACATACATGTATTTCATGATGGCATATCTCTATTGGTATACTGATCTCTGCTGATAGTTGTTCAGAGTTTGTTTCTCTCCATACTAAGGGACCTTGTCTATGAATGTACAATATATCTGTTTCAAGTCCAAAAAACAAACATTTTACAGTTTACACCAAAACAAGAGTGACGTTAAAGTGGAGTCCCCCCCTTAAAAAAAAATTACACCAAAATCCTGCAAAAAAAAAAAACCTTCTGGTGAATGGGACATGCGCAGTAGGAAACGGGCAGTGAAGCCGCAAGGCTTCACTGCCTGTTTTCCTTAGTGAGGATGGCGGCGCCGGGACCTGCCAGGATCGAGGGATCGGCCTCGGGGGACCGATATCGCGGGCGCCTAGGACAGGTAAGTGTCCATATTAAAAGTCAGCAGCTGCAGTGTTTGTACCTGCTAACTTTAAAAAATAAAAATTGCGGGTGGAATCCCGCTTTAAATCTTTTTGTAATTACACCTTGTAACGGGAAGGCCCGGGGAACTCAGAATCGCTTAGAAAGTATGGGATACCCTTGCTTCAGCTCCCCCAATGCCTCTTATGTGTCAACCACCCTGTGTCTCTATTAGGGGCACAGGGTGAATGAAAACCCCAATATGGTCTATGATAGCCATATTCAATGCTGCACATACATTGTATCTAGATTGGATGTGTACTGTGAGGGGGGGGGGGGGGGTTGTGTAATCATTGCTGTGAGGAGTTAAGGTGATTTGCATTCTATTGTCTATTATGAATTAAGTCTGATACTGTGACGATGTGGATTGGAGCTTGGTAAACAGTCTGGCTCCATATTATGGGATGTGGAAGTGTCTTCTGTGAGGAGGGGGGGGGGGAATCAACCCTCCTGCCTAAGACTGTTTATCAAAGGAGAAGTTTGAACACACCTGACCTGTATCACCATTGTCATTGGACAGTTTAACCCGCCCTGTTCCCCAAAGGATGGGAGGGGAGGGTTTTGAAGAGAAATGTGTTACCATGTGTTTTGAAAATAAAGTCATTCCCTGTTTTGGAATTTGAATACAGATCGTTGTCTCGTATCTGGGGGGAGAATCATTCGTATGGGGTCTTATTCGGCTGGTTGGAGTGTCTGGTGGCTGTCGTGTGGTTGGAAAGGGAATATCCTAACGGTGTTAACCCCTTTCATACTTGGGGTGCCGTTACACACCTGTTCCAGTGACAGCTGTCTAAGATGGTAACTTCCTTTACTTGAGATATTTCTTCTCATTTCCTGTTGCATTCCTGCAACAGGAAAGGAAATCTCATGGATTGGACAGATAGGGCAAAAAATAAAATGACAGGGGATTACCCATTCCTTACCAAAAACCCTTTTCCTCTTTCTGGGTGAACAAAAAAAATCACAATATGCAGTAAAATGAGGGCATAGCCTGTATAAAATGTTGTCCCTGGAAAATAAATTCCTGGAACAGTTAATCAATATAAAAATTACAGTTTTATTATTCTACCCAGATCAAATGATTCTAATGTTAATGCTTTACTGATTATTCGCTATAGATACACCCAATATTTTATGGTAGCAGTCATAAATATTATGTCTTTTTAAGTATTCAAAGCGGTTGTATACCCGCTCCTACTTTTTTTTTTTCATACCTGAAAGGCAAAAGGCATAATGAGCTAGTATGCACTGCATACTAGCTCATTATGAAATACTTACCTTAGAACGAGGCGTCGGGAACTTACCTGGTCCACGCCGAGGAAGATGTCATCTTGCCTCGGCGTGTCTTCCGGGTATCGCCGCTCCAGCGCTGTGAGTGGCTGGAGCGGCGATGTCATCACTCCCGCGCGTCGGCAAGGTCCGGCGGCTGCCGGGCTTTAGCCGAGAATCCCCGCTGTGCATGCGCCGCTGCAGTCAGCGGCTCATTGCGGGGGGAATATCTCCTAAACCGTACAGGTTTAGGAGATATTCTTTTTACCTACAGGTAAGCCTTATTATAGGCTTACCTGTAGGTAAAAGTTACAAAATAGAGTATACAACCACTTTAAGTTTTGGTTTCTAGGGAAAGTGTATTGATCTAAATTGCAACATATCCTGTGTTCAGCATTATTTGAATATGAATTAATTATATTTAAATTTTTGTTTGTCCCAGTGTGATCATTTTGGACTAATACTTTAATAAAGAGATATAAATAAAGGACACATTGCATGCAAGAGGTATTTAAATGCAAACAATTAACATGAAAAACAACAAAATCACTTGTGAATATGACCCTAATTTAAAAATATAAGACAAGGCCTCCTTAGTTAGGACCCATTTTGATGCTTGCACTTTTGAAACGCTTTTGAACACCTAAACCAATATAGAAAGCACATTTCCAATTGTATGTTTTTTAACAAACAACAATTTTGTGCTTCCAGTTAGTTACAAATTACATACGGGTAAATAATGTCTGCATTCCAAAGTATTTTGCTAGGAACATACTTTTGAATTTCTTCTTTAGGTTTTTCCTCCCCTGGCTGACTGGTTGATTTTTATGCATTCTTTATTTTTAAGAAGCAGTATCAGGAAAAATTACAATGTTGTATAAATTTGTTGAACGGTAAGTTATATCAAGACAAAAATCTCTAATGTTACAATGTTCATTTGTTAAATCGTAGATACAGGTGACGATTCTGTCATTCAAAGCCTGGAATTGGACATAAAATATAAAGACTATTTATCTCAGCTTGCATCTAAACCGTGTATAAAATCTTTTAGCATGTATTAGTTACCTGGGATAGGGTTAAGTGGATTGCTTTGGTGCCCGATACTTTGTTTCTCCTACAAATAGGGGGGAGAAGGGACGGGGTTTGAGTTTGGGAAAGGAATAGTAGGGACAAAATTATAGAAAAGGTGAGCAGAAATAAGTAAGTCTGGGTGACCTGGAAAGGGTGAAAATTTCAAAGGCGGGAGAATAGGAACGGCAGAGTCATTGGGGCCACCACTGGACACAGGTGCAAAGCAAGGTAAAGGAAAGGGTCAGTAGTAGGTACTGGGATAGGTGTGGAATTGTGTGAACAGTAGAACAAAAACATTGGGTGGGAGATTTTACAAACTGAGCAGCAATTATAGCCAAGTGTTCCACGTTGTAGGTTTTAATGCATTCTAGGAAGTGAAAGACCGATTGGACCTTGAAAGAAGTTGTTTAAATTTCTCAATGCAGGCAAAGTCCATCCAGTAGAACCAGATCTTGTGAAATTAGGCATTCATGCCCTTGAGAGAGCTTGTCAAATTCTCCATGAGTTTGATGTCTTTGCTAAAAAGTCCTGATAGCACTTCTGTGTTAAGTGCTAAAGTGTACACACAAGAAATCCAAATGCTATAAACGAACCCGCATCTAATAAGGTGGATTATATTACTGCTTTTGGATGCTTTAGAGAAGACGAAATGCACCAGGATGTGGCCAAGCAGAGCAGAGCTTGCAGCAGGAGATGCAGGCATGAGAAGTCAGGCAGGACATCAGGCCAGGAGCAAATGTGATGCACGCTGGACCAGCCACGGCTAAAGGGGCACTCAGTATTTACTGCAGGTTCTGGAAGTGTGGCTTTTCGGAGCTCTCAGCAGGCTTTGGGCAGAGACACACTGCGATGACTGGAGCGGTTATGAAGGACAGCCAAAGCAGACACTCAGAAGTAGTATGAAGCCAATTCGGAAGCAGGAGCAGAGTAACAGAGGTAGCCAAGGTCAGTAGCAGGCAGGCAACGAGTTACAGAAGTGTAGGTGGAAGCGAGGTTAGGAATGAAGCCGAGGTCCGGAACAGGTGGGCAGAGGTACAAACAGAATATAGCATCAGGTCAGTAACAAGCTGCGTCATCAATGAAAATCAGATACAGGATACACTCAGGACACAGGAAAAGCTGAAGACCAGTCAGCACTGACTGTGAGAAATAGCTCCTTCTGACAGAAACTGTGGACACGCTCCCACGTGTGTGCACACTTGTGCGCACATTCATGCGTGCATGAGCATTCCAATGAGCGATGCTTCAATGCTCATTTCTATGAGCGATACGCCTATGTTAAAGGAACACTACAGTTTCCCGTTTTTTTTTTTTAAATAACAAACAGTTTATATTTACCTCCACTGTGCAGCTCGTTTTGCACACAGTGGCCCCGATCCTCCGCTTCTGGGGTCCCTCGGCGGCTGTCTCGGCTCCTCCCCGCAAGGACTCCACACCATAATACGAGCGAGCTCGCATGGTGTGGAGTTATTGCGGGCGCGCTCCCGTGATACAGCGGCAGCCATAGCCGCCGACTGTATCACTCGGCCCCGCCCCCCGGCGCGCCGCGTCATTGGATGTGATTGACAGCAGCGCCAGCCAGTGTAGCCAATCGGCGGCCAGGCTGAAAACCGAAGAGGATGACGGGGACGAGCGCGGGACTTTCGAGGGGCCAGGTAAGTAAAACGGGGGCTCGGGGGGGGGGGGGGGCGGTATTGTCGAATGTTTTTTCACCTTAATGCATAGGATGCATTAAGGTGAAAAAACATGTAACTTTACTACTCCTTTAATGTCTATGAGTGATGCTATACGCATACGCATATCTATGCATCAGTCACCATACTGGAATTCCCTTATAGCAGGGAGCGATGAGAGTGAGACGTCTATATATCTGTATGCTGTTATTCATTTACACATTGTAAGTAGGATTTTAATAAAAGGTTCTTGGTTTTAAAAACATACTTTACTATTGGAGACATTCTTTATACTTTGCATATATATTGTGAAATTTGAGGCCCAGCAGTGGAGGAGAAATGTATGATGGAGTTAGGTGTACCTGCTGACATTCATCTCTAAAAAGGTGGTTATGCCTTTCTCCTGCTATGAGGGACATTAACTTCGGGTGAGTGTTTCATACATAGGAAGTGGTGGAGCATGTTTGGAAAGTGGTGTTTTTGGCAGATTAACACTTAACTTGCTATTTTATAACTGAAGGAAGCATGGTTAATGGACTTTAGTAGGACACTTGAACCATATTTACGTTTTTGATTTCTTGATTAACTAGTGATTTGTCATTTTGTTTTTTTGGTTTTCACAGCGCTGCATGTATAAGAGAACATGTATTTTTTTATGAACAAATATGTTTTGGGGGATATGTTAAGGTAGCAGCAGGGGGTTTATTTTAATTGTACTGGTGAATTGCACAGGTATTTTGAACAAATTATTTGGGTATATATTTTTGAAGGTTATCATTTTATACATAATAATTTTGAAGCACAGAGGTGGAAAACATTGAAAATAATTTACTTTGTCAAGAAGATATTTGACCCATGAAGAGATCGCTTAATAATGCAGTATAAAGGATAAGCATGGAGCAACCGCACCAGGAACTAGCTGAATTCTGATCCATGTATGGGCATCCTGGCTGTACATAAGTCGATATATCGATTGTCTTGTGTACAACCAGCCTGTCAGGTTTTTCCTGAATGATCAGTGTATTCCCCCAATAACCTCAAAAGTATGGACGGGGGGGGGGGGTCATTATTTTTTTTCATTTAACACTCTGGTTGACAAAAACAAAAAGCATGATGTATGGGCTGCTTTAGTTTGCTCTGAGGACTACAGAACAACGCCTCCCTATGGTATATACAAAAGGGAAATGGAAGGCTTCTGCGGTCCTATTTTGTTTTCGTTGTTCTCATACAGTACAATGAGTGAGCATTGTCATCAGAAGCCTGTTTTCTGGCAAAACCACCAGGTGAAAATAAAGGAAAAAAGCTTCTAATGCAGCCACCACATCTAAGGGCTGTTAAGCTGCAGTATATAAAATTTTGTTTTTGGGTTTGGATAATCCTAACGCCTCACATTGCAGTATCTGTATATACACTTGTGTAGCACCCCGATGTTTAGGCAGGGTTGCTAGTAAATTTACTTGGCAAGTGATAGTTGCCTTGGCCAATTGATAGGAGGTCAATTGATTTTACCCAAATTCTGTAATTGCTGCACTTCCCTCTTCTGTCACTAGATGGCGGGGTATCTGGTGGCATTAGATAAGACAAGGGCATTGCAAGGACGGATTGGGATTAGATGGGGTGTCTCAGCCAATGGACAGGGATTTTCTTAGGTCCCTTGGCCTGCTGGGAGAGCCTATTTATTTGGGTGAGGTCAGGTGATCGGAGTTCTGTGCCACCTGGACGGCTGTCTGGGTGGATGTGTGTTGTACTGCCCCGGGCTGCTAGGCCAGAGCCTGAGGGTTATCCTGGGGATATCTGGATGCTAGGCTGTCTGAGGGCCTATCCCGTAGCAAGAGAGCAGCGTAGGGTTGGGATTGAGGCTTGCAGTCCAACCAGAAGTAATGGTTCTGCTGGAGGTAGAGGGGAAGCTGTCGCAACTAAGGGACCATCCACCTTATTACCAGGGACCACTGTGAGTAGCTGAAGCAAGAACATGAGCAGTATTCTCACCAACTGGGGACGTGAAGACTTGGGAAACTTCAGCAAAGGTCAAGCCAGGGACCCAGCCAGTGGAGGTGACACTTGCAGAGCATTATTGTGTGCCAAGCCAGGGACCGAGCAGGCCAGTGGTGTGACGCTTGAGTATCTGTGAGTGCCAAGCTAGGGATCCAGCAGGGACACAGAGGTGACGCTTGAGGAAAATACTCAGTAAGAAGATTGGAAGAGCTCGGGAGATCCAGCGGCAGTGGATTAGCGGGTCTAAGTGGTAGACTTGAAGCTCAGTTGAGTGAAGATCTAAAAAGGAGATTGTGGAGCAAATGAAAGAGATCATTACAGCCTTTGTTGGAAACTGTTCAAGATTGTTGCCATAGGAGACAGCGTGTCTACACATGCAGATGTGGTGTCCGGCTGGGTGCCTTTCCCTGCATGACTGTCTACATATAGAAGTCTCAGAGTCTGCTAATTAACATTGCAACTACTAAAGAGTGTCCTGGCCCCAACTTCCTCTCCCACAGTTCTGTTTAAGCTGTTTAAGAGTGTAGCACCCTCTACCGTAGGTAGGTGCTAGAATAGGATTTTTCTAGGGAACTGTCAGCGCAGGTAAATTTAGGCAGGCCTATGCTTCAGGCTAGGCCTGCTTGTTTTGATCTGGGGGCAGGGAGTGGTTAGTGTAGCAGTGGGTGTGACCACCCGTGCTCTAGTTCTGAGGCGCCTCCCCTGCTTCCAGGGAGATTTTTCTGTAAGAAGGGCAGGGCCTGGGACTGGAGTGGCAAGCAGCTCATGCGAGGAGCCCTGACCAATCCCCACTTGGTATTGGCAGGGGGCAGGCCTCTCATATATGCTGAGGTAACATGCCACTGGGGGGAGTCTGTCGGCCAGGAGAAGTGGAGAATGGAGTACTAGATAGTAGCAGGACGCGGCCCCCATCTGGGGGGGGGTACACCGAGTGCGGAGAAGCCCGGGAGAGCTGTGAGGGAACTTCACTCTTACACGGTCATTGATGAGGAATTCCTGGATCAGAGGGGCTGGAGAGAGGCTGTTGGAACGTATGTCCAGATAAAGTTTTCCATCATGGACTCGGTGCAGGAGAAGGTCGGTGAGTGTACCACAGTGGAGTGCTGGGTGCGGAGGCATGCCAGGAAGTCTGGGAGGGAACTTCATCCTTACACGGTCATGGATGAAGTCCTCACCTTTACACGGTCATTGGTGAGGAGTCTCAGAACAGAGGAGAGACTGTGGGGAATTGTGCAAAATCGATGCGGCCTGAGGGCGCAGGATTTGCAAATCAGGCTAGCTGGGATCAGTGGTCCACCAGTCAGTACAAGCTGTTAAATCACTAGGCCTCCGGGGAGAGGTACTGCAGGCCTCTGGCCTAGTAATCATGCAGCAACTACAGCCAGCAAGTTGGGATTATTAAAGCGGAGCTCCGCCGGAAAAAAAAATATTAAAAGCCAGCAGCTACAGCTACAGCAGCTGCTGGCTTTTAATATTTGGACACTTACCTGTCCTGGAGTCCAGCGACGTCCGCAGCAGAGGACGAGCGATCGCTCGTCGCTCTGCTGCTCCCTCCGCCATCCTCGCTGAGGGAACCAGGAAGTGAAGCCCTGCGGCTTCATGCCCGGTTCCCTACGGCGCATGCGCGAGTCGCGCTGCGCCATTCTGAATCGTCCTCCTGTGTTCTGGGAGCCGAGTGTCTCCCAGAACACTACGGGAAGTCTGGGGGAAGTGACGTCACTCCCGCAGATTCCCGGAGAGAGGACTCCCGGATGTGGGTGAAAATACCTGTCTTAGACAGGTATCTTCACCCCCCTCCCCTCTGAAAGGTGTCAATTGTGACACCGGAATGGGGGAGGAATCCGATTAGCAGAAGTGAAAATTTAGGGTGGAGCTCCACTTTAAGAGTGATTCCTTTTTGTCACAATGATGGGACGGGATCTAATAGTTTTACAGTGATATAGTAGTTTTACAGTGGATGTCTGTGCAGGAGCAGAGAAGTCCTGGGAGAAACAGTCTGCATGAGTTAGTGCAGAGGAGGAGGAGCAATAGTCTGCATGGTGATATGCAAGGGAAGAGACTGTAAATGGTAAAAGTACATCAGCTCTTCAAGGCTAAACCAATTCATCAATGTTCACTAAATATGATGGCAAAGCAACATGTTCTATGGGCATCCCATATCCCCCATACCCCAACCAAGTTATATCCCCCAATAAACAAAAACAAAACAACGCAAATGACTGTTCATCTGATAGATGGAGGTCTGGCAGCAGGGTGATATGGTGGATGCTAGCTACTAGTAGCAACCAAGCGCTACAAGAGAAAATAAATCTCTTTGCATTCAAGAAGTGTCTGGCGCCCATTAACCACTTGCCGCACGACTATATACGTTGACAGAATGGCACGGACAGGCAGGAGGGCGTATGTATACATCTCTGCCTCCCAGCGGGTTGGGGGGCTCGATCGAGGCGGCGGCGGTCGGTATCGCTTCAGGAGCGATCCGTAATGAGGGGGCGGCAATTGATTCATGGCCACTCCCTCACGATCGCTCCTGGCAAATCAGATGCTTCCTCTGTCTATGAATTGTAAACACAGAGGAAGTGATGTCATGTCACTGTCCTCGTGCGGGTCATTTTCGTCGGGCGCAAGGAGAGGAAGACATCTCACAGTAAGTTGCACCAACAGACCACTAACACCAGGACACATAGGCAAATAAATCACCCCCAGTCACCCCCCGATCACCTCCTGCACCCCCAGTCACAGCATCACTGATTGGAGTTGTATTTTTTTACTGATCACTGCATTTGGTGTCATTTGTGACTGCAAAAAGCGTCAGGGCAGTTAGTGTTATGCCGCGTACACACGATCATTATTCACGGCGGTTAAAAAACCGCCGTGAATAATGTCATTTAAAACGGGGGAACAGCTTGTTCCCCACACACGGTCGTTTTTCACGTCATTTTTTCTCTTGACGAGAAAAACGACCGTCTGTGGGCTCCGCGGCAGTGTTTCCCTATGGGAAACACTGCCGCGGAAAACATGTCGAAAAAAACGACGAGAAAAATTAGAACATGTTCTAATTTTTCTCGTCGTTTTTAATGCCGTTTTTCTCGTCGAAAAAAACTACAGAAAGCCCACAGACTATCGTTTTTCTCGTCGAATGGGAAAAATGTTGTTTTTTTCAACGAGAAAAACGGCCGTGTGTACGCGGCATAAGGCCCCATTAGGTCCAGGGTACCCCCCTAACCCCCCCTAATAAAGTTTTAACCCCTTGATCGCCCCCCCCAGGTAACCTTTTCACCACCTTTCGCCAGTGTCACTAAGCAATCTTTTTTCTGATCGCCATATTAGTGTCACGGGTGACGCTAGGTAGCCAGTTCGTTATTTAGGTTCACCGCCAGGTTTTTAGAGCGTCAGGTACCCCCATATACTACCTAATAAAGGTTTAAACCCCTGATTGCCCCCTAGTTAACCCTTTCACCAGTGATCACTGTATAAGTGTCACTGGTGACGCTAGTTAGCCAGTTAGCTATTTAGGTTCACCGACAGGTTTTTATATAGTGTCAGGTACCCCCATATACTACCTAATAAAGGTTTTAACCCCCTGATTGCCTCCTACTTAACCCTTTCACCAGCAGTTTAGGGTTCCCAAAAATGCAGTGTTAGTGGGATCAGCACAGATACCTGCTAGCACCTGTGTTTAGCCCCTCTGCCCAGCCCAGCCCAGCCCACCCAAGTGCAATATCGATCGATCACTGTCACTTACAAAACACTAAACACATAACTGCATCTTTCGCAGAGTCAGGCCTGATCCCTGCGATCGCTAACAGTTTTTTTGGTAGCGTTTGATACAGTTGCTGACAGTCAGGTGCTTTTTTACCTGTGAATCTTACTAGTTGTACCAGTAAATTTAGAGCCCAAAATGTCAAATCGAAGGTACACTAATGAAGAGGCCTACACGTTTCTGAGCATGACAGATAGTGAAGAGGAGGTCACTCATCTGTCAGATTGCACTGACGACGAAGTTGAGGTCCCTGCCAAGGTCAGGCGTACCCGACCCCGTTCTTCTGCTGTTGTTGAGGTGCAAGAACAGCAGGGCTCTCGTATGGAGCAGAGAAGTACTAGTGCCGCTCATCCTTCTGGTTAACTGGCAAGCACCAGCAGCCTAGTGCACCCTGGTCGTACATCCAGCACTGCAGTAACACTTGGTGATGTGGTGAGTCCCATAAGTGCAGTTCAAGCTGGCGAGGTGGCAAGCACAAGTAGTGTCCCGCTGCCACCAAGAAGACAAAGACAGGCCCGTCGTGCCCATAGTGTCCTTCCTGCAGAATTCGCGAATCCTAATTGGGAGCCCACCACTTCTGCAGCACCCGTACTTCTCCCATTCACTGGCCAACCCGGAATTCAGGTGTAAACAGTTGATTTTTCCTCACTTGATTTTTATTCACTGTTTTTCACGGAAGATCTCTATAGATCTATTGTGGACCAAAGTAATTTGTATACTGGTCAATTCATTGCAGCTAATCCCCAGTTGTCCTCCCTTGCCAGAGATTGGAAACCAATTACGGTTTCCGAATTTAAGACCTTTCTGGGCCTATCCTTCCTCATGGGCATACATAAATTGAGTGAGTTGCAGTTATATTGGTCCATACACCCAATTTACCATTTGCCCATGCTCTCTGCCTCCATGGCCAGGGCACGATACGAGCAGATCTTGCGGTTCATGCACTTCAACGACAATGAACTTTGTCGTCCTCGTGGAGACCCTGAATACAAACGGCTCTACAAAATTCGGCCCCTCATAAACCACTTCAACAAGCGTTTTGCAGCCTTGTTTACTCCTGATCACGTTGTCTGCATTGACGAGTCCCTGATTACATTTTCTGGCCGCTTGTCTTTCAAACAGTACCTTCCCAGCAAGCGTGCCAGATATGGGGTCAAGCTGTATAAGTTCCGTGATAGTGCCACAGGCTATACATGGAGTTTTATGGCTGAAAAGACAGTCACGTAGAGCCGGAGAACTGCCCATTTTACATAGGGAGCGCTGGCAAGATAGTGGGGAACTTGGTGTCATCCTTATTCGGAAAGGGGTACCATTTGTATGTGGACAATTATTACACGATCTTGCCACTTTTTAGTCACTTGTTTGATCGGCAGATTGGCTCATGTGGCACCGTGCGACCTAATCGCCGGGGCTTACCCCAGAGGCTTGTAGATTCCCGTCTTAGGCTGGGGGAGAGAGCCTGCTTCAAGTGTAATAATTTGATCACTGTGAAGTGGAGGGATAATCGGAATGTTTTTGTTCTGTCCCCCCTTCACACAGACACGACAGTCCAAATTTGTACGGCGACTGGTGTTGTGGAGAAACCACTCTGTGTCCACGAATATAACCAAATAATGGGAGGGGTGGACCTCAACGACCAGTTGTTGGCGCCGTACCTAGTTGCCCGTAAGGCCAGACGCTGGTACAAAAAAGTGTCTGTATACTTATTTCAATTGGCTTTGCTGAACGCTCATGTGCTATACAGAGCTTCAGGGCGGACTGGATCCTTCCTTAAATTCCAGGAAGAGATCGTCACAGTCTTCTGTATCCAGGCGGTGCTGCACCTTACCATCCCCAACCAAATGCAGTAAGCCGGCTGCATGAGAGGCATTTTCCGCATGTCCTCCCTGGTAACCCTACCCAACGAACCCCCCAAAGAAAATGTTGTGTCTGTAGAAAGAGCGGATATAGGCGTGACACCTGTTATTATTGTCCACGCTGTCCTGACAATCCTGGTCAGTTTTAGCGTAGGGTACAGCATTTCACAGACTAGGACACACTTAAACAGGGTCTCCAAAGATGCCATTGCATTTTGAGAGACCCGCACCTGGAACCGAACCGTTACAGGTACAGTTACAAAAAAAAGTGTAAAGAGAAAAAAAAAACGTAATAAAAAAATAAATCAAAAATTGTTGTCGTTTTATTGTTCTCTCTCTCTCTCTCTCTCTCTATTCTCTCTCTATTGTTCTGCTCTTTATTACTGTATTCTATTCTACAATGTTTTATTGTTATTATGTTTTATCATTTTTACTTTTCAGGCATGTAATTTTTTTATACTTTACCGTTTACTGTGTTTTATTGTTAACCATTTTTGTTTGTTTTCAGGTACGCCATTCAGTTGCTTTTATTTATCTTGACAGCAACAGTGTTTGCTCCCACGATTCATAAAGCCGTGACTCCAACGCTGTAGGAGGTGATTTCACCACCACAGTTAAAAAAAAGAGCATATATGCCGAAGCATGGGGGCAGCAGGGGCGGAGGAGCGATTTGCTCCTAATGCGGCGTACATACGGTCAAAATTTCGACGGAGGCTTGCCCGTGGAGAAGTCCGATCGTGTGTACGCGGCATAACTTTTGCGGGTGGATGCTTCGGCATATATATATATTAGGCACAGGTTGCGTTAAAAAATGTTTTATTGTTTGCTATGTTTTTTTTTTGTATTTGCCTTGCAGGTATGGTATGGTAAGGTCTTACTGTTATACTGTAATGTTACTTTGTTTTAATGTTAACCATCATTTGCCTAGCAGGTATGCCATTCAGTTGCAGCGCGGATTTATTTATCTTGACAGCAACAGCGTTTGCTCCCACGATACATAAAGCCATGACTCCAACGCTGTAGGAGGTGATTTCACCACCAGAGTTAAAAAAAAGAGCATATATGCCAAAGCATGGGGATAGCAGGGGCGGAGGAGCGATTTGCTCCTAATGCGGCGTACATACGGTCAAAATTCCGACAGAGGCTTGCTCGTGGAAAAGTCAGACCGTGTGTACGCAGCATAACTTTTGCAGGAGGATGCCCCCATGCTTCAGCATATATAAATGGTGCATGTATGCCCATCATTAGAAGTGGGTGGATGAAGGGAGGTATTCTAATGGTGGGCATACCCACCGATCAATCTCTTTTTTTCGTTCAGCCAACAGGCTGCATGAAAAAAAGATTACAATATATGCCCAACAAGGACCAGCAACATACTGGTATGTTGCTGGAATTTGAATGGTTATACCAGAATGATGCCTGCGGGTTTAGGTATCATCTTAGTATCATTCTTTTCAGCCAGCGGTCGGCTTTCATATAAAAGCAATCCTAGTGGCTAATTAGCCTCTAGACTGCTTTTACAAGCAGTGGGAAGGGAATGCTCCCCCTCCCACTGTCTTCCATGGTTTTCTCTGGCTCTCCTGTCCCAACAGGGAACCTGAGAATGCAGCCGGTGGTTCCACCAGCTGACCATAGAGCTGATAAGAGACCAGAATGGCTCCAATCATCTCTATGGCCTAAGAAACCGGAAGCTACGAGCATTTCATGACTTATGCCGCGTACACACGATCATTTTTCCAGCCGGGAAAAATTAAATTTTTTCCTTTGGACGAGAAAAACGGCATTAATCATGATGAGAAAAATTAGAACATGTTCTAATTTTTCTCGTCGTTTTTCCTGACATTTCTTCCGCGGCAGTGTTTCCCATAGGGAAACACTGCCGCGGAGCCCATAGACGATCGTTTTTCTCGTCATTTTAAAAAATGATGAGAAAAATGACCGTGTGTGGGGAACAAGCTGTTCCCTCGTTTAAAATGTCATTATTCACGGCGGTTTTTAAACCGCCGTGAATAATGATCGTGTGTACGCGGCATTAGATTTCGCCAGATATAAACAGCGCCATTGGGAAATTGGGAAAGCATTTTATCACACCGATCTTGGTGTGGTCAGATACTTTGAGAGCTGAGGAGAGATCTAGAGTCTAATAGACCCCATTTTTTTCAAAAAAGAGTACTTGTCACTACCTATTGCTATCATAGGGCATATTTACATTCCCTTGAGATAACAATAAAAATTATTAAAAATAAAAATGGAAGGAACAGTTTAAAAATAAAATGAAAAAGCAAAATAAAAAATAAATAAAAAGAAAGAACCCCTGTCCCCCCCTGCTCTCGCGCAAAGGTGAACGCAAGCGTCGGTCTGGCGTCATATGTAAACAGCAATTGCATCATGCATGTGAGGTATCACCACGAAGGTCAAATCGAGGGCAGTAATTTTAGCAGTAGACCTCCTCTGTAAATCTAAAGTGGTAACCTGTAAAGGCTTTTTAAAGCTTTTAAAAATGTATGTAGTATGTCACCACTGCGCGTTTGTGCTCAATTTTAAAGCATGTCGTGTTTGGTATCCATGTACTCGGCCTAAGATCATCTTTTTTATCTCATCAAACATTTGGGCAATATAGTGTGTTTTAGTGCATTCAAATTAAAAAAGTAAAAAAAAAAAAAAAATGCGTTTGAAAAATTGCTGTGCAAATACTATGTGGAAAAAAAAATGCAACACCCACCATTTTAATCTGTAGGGCCTTTTGCTTTAAAAAAATATATAATGTTTGGGGGTTCAACGTAATTTTCTTGCAAAAAAAATAATAATTTTTCATGTAATCAAAAAGTGTCAGAAAGGGCTTTGTCTTCAAGTGGTTAGAAGAGTGGATGATGTGTGACATAAGCTTCTAAATGTTGTGCATAAAATGCCAGGACAGTTCAAACCCCCCCCAAATGACCCCATTTTGGAAAGTAGACACCCCAAGCTATTTGCTGAGAGGCATGTCGAGTCCATGGAACATTTTATATTTTGACAGAAGTTGCAGGAAAAATATATATTTATTTTTTGCACAAAGTTGTCACTAAATGATATATTGCTCAAACATGCCATGGGAATATGTGGAATTACACCCCAAAATACATTCTGTTACTTCCTAAGTACAAGGATACTACATGTGTGAGACTTTTTGTTCTTTATGTTCCAGGTAAGGTACATATTACTGGAGTGCATTGTGACTTGACAAGCTAAAGCCTTTTCACATTTTTAGTCATAACATTACTGGACACTGCAGTAATATTCAGTGCATCGTTTTCTTTCTCTTTTTATAATCAGAAACAGATTAAAGGACAAACATATATAAATGTCTGTATCTGCTAAGTATCTCAAAATTTCAAATACCGCTACATATGTGATCCTAATAAGTCTTCTTTATGATGAATGCATTATCATGACATAAGTTACTTAATTTTCTACCAGACATGTTGCAAAAATGGAACAAATTGATCCCACTGGTTTTTAGAATCTCATGCTGGCTGACGTCTCTAGAGTGGGCAACAGGTGCATTGGAGAAATTCAATTTAGGTGGAATAATGGAATTAGCTACAATGGCCTATTGTTTCAGCAGTCAAGTCATTGCTGGAGAAACTGGGTATATACATAGGTTTCTTCAACCTTCAATACTGGAAAATAATAATGCTCAAGTCACAAAGCTTTAACACAAGGACATAATAATAAGAATCTTTACCAATATGCATTATTAGATGACTATAATGTCTGTCTACTTAAATCGGGGGTATTTTTGGGCCATGTCTGTGGTACAGTGTAATTTTATACCATGTAAAAAACTTTATGTGACCCTAGAGTCAATACTCTGGCTAAGTGTTTGTAACCTAGTCTTTTAAATATGTTTTCGTTATCATGCACATTTATTATACACTTTGGGTACAGAAATTTTTTGAAGTGAAAGACCTTTTAATGGAAGTCATTGGTAAGTTTCTCAGTGACACCTGAAAAATACAATTTTGGTCTTCCTTTTTTTTTTGTCACAGATTATGGGGTTATGGTGCAACTAAATGTATGGCAAGCCACTCCTCTTTGTCTAATAAGGAAAAGGATCTTTAGTTTATTCATACAAATGTAATTTTCAAATCTCCATTGAAAATGTTTTAATTATTTTTGAAATTAAGAATCTTTATCCCAGCATGTTAGCTTTATAAATTGATGTCAGTAAACACAGCAACGTTGTTTAAAGCCCCACTCCAGGATAAGACCTTGCCCTCTCCTGCCTGACCCCCGTAACAAATTTTATGAACAGTGCTCAGATGGGGATGGGGAGGAGTGCATGCTCATTCCCCTAGAGGTTGGCAGAGGCCTATGTCGAAACACAGTACTGTTGTTAAGGTGGCACTCTCCGCGATGACACACACAGTAGTTTATGGGCTAGTTTACACTTGCTTCAAATCAAGGCTTCGGACAGGCTTTGTTAAAGCTCTCTGAATGCCAGTCAAAGTCCCTGCCACTAATTAAAATGGTTAGCTTACAGTCCGGTTTACACCTTGCAGTTGCTTTGCTGCAAATATTATACCCCCATGTCGCTTTAGTGGTGCTTCCAAGCGTCTTCAAAGCCTCCATAGAAGTCTATGGCAAAGCTTGCTTGCAGCACCTGCAGCTTTTGAGAGGCTTCAATTCAGCTTTAGCTTTGTTATGTTTTGAAGGTATTGCAGGCACAAGATATTAACACACACAGGGCATCTGCTAAGCTTCATTAAAGCTCCAAAAACACCACTGAAGCATCATCGAAGCACCACCAACGCATCATCAACACATCAAAAAAGCATGTTGAAGCAGTAGGCGCTTTAATGTGTGTTGAAGCTAAAGCAAGTGTAAATGAGCCCTAACTTTTCTCTTTTGAAATGTGGCACAGTTATTTAACTTCATACTCTGTACACTATGGATAACAGGTGTCTCATTACACTTCTCCCTTCTGTGCAGCATTTCTGAGCTGGTGCCGAATAACATGCATCGGACTCTACCAGCCCATTTACCTGTTACCTCGTCCTAGTGACACTGATCTGTACGTTTAATATTTGACTCTACTTGTGATGAAACTTGAATCCCACGAAGCTTGACTCTGTATATAACCCATGCTTATTCCCCCTTGAGACCTCACTCTATCTTTCTTGACATATAGGCTGGGTCCCTAGGATGCCCTGTACCGCAAGTTAGACCCATATTGGAGTGTCAATCGATGGGGAAGGAACTCTAAGCACTAAAGCTTCGTCACTACCAAGACCTTCCGTCACCTATGCCATGTCACCTCAGCTTCCCGACTGACTGGCTGCTATATGTACATAGACACCAGTACTGTAGTCTGTAGCAAAGGAAATATAGCCTTCTCTGGTTAGCTTGACGGCACATTGACATTTGTACTGCATCTTGTTTTTTTTTGTTATCCCTGGTGTGAACCATATGTGCACCATACATGCACCCCTTTAGACCCAGTTCACACAGGGGCGACTCCGGACGTGACTTCAGGTCGCCCCAAGTTGCCCCAAGTCGCGCTATTTTTAAAACAAATTGAAGTGAATGGAGATGTTTTAATGTACACGACTGCAGTCGCTCCGACTTCAAAAAAGGTTCCTGTACTACTTCAATCAGACTTCTAGGCCAGTGTTTCTCAACTCCAGTCCTCAAGGCGCCCCAACAGGTCATGTTTTCAGGATTTCCATCATTTTGCACAGGTAATATGATCAGTTTCACTGCCTTAGTAATTGCCACAACTGAGGGAAATCCTGAAAACATGACCTGTTGGGGCGCCTTGAGGACTGGAGTTGAGAAACACTGTTCTAGGCGACCTGTAGGCAACTTGTACCCATTGATTTCAATGGAAGTCGCTTAGAAGTCTGATCACTGTTCATTTTGAAGGCAACTTTACAGGCAGCAGAAAGGAATTTACCCAGAAGCCACAAGGAATTTACTTCAAGTCGTGTTGTTAATGACCACAAGTCGCGCTGAAGTCTCCTCCAAGTCTCGCTGTGATTCATGCTCAAGTAGTGAGTTGCTTCTGGAAGTCGCGCTGGAATTCGTGTTGCCCCAGTGTGGACCGCCTCTGAGTGTAAGTCCTCGAGTAACTTCAGACCAGGCAAGGATATGTAACAACAAAGTTCTTTTACTAAAAATTTAAGTATAAATAAACATTACAGCTTGCTTTCTTAGTGCCCTTTGGTGCTCCTACCCATTGGGGCAGTCATACCTTTGGAAAAGTAGAAAGTCTTAAGAGTCCCCAAAGTAATTCCATAAGTCCTGGAACCCTGGCTTGGTTCCCACTAAGGTGTGATCTGGCAGCAAGGTGTTATTCACATGTTTAGCACAGCTCCTACTCCCCTCCCAGACATAGAGCAACCTGGAACCGACCGGACTCCAGCCAGTTCCCTCTTTTATCAGTTTGCTCCAACAGATTGAAGTACCACCAAAAAAAAAACAGGAATACCTGACCATCAGTGTTAACACTTAACTTACAGAAGGCCCCAGCCCAGCAGGGCAACTTTAAACAGTGCAACAGTCAATACAGTCAAAACATAATGGAAAACAGAAAACGCATAACAAAACAACCTTTTTTGAAGCATCTCCTTACAAATTGCACAATAACAATAAATAAAAAATAGCCCTATCTAAATGCCCTTTTTACTTACCTGCACTTGATCCTACCCTGATTCTTCTGTTTACTTCCTTTTTTGGGTCCTTCTTTAGGTTTTAATGTCAGTGCCTGTCTGACATGGACATTTCCTATTGAATGGGCTGCAGCAATGTACTCTTAAGCCCTGAACACACGGTCGGACTTCCATCGGACTTTTCCGTGGATTTTTGTCCGAACGGAGTTGGTTGGGAACACCCATAGCATACACACGCTCGGACTTTTCTGCAAACTTTCTTAAAACTTCTTACAACATCACGTGGTTTTTCTGCTCTTTTCTGCTCTTTACTGCCACCCTTTGGTCAACTTCTGCTATTGTTGGTTGATTTTAACATGATTTGTTTTGTCCATCGGACAAAAGTCCGATGGTTTTCTGTACACGCGGTCGGACTTTGCTCCATCTGCCTTTTGTTGGGCAAAAGTTTGTCCGTTTGCAGACCCAACTTTTGTCCGATGAAATCCAAAACCAAACGAAAAAAGTTTGTCCGATGGAGCGTACACACGGTCGGATTGTTGGTCCAACTTGCTCAAAACAAAGTTTGTTGGGCAAAAGTCCGACCGTGTGTACGGGGCTTTAGAATCCAGAATAGGATGAGATGATCAGATGGGAACAGAAGGAGAGGGGGGGCAACGATCTCAAGAAGGCATTGCAGCACTGGATCATCGATCCCTCCCACGTGGAAACAGCAGTGGTGTGGGACCTAGATGGGGGCCTTAGGTTGGTATATCTGGCTTCACAATGTAAGAAGGGGGAGAAGATGTATGGTATGGGTTAGAGAGGGATGTGAGAGAGGTCTAGGGGAAAAAAATGTTTTTGCCCAGAGTGATGCCGCGTACACACGGCCGTTTTTCCCGTCGAAAAAAACGAAATTTTTCCCATTCGACGAGAAAAACGATAGTATGTGGGCTTTCTGTCGTTTTTTTCGACGAGAAAAACGGCATTAAAAACGACGAGAAAAATTAGAACATGTTCTAATTTTTCTCGTCGTTTTTTTCGACATGTTTTCCGCGGCAGTGTTTCCCATAGGAAAACACTGCCGCGGAGCCCACACACGGTCGTTTTTTTCGACCAAAAAAAAAATGACATTTAAAACGGCCGTGTGTGGGGGGAACAAGCTGTTCCTCGTTTTTAACGTCGATTTTCTCGACGGTGTTTTCACCGTCAAAAAAAATCGATCGTGTGGACGCGGCATCAGGCTTTAAGTTCAAAAGTTCACTCAGTTTTTCTTAATTTTACTTCTATGTATTCCCTTGGAAAAAGCTCACTCAGCTCCATAGTGGGTCAGTAGTTGTGTGCTTCCTAAATCCCGTGGTATTTAACTTCCTCTATCTTTGCTTCCTGCACCACCAAAACAGGTTTGAATCTAATTGATGGTTGTTGCAAACAAGTGCTGAAAATATTTTTACATTAGGCATTTTATGCGTGAGAGGCAGCACTGGGATGGTTTGACCATCATAAGCTTTCCTCTCACAGGAGCTAGGACAACTGGACCAATATATTCTAGTATGTGTAAAATCTCACAAAATGTCCTCAAAAGGGAAATATCCTAAGATATTTAACTATTGGTATCACTCCCATAGACATTTAAAAGCGGAGATCAATATTTCAGGCTCAAGTTAGCGGTAAACGGCTAATATTCTCTATTGCTGTTGAGGTTGACCTGCAGTCCTTCAAGTTTGGAACTCCTGATCTCTGTAGTAATGCTCCTGGATACCTTCAGTAAAACATTTCTGGGTATATTCTAAAACAAGCTTGTGTAGCTGCAAAAAGCCTCCTGGCTAAGTCTTTGAGGCCAGTGCCACCAGCATACTCATCTAGAATATGGAATAGTATCCTACATCCTAAGAAATAAATTGACAGATTGTATTAATGTCATGACATCATGGATGTTGGCTTCTTCAACATTAAAGGGGTTGTAAAGGTTCGTCTTTTATTTTCTAAATAGGTTCCTTTAAGCTAGTGCATTGTTGGTTCACTTACCCTTTCCTTCGATTTCCCTTCTAAATTTATTTTTTCTTTGTCTTTTCACACTTACTGTTCCTCCTCAGTAAGCTTGCCCCCATCATCCGAGCCGTTCTGGCTGGGGGTTAGTCAGCATGCTCGCCCCCTCCCTTGGGACTACATCCCTGCGGGGAGACACTGTGAATCGTCTCCCCGCAGGGATGTAGTCTCAAGGGAGGGGGCGAGCACGCTGACTAACCCCCAGCCAGAACGGCTCGGATGATAGGGGCAAGCTTACAGGAAGTGAGAAATTCAGACAAAGAAATAAAACATTTAGAAGGGAAATCGAAGGAAAAGGTAAGTGAACCAACAATGCACTAGCTTAAAGTAACCTATTTAGAAAATAAAAAACAAACCTTTACAGCGCCTTTAAAAGAGACCCACCTGCAATCCTCTAAGAACTTTAGGATATGGGAGTACATTTTGGATCCCTGCTCCTACCACTCTTTTGAGTTTACATATGTAGCGACCTCACCCCATCTCTTTCTTCTAGGGGTATCACACACGATGGGGTGAGATGCACTACGGCCCATGTCCTCCCCATAGCTGTGGGTGAGGTGAAGGCCAGTACCAGATATTTCCTCGGGCCTGTGTGCTTCTGTAAAGGATTAAGTCCTGCTGTGCCAACACTTCCCTTTGCTCCCATTAACCAGAGTTCCACACACCGATCACAGTCCAACTCTTGTTTTATTGCATTTCTCACAATAAACAGTGCTTCAGTAGCCAACTGGTTGCAACTTGATAACATTTTGATACAGGGGATGAGCAGGTTGAGGCACTGTCCTAATTATCAGCTAAACTACTGCGATCTCGCCAACGGTTACTATAGCCATAGCTAGAAAGGACTTAGAACTTGAGAGTCTCTACCAGCGACTCAAGAGAACATAGATAGGAGTACCTTCGCTGCGTTGCGGCCCCTGTCAGGGGAAGATGTCCCTCCAAGAGAGTTACCAGAGGCCCATCCGTCACTGGGTTGATGCTGCTCCAGACTCTCCGAATGGGTAACCTCCCCGGCCTCCTCACCTCAGACATGGGCCCCATCCACTTCAGGGACCCTCAGACTTCTCCACCCTCGCGGGACCCAGTCAAAGTCACTGGGCCCAAGGCCTCCTGGTTTAGTACCTCACCCCAGGCTGAAGGTGCCTGGGATGGACTCCAACTCCATTCTGGTCAGGCCTAGGGCACCTGAACCGGAATCCGGAACCGCCCGCACCCAGGCCTAAGGTGCCTGGGTGCGTGATGAAGAACCTCCAGAAGAGCAAGACCTCATGACCAGGGCGTCTCCCCCTTTTATCCCCTCCAATGACGCCACGGCAGGTTCCCCGCCCTCGCCGTACCATCTCAGAGAAGGGACAAAAAGGACAGCACTATGGCAGTGAATCTACCTTGAGCCTGCGGGCACTCACCACCCACCGGCCAAGGAGATTATTACACCGCCCAATCCTCCACGAATACAAATGGTCATTACTCCCATACCTACACACCTGAACTTCCACCCAGGTGTACCCCACCTAAATTTAAAGACCCTGCTACATACTCCCCCCTGTGATTTGACGCTGGTCCCCAGCGTCTGGTGCAAACCCATGTCTCCCAAAGGTGGTGACATAAATCTGACCCCAGAGGCAACCCTAAAATTTGAACCTCAATCATACCAAGGCCTGCTCAAAGGGGAGGGGAGCATAAAACAATAAACTTTTCCATAAAATCCTCTAAGCATGTACACATACACAATCCCTCCCTTTTCTGTCTAAGAACCACCCCATACTCAGCAGTCTTGACAGACGAATCTCCTGCAGAGGGAAAAAAAAACAACACAAGGAAAAACCACATCCTGACGTTCTGTGTAAATTTGGAATGAATGGGTCCATCAGCCGAGAGACCCACTCGCTCCAATAATTAAAGTGATGCAAATGTACAAGCAACAGCCGTTGCGCAACACCGCCACCTAGTGACGATGCCACGGTGATGACACTTGGTAAAATCTTCAATCTTCCTGCGTCCCTACTCTGATTCTACCCCCAAAGTCTCTGTCTTTGAACTGTGAAGAAGAGAGAACAAACAAACAGCTCTCGTTCCTCCAAAGAGTAACAAAAAACAAAAACCCAAATAAAAAACTAGGGTACAGTTCCATGCTCCGGCAAGAACACCTCCGGAATTTTCACAGGAAACAAGTGAGTCTCTTCTCACAAATAAAACCTCGGGTCAGGCAAAAACAAAGGCTTTAGATGCTTATCGAAAACCTCAATCGAATAGTCAGCATCCTCTCCATCTTTCCTGCAGATGCGCACTTTGTCTGCGTGGATATGGCGGCCCCACATCCAGTCTGCTCTGCAGTCCCTAAACTTTTTCGACACGGGTGACAAACAGGACAAGTACCGCCGGGCATGAGGCACTTTAAGTTTCTCCCAAACAAACTCATCGTACCATCGCTGTCGCAGAACTTCCACCTCAAACAACAAGTCTCTGGGCAAGTACGGATATTCCCATCCATACTTGTGAGCGACGCTCTGGGAAAAGAGTCGTTGCAATCGGGCTAAAGGAGGCATTGTGGCCCGCTCACCTTCTCCTGGTTGAACGATGGCCTCCGGGTGCCGAGGTACTTTCACTACCTCGGATGGCTTTTCTCTCGGTGCCCGTAGTGATGCTCGCTGTTTCCCCGCCAACAAAACGGGTGATACTGTGGACTGTGGAAGAGCAACCAGAGGACTAGGCTTCCTCGTAGACTCCGGGGCTTCCGCCCGGGGCGTGCTGTCTCCTATGGACATAGGCGAATCTTGGGGTGCACGTAGTATAGGCAATGGGCGTTTGTCCCAGCCCTTCTGGTGAAACAGTTCATCAATCTCACCGTCATCTCCACAATCCGACAGTGACTCAAGGTCGGAGGTGTCATACATCTCCGCGGGAAGGTAGTCTCTGGTAGACGTGGTACTACCCTCCCTAGCGGGCTCCACCGACTGTGGACCCCCAACACCTCCAACCACCACCACAGTCCCAGCCCCTGGCTCACCTTGACCTTTTGTAGAACTGGGATGTCCAGGACTCTTCCAACCGGATCCATCCAGGCCAGGCAAGCGACGGGGTGAAGCTCTTCCACGACCATAGGAGGCCTGCACCAGGCCGACTTTCCTCTTCGGAGGTGGGAGCAGAGAATCTGTGGTGACCGAAGCAGCATCCTCTGATTTTTCCTTCTCAGTCTCTGATTGGGCAGTCACATCGCCCTGGTCAGTGCGTACGGGAACCTCCGCAAAGGCCTGGATCTCCCCTTCCGGAGTAGCGGTACCTGTGAGGCTGTTGAGGCGAAGGGCCCGGGGCCTTACTGTGGATGGCTCCACCTCGAACAAGAACTCTTTGCATGCTTCGCAACGCCCGTATGGCTTCAGGTAAACCACCAGTCCCGAGCATCCGGGACAGATCACACCGAGGGCCTCCGTGTCTCTGCAGGTGTACAGAGCCAACTGTCCTCGGGGCCTGAGTCTTATCCCTGTGTCTGTAAGGGGAGCAGCAAACGTAGTCATCTTCGTGGGGTAGGGAACCGGAAGCCACGGGGAGCTTGAGGCCATCCCGACTGTCTGCTGCTCCATCACGCATTGACCACGCGCCGAAGTCTCCACGTGAGTTCCTCCACATGGCCAGACTCCTCCCACGACTTGCACGTTTTTGCGGGCTTCCATCAAGCTCCGCCCACGAACTGTGTAGTTACGGGGTGCCTCATGGCGCAGTGCAGTAAAAGCCCCCACATGTAGTACGTCACACGGCTGGACTTCTCCCTCTTCTCGCTCCTCCGCATGGGCCTTTCCCGTCTTAGGGTCATTTCCACAACTTTGAGCAGGGATGCACTTTGGCCGATCACATGGCCGACCTGCTCGGAACTCCTCCGGGCAGCAAAGTCCAGACACAGTCCAGACAAGCTCCAGACTCTCCGAATGGGTAATCTCCCCGGCTTCCTCACCTTAGACATGGACCCCATCCACTTCAAGGACCCTCGGACTTCTCCACCCTCGCGGGACCCAGTCGAAGTCACTGGGCCCCAGGCCTCCTGGTTTAGTACCTCACCCCAGGCTGAAGGTGCCTGGGATGGACTCCAACTCCATTCCGGTCAGACCTAGGGCACCTGAACCGGAATCCGGAACCGCCCGCACCCAGGCCTAAGGTGCCTGGGTGCGTGATGAAGAACCTCCGGAAGAGCAAGACCTCATGACCAGGGCGTCTCCCCCTTTTATCCCCTCCAATGACGCCATGGCAGGTTCCCCGCCCTCGCCGTACCATCTCCGAGAAGGGACAAAAAGGACAGCACTATGGCAGTGAATCTACCTTGAGCCTGCAGGCACTCACCACCCACCGGCCAAGGAGATTATTACACCGCCCAATGCTCCACGAATACAAATGGTCATTACTCCCATACCTACACACCTGAACTTCCACCCAGGTGTACCCCACCTAAATTTAAAGACCCCGCTACATATACATTCAGTTGTTTTATTCGCCTTCTTTGGATGTTATTCTATCCTTGCTGTCCCTGATCAATCTTCAACCCTACCACTCCCACGGCCTGCAACATTTACCTTTAATGGGCTTTTTAAAAATATGGACTCTGCTCTACATTTTTGTTTTGCTTGAATTACAATTGTAGTCCACTTTAAACTGTCTGAAAATATACATAGTTACAGTTTATAATATTAAAAAGAGACACAGATCCATCCAGTTAAATCTATGTGTATGAGTGTGTGTTTTCCCATAGCCCTGTATGTTCTGCTTCCTGTGGAAGACAGCTAATGATTTTTTTTAAGTTGTCCACACTTTCAGCTAGTACCACTTCCTGTTCTAACGGTAAAGAACTCTTGCTCCTTTCCTCTAACTCTAAATTGCGGCTTTGTTTCAACTTCAGGATACACAAGTTAAATGCTGGTTACTATCATTCAAAGTCCTAATGGCTGCCAGTTATTGTCCTATATTACTGAGGATCTAATCACTTTGGACTTCCTTAAAAAATACATTCATTGTAATTGGATTGATGAGAGCAATCAAGGATCCATGATACCATGATAGGTAAAGTATAATCTCACAGGATGACCTGCTGTTTATTTGATGCTCATATTCTATCGTACTCAGGGCTTTTTTTTCTCAAACAATAGGTGCTGGAACTTAACCACGGCCCCACAAACCCCTCCCCCTACACACATCCTCCAAATCACATCAAATAGTGGGTGTGGTCAGTCAAATTTCACGGAAACAGTAAGAGGGTCTTATAGGGGCATTAAACACAAGGATTGCATTACATACAGAGTGCAGAGCTGTCACTTGTAAACACAGAAAACAGACTTCTGTGTTTACAAGTGATTGTGGTGAGCAGGCACCAAAGGGTCTGAGCCAGAGGTGGTGGAACTGAGTTCCACCAAGTTCCCCCTGAAAAAAAGCCCTGATCGTACTTGTTGAGTATATATAAATTGGTATATAAATTGGTTTCTGCATAAAGCAGATTTTAATATAATATGTTTAGAAATGTTTACATCCTCATAAATTTTCTGTTTCCTATAAAATAACCCTTTGTTTGTTGTAATATCCAATATTTCTCAAGTATTATTAAACTGGTTCTAAACCCAGGACCCTGCATTCACTATATCTGGTCTCCCACAGTACACAGAACATGGAAATACAATTATTTTTGTAAATATAAAATGCTAAATACCTTTTCTCATTAGCAGTATAAAGCAATCTTGTGACTTCTATCAGTGTCCAGCCAAGCACTGGTTAGAGTTTGTAGGATGAGTTTTCTGACTGTCCTATGAGACTGCAGGACCCCTGACCCTCTGTCTGGACAGTGCTGATTGACCCTGTGCTGATCACATGCACCCTCCCAAGAAAAATAAAACCTTTTTAGCAATAAACACCAAACTGAGCATATGCAGAGTGACTCCAAAGGTTCTGTCTTATCAAGAGATAGATTGGGGACAGTGGAAGGGGAGGATCATAGAAGACGGGATCAAACAGCCATTTTTCACAAAGCGGATAATTAACCCCTTAGGTTCCACAGTGAGTATAACCAGCATGCTTTAGACATTTAGATATACACTATTAAATGTTCTGCAGATTTTTGTCTTCAGATTTACCAAATGAGGTCAAACCTTAAGACCCCTTTCACACATGCGGACCGTTTAGGTCCGCCTGTCAGTTTATTAGGCGGACCTGAACGGACGCTCCATGCAGGTCTATGGATGTCACCGGTGACATGTCCGCTGACATCCGATCCCCTCTGCTCCGATCCGCTGAATCCAGATGGATGGAAACCCTATTTTCCATCCGTCAAGCGCAGTGGTTCTCAACCTGGGGTCGGGACCCCCTCGGGGGTCGAATGATGATTTGCCAAGGGTCACCAAATCCTGGGCTGTTCCTGAAGCCCGCACCACTCTCCCAGCCTTTTTGCGGCCGCCCAGCAGGACTGTCCCTGGAGCCTGTGGCAGCCCACTCAGCCTTTTCGCAGCTGCCCATTCAGTTCACGGCATGGCTGGGGGGCATAGAGTAGAGGTCAGCTGACTGGTGAGGAATGTGAAATGGGAGGGGCTGGAGGAGACCCTATCTCCTGATTTCGTCATAGGTGTCACTGCTAGACATGTGCAAAAGGAAAAAATTTGTTTCGTTTTAATTCGTTAATTAATTAATTTCGTTTAGTTAGATTCGTTAAATTTGTTAAATTCGTTTTCGGATTTCGTTTCATTTTCGACCGAATTCGAAAATCGGTCGCATTCGAAAATATTTCAACCAAATTCGAAAATATTTCTACCGGATTCGAAATTATTTCAACATGATTCGAAATTATTTCAACCGCATTTGAAGCTATTTCAACCGGATTCGAAAATATTTTGCGACCTGAATTTGGGTCAACGTATCTCAGGGTCACTTAGTGATAGAAACCCCAAATTTGGAGATATTGTAGTGCTAGTTCTACTCTGTTTGCTTACCAAATGTGGGGTTTCTAGCTACAAGTGGCCCCGAGATATGTGGCCCCAAAATCGGGTCACAAAATGTCATTCTCTGCTGCAGAAAAGTGCTTGACATTTTGCGACCCGAATTTGGGTCCACGTATCTCGGGGTCACTTAAGGATAGAAACCCCAAAATTAGTATGCAAACACAGGAGAACTAGCATTATAATATCTCCAAATTTGGGGTTTCTATCACCAAGTAACCCAGAGATACGTGGACCCAAATTCGGGTCGCAAAATATTTTCGAATCCGGTTGAAATAGTTTCAAATGCAGTTGAAATAATTTCGAACCATGTTGATAGTATTTCAACCGGATTCGAAAATATTTTGCGACCCCCATGTATCTCGGGGTTACTTGGTGATAGAAAACCCAAATTTGGAGATGTTGTAGTGCTAGTTCAACTGTGTTTCCATACCAAATTGGGGGTTTCTAGCTACAAGTGGCCCCGAGATATGTGGCCCCAAATTCGGGTCACAAAATGTCATTCTCTGCTGCAGAAAAGTACTTGACATATCGCCCATATCTGGGGGTCACTTGGTGCTAGGAACCCCATAACTTGTGGCAGGTGACAGTGGCAAGTGGACAAATAACCATCTTCCAAAATTTATAATTCAAATAGAAAAGATTAGAACAGAATAGAAAAAATATATAATTTAATAGAATAAAATAGAAAGAATATACAACCATCTTCTGAAATTCGAATAGAATAAATTCGAATTTCGAATAGTATGAATTCAAATTTTTTAATGAATTAATTTTAACTTTGGATAGAAAAGATTATAATAAAATAGAAAATAGACTAGAAAAACAATAACCCCAAATTTGGGGTTTCTATCACCAAGTAACCCCGAGATACGTGGACCCAAATTCGGGTCGCAAAATATTTTCGAATCCGGTTGAAATAGTTTCAAATGCAGTTGAAATAATTTCCAATCATGTTGATAGTATTTCAACCATCTTTTGAAATTCGAATTTCGAATAGTAGGAATTAATTTTTTTTTATTAATTAATTTTAACTTTGGATAGAAAAGATTATAATAAAATAGAAAATAGACTAGAAAAACAATAGAACAGAATAGAATATATTATATTTTATTCTATTCTGTTCTATTGTTTTTCTAGTCTATTCTTTTATATTCTATTAAAATCTTTTCTATTAAAATCAAAATCATTATATACTAAATTCGAATTTCGGAAGATGGTTATATATATATTTTTTTTCCGACATTCGAATTTCGTATAGAATGAATTCAAATTCGAATCGAAAAGATTATAATAGAATAGAAAATATTGGAAAGAATCGAATAGAAAAACAATAGAACAGAATAGAATAAAATACATATATATATATATATATATATATATATATATATATATATATTATATTTTATTCCATTCTGTTCTATTGTTTTTCTAGTCTATATTATATTTATATTCTAATCTTTTCTAATTGGAATTCGAATTCATTCTATACAAAATTCGAGTGTTGGAACATGGTTTTATATATATATATATATATATATATTTTTTTTTGTACTATTGTTTTTTTTAATGATTTTTTTTCTATTATTTTAGAATATTTTCTATTCAAATTCGATTTTATTCTATATGAAATTCGAATTTTGGAAAATGGTTATTTATATGTATGTATATATATGTATATATATAACCATCTTCCGAAATTCGAATTTAGTATAGAATAAATTCAAATTCAAATAGAAAAGATTAGAATAGAAAAACAATAGAATATAATAAAATATAATATATATATTGTGGGGGGGTTCGCTCGGCAGCGGGTGTGTGTGATCCCCTGGATGGGCACCCCACACAAAAACAGGCCCAGCAGACGGAGGTTGTGGTTTTCAAGATCAAAAAGGTGCGGTTTATTTCTCTATTTACAGTGACAAAAAAACACAGCAAAGCAAAAAGAAACATAAACAAAATAAACCCTGGTCAGCTTGACCTCTGACTAAACATGCAGGTTTCCTAACTAACAACTGGGATCAGCCTGGTGCTGTCCTAGTCCCTAAGTCCCTGGTTTAGTAAATGTCCAAACAAATAGCCACACAGGCTTTGTCTCACCGCACAGGGGTTCACTCTCCCTAGACAGTCCACACAGGTCTGGTTCCAGGCATGAGCAAACACCTAATGAAGCTGGGAGTTTTTATAGAGGCCTTAAACGAGCTGACAAGCTTCAGCTGGTCTCATCAACTCCCTGCCTGCACGACGCCCAGCACTCTCCCTAGAGGTATGAATCATCCATGAGCCCACTAGCCTCAGCTGGGCTTCATCAACTCCCTCCCTAGTTGTATAAGTTGGCATAAAGCCTGAATCTGGGAGAAATATATCTACCCCCTGGATGCAACCAGGTGACTTTACCTTCCTGCTGTCACATACCCCCCCCTCTTGTTTTAACCTTGGGGTTGGAACACCAGCAATCAGGCATTCATGTACTCGAGACAAAGCATCCACATTCCCCATTTGAACGCCAGGGCGATGCTTTACTGTGAAGTTGAATTCCTGTAGGGCCAGGAACCACCTATTCACTCTTCTATTTGTCTCCTTGTTTTGAGCCATCCACTTTAACGGAGCGTGATCCGTAACCATGTCAAAGTGCCTACCTAGCAGATAGTACCGAAGGGAATCTAGAGCCCACTTCACCGCTAAACACTCCTTTTCAACCGTGGCGTAATTTACCTCATGGGACTTCAACTTCCTGCTGAGGTAAATGACTGGGTGCTCTTCCCCGTTCCAGACCTGGGACAATACTGCTCCTAACCCCACATCTGACGCATCACTTTGTACGACAAAGTCTTTAGAGAAGTCGGGTGAGTACAACACTGGCTGGCTACATAAGGCTTGTTTCAAGAATTGGAATGCTGCCTCAGCCTCGGGGGTCCATTTAATCATGACCGACCCTTTCCCCTTCGTCAGGTTGGTTAGGGGCACAGCCTTAGAAGCAAAGTGGGGAATGAATCGCCGATAATACCCAGCGATTCCCAGAAAGGCTCGTACCTGCTTCTTGCTGTTGGGACGTGGCCAACTCTGGATGGCCTCGACTTTGTTGAGTTGGGGTTTTATTACTCCCCTCCCAATGGTGTACCCAAGATATTTGGCCTCCTCCTGCCCAATGGTACACTTCTTGGGGTTAGCCGTAAACCCCGCTTCCCGAATAGAGTCCAGGACTGCTTGCACTTTTGGCAGATGTGAGGCCCAATCTGTGCTATGGACAATTACGTCATCCAGGTAAGCCGCAGCATACTTCCGATGGGGCCTCAGCATCTGGTCCATTTTCCGCTGGAATGTGGCCGGCGCATTCTGTAGCCCGAACGGCATTCTTTTATATTGGAACGCCCCGTCTGGGGTTACAAATGCGGTTTTCTCTCTGGCCGACTTGGCCAGGGGGATTTGCCAATACCCTTTTGTGAGGTCAAGAGTTGTCATGTATCGGGCTGTTCCCAGCCGGTCGATCAACTCATCTATACGTGGCATGGGGTAGGTGTCAAATTTTGTAACTTTGTTCAACTGACGAAAATCGTTACAAAATCGCCAGCTCCCATCCGGTTTAGGCACCAACACAATGGGACTAGACCAATCACTTTGGGACTCCTCTATCACCCCTAAGTTCAGCATTTTCTGTACTTCCTCCCGTATTGCCTCCCGTCGGGCCTCTGGGATCCGATAGGGTTTTAACTTCACCCTTTCACCGGGCGGGGTAATGATGTCATGCTCTACCCCAGATGTTTGTCCCGGCAGCTCAGAGAATACCTCCTTGTTGCGAAGCACAAACTCCTTAACCTCCTGTTGTTGGGGTTGTGACAAGGTGGCTGCTATTCCAACCTCAGGAATCACGCAACCAGTTTGAGCTGGTGACCAAGTGTCTGCGACTAGGGACTCTCTATCCCTCCAGGCTTTCAACAGATTAACGTGATAGATCTGTTCGGGCTTTCGCCTTCCTGGTTGTCTGACCTTGTAATTCACTTCGCTCACTTTTTCCATTATCTCATAGGGGCCTTGCCATTTGGCAAGGAATTTACTTTCAACCGTAGGGACAAGTACCAGTATCCTATCCCCCGGGGAAAAGGTACGGGTCTTGGCTCCACGGTTGTACACTCTCTGCTGTGCTAACTACGCTTGGGCCAAATGTTCCTTCACGATGGGCATTACCTGTGCAATTCGGTCTTGCATCAGGGCGACATGCTCAATCACACTCCTGTGGGGAGAACTCTCACTTTCCCAAGTTTCCTTGGCAATATCCAACAGCCCTCTTGGGTGTCTCCCATACAGTAACTCAAAGGGGGAGAATCCCGTAGAGGATTGGGGCACCTCCCTAATAGCAAACATCAGATAAGGAAGTAGACAGTCCCAATCCTTTCCATCTCTATCCACCACTTTCTTCAACATTTGTTTTAGGGTTTTGTTGAATCTTTCAACCAGCCCATCGGTTTGGGGGTGATACACAGATGTACGTAATTGCGTCACTTTGAACAATTTACACAGCTCCTTCATAACCCGGGACATAAAGGGTGTACCTTGGTCCGTAAGCAGTTCTTTACAAATACCCACCCGGCTAAACACAAGAGATAGCTCTTTGGCTATGGTTTTGGCCGAGGTATTTCGGAGAGGGATCGCTTCTGGATAACGGGTGGCATAGTCCATTATAACTAATATGTACTGGTGCCCCCTAGCGGACTTGATTATAGGCCCTACCAAATCCATGGCGATTCTCTCAAACGGGACCTCAGGGGGCTACGGGGCTAGAGGGACCAGCGGGCTACGGAAATGTGGCATCGGGGCCGACCTCTGACACACAGGGCAGGAGGAACAATAATTTTCTATGTCCTTCATCACCCCCGGCCAATAGAATCTCTGTAATACCCTCTCTCGGGTTTTCTCTGTCCCCAGATGACCTCCAAGAATGTGCCCATGGGCCAACTCCAACACTAACTTCCTGTAAGGTTTGGGCACCACAAGCTGCTCAACGGTTTCTTCTGCCCTTTTTGCCACCCGATACAGTAGGTCCTTCTCTACGCTGAAGTATGGGTAAGTGCAGGTATTATCTGGGTTCACTAACTCGCCATCTATTTTCACTACGTTTTCCCGTGCCTTTATTAGGGCGGGGTCTTTCAACTGTTCTGTGGCAAAGTTTTCCCTGTGAACCTCAAGATCAGAAAACTCCACAGACGGTAGGTTTTCGTCTGAGGAGGTGGGCTCCTCTCCAGTTTCTTGAGTCTCCCCTGCCAATACTGATAAGGGAAATTCCGGAGAGTCCTCACCACTCTCAGGGGAGTTCTGGCTATCACATTCCTGGTACATAGGGGCACCAGTGGGGGGCTCAGGATCATCCCACAGTTCCCAGAACTTCGGAAAATCCCTTCCCACAATGGCGTCATGCGGTAACTGAGATACTAAGCCCACTGGATGAGAGAGGGTACCTTTGGGGGTCTCGAAACACACTGTAGTCACTGGATACTCTCGGGTGTCCCCATGCACACAAATAACAGCTACCTTGCTATTCCCAAAGACCTCTGTTTTAACTAACTCAGCCTTTATCAGGGTCACAAGGCTACCTGAATCCAGCAATACCACAACATTTCTACCATTAACACACATTTTGCATAAATGTTTCTCAGTTCCTCGAATGGCAGTGCATGCGACTGTCGCACACAGCGACTGACGTCTGCCCGTCAGAAAGTCACACTGCATGGGTTCCTCCACAACCGGGCAATTGGCTGCAATATGTCCCGCTTGCCGGCAGCGGTAGCAAACGATCCTTCTTGCCGCCTCTTGAGCCGCTGATTTCCCAGGCTGTTCTCGCCAAACTTGGGGTAGAGCTCCCACCCTCTCACTCTCTCCACCCTCACCCCTTGGAATCCTCTTATCCGCCCCTGGGGATGGTCTGGTCTTAGGGTGGAAAGTCCGAGTGTCTCTGGAAGAGGCCGTCAGGTTCTCTGTAGCCAAGTATTTCTCCACACGATCCACAAGACCATCGGCCGTCTCTGGGTCTCCATGGCTTACCCACTTTTGGATGGCAGTAGGAAGAGCTCTCAAAAACCGATCCATTACAACACGTTCCACAATCTTTGGTGCGGACAAAGTCTCTGGCTGTAGCCACTTTCTGCTCAGGTGAATGAGATCATACATTTGAGACCTGGGGGGTTTTCCAAGCTGGAAAGTCCAGTTATGCACACGCTGAGCCCGGACAGCCTGGGTGACACCCAGCCTTGCCAAAATTTCAGCTTTTAGCATCACATAGTCTTTTGCTTGGTTAGGCTCTAGGTCATAGTAAGCTTTCTGCGATTCACCAGTTAACAGAGGAGCCACCAGTCCAGCCCACTGCTCCTCAGGCCACTTTTCTCTTTCAGCGGTCCTTTCAAATGTGGTCAAAAATACCTCTGGATCATCCTCTCCAGTCATTTTTGTCAATAAACGACTCACCCCAAAGGACGCGGTATTAGTGGGACGGCTTTCCTCACTGGTCTGCGGACGTTGCTGCATTACTGCTTCCATTTGTTGTAGTCTCTGCTCTTGCTTCTGTAACAGGTCTATGAAGCGGGCCTCAGATTGCTGCTGGGCTTGTTGCTGAGCTTCCAGACTCTGTTGGTGAGCTTGCTGCTGGGCTGCAAGGCTCTGTTGATGAGCTTGCTGCTGGGCTGCAAGGCTCCTTTGCAAACCTGCATTTTTCTGCTGTTGATTGGCATTTGCTAGAGCCAGCTGTTTCAGTATCTCCTCCATGCTGGCTTAAAAAAAACTGCCACTGGTTCTCCACCAACTGTGAGGGGGTTAGCTCGGCAGCGGGTGTGTGTGACCCCCGGGATGGGCTCCCCACACAAAACAGGCCCAGCAAACGGAGGTTGTGGTTTTCAAAATCAAAAAGGTGCGGTTTATTTTCTATTTACAGTGACAAAACACAGCAAAGCAAAAGAAACATAAACAAAATAAATCCTGGTCAACTTGACCTCTGACTAAACATACAGGTTTCCTAACTAACAACTGGGATCAGCCTAGTGCTGTCCTAGTCCCTAAGTCCCTGGTTTTAAATGTCCAAGCAAATAGCCACACAGGCTTTGTCTCACCGCACAGGGGTTCACTCTCCCTAGACAGTCCACACAGGTCTGGTTCCAGGCATGAGCAAACACCTAATGAATCTGGGAGTTCTTATAGAGGCCTAAATGAGCTGACAAGCTTCAGCTGGTCTCATCAACTCCCTGTCTGCACGACGCCCCACACTCTCCCTAGAGGTATGAGTCATCCATGAGCCCACTAGCCTCAGCTGGGCTTATACAACTCTCCACCTAGTTGTATAAGTCGGCGTAAAGCCTGAATCTGGGCGAAATATATCTACCCCCCTGGATGCAACCAGGTGACTTTACCTTCCTGCTGTCACACTACATAAGGCTTGTTTCAAGAATTGGAATGCTGCCTCAGCCTCGGGGGTCCATTTAATCATGACCGACCCTTTCCCTTTCGTCAGGTTGGTTAGGGGCACAGCCTTAGAAGCAAAGTGGGGAATGAAGCGCCGATAATAACCCGCGATTCCCAGAAAGGCCCGTACCTGCTTCTTGCTGTTGGGACGTGGCCAACTCTGGATGGCCTCGACTTTGTTGAGTTGGGGTTTTATTACTCCCCTGCCAATGGTGTACCCAAGATATTTGGCCTCCTCCTGCCCAATGGTACACTTCTTGGGGTTAGCCGTAAACCCCGCTTCCCGGATAGAGTCTAGGACTGCTTGCACTTTTGGCAGATGTGAGGCCCAATCTGTGCTATGGACAATTACGTCATCCAGGTAAGCCGCAGCATACTTCCGATGGGGCCTCAGTATCTGGTCCATTTTCCGCTGGAATGTGGCCGGCGCATTCTGTAACCCGAACGGCATTCTCTTATATTGGAACGCCCCGTCTGGGGTTACAAATGCGGTTTTCTCTTTGGCCGACTTGGCCAGGGGAATTTGCCAATACCCTTTTGTGAGGTCAAGAGTCGTCATGTATCGGGCTGTTCCCAGCCGGTCGATCAACTCATCTATACGTGGCATGGGGTAGGTGTCAAATTTTGTAACTTTGTTCAACTGACGAAAATCGTTACAAAATCGCCAGCTCCCATCCGGTTTAGGCACCAACACAATGGGACTAGACCAATCACTTTGGGACTCCTCTATCACCCCTAAGTTCAGCATTTTCTGTACTTCCTCCCGTATTGCCTCCCGTCGGGCCTCTGGGATCCGATAGGGTTTTAACTTCACCCTTTCACCGGGCGGGGTAATAATATCATGCTCTACCCCAGATGTTTGTCCCGGCAGCTCAGAGAACACCTCCTTGTTGCGAAGCACAAACTCCTTCACCTCCTGTTGTTGGGGTTGTGACAAGGTGGCTGCTATTCCAACCTCCGGAATCACGCAACCAGTTTGAGCTGGTGACCAAGTTTCTGCGACTAGGGACTCTCTATCCCTCCAGGCTTTCAACAGATTAACGTGATAGATCTGTTCGGGCTTTCACCTTCCTGGTTGTCTGACCTTGTAATTCACTTCGCTCACTTTTTCCATTATCTCGTAGGGGCCTTGCCATTTGGCAAGGAATTTACTTTCAACCGTAGGGACAAGTACCAATATCCTATCCCCCGGGGAAAAGGTACGGGTCTTGGCTCCACGGTTGTACACTCTCTGCTGTGCCAACTGCGCTTGGGCCAAATGTTCCTTCACGATGGGCATTACCTGTGCAATTCGATCTTGCATCAGGGCGACATGCTCAATCACACTCCTGTGGGGAGAACTCTCACTTTCCCAAGTTTCCTTGGCAATATCCAACAGTCCTCTTGGGTGTCTCCCATACAGTAACTCAAAGGGGGAGAATCCCGTAGAGGATTGGGGCACCTCCCTAATAGCAAACATCAAATAAGGAAGTAGACAGTCCCAATCCTTTCCATCTCTATCCACCACTTTCTTCAACATTTGTTTTAGGGTTTTGTTGAATCTTTCAACCAGCCCATCGGTTTGGGGGTGATACACAGACGTACGCAATTGCGTCACTTTGAACAATTTACACAGCTCTTTCATAACCCGGGACATAAAGGGTGTACCTTGGTCCGTAAGCAGTTCTTTACAAATACCCACCCGGCTAAAAACAAGAGATAGCTCTTTGGCTATGGTTTTGGCCGAGGTATTTCGGAGAGGGATCGCTTCTGGATAACGGGTGGCATAGTCCATTATAACTAATATGTACTGGTGCCCCCTAGCGGACTTGATTATAGGACCTACCAAATCCATTGCGACCCTCTCAAACGGGACCTCAATGATGGGTAGAGGGACCAGCGGGCTACGGAAATGTGGCATCGGGGCCGACCTCTGACACACAGGGCAGGAGGAACAATAATTTTCTATGTCCTTCATCACCCCAGGCCAATAGAATCTCTGTAATACCCTCTCTCGGGTTTTCTCTGTCCCCAGATGACCTCCAAGAATGTGCCCATGGGCCAACTCCAACACCAACTTCCTGTAAGGTTTGGGCACCACAAGCTGCTCCATGGTTTCTTCTGCCCTTTTTGCCACCCGATACAGTAGGTCCTTCTCTACGCTGAAGTATGGGTAAGTGCAGGTATTATCTGGGTTCACTAACTCGCCATCTATTTCCACTACGTTTTCCCGTGCCTTTATTAGGGCGGGGTCTTTTAACTGTTCTGTGGCAAAATTTTCCCTGTGAACCTCAAGATCAGAAAACTCCACAGACGGTAGGTTTTCGTCTGAGGAGGTGGGCTCCTCTCCAGTTTCTTGAGTCTCGCCTGCCAATACTGACAAGGGAAATTCTGGAGAGTCCTCACCACTCTCAGAGGAGTTCTGGCTATCACCTTCCTGGTACATAGGGGCACCAGTGGGGGGCTCAGGATCATCCCACAGTTCCCAGAACTTCGGAAAATCCCTTCCCACAATGGCATCATGCAGTAATTGAGATACTAACCCCACTGGATGAGAGAGGGTACCTTTGGGGGTCTTGAAACACACTGTAGTCACTGGATACTCTCGGGTGTCCCCATGCACACAAATCACAGCTACCTTGCTATTCCCAGAGACCTCTGTTTTAACTAATTCAGCCTTTATCAGGGTCACAAGGCTACCTGAATCCAGTAATACCACAACATTTCTACCATTAATACACATTTTGCATAAATGTTTCTCAGTTCCCCGAATGGCAGTGCATGCGACTGTCGCACACAGCGACTGACGTCTGTCCGTCAGAAAGTCACATTGCATGGGTTCCTCCACAACCGGGCAATTTGCTGCAATATGTCCCGCTTGCCGGCAGCGGTAGCAAACAATCCATTTGGCTGCCTCTTGAGCCCCTGACTTCCCAGGCTGTTCTCGCCAAACTTTGGGTAGAGCTCCCACCCTCTCACTCTCTCCACCCTCACCCCTTGGAATCCTCTTATCCGCCCCTGGGGATGGTCTGGTCTTAGGGTGGAAAGTCCGAGAGTCTCTGGAAGAGGCCGTCAGGTTCTCTGTAGCCAAGTATTTCTCTACACGATCCACAAGACCACCGGCCGTCTCTGGGTCTCCATGGCTTACCCACTTTTGGATGGCAGTAGGAAGAGCTCTCAAAAACCGATCCATTACAACACGTTCCACAATCTCTGGTGCGGACAAAGTCTCTGGCTGTAGCCACTTCCTGCTCAGGTGAATGAGATCATACATTTGAGACCTGGGGGGTTTTCCAAGCTGGAAAGTCCAGTTATGCACACGCTGAGCCCGGACAGCCAGGGTGACACCCAGCCTTGCCAATATTTCAGCTTTTAGCATCACATAGTCTTTTGCTTGGTCAGGCTCTAGGTCATAGTAAGCCTTCTGCGACTCACCAGTTAACAGAGGAGCCACCAGTCCAGCCCACTGCTCCTCAGGCCACTTTTCTCTTTCAGCAGTCCTTTCAAATGTGGTCAAAAATACCTCTGGATCATCCTCTCCAGTCATTTTTGTCAATAAACGACTCACCCCAAAGGACGCGGTATTAGTGGGGCGGCTTTCCTCACTGGTCTGCGGACGTTGCTGCATTACTGCTTCCATTTGTTGTAGTCTCTGCTCTTGCTTCTGTAACAGGTCTATGAAGCGGGCCTCAGATTGCTGCTGGGCTTGTTGCTGAGCTTCCAGACTCTGTTGGTGAGCTTGCTGCTGGGCTGCAAGGCTCTGTTGATGAGCTTGCTGCTGGGCTGCGAAGCTCTGTTGTTGAGCTGCAAGGCTCTTTTGCAAACCTGCATTTGTCTGCTGTTGATTGGCATTTGCTAGAGCCAGCTGTTTCAGTATCTCCTCCATGCTGGCTTAAAAAAAAACTGCCACTGGTTCTCCACCAACTGTGGGGGGGTTCGCTCGGCAGCGGGTGTGTGTGATCCCCTGGATGGGCTCCCCACACAAAAACAGGCCCAGCAGACGGAGGTTGTGGTTTTCAAGATCAAAAAGGTGCGGTTTATTTCTCTATTTACAGTGACAAAAAAACACAGCAAAGCAAAAAGAAACATAAACAAAATAAACCCTGGTCAGCTTGACCTCTGACTAAACATGCAGGTTTCCTAACTAACAACTGGGATCAGCCTGGTGCTGTCCTAGTCCCTAAGTCCCTGGTTTAGTAAATGTCCAAACAAATAGCCACACAGGCTTTGTCTCACCGCACAGGGGTTCACTCTCCCTAGACAGTCCACACAGGTCTGGTTCCAGGCATGAGCAAACACCTAATGAAGCTGGGAGTTTTTATAGAGGCCTTAAACGAGCTGACAAGCTTCAGCTGGTCTCATCAACTCCCTGCCTGCACGACGCCCAGCACTCTCCCTAGAGGTATGAATCATCCATGAGCCCACTAGCCTCAGCTGGGCTTCATCAACTCCCTCCCTAGTTGTATAAGTTGGCATAAAGCCTGAATCTGGGAGAAATATATCTACCCCCCTGGATGCAACCAGGTGACTTTACCTTCCTGCTGTCACAATATATATATATATATATATATATATATATATATATATATATTGTGACAGCAGGAAGGTAAAGTCACCTGGTTGCATCCAGGGGGGTAGATATATTTCGCCCAGATTCAGGCTTTACGCCGACTTATACAACTAGGTGGAGAGTTGTATAAGCCCAGCTGAGGCTAGTGGGCTCATGGATGACTCATACCTCTAGGGAGAGTGTGGGGCGTCGTGCAGACAGGGAGTTGATGAGACCAGCTGAAGCTTGTCAGCTCATTTAGGCCTCTATAAGAACTCCCAGATTCATTAGGTGTTAGCTCATGCCTGGAACCAGACCTGTGTGGACTGTCTAGGGAGAGTGAACCCCTGTGCGGTGAGACAAAGCCTGTGTGGCTATTTGCTTGGACATTTAAAACCAGGGACTAGGACAGCACTAGGCTGATCCCAGTTGTTAGTTAGGAAACCTGTATGTTTAGTCAGAGGTCAAGTTGACCAGGATTTATTTTATTTATGTTTCTTTTGCTTTGCTGTGTTTTGTCACTGTAAATAGAAAATAAACCGCACCTTTTTGATTTTGAAAACCACAACCTCCGTTTGCTGGGCCTGTTACTGTGTGGGGAGCCCATCCCGGGGGTCACACACACCCGCTGCCGAGCTAACCCCCTCACAGTTGGTGGAGAACCAGTGGCAGTTTTTTTTAAGCCAGCATGGAGGAGATACTGAAACAGCTGGCTCTAGCAAATGCCAATCAACAGCAGACAAATGCAGGTTTGCAAAGGAGCCTTGCAGCCCAGCAGCAAGCTCATCAACAGAGCCTTGCAGCCCAGCAGCAAGCTCACCAACAGAGTCTGGAAGCTCAGCAACAAGCCCAGCAGCAATCTGAGGCCCGCTTCATAGACCTGTTACAGAAGCAAGAGCAGAGACTACAACAAATGGAAGCAGTAATGCAGCAACGTCCGCAGACCAGTGAGGAAAGCCGTCCCACTAATACCGCGTCCTTTGGGGTGAGTCGTTTATTGACAAAAATGACTGGAGAGGATGATCCAGAGGTATTTTTGACCAAATTTGAAAGGACCGCTGAAAGAGAAAAGTGGCCTGAGGAGCAGTGGGCTGGACTGGTGGCTCCTCTGTTAACTGGTGAATCGCAGAAAGCTTACTATGACCTAGAGCCTAACCAAGCAAAAGACTATGTGATGCTAAAAGCTGAAATTTTGGCAAGGCTGGGTGTCACCCAGGCTGTCCGGGCTCAGCGTGTGCATAACTGGACTTTCCAGCTTGGAAAACCCCCCAGGTCTCAAATGTATGATCTCATTCACCTGAGCAGAAAGTGGCTACAGCCAGAGACTTTGTCCGCACCAAAGATTGTGGAACGTGTTGTAATGGATCGGTTTTTGAGAGCTCTTCCTACTGCCATCCAAAAGTGGGTAAGCCATGGAGACCCAGAGACGGCCGATGGTCTTGTGGATCGTGTGGAGAAATACTTGGCTACAGAGAACCTGACGGCCTCTTCCAGAGACACTCGGACTTTCCACCCTAAGACCAGACCATCCCCAGGGGCGGATAAGAGGATTCCAAGGGGTGAGGGTGGAGAGAGTGAGAGGGTGGGAGCTCTACCCCAAGTTTGGCGAGAACAGCCTGGGAAATCAGCGGCTCAAGAGGCGGCAAGAAGGATCGTTTGCTACCGCTGCCGGCAAGCGGGACATATTGCAGCCAATTGCCCGGTTGTGGAGGAACCCATGCAGTGTGACTTTCTGACGGGCAGACGTCAGTCGCTGTGTGCAACAGTCGCATGCACTGCCATTCGAGGAACTGAGAAACATTTATGCAAAATGTGTGTTAATGGTAGAAATGTTGTGGTATTGCTGGATTCAGGTAGCCTTGTGACCCTGATAAAGGCTGAGTTAGTTAAAACAGAGGTCTTTGGGAATAGCAAGGTAGCTGTTATTTGTGTGCATGGGGACACCCGAGAGTATCCAGTGACTACAGTGTGTTTCGAGACCCCCAAAGGTACCCTCTCTCATCCAGTGGGCTTAGTATCTCAGTTACCGCATGACGCCATTGTGGGAAGGGATTTTCCGAAGTTCTGGGAACTGTGGGATGATCCTGAGCCCCCCACTGGTGCCCCTATGTACCAGGAATGTGATAGCCAGAACTCCCCTGAGAGTGGTGAGGACTCTCCGGAATTTCCCTTATCAGTATTGGCAGGGGAGACTCAAGAAACTGGAGAGGAGCCCACCTCCTCAGACGAAAACCTACCGTCTGTGGAGTTTTCTGATCTTGAGGTTCACAGGGAAAACTTTGCCACAGAACAGTTGAAAGACCCCGCCCTAATAAAGGCACGGGAAAACGTAGTGAAAATAGATGGCGAGTTAGTGAACCCAGATAATACCTGCACTTACCCATACTTCAGCGTAGAGAAGGACCTACTGTATCGGGTGGCAAAAAGGGCAGAAGAAACCGTTGAGCAGCTTGTGGTGCCCAAACCTTACAGGAAGTTGGTGTTGGAGTTGGCCCATGGGCACATTCTTGGAGGTCATCTGGGGACAGAGAAAACCCGAGAGAGGGTATTACAGAGATTCTATTGGCCGGGGGTGATGAAGGACAAAGAAAATTATTGTTCCTCCTGCCCTGTGTGTCAGAGGTCGGCCCCGATGCCACATTTCCGTAGCCCGCTGGTCCCTCTACCCATCATTGAGGTCCCGTTTGAGAGGATCGCCATGGATTTGGTAGGGCCTATAATCAAGTCCGCTAGGGGGCACCAGTACATATTAGTTATAATGGACTATGCCACCCGTTATCCAGAAGCGATCCCTCTCCGAAATACCTCGGCCAAAACCATAGCCAAAGAGCTATCTCTTGTGTTTAGCCGGGTGGGTATTTGTAAAGAACTGCTTACGGACCAAGGTACACCCTTTATGTCCCGGGTTATGAAGGAGCTGTGTAAATTGTTCAAAGTGACGCAATTACGTACATCTGTGTATCACCCCCAAACCGATGGGCTGGTTGAAAGATTCAACAAAACCCTAAAACAAATGTTGAAGAAAGTGGTGGATAGAGATGGAAAGGATTGGGACTGTCTACTTCCTTATCTGATGTTTGCTATTAGGGAGGTGCCCCAATCCTCTACGGGATTCTCCCCCTTTGAGTTACTGTATGGGAGACACCCAAGAGGGCTGTTGGATATTGCCAAGGAAACTTGGGAAAGTGAGAGTTCTCCCCACAGGAGTGTGATTGAGCATGTCGCCCTGATGCAAGACCGAATTGCACAGGTAATGCCCATCGTGAAGGAACATTTGGCCCAAGCGCAGTTAGCACAGCAGAGAGTGTACAACCGTGGAGCCAAGACCCGTACCTTTTCCCCGGGGGATAGGATACTGGTACTTGTCCCTACGGTTGAAAGTAAATTCCTTGCCAAATGGCAAGGCCCCTATGAGATGATGGAAAAAGTGAGCGAAGTGAATTACAAGGTCAGACAACCAGGAAGGCGAAAGCCCGAACAGATCTATCACGTTAATCTGTTGAAAGCCTGGAGGGATAGAGAGTCCCTAGTCGCAGACACTTGGTCACCAGCTCAAACTGGTTGCGTGATTCCTGAGGTTGGAATAGCAGCCACCTTGTCACAACCCCAACAACAGGAGGTTAAGGAGTTTGTGCTTCGCAACAAGGAGGTATTCTCTGAGCTGCCGGGACAAACATCTGGGGTAGAGCATGACATCATTACCCCGCCCGGTGAAAGGGTGAAGTTAAAACCCTATCGGATCCCAGAGGCCCGACGGGAGGCAATACGGGAGGAAGTACAGAAAATGCTGAACTTAGGGGTGATAGAGGAGTCCCAAAGTGATTGGTCTAGTCCCATTGTGTTGGTGCCTAAACCGGATGGGAGCTGGCGATTTTGTAACGATTTTCGTCAGTTGAACAAAGTTACAAAATTTGACACCTACCCCATGCCACGTATAGATGATCGACCGGCTGGGAACAGCCCGATACATGACGACTCTTGACCTCACAAAAGGGTATTGGCAAATCCCCCTGGCCAAGTCGGCCAAAGAGAAAACCGCATTTGTAACCCCAGACGGGGCGTTCCAATATAAAAGAATGCCGTTCGGGTTACAGAATGCGCCGGCCACATTCCAGCGGAAAATGGACCAGATGCTGAGGCCCCATCGGAAGTATGCTGCGGCTTACCTGGATGACGTAATTGTCCATAGCACAGATTGGGCCTCACATCTGCCAAAAGTGCAAGCAGTCCTGGACTCTGTTCGGGAAGCGGGGTTTACGGCTAACCCCAAGAAGTGTACCATTGGGCAGGAGGAGGCCAAATATCTTGGGTACACCATTGGGAGGGGAGTAATAAAACCCCAACTCAACAAAGTCGAGGCCATCCAGAGTTGGCCACGTCCCAACAGCAAGAAGCAGGTACGAGCCTTTCTGGGAATCGCTGGGTATTATCGGCGATTCATTCCCCACTTTGCTTCTAAGGCTGTGCCCCTAACCAACCTGACGAAGGGGAAAGGGTCGGTCATGATTAAATGGACCCCCGAGGCTGAGGCAGCATTCCAATTCTTGAAACAAGCCTTATGTAGCCAGCAAGTGTTGTACTCACCCGACTTCTCTAAAGACTTTGTCGTACAAAGTGATGCGTCAGATGTGGGGTTAGGAGCAGTATTGTCCCAGGTCTGGAACGGGGAAGAGCACCCAGTCATTTACCTCAGCAGGAAGTTGAAGTCCCATGAGGTAAATTACGCCACCGTTGAAAAGGAGTGTTTAGCGGTGAAGTGGGCTCTAGATTCCCTTCGGTACTACCTGCTAGGTAGGCACTTTGACATGGTTACGGATCACGCTCCGTTAAAGTGGATGGCTCAAAACAAGGAAACAAATAGAAGAGTGAATAGGTGGTTCCTGGCCCTCCAGGAATTCAACTTCACAGTAAAGCATCGCCCTGGCGTTCAAATGGGGAATGTGGATGCTTTGTCTCAAGTACATGAATGCCTGATTGCTGGTGTTCCAACCCCGAGGTTAAAACAAGAGGGGGGGGTATGTGACAGCAGGAAGGTAAAGTCACCTGGTTGCATCCAGGGGGGTAGATATATTTCGCCCAGATTCAGGCTTTACGCCGACTTATACAACTAGGTGGAGAGTTGTATAAGCCCAGCTGAGGCTAGTGGGCTCATGGATGACTCATACCTCTAGGGAGAGTGTGGGGCGTCGTGCAGACAGGGAGTTGATGAGACCAGCTGAAGCTTGTCAGCTCATTTAGGCCTCTATAAGAACTCCCAGATTCATTAGGTGTTAGCTCATGCCTGGAACCAGACCTGTGTGGACTGTCTAGGGAGAGTGAACCCCTGTGCGGTGAGACAAAGCCTGTGTGGCTATTTGCTTGGACATTTAAAACCAGGGACTAGGACAGCACTAGGCTGATCCCAGTTGTTAGTTAGGAAACCTGTATGTTTAGTCAGAGGTCAAGTTGACCAGGATTTATTTTATTTATGTTTCTTTTGCTTTGCTGTGTTTTGTCACTGTAAATAGAAAATAAACCGCACCTTTTTGATTTTGAAAACCACAACCTCCGTTTGCTGGGCCTGTTACTGTGTGGGGAGCCCATCCCGGGGGTCACACACACCCGCTGCCGAGCTAACCCCCTCACAATATATATATATATATATATATATATATATTATATATATATATATATATATATATATATTTTATTCTTTTGTTTTTCTAGTCTTTTTTCTATTTCTATTCTAATCTTTTCTATTCAAATTCGAATTCATTCTATACGAAATATTTATACATATAACTATCTTCTGAAATTCGAAATTCATACAGAATGAATTCAAATAACTATAGAAAAGAATAGAATAAAAAAAATATAGACGGTCATATTCTATTGTATTTTATTACATTCTATTCAATTCTATTCTATTCTCTACTATTCTTTTATTTCTATTCTATTGTTTTTTATTTTTATATTCTATTTTATTGTATTCTTTTTTAAAAAACGATTTATATTTTTTCTAATTTGATTCAAATTTATTTTCGAATTCGAGTCGAAAATATTTCGAATTCGAGTCGAAAATATTTCGAATTCGATTCGAATTTCGTCCGCGATTTTTCGATTCGAAAAAATTCAGATTCGGTTAAATTCGTTAGTATTGTAATTCGGTAATTCGGATGCATCCGAATGTCCGAATAATGAAAAATTTGTCCGAATTTCGATTCGGAACGAAACAAAATGCACATGTCTAGTCACTGCTGCAAGACACCACAGAGCTGGAGACACAGTGAGTAACACTACCTGTGATTATAGTTGCCATTAAAAGTCCCCACTACAGTTCTCAGATCAGCAGACGACCTTGATCAAGAGCACCTAAGTTGGCTGATCAGAACTCCCCCCAGCACTGCCACTCATCCCCCCCCCCACCAGTACTGCCACTCATCCCATTCCCCCCACCTCCCACCAAGGTGTAAGAGAAGGAATAAAAATAGAGAATACGTCAGATGATGACATTTTTTTCGGAATCTCTGTAATCCTGTGATGACTTTTGAACCCTTTTCCAGCTGATGACTGTAACCCCCCCCCCCCCCCCAAATCTTGTATGTGCAGTCACAGCATCTGATCTTAAAAAAAATAATAGAGAATACATGGAAGCGAGAGGAAAAGAAGGGGAGGAACAAAGAAAAAGGGAGAGAAAGAATAAGAGAAATAACAAGAAAGATGGCTAGAGAGAGGGATGGGGGAAAAAAACAAGAAATCAGGATAGAGAGAGATAAAAGGGAAATAAAGGAGAACAAAGAGAAAGAGTGGTACATCCTAAAATGTATCATAAGGGGTTTTAATACTGTACGAGTGGAAGGGACTCAGGGAGCGCTAAATGGCTGTAAGTTAGGGGCACAAATAACTTGCCTTGCCTTGGGTGCTAACAACCCACGCTATGAAAATAATTTTACTGTTAAGCCCTGTACATACGACCGGGATTCCCGTCGGAAAAAAAAACGTTGGTTTTCCCAACGGGATTCCTGCCAAGCTTGACGGGATTCTGCCAAGCTTGTCTTGCGTACAGACTGACATTCAAAATCCCATCGTTCTAAAGTGCGCACTATAAAGGGGAAGTTCCATTCCAATGGCGCCACCCTTTGGGCTTGCTTTTGCTGATCTCGTGTTAGTAAAAGTTTGGTGAGAGACGATTCGCGCTTTTCAGATTCGTGCTTTTCAGTCCGTTACAGCGTGATGAATGTGATAGCTCCATTACGAACTCTAGTTTTACCAGAAGGAGCGCTCCCATCTCATACTTGATTTTTCCCCCTCGGACAAGCATACACACGACCGATTTTCATGACGGGAAATAGTCAGATGGGAATCACGACGAGAAAATAGAGAGCAGGTTCTCTATTTTCTCGCCGGGATTCCCGGCAGTTTTCACGACGAGAAAGCATACACACGAATGGTTTTCACGGCAAAAAGCTCTCCCAGCAGTTTTCTTGTCGTGTGTACGAGGCCTAAGGGATGCACACAACTTGGGAAATTTCAAGGGGTCACGGCACTAGAGAGGTTGAGAACCACTGGTCTAGCGGATCGGATTGGATGAAAACGGACAGACGGTCCATTTTCATCTGATCCCCCATAGAGGAGAGCAGGGCTCTGACAGGTCCGTCCCGCACAGTAAGGAGAGACGGACCTGTTTACTGCCAGCTCAGCAGGGATCAACGGAGCGATTCCTCCTGAGCAAGCGGAGTCCATCAAAATGGACATGTGTGAGTAAAGGGGCCTTATGCCGCGTACACACGGCCGTTTTTCTCGTCGAGAAAAACTACATTTTTTCCTTTCGATGAGAAAAACGATCGTCTGTGGGCTTTCTGGCGTTTTTTTCGACGAGAAAAACGGCATTAAAAACGACGAGAAAAATTAGAACATGTTCTAATTTTTCTCGTCGTTTTTTTCGACATGTTTTCCGCGGCAGTGTTTCCCATAGGGAAACACTGCCGCGGAGCCCACACACGGTCGTTTTTTTCGACCAAAAAAAATTTGTATGCAGTCAGGCAGGCCCTTGCACTACATGGTCTGGTAAATCTGAAGAAAAAAATCTGCAGAAAATCTAATAGTGTGTATGGGTCTTACTGCATATACAGACAGATTTTACTGTAGTGGGTTTAGTAACACTTTAAGGGGTCTTCTGTGTACCACCCTCTACATAAGCCAAATTTCCTCAACAATTTTTTTTTACTTTTGTAAGAAATATAGAGTACCGTATTATATGCCCTTATGGGAAATTTATATTGGACAGACCTCCTGTATTGTGCACATGGGCTTTAACCGGTTAAGGACTGGCTCCTGTACATTTACGTCGGCAGAATGGCACGGCTGGGCAAAGTAACGTATATTTACATCACTTTGAAATTCCTGCCGTGCGGCGCGCGCATCTCTGCCACGAGCTTGGTGATTTGATGTCCGCCGGTGTCCCGCGATCAGGTCACAGAGCTACAGAACGGGGAGAGGCAAGTGTAAACATCTCCCCGTTCTGCCTAATGACACTGTCACTGATCGTATGCTCCCTGTCATCGGGAGCAGCGATCAGTGACGTGTCACTCATAGCCACGCCCCCTAACAGTTAGAATCACTCCCTATGACACATTTAACCCCTTCAGTGCCACCTAGTGGTTAACCCCCTCACTGCCAGTGTCATTTTCACAGTAATCAGTGCATATATATAGCACTGTCCCGCTGTAAAAATTACAATGGTCGCAAAAATGTGTCAAAAGTGTCCGATGTGTCCACCATAAAGTCGCAGTCACGATAAAAATTGCAGATCGCCGCCATTACTAGTAAAAAAAATAATAATAATAAAAATGCCATAAAACTATCCCCTAATTTGTAGACGCTATAACTTTTGCACAAACCAATCATTGTATATGCTTATTGTGATTTTTTTTTACCAAAGATATGTAGAAGAATACGTATTGGCCTAAACTGTGGAAAAAAATAAATTTTTGTAGATTTTTTGGGGATATTTATTATAGCACAAAGTAAAAAATATTGAATTTTTTCAAAATTGTCGCTCTATTTTTGTTTATAGCGCAAAAAATAAATATCGCAGAGGTGATCGAATACCACCAAAAGAAAGCTCTATTTGTGGGGAAAAAAGGACGTCAATTTTGTTTTGGAGCCATGTTGCACGACCGTGCAATTGTCAGTTAAAGCGACGCAGTGGCGAATCGCAAAAAGTGCTCTGGTCTTTGGCCAGCGAAATGGTCCGTGGCTTAAGTGGTTAATGAACATAGGTGCATAAGAGCACTATGGGAATTTAGAAGTCTCTTAAGAGTTCCACCAAATAGCTGGATGAGCAAAAGGCTGAGAGTAAAGATAAAGGGAAATTCCAAAAATTTTTGCTTTTATATTATGTTATGTGCACTGGAAGCAATATTATTGACTGTGTAACAATGTAATAAATTTGATTACTTTAGGGTAGGTGCAGAAGTGGAATTATTCTTCAGAGAACTTCAATTCTATGACATTATGTTTATTTGCCATTTAGTCTCCAACAAGTACCTATAGGTTTACAAATCATTACTGCCACAAGTAGTGCCAAAGTCCATCACCTTGCAGTTGGTTTAAGCCAGGCATGTCCAAAGTCCGGCCCGCGGGCCAATTGCTGCCTGGGTATGTGGACACGTATATCTTTTGTGGCCCCCAACGATCTCCCACAAAAGATATATATTCTGGCTGCTGCCTTGGAGGGGACAGGGAGGAGGCGGGACGAGTGCTGTACATACAGGAGGATCATTTCCTGTGTACGGGCGGCCTCTGTAATAGGAAGTCCCGTCTCCTGCACTGCCAATGACTGTTCTGTCCATCAAAGTAGGCGGGACTTTGTATTAAAGAGGCCGCCATGTAAACAGGAGTTTCTCCTGTATGTAATCTTTTGGCGCTCGTCCCACCCCCTCCCTGTCCCCTCCAAGGCTGCAGATGGATGGGCATCAATCAGTCTGCACTGATGGCAATGGTGAGTCTGCATTCCTGGCAATGGTGGGTGCTGCATTCCTGGAAATGGTGGGTGCTGCATTCCTGGCAATGGTGGGTGCTGCATTTCTGGCAATGGTGGGTGCTGCATTCATGGCAATGGTGAGTCTGCATTCCTGGCAATGGTGGGTGCTGCATTTCTGGCAATGGTGGGTGCTGCATTAATGGCAATGGTGAGGCTGCTTTCCTGGCAATGGTGGGTGCTGCATTCCTGGCAATGGTGGGTGCTGCATTCCTGGCAATGGTGGGTCTGCAGATGGGCACTTGTGAGGCTGCAGATGGGTACTGATCCTTATTTTGCTTCACAGTTCTTTAAAATTTAAGTTTTTTTCCCTGAAACCTCCCTCTTAAAATTAAAGTGTTATACGCCAATAAATACAGTATATCCAAATAACACACAGAGCTCATCTCTTAACTCACACACAGACACAAAGGCAAGAGAATTCTTGTTGGGTAGTGTATTAGTGCTCGGACGAACACACATAGACAGAATTTTAATGGTTCAAAGAATGTCAGGCAAAATGGTCGGCCCTCACGCATGTTCACGTCATCAAATCTGGCCCTCTTTGAAAAAAGTTTGGACACCCCTGGTTTAAGCATACCATACTCAATACAGACAATTTCACTACATGATATGTGAAAAGCTGATGTATAGGAATCATACTGTATGTAAATTATTTCGTAGAAAATGATCAGATAAAGCTATCATTTCTGTAACGACTTTTTCTTAATGTTGGGTTTCTAAAAAAGTTAAATACAATCATTTAGAGGTAGAATGAAAACTTTAGTGTACTGTATGTGTAAATTTTGTATATTTTTTTATCCTTCCTCTCTTCGCTTCCATCATATGTTAAATATATATTATTATATTAAAATATAGATTATATTAAAATAATAAAAAATTCATACAACTTAGATTTTTTTAAAAATTGAAATTCTGCACTTGAACATTATGGCAGACTTACCTCCTGTCCTCCTCCAGCACATTTCAGAGCTATTCCTCACCGTTCCTTCTGCTGCTATCTTCCCTGCTGCTTCCTTCAGGTTTGCATTTCAAATGAATGCATACTGTGTAATAACTATGCTTCTATTAAACCATTCATCAACCCTAATTACCATGGATTCAATCTGGCCACAGGCTAGAGGTTAAAGGCAAGGGGCCTCTCCCTGAAGATGACCTTCAGGAAGAGAAATGACAAAGGACTTTGAGGAAAGAACACTTGTAATATATCTTGTTACACTCTTCCTCATTAAAGTGACACCAAATTGGTTTATATATATATATATGTATCCAAGTATGCATTCTTAGTTCAAAAAAGTACCTTCTTTCTTTACAATACATCACGGGACACAGAGCACCAGTAATTACTACATGGGTTATGGGCCACCTTCAGGTGATGGACACTGGCATAATCAGGACCGAACGTCCTCCTCTATATAACCCCTCCCACATGGGGAGTAACTCAGTTTTTTCGCCAGTGTCTAAGGTGTTGGTCACGGTTAACATTATGCTCCCTAGAAGGGCCCTAGCCAGGGCCAGGGTGCTATACAGTCGGATCTATTCAAAAAGCCAAAACAAAGGCAAAAGTTGATGGTACCTCGATAGACGAAAGAACGAGGCTATGCCTGTAACGCTTCTCTTTGGAGAGCTGGGCCCTGGGATCATGCGCCTTGGTCACATCGCTATACCACAGGTTGCTCTGGTGGGGCGCTATACAGGCCCAAGGCAGTGGACCCTAATAACTTAAAGGGGACCCCGTCCTTGAAGGTCTGGCATGACTCCAAGCCCGCCGTGATGGGTGAAGATTGGGTCACTGTGTCAATTCCAGTAGTACCCTGCGGCGGGAATGGTAAGTTAAGAAGATCCTTTTGAGGACTTCTTTTAATGAATAGTTGATGTCTTGACTGTATTTTCTCCTACCACTAGAGGGTGTGAAGTAGCATACCCGGTGTCAGAATCCCATGTCTGCCTGGTTAAAGGTCTGTCAGCAGCGCTTGTGGAGAAGTTCTGCCTTTCCCTCTCAGTTCGTCAGCCACCTAAGGAGGGGGGGAATTTGGGGTTCCACCAGCAGTGAGACTTACTCCACCCTCCCCCCGGGATCCCTGAGTGGATCGCCGCTTGCGCACGCTCACACGCGTGCGCGAAGAGTACCCTCTTCCTATGAGAGAAGGACGCCACAGGGGGCGGGGAATGGCGCCGCCGGCGTGCACGTGGATCGGCATGCACGTTGCTCTACGGCGCAGGCGCGAACTGGCAATTGTTATAAACTCAAGCCGTGTGAGTACAGGTGCATGGAAGGTGAGACACAGACTTTTTTTCACAGGGCATGTAAGCGCTGGGGTGCTGGGGACAGGCATTTTTCAAGACTCATCTGTTCAGCATCTTAACTGTTTCATTTAATAGCGGCATATTAAGATTGCTAAGATTGAGCTCAGCAATAGATTCATAGTAATTAGTACCACTGCTTTGTGCCTAGGACTATGTATTCCCGAAGGAGAGGGGCAAAAACAGGGAGAAGGGGTGCAAAAGTGCAGCAGTCAGGTCCTGGGAACCCTAGTCGCACCTCCACGGCACATGCTTCCCCTGTAAGACCTGCAATGGTTGACTGAGCTGAACCCTTGTCAGGCATTGTAGCTACCTCCAACACGCCAGCCTCTGCATATGTCATTAAAGATGACTTGGCTATGGCTCTGGCTGGTTTGAACGGTAAGTTGGCTACTTTGATCGCGTCCACCTCCCAGTCTGGGAAAAAACGCGACAGGTCCCCTTCCTCTGCTCCTGGCCTGTCGACTGCGGATCAGGAGTGGGTAGAGGATTCGGAGGTACCTTTAGAGGAACCATTGGAAGGGCATGAGGATGGTTCCTCATTAGAGGGCTCAGCCCCAGAGGAAGCCTTCGCAACCTCAAAGTCTCAAAGGTTGTTAATTCAATCGCTCACTGAGACAGTGCGTATTGGTTATAAGCTTAAAAAGCCAAAAAAATATTTGGAAACACTGCGCTAGATAGTGAGCAGAAATAAAAAATAATAAATAACCACAAATGAAGTGAAAAAAAGCTGCCAGTACCAAAATTCAGACACAGAATTTCAAAACACATAAAATAAAAATAAAGTACGGCGCTAATAAGTGAACATAAACCTTATGTGATAAAACATTTGAAAAATATGACCAATAATAATTGATTACTAAGGTGCATATAAATGTGGTAAACACAAATGAATGAGAAAAAAACATATAAAAGAACCATATGAAAGAAAATAGTCCCCGTCACAATAGTGAAATAAATGTATCTTGCTGGCTATCAGCAATGGATATCAAAGAGAGGAAACATATCCTTGAAGTATGGTGTCTTGATATGAAGAGATATGAAGAAAAACTTTGAATAGGAGAGATTCCATCCACCAATAAAGACACCGCAGGAAGTGATATCAAATCTCCTTACCAGATGGAATAGACCACTATTACGGCGGTCAATGTGAGCACAGGGATTTTAGGTCTCCCTTCAGACCCACTGCCGGTATAAGGATACAGATATGGACCGTGGTTGGTATCTCAGAGGAAAAGAAAAAGCTCCATAGTGTGATATTGCATACACATTTATTGTAGAAATAAAACGTAATGCACTTACAATGTGTTGGCATGTATAGGGCGGTTAGTATACAGATAGGACACGTTGTCTCACGGCGTCTCGTCTGGGCTTCCTCCGCTCTATGCACCTGTTCGCACTTGTGTATCCCCTGTGGAGAGGGTGTGATGACGTAGCCACACCTATGCATTTCGTCACTACAGGACGTCGTCTAGGATTGGCTGCTGAATATAAGTTGCCCCTACCAGAGTCAGCTGAGGTCCCATTTTCCTCTCTGGGTTCTCTAAGGCCCCCTCAAGGGGCACATGCTTTTCCTATGCACCTGTTGCTGGAACTGGGAATACCCAGACAGGCATTTTATTCTTCCTAAAAGATTCTCTCAGATTTATCCTATGGAGGAGACATTCATTAAGAAATGGAGTGTGGCAGCGGTAGACGCTGCTGTTTCTTCCCTGAATAAAAGTATTACTTGTCCAGTCGACAATGTTCAGGTGTTTAAAGATCCAGCGGATAAAAGACTGGAGTCATTGCTGAAAGCCTCATTTGCTATGGCCGGTGCGGTTGCACAGCTTGCGATGGCAGCTATTGGCGTCTGTCAATTCCTTAAGGATAAGGTGAAACAGGCCGTCAGAGGGGAAGAGGTCCCAGACCTTTCAAAGCTTCCTAAGGCCCTTTGCTTTGCAGTTAACGCCATTAAAGATTCCATCCATCAGACGTCTTGCTCTTCTGCTGGTACACATGCGAAGAGTGCTATGGCTTAAGCATTGGTAGGCAGAGTGGCCTTGTAAAAAACTGTTGACCAGGTTTTTCATGGAGAGCGTTTATTTGGGGATGACTTGGATAAGTACATCCAGAAGATCTCAGGTGGAAAGGGTACCCTTCTTCCTGTAAAGAGAAGGAGTAAGCGTCCTTCATTTAAACGTTCTGCCTCTCCGTCGCCTGGAGCTTCAGCCTCCAGACAGTCACGACGGCCTCCGTCAGCCCCAAGAGGAAGGCTCCAAAGCCAGGCTCAGGGCCAGAAGAGGTCCTGGGGACAAAAATCTGCAAAACGGAGTCCCAAGGCCTCCTTATGAAGGAGCTCCCCCGCTCGCTCGAGTGGGGGGGAAGGCTCATGCAGTTTGCAGGAGCCTGGCAGGAGGAGATCCAGGACAGATGGGTCATATGCATAGTTTCTCTAGGTTACAAGCTAGAGTTTCGGGAATTTCCTCCGCCTCGTTTTCTAAAATCGAGCGTTTCCAAGGATCCGGTAAAAAGGGCTTTGTTGTTTCATGCATTAGACTGGTTGATGTCTCAAGGGGTGATAGTAGAGACCCCTCAAGAGAACAAGGAATGGGATTTTACTTGAATCCCTTTACAGAACCCAAACCAAACAGGGATGTCATACCCATTTTGGATCTCAAGGGTCTAAACCAATTTCTAAACATCCGCTCCTTTCGCATGGAATCAATTCGGTCAGTGGTGTCCTCCCTTCGGGGAGGAGAGTTCTTAGTGTCAATAGACATCAAGGACGCATACCTCCATGTTCTAATTTTCCCTGCTCACCAAAAGTTCCTGCGATTCGCAGTAGAGCAACGACACTTTCAGTTTGTGGCCCTGCCCTTTGGGTTGGCCATCGCAACACGAGTATTCACAAAGGTCCTGGCTCCACTGTTAGCAAGACTAAGAGCCCAGGGTATAGTGGTAAAGGCATACCTAGACGACTTATTGCTGATCGATCAGTCCATAAAGGGTCTGGATCTGAGTGTAGACAGCACGGTCGGGTATCTGGAGCATCAACCCAGAAAATTCATCCTTACGGCCAGTAAAAAGACCGGAGTACTTGGGTCTGGTGGTAGACACAGCCCATGAGAAGGTATTCTTACCCCAGGCAAAAGTCTACCCGATAAGAGATCTGGTGCACACGGTCAGGAAAAGGGAAGAGCCTCCTATCTGTCTCTGTATGAGACTGTTAGGGAAGATGGTAGCTTCATTCGAAGCAGTCCCTTATGCTCAGTTTCATTCAAGATTGTTACAAAACAGTATCCTGTCTGCTTGGAGCAGGAGAAGCCAGGATTTGGATTGTCCAATGCGTTTGACTCCAAGTGTATGCCAAAGTCTCAAGTGGTGGTTACTAACCAAGAATTTGCAGAAGGGGAAAACCTTCATACCGGTCACTTGGAAAATAGTGACGACCGATGCCAGCCTTGTAGGCTGGGGAGCAATACTAGAAGAGAATGCTGTTCAGGGGGAATGGTCAGAATCTGAGAAGACCTTGCCCATCAACATTTTAGAAATTCAGGCAGTACGTCTGGCCCTAAGGGCTTGGTCGGGCAGACTGCGGGGATACCCTGTCAGAATCCAGTCCGACAATGCCACGGCAGTGGCCTATATCAATCACCAGGGCAGCACCAAGAGTCGGGTGGCCCAAAAAGAGGTAAACCATATTCTGGTTTGGGCAGAGGAACATGTTCCTTGCCTATCTGCGGTGTTCATCCCAGGGGTATAAAATTGGCAGGCAGACATCTTAAGCCGCCAGCCATTGCTCCCAGGGGAATGGTCCCTACATCCAGATGTCTTTCTGGCCATTTGCCGGAGATGGGGTACCCCGGACGTGGATATTTTTGCGTCCAGGTTCAAAACGAAACTAGGCAAGTTTGTGTCCCTAACAAGGGATCCACTCGCTTGCGGGACAGATGCATTGGTCAGTTTTCTGTGATTTATGCATTCCCTCCAGTTCAGTTGCTCCCGCGTCTGCTGCGCAGGATCAAAGGGGAATGGAAACGGGTGATCCTAGTGGCCCCTGCGTGGCCCACGAGGTCCTGGTATGCGGAGATCGTAAAGATGGCAGTGACAGATCCTTGGGTTCTATCAGCCCGTCAGGATCTGCTGTCACAAGGGCCGGTATTCCACCCTGCCTTACAAACTCTAAATTTGATGGTTTGGCTGTTGAGGCCCTCGTCCTGAAAGATCAGGGGCTTTCAGGCTTAGTGGTAACCACCCGATTAACCAGTTAAGGACAGAGCCTCGTTTTGAGATTTGGTGTTTACAAGTTTAAAACAGTTTTTTTTTCTAGAAAATTACTTAGAACCCCCAAACATTACATATTGTTTTTTTTCTAACACCCTAGAGAATAAAATGGCAGTCATTGCAATACTTTTTGTCACACCGTATTTGTGCAGCGGTCTTACAAGCGCACTTTTTTTGGAAAAAATTCACTTTTTTTAATTAAAAAATAAGACAACAGTAAAGTTAGCCCAATTTTTTTTCATATTATGAAAGATAATGTTACGCCGAGTAAATTGATTCCCAACATGTCACGCTTCAAAATTGCGCCCGCACGTGGAATGGCGTCAAACTTTTACCCTTAAAAATCTCCTTAGGCGACATTTAAAAAATTCTACAGGTTGCATGTTTTGAGTTACAGAGGAGGTCTAGGGCTAGAATTATTGCTCTCCCTCTAACGATTGCAGCGATTTCTCACATGTGTGGTTTGAACACCGTTTTCATATGCAGGCGCTGCTCACGTATACGTTCACTTCTGTGTGCGAGCTCTTTGGGACAGGGCGCTTTATACGTTTTATTTACATTTTTTCTTATTTATTTTACTTGATTTTATTTATTTTTACACTGTTTATAAAAATAAATAAATTTGGGTCACTTTTATTCCTATTACAAGGAATGAAAACATCCCTTGTAATAGAAAAAAGCATGACAGGTCCTCTTAAATATGAGATCTGGGGTCAAAAAGACCTCAGATCTCATATTTAGACTAAAATGCAATAAAAAAAATTAAAAAAAATGTTGTCATTTGAAAAAATGACCAAAAAAAATGGCCCTTTAAGAGCTGTGGGCTGAAGTGACGTTTTGACATCGCTTCTGCCTGCTATGGTGTGAAGACGGGTGGGGACCATCTTTCCCTCACTCGTATCCATACCCAGCACGAGAGAGGACCCGATCGCCTCCACCGCTACCGATGGCTCCGGTAAGAGGCGGAGGGCACGGGAGAGCGATGGGAGGGGGAATCCACCGCAGAGACCACCATTATCGTAAACCGGACCGTTAACTCAAAAGATGATGGATACCTCGGTTATGGCAGCAGGTGCTGCCATTACCCAGATATCCATCTTTAAAGTGCCGACGTTTATACAGGTATACAGTGGGCGGTCGGTAAGTGGTTAATGCTAGAAAGCTGGCTTCCAGGGCTATCTACTATAGGGTCTGGAAGGCCTATGTTTCCTGGTGTAAAACAAGGGATGGCATCCTCGCAAGTATAACATAAGCAGGATTCTAGACTTTGTACAGTTTGGAGTAGAGATGAAGCTAGCCTTGAGTACTATTAAAGGTCAAGTCTCGGCTTTGTCAGTTTTTTTCCAAAGACCTCTGGCTTCTCAGTCCCTAGTACAGGCCTTTATGCAAGGTGTAACACACATGAATCCACTGATTAAGTCACCGATGTGCCCTTGGGATCTGAATCTCATCTTGTCAGTCCTTCAGGGGCCTCCCTTTGAGCCAATGTGTGATGCCCCGTTACCCATGGTCACAAGGAAACTAGTATTTTTGGTTGCGGTAACTTCCGCAAGAAGAGTCTCAGAGTTGGCAGCGTTATCTTGCAGAGAACAATATCTGGGGGTTCATAAAGACAAGGTAGTGTTATGTCCCCGCCGTCTTTTCTGCCTAAAGTAGTATCCAGTTTTCATTTGAACCAGGATATTTTGCTGCCTTCATTTTTTCCAGAGCCAAATTCGGCAGTGGAAGAGCCATTACATTCTCTCGATGTAGTGAGAGCAGTTAGCTTCTATCTGGAAGCAACTGCTCAGATTCGGAAAACAGATGCGTTGTTCGTGTTGCCAGAGGGCCCCTGGAGGGCACAGGCAGCATCCAAAACGACCATCTCTAGATGGGTTCGTCAAATTTTTACTCAAGCTTATGATTTACAAGGGAAAGTTCCACCTTTCCGTCTTAGAGCACACTCCACCAGGACAGTTAGCACTTCTTGTGCAGTGCGTCACCAGGTCTCCATAGCTCAAGTGTGCAAGGCCGCAACTTGGTCATCTGTTCATACATTCACAAGATTTTACCGTGGTTGTGGGTCAACAGGAGGATGCTACCTTTGGGCAAAGTGTTTTGCAGGCGGCAGTATAGGTCCTCATGTCTGACAGAGGTCTGCTTTATTTGTTGGTGTCTCCCTCCCCTCAAATGCCATTGCTTTGGGACATCCCATGTAGTAATTACTGGTGCTCTGTGTCCCGTGATGTACTGTAAAGAAAACAGGATTTTTTATAAGAGCTTACCTGTAAAATCCTTTTCTTGAAGGTACATCACGGGACACAGAGGTCCCTCCCCTCTTTTGGGATTATTATATATTGCTGTGCTACAAAACTGAGGTACTCCCCATGTGGGAGGGGTTATATAGAGGGGGACTTCCGGTCTTGATTATGCCAGTGTCCATCACCTGAAGGTGGCCCATAACCCATATAGTAATTATTGGTGCTCTGTGTCCCGTGATGTACCTTCAAGAAAAGGATTTTACAGGTAAGCTGTTTTAAAAAATCCTGTTTTCTTTACAGCTTTCAGCCTCCTCCAAATTAAACTTGTATTTGTTTTTGCTGCTGTGAGGGTGGATATGTTTGTTCTCTATTGCCCTACTGTATGCAGGAACCCCCTCTATCCCACTCCCAATACGCACTAGGAACCATAAGATGTGTAATACAACTATGGCCAGCCATACAAGGTTCAAATTATGGTCAGTTGAGCAGGGACCAGCCGAGATTTAAACCATTAATGGGCAGGCTGAATGTACCAGGTTGATCGTGCAATCAACTTGGGTACAATCAGCCTGCCAGATTCTCTTACGATTATTGCTAGCGGCTGCTATAGCCACTAGCAATAATCACTGTCTTCTCCTGGTGGGGAAGACTTCCCCCGTCCCACCCCTCTGGGAGAAGACAATTGCTGAATCCGTTGTCAGCACTGTTTGTGTTGATGGGGGAATCATGTGAATTTCTTTCCTGCAACCTGTGGTTGCAGGAAATAAACTTGCACCATGTATGGCCTGCCTAATGTATATTATAAAAATAGAAAGTGTAGCACTGTGGGAATCAACAAATGTACCAATGACAATCCTATAAAGGATGACTAATAAAAAGTGTTAATGTGTGAGATAACATCATATAAATAATAATAAATGTGTACAATAAAAAAATCATATAGGTGAATGGTAATGAAGTGCCAGCGTGCTGGTATTACGTGTTAAGTAATCAAACCGTGCACAAAAATCACCTGAGCAAACAATTTGAGAAAAATATGTGACAAACAATAAAAATATTGTGACAATGAAAGTTCATCAGCATCCAAGCATGATATTACACCCTGTAAAGGGGAAGAAGGGTGTCTGAATTAAAAGTCTATATGTGAAGAAAGTTGTGGGTCATCATCAAAGGCGTGCGTCCATCACCCGGGGAGGGCAGAGAGTCAAACAAGCATGGAAGACAGAAATCTGTGAGACAGTCATGGAAACTTCAAACTCGGATATGCCAAGTAGAGGAACGAATGTGGAATCCAAACCTCCATTTGACCATCACTGGGACTCCAAGATGATATACCAGCTTCTCAATCACCTGCTGCAACCACTGTACACCCTCAATACTGCACACTAGGGATGAGCCGAACACCCCCCCGATTCGGTTAGCACCAGAACCTGCGAACGGACCGAAAGTTTGCGCAAACTATCAAACCCCGTTAAAGTCTATGGGACTCGAACGTTCAGAATCAAAAGTGCTAACTTTAAAGGCTAATATGCAAGTTATTGTCCTAAAAAGGGTTTGGGGACCCGGGTCCTGCCCCAGGGGACATGCATCAATGAAAAAAAAAGATTTAAAAATGCCAGTTTTTTCGGGAGCAGTGATTTTAATGATGATTAAAGTGAAAAAAAGTGAAATATTCCTTTAAATATCGTACCTGGGGGGTGTCTATAGTATGCCTGTGAAGTGGCACGTGTTTCCTGTGTTTAGAACTGTCCTTGCACAAAATGACATTTCTAAAGGAAAAAAAGTAATTTAAAACTGCTTGCGGCTTTAATGTAATGTGTGGTCCCGGCAATATGGGTCTTGTATGGATATTAAGGGGAACCCTGCACCCAAATTAAAAAAAGGAAAGGCGTGGGGCCCTAACTGCCCTATATACGCTGTACAGCAGTATATAGGCGGAGCAAACAAGACAGGGACTGTAGGTTTGTTCTTAAGTAGAATCTGTTGGTAATTTAGAACTGGTACATTTTTAAAGTGTAGCTCCAGCCAAAAAATCTATTTTTAAGCTTTTTGGAAAACATAGGGAAGGGTTATCACCCCTGTAACATTTGTTTTGCTGTCTGTGCACCTGTTCAGAAGATTTCACCTCACTTTCTGTCCCAATGACAATTGGTTTTGGAAAATTTGTTTTTTTTTAGTGAAACAAGGATTGGTGATAAAGCATAAGTGGAGAGGAGACACGTTTTTCCCATATTAACTCTTACAGGAGAGAATTTCCCTTCCTAGGGGTAGATTTCCTCTCACTTCCTGTTGTCTCCCTCCGTTTGCAAGTAGGAGTCATTTGTAAGTTGGATGTTTGAAAGTAGGGGCCTGCCCTATATACTCTGCAGAAATTTGGGCCTTAGGTGTTGGTGTTGCCACAACACTGTAAGGCCACACAGTTACTCTTGGTGGGCGCAGGAATGGGCCCTGCTGTGAAATATTAGATAAAGAATTGTAATTACAGGCCCCTGTTGAACAGGGGCAGAAAAATTGGGCCTTAGGCACAGGTGCTGGTGCCACAAACCTGCAACCCCTCACAGAAACTCTAGTTGGAGCGCATAAATGAGCCCTGCTGCAAATTATTGCATCAAAAATTGTAATTACACGCCCCTGATACACAAGGGCAGAAAAATTGGGCCTTTGGCACTGGTGCCACAACACTGCAACCCCTCACAGATACTATAGTTGGAACGCAGGAATGAGCCCTGCTGCAAAGTATTGCATCAAAAATTGTAATTACATGCCCCTGTTAAGCAGGGGCAGAAAATTGGGCCTTAGGCACTGGTGCTGGTGCCACAACACTGCAACCCCTCACAGATACTATAGTTGAGCGCAAGAATGAGCCCTGCTGCAAAGTATTGCATCAAAAATTGTAATTACATGCCCCTGTTAAACAGGGGCTGAAAAATTGGGCCTTAGCCACTGGTGGCGGTGCCCAGAACCAAAAATGTTCTTACAAGCTATCAGCATGAACATTGAGGAGGAAGAGGATAGTCACTCAGTATAACAGGATAGTCACTCAGCATCAGCATAGGCAGTCTTGAAGGGATCTCCCATTCAAAAAAAAATTATTCGGTTACATCAGTATCAGGTGCTTGGTAGCTGGTGATCCAAGACTGATTCATTTTTATGAAGGTAAGCCGATCAACCATTTCGGTGGACAGGCGCACCCTGTGATCGGTTACAAAGCCTCCAGCAGCACTGAATGTGCGTTCCGAAAGAACGCTGGATGCAGGACAGGCCAGTAGCTCAATTGCATACTGTGCAAGCTCTGGCCAGTGATCCATCCTCAAGACCCAGTAACCCAGAGGATTTTCGGTGGGAAAGGTGTCCAAGTCTGATCTTGCCCCTAGGTATTCCTGCATCATGTAAACCAGATGCTGGCGATGGTTGCTGGAACCGATCATATCTTGGGGCTGCGGACTAAAAAATTGTCTGAACGCATCGGTCAGACGGACAACTTCTCAACCGCTCCTTCTTTGACTGACCAAAGCCTCAGCAACACGTTGTCCAGGACCAGGATTTTGTAACCTCCCAGTCCCTGGGAATGCATTGCACAGACCTTTCTGCAAGGCCTCCTGAAGATGTTTCATCCTCTGCGATGGCAAGATAAGGTCCGCAACCTTACCCTTGTAACGTGGTCAAGGAAGTTGCCAGCCAATAATGATCCCTCTCCTTGATCACACGAATACGAGGATCCTTCCGTAGGCTTTGCAGGATCAGGGAGGCCATGCAGCGTAGGTTTGCTGAGGCATTCGGTCCGGAGTCCTCTGGGTCACTCAGGACGACATGATCCGCAGCCACCTCCTCCCAGCCACGTACAGGTCCATGGGTTTCTTGGGACTGTAATTGATCCCTTGAAGACTGCTGCTGATGCTGAGTGCTAGGCTCCACCTCCATGCTGACACAATCCTCCTCCTCCTCTTCGTCTTCTTCCTGTGTGATAGGCGGGCCAGCAGTAACACTGTCTGGATAAAGGGGGCCTTGAGAGGTAAGAAAGTCCTCCTCTTCCTCCCTCTGTTCTGCCTCAAGTGCCCTGTCCATTATTCCACGCAGCGTGTGCTCCAACAGGTAAACAAGAGGGACAGTGTCACTGATGCAAGCACTGTCACTGCTCACCATCCTTGTGGCCTCCTCAAATGGTGCCAGGACAGTGCATGCATCCCTGATCATGACCCACTGGCGTGGCAAAAAAAACAAGCTCCCCTGACCCTGTCCTCATGCCATATTGGCACAGCCGCTGCAGCATGGCCAACGTTGAGTTCCACCTGGTGGGCATGTCACAGATTAGACGGTTCTTGGGCAGGTTGTATTCCTTTTGGAGGTCAGCCAGCCGAGCACTGGCATTATATGACCGGCAGAAATGCACACAGACTTTCCTGGCCTGCCTCAGGACATCCGGTAAGCCCGGGTACCTGCCCAAGAACCGCTGCACCACCAAGGTAAGGACGTGAGCCAAACAGGGCAAATGGGTCATTTGTCCCTGTCGGAAGGCGGAAAGGAGGTTGGTGCCATTGTCGCAAACCACCATTCCTGGCTTAAGCTGGCATGGCGTCAACCACCTCTGAGCCTGCCCCTGCAGAGCTGACAGAATCTCTGCCCCAGTGTGGCTCCTGTCCCCCAAGCACACCAGCTCAAGCACCGCATGGCATCTTTTTGCCTGCGTACTTGCGTAGCCCCTTGAACCCCTACGGAGCACCGCTGGTTCTGAGGACAAAGCACAGGAAGAGGCCATGGAGGAAAAAGAAGAGGAGGGGGTGGAGGAGAGAGGTGTGTCAGAATCACCAGTAGTAGCATTTTGGAGGCGTGGTGGCGGAACAACCTCCAACACTACTGCACCTTGTCCTGCATCCTTCCCAGCTGCCAGCAGAGTCACCCAATGCGCCGTGAAAGATAGGTAACGTCCCTGTCCATGCCTGCTAGACCATGAGTCAGCGGTAATATGCACCTTACCGCTGACCGCCCTGTCCAGCGAGGCAAAGACATTGCCTTCCACCTGCCACTGAGGAACCGCACATTCCACAAACTCACAGAAGGGGGCAGAGTCTACCAACTGAAAAGGCAGCAGTTGAAGTGCTAGCAATTTAGCCAAGCTAGCATTCAACCGCTGGGCATGTGGCTGGCTGGGAGCGAACTTCTTTCGACGGTCCAGCAGCTGGGGCAGGGAAATTTGCCTGGTACAATCTGATGTTGGTGTACCGATAGCAGATTGCCCGCAAGTACTTGGCTGTGACACATCTAGTTCTACACCTTCATTCCTCTCAGTGCAGGTTTCAGAGAGGACTGAAGGTATAGTGGGGTTGGAGATCCCAGCTGATGAGGAGCAAGGAGAGGTCCGCTTTGTTCTTTGGTGTGGGTCTTTTAGGTGTGCTTGCCAACGAACTGCATTGCAGGTCGACATATGTCTGATCAAGCATGTGGTGCCCAAGCGGGTGATGTTTTGGCCACGCGAGATACGCCTGAGACATATGTTGCAAATAGCAGCACTGCGATCTGATGCACTTGTCTCAAAAAAGGCCCACACCAAAGAACTTTTGGAATAACAGCAGCGCCCTGCACATGCGGAGCTCTGCAGTGTGATGCTGTCGGTGTGCTGCCCCTGGAGGGCATCCTGCCTTGTTGGAGATGTGCCCCCTCCTCCTCCTCCTCTCTCCTATCAGGCACCCACGTAGAGTCCGTGACCTCATCATCCCCTCCCTCCTCATCACTGTAGCAAACCTGGCAGTATGCTGCAGCTGGGGGAACATGACTGCCAGATTGCTGTCCTTCTTGGGCACCCCCTCTCTCTGGGCTCATGTTACTGCCTTCCTCTAGCTGGGTACCATCATCGGAGCCTTCAAAACGCTGCGCATCCTCCTGCAGCATGTACCCAACACTGTGGTCAAACAGTTCGGGGGTTTCCTCAGGAGGACATGGTGGGGCTAGGGGAAGGAGATACTGCATTGAGCCGAGGGAAGAGGCCGCTTTGGCAGCTGCTTTGCCAGACAAAGTACCCTGAGCCTGGGTGAGAGAGGATGAGGAGGATGAGGACGGCTTGGTCATCCACTCTACCAAGTATTCGGCATGTTACGGCTCAACACGGCCAGCTGCCGAAAAAAAGGACAAGCGTGTCTCACGGCCACGTGCTGATGAGGATGCACTGTGTCCATGACCAGCACTGTTGCCTCCAGACACAGAGCCTGCTTGCCCTGTTTTATTGGCTCGTGACTCTCTGCCTCTCCTTGTTGTCCTTCCAGACATACTAATGGCCTGCAGGGAGATGTAGCTGCACAAAGCTGGGATGTATATATTGTGACAGCAGGAAGGTAAAGTCACCTGGTTGCATCCAGGGGGGTAGATATATTTCGCCCAGATTCAGGCTTTACGCCGACTTATACAACTAGGTGGAGAGTTGTATAAGCCCAGCTGAGGCTAGTGGGCTCATGGATGACTCATACCTCTAGGGAGAGTGTGGGGCGTCGTGCAGACAGGGAGTTGATGAGACCAGCTGAAGCTTGTCAGCTCATTTAGGCCTCTATAAGAACTCCCAGATTCATTAGGTGTTTGCTCATGCCTGGACCCAGACCTGTGTGGACTGTCTAGGGAGAGTGAACCCCTGTGCGGTGAGACAAAGCCTGTGTGGCTATTTGCTTGGACATTTAAAACCAGGGACTTAGGGACTAGGACAGCACTAGGCTGATCCCAGTTGTTAGTTAGGAAACCTGTATGTTTACTCAGAGGTCAAGTTGACCAGGATTTATTTTATTTATGTTTCTTTTGCTTTGCTGTGTTTTGTCACTGTAAATAGAAAATAAACCGCACCTTTTTGATTTTGAAAACCACAACCTCCGTTTGCTGGGCCTGTTTTTGTGTGGGGAGCCCATCCCGGGGGTCACACACACCCGCTGCCGAGCTAACCCCCTCACAGTTGGTGGAGAACCAGTGGCAGTTTTTTTTAAGCCAGCATGGAGGAGATACTGAAACAGCTGGCTCTAGCAAATGCCAATCAACAGCAGACAAATGCAGGTTTGCAAAGGAGCCTTGCAGCCCAGCAGCAAGCTCATCAACAGAGCCTTGCAGCCCAGCAGCAAGCTCACCAACAGAGTCTGGAAGCTCAGCAACAAGCCCAGCAGCAATCTGAGGCCCGCTTCATAGACCTGTTACAGAAGCAAGAGCAGAGACTACAACAAATGGAAGCAGTAATGCAGCAACGTCCGCAGACCAGTGAGGAAAGCCGTCCCACTAATACCGCGTCCTTTGGGGTGAGTCGTTTATTGACAAAAATGACTGGAGAGGATGATCCAGAGGTATTTTTGACCACATTTGAAAGGACCGCTGAAAGAGAAAAGTGGCCTGAGGAGCAGTGGGCTGGACTGGTGGCTCCTCTGTTAACTGGTGAATCGCAGAAAGCTTACTATGACCTAGAGCCTAACCAAGCAAAAGACTATGTGATGCTAAAAGCTGAAATTTTGGCAAGGCTGGGTGTCACCCAGGCTGTCCGGGCTCAGCGTGTGCATAACTGGACTTTCCAGCTTGGAAAACCCCCCAGGTCTCAAATGTATGATCTCATTCACCTGAGCAGAAAGTGGCTACAGCCAGAGACTTTGTCCGCACCAAAGATTGTGGAACGTGTTGTAATGGATCGGTTTTTGAGAGCTCTTCCTACTGCCATCCAAAAGTGGGTAAGCCATGGAGACCCAGAGACGGCCGATGGTCTTGTGGATCGTGTGGAGAAATACTTGGCTACAGAGAACCTGACGGCCTCTTCCAGAGACACTCGGACTTTCCACCCTAAGACCAGACCATCCCCAGGGGCGGATAAGAGGATTCCAAGGGGTGAGGGTGGAGAGAGTGAGAGGGTGGGAGCTCTACCCCAAGTTTGGCGAGAACAGCCTGGGAAATCAGCGGCTCAAGAGGCGGCAAGAAGGATCGTTTGCTACCGCTGCCGGCAAGCGGGACATATTGCAGCCAATTGCCCGGTTGTGGAGGAACCCATGCAGTGTGACTTTCTGACGGGCAGACGTCAGTCGCTGTGTGCGACAGTCGCATGCACTGCCATTCGAGGAACTGAGAAACATTTATGCAAAATGTGTGTTAATGGTAGAAATGTTGTGGTATTGCTGGATTCAGGTAGCCTTGTGACCCTGATAAAGGCTGAGTTAGTTAAAACAGAGGTCTTTGGGAATAGCAAGGTAGCTGTTATTTGTGTGCATGGGGACACCCGAGAGTATCCAGTGACTACAGTGTGTTTCGAGACCCCCAAAGGTACCCTCTCTCATCCAGTGGGCTTAGTATCTCAGTTACCGCATGACGCCATTGTGGGAAGGGATTTTCCGAAGTTCTGGGAACTGTGGGATGATCCTGAGCCCCCCACTGGTGCCCCTATGTACCAGGAATGTGATAGCCAGAACTCCCCTGAGAGTGGTGAGGACTCTCCGGAATTTCCCTTATCAGTATTGGCAGGGGAGACTCAAGAAACTGGAGAGGAGCCCACCTCCTCAGACGAAAACCTACCGTCTGTGGAGTTTTCTGATCTTGAGGTTCACAGGGAAAACTTTGCCACAGAACAGTTGAAAGACCCCGCCCTAATAAAGGCACGGGAAAACGTAGTGAAAATAGATGGCGAGTTAGTGAACCCAGATAATACCTGCACTTACCCTTACTTCAGCGTAGAGAAGGACCTACTGTATCGGGTGGCAAAAAGGGCAGAAGAAACCGTTGAGCAGCTTGTGGTGCCCAAACCTTACAGGAAGTTGGTGTTGGAGTTGGCCCATGGGCACATTCTTGGAGGTCATCTGGGGACAGAGAAAACCCGAGAGAGGGTATTACAGAGATTCTATTGGCCGGGGGTGATGAAGGACATAGAAAATTATTGTTCCTCCTGCCCTGTGTGTCAGAGGTCGGCCCCGATGCCACATTTCCGTAGCCCGCTGGTCCCTCTACCCATCATTGAGGTCCCGTTTGAGAGGATCGTCATGGATTTGGTAGGGCCTATAATCAAGTCCGCTAGGGGGCACCAGTACATATTAGTTATAATGGACTATGCCACCCGTTATCCAGAAGCGATCCCTCTCCGAAATACCTCCGCCAAAACCATAGCCAAAGAGCTATCTCTTGTGTTTAGCCGGGTGGGTATTTGTAAAGAACTGCTTACGGACCAAGGTACACCCTTTATGTCCCGGGTTATGAAGGAGCTGTGTAAATTGTTCAAAGTGACGCAATTACGTACATCTGTGTATCACCCCCAAACCGATGGGCTGGTTGAAAGATTCAACAAAACCCTAAAACAAATGTTGAAGAAAGTAGTGGATAGAGATGGAAAGGATTGGGACTGTCTACTTCCTTATCTGATGTTTGCTATTAGGGAGGTGCCCCAATCCTCTACGGGATTCTCCCCCTTTGAGTTACTGTATGGGAGACACCCAAGAGGGCTGTTGGATATTGCCAAGGAAACTTGGGAAAGTGAGAGTTCTCCCCACAGGAGTGTGATTGAGCATGTCGCCCTGATGCAAGACCGAATTGCACAGGTAATGCCCATTGTGAAGGAACATTTGGCCCAAGCGCAGTTAGCACAGCAGAGAGTGTACAACCGTGGAGCCAAGACCCGTACCTTTTCCCCGGGGGATAGGATACTGGTACTTGTCCCTACGGTTGAAAGTAAATTCCTTGCCAAATGGCAAGGCCCCTATGAGATAATGGAAAAAGTGAGCGAAGTGAATTACAAGGTCAGACAACCAGGAAGGCGAAAGCCCGAACAGATCTATCACGTTAATCTGTTGAAAGCCTGGAGGGATAGAGAGTCCCTAGTCGCAGACACTTGGTCACCAGCTCAAACTGGTTGCGTGATTCCTGAGGTTGGAATAGCAGCCACCTTGTCACAACCCCAACAACAGGAGGTTAAGGAGTTTGTGCTTCGCAACAAGGAGGTATTCTCTGAGCTGCCGGGACAAACATCTGGGGTAGAGCATGACATCATTACCCCGCCCGGTGAAAGGGTGAAGTTAAAACCCTATCGGATCCCAGAGGCCCGACGGGAGGCAATACGGGAGGAAGTACAGAAAATGCTGAACTTAGGGGTGATAGAGGAGTCCCAAAGTGATTGGTCTAGTCCCATTGTGTTGGTGCCTAAACCGGATGGGAGCTGGCGATTTTGTAACGATTTTCGTCAGTTGAACAAAGTTACAAAATTTGACACCTACCCCATGCCACGTATAGATGAGTTGATCGACCGGCTGGGAACAGCCCGATACATGACGACTCTTGACCTCACAAAAGGGTATTGGCAAATCCCCCTGGCCAAGTCGGCCAAAGAGAAAACCGCATTTGTAACCCCAGACGGGGCGTTCCAATATAAAAGAATGCCGTTCGGGTTACAGAATGCGCCGGCCACATTCCAGCGGAAAATGGACCAGATGCTGAGGCCCCATCGGAAGTATGCTGCGGCTTACCTGGATGACGTAATTGTCCATAGCACAGATTGGGCCTCACATCTGCCAAAAGTGCAAGCAGTCCTGGACTCTGTTCGGGAAGCGGGGTTTACGGCTAACCCCAAGAAGTGTACCATTGGGCAGGAGGAGGCCAAATATCTTGGGTACACCATTGGGAGGGGAGTAATAAAACCCCAACTCAACAAAGTCGAGGCCATCCAGAGTTGGCCACGTCCCAACAGCAAGAAGCAGGTACGAGCCTTTCTGGGAATCGCTGGGTATTATCGGCGATTCATTCCCCACTTTGCTTCTAAGGCTGTGCCCCTAACCAACCTGACGAAGGGGAAAGGGTCGGTCATGATTAAATGGACCCCCGAGGCTGAGGCAGCATTCCAATTCTTGAAACAAGCCTTATGTAGCCAGCCAGTGTTGTACTCACCCGACTTCTCTAAAGACTTTGTCGTACAAAGTGATGCGTCAGATGTGGGGTTAGGAGCAGTATTGTCCCAGGTCTGGAACGGGGAAGAGCACCCAGTCATTTACCTCAGCAGGAAGTTGAAGTCCCATGAGGTAAATTACGCCACCGTTGAAAAGGAGTGTTTAGCGGTGAAGTGGGCTCTAGATTCCCTTCGGTACTACCTGCTAGGTAGGCACTTTGACATGGTTACGGATCACGCTCCGTTAAAGTGGATGGCTCAAAACAAGGAAACAAATAGAAGAGTGAATAGGTGGTTCCTGGCCCTCCAGGAATTCAACTTCACAGTAAAGCATCGCCCTGGCGTTCAAATGGGGAATGTGGATGCTTTGTCTCGAGTACATGAATGCCTGATTGCTGGTGTTCCAACCCCGAGGTTAAAACAAGAGGGGGGGTATGTGACAGCAGGAAGGTAAAGTCACCTGGTTGCATCCAGGGGGGTAGATATATTTCGCCCAGATTCAGGCTTTACGCCGACTTATACAACTAGGTGGAGAGTTGTATAAGCCCAGCTGAGGCTAGTGGGCTCATGGATGACTCATACCTCTAGGGAGAGTGTGGGGCGTCGTGCAGACAGGGAGTTGATGAGACCAGCTGAAGCTTGTCAGCTCATTTAGGCCTCTATAAGAACTCCCAGATTCATTAGGTGTTTGCTCATGCCTGGACCCAGACCTGTGTGGACTGTCTAGGGAGAGTGAACCCCTGTGCGGTGAGACAAAGCCTGTGTGGCTATTTGCTTGGACATTTAAAACCAGGGACTTAGGGACTAGGACAGCACTAGGCTGATCCCAGTTGTTAGTTAGGAAACCTGTATGTTTACTCAGAGGTCAAGTTGACCAGGATTTATTTTATTTATGTTTCTTTTGCTTTGCTGTGTTTTGTCACTGTAAATAGAAAATAAACCGCACCTTTTTGATTTTGAAAACCACAACCTCCGTTTGCTGGGCCTGTTTTTGTGTGGGGAGCCCATCCCGGGGGTCACACACACCCGCTGCCGAGCTAACCCCCTCACAATATATATACTGATTACACTGCAGCTAGCAGAATCAACTGCCTGCCTGTAGTATTATTAGTAAGAGAACACCAGCAATTGTATTCAGGTAGCTTTAGGTGCACACTGTGCAAAGGACACAGTACACTAAATGAAAATACTGGAGCTCCCTGCCTGTATTAGTATGAGAACACCAGCAATTGTATTCAGGTAGCTTTAGGTGCACACTGTGCAAAGGACACAGTACACTAAATGAAAATACTGCAGCTCCCTGCCTGTATTTGTATGAGAACACCAGCAATTGTATTCAGGTAGCTTTAGGTGCACACTGTGCAAAGGACACAGTACACTAAATGAAAATACTGCAGCTTCCTGTCTGTATTTGTATGAGAACACCAGCAATTGTATTCAGGTAGCTTTAGGTGCACACTGTGCAAGGGACACAGTACCCTAAATGAAAATACTGCAGCTCCCTGCCTGTATTTGTATGAGAACACCAGCAATTGTATTCAAGTAGCTTTAGGTGCACACTGTGCAAAGGACACAGTACACTAAATGAAAATACTGCAGCTCCCTGCCTGTATTAGTATGAAAACACCAGCAATTGTATTCAGGTAGCTTTATGTGCACACTGTGCAAAGGACACAGTACACTAAATGAAAATACTGCAGCTCTTTGCCTGTATTTGTATGAGAACACCAGCAATTGTATTCAGGTAGCTTTAGGTGCACACTGTGCAAAGGACACACTACACTAAATGAAAATACTGCAGCTCCCTGCCTGTATTAGTATGAGAACACCAGCAATTGTATTCAGGTAGCTTTAGGTGCACACTGTGCAAAGGACACAGTACACTAAATGAAAATTCTGCAGCTCCCTGCCTATATTAGTATGAGAACACCAGCAATTGTATTTAGGTAGCTTTAGGTGCACACTGTGCAAAGGACACAGTACACTAAATGAAAATACTGCAGCTCCCTGCCTGTATTTGTATGAGAACACCAGCAATTGTATTCAGGTAGCTTTAGGTACACACTGTGCAAAGGACACAGTACACTAAATGGAAATACTGCAGCTCCCTGCCTGTATTTGTATGAGAACACCAGCAATTGTATTCAGCTAGCTTTAGGTGCACACTGTGCAAAGGACACAGTACACTAAATGAAAATACTGCAGCTCCCTGCCTGTATTAGTATGAGAACACCAGCAATTGTATTCAGGTAGCTTTATGTGCACACTGTGCAAAGGACACAGTACACTAAATGAAAATACTGCAGCTAGCACAATCACCTGCCTGCCTGTCAGTATATTTTGAAGAGAATAACAGGAACGGATCTAGCCAAACTGAATACAGTGTATATATATATATATATATATATATATATATATATATATATATATATATATATACACAACGCCTATGATGCTTATATATCCTCTACACACTGTAACTGCAGCTAACTGACTTGCCTGCCTGCTCTATCTAACTCAAATGAAATGACACTATCTCTCTCTCTCTCTGTCTTTCTTTCACCAAAGCAGCAACACACTACACAAGGCCACCACGCAGGCAGCCTTATATAGTGTGGGGCGTGTACTAAACCCCCTGAGACATAATTGGCCAAAGCCACCCTGGCTTTGGGCAATTATGGCTCTCCATTCTTACCGCGCTGTGATTGGCCAAAGAATGCGGGTCATAGTGCATGCTTGGCCAATCATCAGCCAGCAATGCACTGTGATGCCGCAGTGAATTATGGGCCGTGACGCGCCACTCGAATTTGGCGCGACAGGCCCATAATGTTCAAAATTCGACGAACAGTCGACCAGCCGATGTTCGAGTCGAACATGAGTTTGACTCGAACTCGAAGCTCATCCCTACTGCACACTAGGGATGAGCTCGGTGTTCGAGTCGAACATACGTTCGACTCGAACATCGGCTGTTCGATCGTTCGCCGAACAACGAACGATTTGGGCCGTTCGCGCCTAATTCGCGGCCCACAATGCACTACGCCATCGCAGTGTCATCCAGGCGCTGTGATTGGCCAAGCATGCACTGTGACCCCGCATGCTTGGCCAATCACAGCGCCGGCAGCGAGGAGAGCAATGATTGGCCACAGGCAGGATGCCTGTGGCCAATTATTGCTGAGGGTGTTTAGTACACGCCCCACACTATAAAAAGCCGCCAGCACGGCGGCCTAGTGTAGTGTGTTCCGGAGCAGGGAAAGAGAAGCATAGGCAGGGACAGTGACATTTTTTTTTCTTGCTTAACCTGGATTCCTTTAGTTTAGGGAAAAGAGAAGGATAGGTAGGGAGAGTGTCAGTCTGTTTTACTGTGCTAAACCTTGTTTGTAGGGACAGGGAAGGACAGTGAGGGAAATTCTCCTTGTGCTATACTGTGCTAAAGCATTCATCATCAACCATCTTTAAAAAAACATTTTTTATAGGGACAGAAAACTATAGGTAGGGAGAGTGTCAGTGTGTTTTACTGTGCTAATCCTTGTTTGTAGGGACAGTCAAGGACAGTGAGGGACATTCTCCTTGTGCTATACTGTGCTAAAGCATTCATCATCAACCATCTTTAAAAAAATATTTTTTATAGGGACAGAAAACTATAGGTAGGGAGAGTGTCAGTGTGTTTTACTGTGCTAATCCTTGTTTGTAGGGACAGGGAAGGACAGTGAGGGAAATTCTCCTTGTGCTATACTGTGCTAAAGCATTCATCATCAACCATCTTTAAAAAAAACATTTTTTATAGGGACAGAAAACTATAGGTAGGGAGAGTGTCAGTGTGTTTTACTGTGCTAATCCTTGTTTGTAGGGACAGGGAAGGACAGTGAGGGAAATTCTCCTTGTGCTATACTGTGCTAAAGCATTCATCATCAACCATCTTTAAAAAAACATTTTTTATAGGGACAGAAAACTATTGGTAGGGAGAGTGTCAGTGTGTTTTACTGTGCTAATCCTTGTTTGTAGGGACAGGGAAGGACAGTGAGGGAAATTCTCCTTGTGCTATACTGTGCTAAAGCATTCATCATCAACCATCTTTAAAAAAACATTTTTTATAGGGACAGAAAACTATGGGTAGGGAGAGTGTCAGTGTGTTTTACTGTGCTAATCCTTGTTTGTAGGGACAGGGAAGGACAGTGAGGGAAATTCTCCTTGTGCTATACTGTGCTAAAGCATTCATCATCAACCATCTTTAAAAAAAACATTTTTTATAGGGACAGAAAACTATAGCTAGGGAGAGTGTCAGTGTGTTTTACTGTGCTAATCCTTGTTTGTAGGGACAGGGAAGGACAGTGAGGGAAATTCTCCTTGTGCTATACTGTGCTAAAGCATTCATCATCAACCATCTTTAAAAAAAACATTTTTTATAGGGACAGAAAACTATAGGTAGGGAGAGTGTCAGTGTGTTTTACTGTGCTAATCCTTGTTTGTAGGGACAGGGAAGGACAGTGAGGGAAATTCTCCTTGTGCTATACTGTGCTAAAGCATTCATCATCAACCATCTTTAAAAAAACATTTTTTATAGGGACAGAAAACTATAGGTAGGGAGAGTGTCAGTGTGTTTTACTGTGCTAATCCTTGTTTGTAGGGACAGGGAAGGACAGTGAGGGAAATTCTCCTTGTGCTATACTGTTCTAAAGCATTCATCATCAACCATCTTTAAAAAAACATTTTTTATAGGGACAGAAAACTATAGGTAGGGAGAGTGTCAGTGTGTTTTACTGTGCTAATCCTTGTTTGTAGGGACAGGGAAGGACAGTGAGGGAAATTCTCCTTGTGCTATACTGTGCTAAAGCATTCATCATCAACCATCTTTAAAAAAACATTTTTTATAGGGACAGAAAACTATAGGTAGGGAGAGTGTCAGTGTGTTTTACTGTGCTAATCCTTGTTTGTAGGGACAGGGAAGGACAGTGAGGGAAATTCTCCTTGTGCTATACTGTGCTAAAGCATTCATCATCAACCATCTTTAAAAAAACATTTTTTATAGGGACAGAAAACTATAGGTAGGGAGAGTGTCAGTGTGTTTTACTGTGCTAATCCTTGTTTGTAGGGACAGGGAAGGACAGTGAGGGAAATTCTCCTTGTGCTATACTGTGCTAAAGCATTCATCATCAACCATCTTTAAAAAAACATTTTTTATAGGTACAGAAAACTATAGGTAGGGAGAGTGTCAGTGTGTTTTACTGTGCTAATCCTTGTTTGTAGGGACAGGGAAGGACAGTGAGGGAAATTCTCCTTGTGCTATACTGTGCTAAAGCATTCATCATCAACCATCTTTAAAAAAACATTTTTTATAGGGACAGAAAACTATAGGTAGGGAGAGTGTCAGTGTGTTTTACTGTGCTAATCCTTGTTTGTAGGGACAGGGAAGGACAGTGAGGGAAATTCTCCTTGTGCTATACTGTGCTAAAGCATTCATCATCAACCATCTTTAAAAAAACATTTTTTATAGGGACAGAAAACTATAGGTAGGGAGAGTGTCAGTGTGTTTTACTGTGCTAATCCTTGTTTGTAGGGACAGGGAAGGACAGTGAGGGAAATTCTCCTTGTGCTATACTGTGCTAAAGCATTCATCATCAACCATCTTTAAAAAAACATTTTTTATAGGGACAGAAAACTATAGGTAGGGAGAGTGTCAGTGTGTTTTACTGTGCTAATCCTTGTTTGTAGGGACAGGGAAGGACAGTGAGGGAAATTCTCCTTGTGCTATACTGTGCTAAAGCATTCATCATCAACCATCTTTAAAAAAACATTTTTTATAGGGACAGAAAACTATAGGTAGGGAGAGTGTCAGTGTGTTTTACTGTGCTAATCCTTGTTTGTAGGGACAGGGAAGGACAGTGAGGGAAATTCTCCTTGTGCTATACTGTGCTAAAGCATTCATCATCAACCATCTTTAAAAAAACATTTTTTATAGGGACAGAAAACTATAGGTAGGGAGAGTGTCAGTGTGTTTTACTGTGCTAATCCTTGTTTGTAGGGACAGGGAAGGACAGTGAGGGAAATTCTCCTTGTGCTATACTGTGCTAAAGCATTCATCATCAACCATCTTTAAAAAAACATTTTTTATAGGGACAGAAAACTATAGGTAGGGAGAGTGTCAGTGTGTTTTACTGTGCTAATCCTTGTTTGTAGGGACAGGGAAGGACAGTGAGGGAAATTCTCCTTGTGCTATACTGTGCTAAAGCATTCATCATCAACCATCTTTAAAAAAACATTTTTTATAGGGACAGAAAACTATAGGTAGGGAGAGTGTCAGTGTGTTTTACTGTGCTAATCCTTGTTTGTAGGGACAGGGAAGGACAGTGAGGGAAATTCTCCTTGTGCTATACTGTGCTAAAGCATTCATCATCAACCATCTTTAAAAAAACATTTTTTATAGGGACAGAAAACTATAGGTAGGGAGAGTGTCAGTGTGTTTTACTGTGCTAATCCTTGTTTGTAGGGACAGGGAAGGACAGTGAGGGAAATTCTCCTTGTGCTATACTGTGCTAAAGCATTCATCATCAACCATCTTTAAAAAAACATTTTTTATAGGGACAGAAAACTATAGGTAGGGAGAGTGTCAGTGTGTTTTACTGTGCTAATCCTTGTTTGTAGGGACAGGGAAGGACAGTGAGGGAAATTCTCCTTGTGCTATACTGTGCTAAAGCATTCCTCATCAACCATCTTTGAAATCCTTGTTTTTTGGACAATCAGGGAAATTGTCATTGTGCTATTCTGTGCGAAAGCAATCATCCTCAACCATATTTAGAAATCCTTAAGTAAAGGGACAGAGAAGGACACCTGAAGGTAGGCCTTATTGCTTTTTTCCCATCTCCCTGCAGGCCATCCATTAGAATGTCTGGAAGGCAAACAAGGAGAGGCAGACAGTCAGGAGGCAATAAAAGAGGGCAAGCAGGCTCTGTGTCTGGGGGCAACAGTGCTGGTCGTGGACGCGGTGCATTGTCATCAGCACATGGCCATGGGACAGGCTTGTCCTTCTTTTCGGCAGCTGGACATGTTGAGCCACATCATGCCGAAGACTTGGTAGAGTGGATGACCAAGCCCTCCTCCTCCTCCTCATCCTCTCTCACCCAGGCTCAGGGTACTGGCAAAGCAGCTGCCAAAGCGTCCTCTTCCCTGGTATCAATGTCAGACTCATCATCAGTCACTCCTTCCCTAGACCCACCATGTCCTCCTCCTGAGGAGTCCCCCGAACTGTTTGAGCACAGTGTTGGGTATATGCTCCAGGAGGATGCCCAGCGTTTCGAAGGGTCTGATGATGAAACCCAGCTACAGGAAGGCAGTAGCGTGAGAGCAGACAGAGGGGATGCTCAAGAAGGACACCAATCTGGCAGTCATGTTCCAGCAGCTGCAGCATACTGCCAGATTGGCTCCAGTGATGAGGAGGGAGGGGATGATGAGGTCACTGACTCCACGTGGGTGCCTAATAGGAGAGAGGAGGAGGAGGAGGATGAGGAGGAGGCACATCTACAACGAGGCAGGATGCCCTTTGGTGGCCAGCGTAAGGGCAGTACACCGACGGAATCACACCGCAGAGCTCCGCCTGTGCAGGGCGCTGCCTCTGCCCGTCATTCAAAAAGTTCTTTGGTGTGGGCCTTTTTTGAGGCTAGTGCATCAGATCGCACAGCTGCTGTTTGCAACATATGTCTCAAGCGTATATCGCTTGGCCAAAACATCAGCCGCTTGGGTACCACATGCCTGACCAGACATATGTTGACCTGCCATGCAGCTCGTTGGCAAGCCTACCTCAAAGACCCACACCAAAGAACAAAGCGGACCTCTCCTTGCACCGCATCAGCTGGGATCTCCAACCCCACTATAACTTCAGTCCTCTCTGAAACATGCACTGAGAGGAATGAAGGTGTAGAATTAGGTGTGTCACAGCCAAGTACTTGCGGCCACTCTGCTAGCAGTACACCGACGTCCGATTCTAGCAGGCAAATTTCCCTGCCCCAGCTGCTGGACCGTCGAAAGAAGTTCACTCCCAGCCATCCACATGCCCAGCGGTTGAATGCTAGCTTGGCTAAATTGCTAGCGCTTCAACTGCTGCCTTTTCAGTTGGTAGACTCGGCCCCCTTCCGTGAGTTTGTGCAATGTGCGGTTCCTCAGTGGCAGGTTCCCAAACGCCACTTTTTCTCACGGAAGGCTATTCCGGCTCTCTACCGTCATGTGGAAGGCAATGTCTTGGCCTCGCTGGACAGGGCGGTCAGCGGTAAGGTGCATATTACCGCTGACTCATGGTCCAGCAGGCATGGACAGGGACGTTACCTTTCTTTCACGGCCCATTGGGTCACTCTTTTGGCAGCTGGGAAGGATGCAGGATAAGGTGCAGTAGTGTTGGAGGTTGTTCCACCGCCACGCCTCCAAAATGCTACTACTGGTTGTGACACACCTCTCTCCTCCACCCCCTCCTCTTCTTCTTCCTCCATGGCCTCTTCCTGTGCTTTGTCCTCTGAACCAGCGGTGCTCCGTAGCCGTTCAAGGGGCTACGCAAGTACGCAGGCAAAAAGATGCCATGCCGTGCTTGCGCTGGTGTGTTTGGGGGACAGAAGCCACACTGGGGCAGAGGTCCTGTCTGCTCTGCAGGGCCAGGCCGAGAGGTGGTTGACGCCATGCCAGCTTAAGCCAGGAATGGTGGTTTGCGACAATGGCACCAACCTCCTCTCCGCCCTCCGACAGGGACAACTGACCCATGTGCCCTGTGTGGCTCACGTCCTTAACCTGGTGGTGCAGCGGTTCTTGGGCAGGTACCCGGGCTTACAGGATGTCCTGAGGCAGGCCAGGAAAGTCTGTGTGCATTTCCGCAGATCTTATAATGCCAGTGCTCGCCTGGCTGAGCTGCAAAAGGAGTTGAACCTGCCCAAGAACCGCCTTATATGTGACATGCCCACCAGGTGGAACTCAACGTTGGCCATGCTGCAGCGGCTGCACACGCAGCAGAGGGCCATCAATGAGTACCTGTGCGACTACGGCACCAGGACAGGGTCAGGGGAGCTTGGTTTTTTTTCTCCACGCCAGTGGGGCATGATCAGGGATGCATGCACTGTCCTGGCACCATTTGAGGAGGCCACGAGGATGGTGAGCAGTGACAGTGCATGCATCAGTGACACTGTACCTCTTGTCCACCTGTTGGAGCACACGCTGCGTGGAATAATGGACAGGGCACTTGAGGCAGAACAGAGGCAGGAAGAGGAGGACTTCCTTGCCTCTCAAGGCCCCCTTTACCCAGACAGTGTTCCTTCTGTCCCACCCATCGCACAGGAAGAGGAGGAGGAGGAGGAGGAGGATTGTGTCAGCATGGAGGTGGAGGCTGGCACTCAGCATCATCAGCAGCAGTCTTTTAGGGATGATTTACAGTCCCAAGAAACCAGTGGACTTGTACGTGGCTGGGAGGAGGTGGCTGCGGATCATGTCGTCCTTAGTGACCCAGAGGACTGCGGACCGAATGCCTCAGCTAACCTACGCTGCATGGCCTCCCTGATCCTGCAAAGTCTGCGGAAGGATCCTCGTATTCTTCGGATCAAGGAGAGGGACCATTACTGGCTGGCCACTCTCCTTGATCCACGGTACAAGGGTAAGGTTGCGGACCTTATGTTACCGTCGCAGAGGGAGCAGAGGATGAGACAACTCCGGGAGGCCTTGCAGAAAGGTCTGTGCAACGCGTTCCCAGAGACTGGGAGGTTACAAACTCCTGGTCCTGGACAACGAGTTGCTGAGGCTTCGGCCAGTCAAAGAAGGAGCGGTGGGGAAGGTGGCCGTCTGACCGATGCGTTCAGACAATTCTTTAGTCCGCAGCCCCAAAGTATGATCGGTTCCAGCAACCATCGCCAGCGTCTGATAAACATGGTGCAGGAATATCTAGGGGCAAGGTCAGACTTGGACACCTTCCCCACCGAAAATCCTCTGGCTTACTGGGTCTTGAGGATGGATCACTGGCCAGAGCTTGCACAGTATGCAATTGAGCTACTGGCCTGTCCTGCATCCAGCGTTCTTTCGGAACGCACATTCAGTGCTGCTGGAGGATTTGTCACGGATCACAGGGTGCGCCTGTCCACCGACTCGGTTGATCGACTGACTTTCATCAAGATGAACCAGTCTTGGATCACCACCAGCTACCACACACCTGATGCTGATATAACAGACTAATTGATTTTAACATGTCACATCCCTTCAAGACTGATGCTGATGCTGAGTGCCTGTGCTGTTATGTTGACTGGCTATCCTCCTCCTCCGAGTCCTCAATGATACGATTGATGATGATAGCTTGGAAGATCATTTTTGTTTATGGGTGCCGCCACCAGTGGCTAAGGCCCAATTTTTCAGCCCCTGTTTAACAGGGGCGTGTAATTACAATTTTTGAAGCAATACTTTGCAACAGGGCTCATTGCTGTGCTCCAAGTACAGTATCTGTGAGGGGTTGCAGTGTTGTGCCACCAGTGCCTAAGGCCCAATTTTTCAGCCCCTGTTCAACAGGGGCATGTAATTACAATTCTTGATCTAATAATTCACAGCAGGGCCCATTGCTGCACCCACCAAGAGTAACTCTGAGGACTTACAGTGTTGTGGCAATGCCACCACCACCACCACCACGAAAGGCCCAATTTTTCAGCCCCTGTTCAAAAGGGGCATGTAATTACAATTCTTGATCTAATAATTCACAGCAGGGCCCATTCCTGCACCCACCAAGAGTAACTCTGAGGGCTTACAGTGTTGTGGCAACACCACCACCACCACCACCACCACGAAAGGCCCAATTTTTCAGCCCCTGTACAACAGGGGCATGCAATTACAATTCTTGATCTAATAATTCACAGCAGGGCCCATTGCTGCACCCACCAAGAGTAACTGTCAGGGCTTACAGTGTTGTGGCACCAGCACCACCATCAAAGGCCCAATTTTTACTACCACTGTTCAACAATTATATGTAATTACAATTCCTGATATAATAGTTGACAGCAGGGCGTTCCAGCACCAACCAAGAGTAACTGTGAGTGCTTACAGTGTTGTGCCAACACCAACAACTAAGGGGCCTATTTCTGCAGAGTATATACGGCAGGTCCCTACTTTCAAACATCCAACTTACAAACGACTCCTACTTGCAAACGCAAGAAGACAACAGGAAGTGAGAGGAAATCTACCCCTAGGAAGGAAAATTCTCTCCTGTAAGAATTAATATGGGAGAAAGGTGTCTCCTCTGTACTGATGCTTTATCACCAATCCTTGTTTCAAGAAAAACACCACATTTCAAAAACAGTTGTCATTGGGACGGAAAGTGAGGTGAAATGTTCTGAACAGGGGCACAGACAGCAAAACAAATGTTACAGGGGTGATAACCCTTACCTATGTTTTCCAAAAAGTTTAAAAATAGATTTTTGGGCTGGAGCTACACTTAAACAATGTACCTGTTCAAAATTACAAACACATTCTACATAAGAACAAACCTACAGTCCCTGTCTTGTATGCACCGCCTGTATACGGCTGTTCAGAGTATATAGGGCCTTTTTTATTTTGTGTGCGGTGTTCCCCTTAATATCCATACAAGACCCAAAGGGGCTGGTAATGGGCTGGGGTGGGGGGGGGGGGGGTCATGGGGTAGCTATGCCATTTTTCTTAAAGATTTTCATCCATATTACCGGGACCAGACATTACATTAAAGCCGCAAGCAGTTTTAAATGGCTTTTTTTTCCTTTAGAAGTGTCATTTTGTGCAGGGACAGTTCTAAACACGGGAAACACGTGGCACTTCACAGGCATACTTTAGACACCCCCCAGGTACGATATTTAACCACTTAACGACCGCCCACCGCCGATTTACGTCGGCAGAATGGCACCGACAGGCAGAATCACGTAGATCTACGTGATCGCCTTTGTGCAGTTGGGGGGTCCATCCGGACCCCCCTTCACTGCAGTGAGCGGCCGTTAAGTGTTCGGGAGCGATCAGGCATGAGGGGGGGGCGCTCGATTCCGCCCCCCCCCTCGCGATCGCTCCCGGCCAATGAAAATGCTTCCTTCGCCATGTGATGTAAACACAGGCTGGAGGAAGTGATGTCATCTCCCTCGCCGCGGTCTTTTCGTTCCCGGCGCCGAGCAGAGAAGAAGCAGGTTAGTGCACCAACAGTCCACTGACACGTAGGTACACATAGGCACACAAATCACCCCCCAGTCACCCCCAGATCACCCACCAGGTCACCCCAAAGCCCCCAATCACAGTGTCACTGATTGCAGTGATCATTTATTTTACTGATCACTGCATTTAGTGTCATCTGTGATTGTAAAAAGTTGCAGGGCAGTTAGGATTAGGCCCCTTTAGGTCCAGGGTAGCCCCCTAACCCCCCCCCCTAATAAAGGTTTAACCCCTTGATCACCCCCCAGGTAACCCTTTCACCCCCTAACTTCAGCGTCACTAAGCGATTGTTTTTCCGATCGCTGTATTCGTGTCGCTGGTGTTTTAGATAGGCAGTTATTTTTTTTTAGGTTCGCCGCAGGTTTTTATTAGTGTCAGGTACCCCCATATATTATTTTAACCCCATGATTGCCCCTAGAGTTAACCCTTTCACCAGTGATCGCCGTATAAGCGTCACTGGTGTCACTGGTTAGCCAGTAAGTTATTTAGTTATTTAGGTTACCCGTCAGGTTTTTATATAGTGTCAGGTACCCCCATATTTAACCTAATAAAGGTTTTAACCCCCTGATTGCCCCTAGTTAACCCTTTCACCAGTGATCACCATATAAAGGTTACGGGTGACGCTGGTTGATTAGTTTGCTTTTTATAGCATCAGGGCACCCGCCGTATATAACCCAATAAAGGTTTAACCCCCCTGATCGCCCGGCGGGTGAGATCAATTAGGTTTTAGCGCCAGAGAGGGTCTGCGTCGCCCCAGGCAGTGTTAGGTTAGTGACAGTAACGCTAACACCCACGCGCAAAGCATACACCCCCCTTAGTGGTATAGTATCTGATCAGATCTGATCAGATCTATACTAGCATCCCCAGCGGTTTAGGGTTCCCAAAAACGCAGTGTTAGCGGGATCAGCCCAGATACCTGCTAGCGCCTGCGTTTAGCCCCTCCGCCCAGCCCAGCCCAGCCCAGCCCACCCAAGTGCAGTATCGATCGATCACTGTCACTTACCAAACACAACACACATAACTGCAGCGTTCGCAGTGCTTGGTTTTTGGGGCCCTGTACGCGGCTAGGCTCCCAAAAAGTCCCACACATGTGGTATCCTCGTACTCAGGAAAAGCAGCAGAATGTATTTTGGGGTGCAATTCCACATATAACCATGGCATGTGTGAGCAATATATCATTTAGTGACAACTTTTTGTACATTTTTTTTTTCTTTTTGTCATTATTCAATCATTTGGGACAAAAAAAAAAATATTCAATGGGGTCAACATGCCTCTCAGCAAATAGCTTGGGGTGTCTACTTTCCAAAATGGGGTCATTTGGGGGGGTTTTGTGCCATCTTGGCATTTTATGGCCTTCAAAACTGTGACTCACTGCCTATCACAGTTTCGGAGGCCATGGAATGCCCAGATAGCACAAAACCCCCCCAAATGACCCCATTTTGGAAAGTAGACACCCCAAGCTATTTGCTGAGAGGTATTGTGAGTATTTTGCAGATCTCGCTTTTTGTCACAAAGTTTTGAAAATTGAAAAAAAAAAAAAATATATATATATATATTTTCTTTCTTCATTTTCAAAAACAAATGAGAGCTGTAAAATACTCGCCATTCCTCTCAGCAAATAGCTTGGGGTGTCTATATTCCAAAATTGGGTCATTTGGGGGGGGTTTTGTGTGATTTTGGCATTTTATGGCCTTCGAAACTGTGATAGGTAGTGAGGAGTGAAATCAAAAATTTGCGCCCTTAGAAATCCTGAAGGCGGTGCTTGGATTTGGGGTCCCGTACGCGGCTAGGCTCCCAAAAAGTCCCACACATGTGGTATCCCCGTACTCAGGAGAAGCAGCAGAATGTATTTTGGGGTGTAATTTCACATATGCCCATGGCATGTGTGAGCAATATATCATTTAGTGACAACTTTGTGCAAAAAAAAAAAAGTTTGTCATATTCCCGCAACTTGTGGCAAAATATAAAATATTCCATGGACTGAACATGCCTCTCAGTAAATAGCTTGGGGTGTCTACTTTCCAAAATGGGGTCATTTGGGGGGGGTTTTGTGCTATTTTGGCATTTTATGGCCTTCGAAACTGTGATAGGTAGTGAGGAGTGAAATCAAAAATTTGCGCCCTTAGAAATCCTGAAGGCGGTGCTTGGTTTCCGGGGTCCCGTACGTGGCTAGGCTCCTAAAAAGTCCCACACATGTGGTATCCCCGTACTCAGGAGAAGCAGCAGAATGTATTTTGGGGTGCAATTCCACATATAACCATGGCATGTGTGAGCAATATATCATTTAGTGACAACTTTTTGTAATTTTTTATTTTTTTTGTCATTATTCAATCACTTGGGACAAAAAAAAAAAAATTCAATGGGCTCAACATGCCTCTCAGCAATTTCCTTGGGGTGTCTACTTTCCAAAATGGGGTCATTTGGGGGGGTTTTGTACTGCCCTGCCATTTTAGCACCTCAAGAAATGAGATAGGCAGTCATAAATTTAAAGCTGTGTAAATTTCAGAAAATGTACCCTAGTTTGTAAACGCTATAACTTTTGCGCAAACCAATAAATATACGCTTATTGTCATTTTTTTTACTAAAGACATGTGGCTGAATACATTTTGGCCTAAATGTATGACTAAAATTGAGTTTATTCGATTTTTCTTATAACAAAAAGTAGAAAATATCATTTTTTTTCAAAATTTTCGGTCTTTTTCTGTTTATATCGCAAAAAATAAAAATCGCAGAGGCAATCAAATACCATTAAAAGAAAGCTCTATTTGTGGGAAGAAAAGGACGCAAATTTAATTTGGGTACAACATTGCATGTCCGCACAATCTACAGTTAAAGCAGCGCAGTGCCGAATCCCAAAAACAGGCCTGGTCCTAATGGCCCGAAATGGTCCGGGGCTTAAGTGGTTAAAGGAATATTTGACTTTTTTTTTTCACTTTATGCATCATTAAAATGACTGCTCCCGAAAAACAACCGTTTTTAAAACTTATTTTTGCATTGATACATGTCCCCTGGTGCAGAACCCGGGTTCCCAAACCCTTTTTAGGACAATAACATGCATAATAGTCGTTATAATTAGCACTTTAGAATTCGAACGTTCGCATCCATTGTATTTAATAGGGTTCTAATGTTCGTATGAACTTTCGGTCCGTTCGCGGGTTCTGGTGCGAACCGAACCCGGGGGTGTTCGGCTCATCACTACTGCACACCAATGGATTCATCTTCTGATCTCTAACACTCATAGGATCATACCACTTCCAGTACATGAGGGGGATATCATCAGTCTACTTCCAGAAACAGATGAGAAATGTGTGTGCACAGGACTAGTCCACAAGATGTCAGAAGGGGAATGCCCTGGACAAATGGGTACATTTCCCATTATAAAGAAACAGAAGAAAGAGGGAAAAGGAGAGGTTCAGGAGCTCATGAAAAATGTTACAAGGAGGCAAAAAAAATAAGGTAAGATCTAATGTCATGAAAAATAGACTATCTCTATTATCCTTATTATGTTACTGTGCAAATTCCCAAGTCACCTCTCTACTGTTTGTTAAGCCATGCCCCTTAACCAATTTAGCCTCGCTTAGTTTTTGCTGCGGCATGTGACCTTTTTTTAATCACTCTATACGACCTAACGAACAAGGCTGCCTAGGGCCTTATGATGTATAATTTGGGTGTATTTCCCTATCCAGGAGCCACAGGTGCTTTGTACAGTCATTCACAAGATGAAATTGTTGTAGGTTGCTTTACGCTGTTTTAACTGCTTGCCGACTGCCTCACTTAGAAGTACCCCAGCACAGTGGCATTGCTGCGCTGGATCATGTATCTGACACGTGATGCAGCACTACTGGGTAGGGGGCGCTCGCATGTGCTCCGCCACCCTGACTGTGCTGTGATTAGTCGCAGCACAAGCTGAACAGCGGGTGCCGGCCAATGATTGACCCCCAGCACCCACTGATCGGCTCTGACATTCAGAAATGGGAGCTCTGTGATGTAAACAACACAGAGCTCTGTATAGTGACAGGTGATCTTGCTGTTTTTTTATTCCCTGCAAAGTAGGGAAAAACAGCAAGGTTTAGTAGTAAAAGCACCACATAACAAACACATTACATATTGTTAGGCACTAATCCCTGTATTCGTGTCACCATTGATGCCAGTGTGAGTTAGTCAGTTAGTGTACCCCCCCAGCCAGTGTCAGCTAGTGTCAGACTGCCCGCCATACTATGACAGCCCCACTAAAAGTCTTAGATTATTACCATTACTAGTATAAAAATAAAAATAAAAATTCCAGTATCTATACCAGATGCTGTAACTTTCACACAAACCAAATAATATGCACCTATTGTTTTTTTTTTCTACTAAAGACATGTAGCAGAATACATTTTGCCCTAAATTCATGAATAAATTAGATTTGTTAATGTTTTTTAATGGATATGTTTAATAGCAGAAAATTAAAAATATTGTTTGTTTTTTATTTTCAAAATGATCTTTTTTTGTTTATATCGCAAAAAAATAAAAAACCCAATGGTGATCGAAAACCACCAAAAGAACGCTCTATTTATGTGTTTTTTTTAAAAATATAAATGTAATTTGTGTACAGTGTTGCATGAACGCGCAATTGCCAGTTAAATTAGCAAAAAATGCCCTGGTCATGAAGGGGGTAAAATCTTCTGGAGGGCAAGTGGTTAAACATGTTTACAGATGGAAGGCTCTGGGCGCGTGATTATGCAAGTACTGGAGTGCGCTGGCTTAAGGCTCGTACACAATATCAGAAAATCGTACGAAAAATATCGCTTTTGATCGTTAGTACACAGCTTCCGAGACCCGATCACGACAATTTTTGCAAATATATCTAATGGGACAAGCACAACAATACCGGATCATTTAATCGATAGTTTCGTCCGAAAATACATTACAAATACATTACAATACATAACATCCCTTCCGGTTTTGTATTCTGTCGTGCGAGAATTTTCGTAAGTTTAGTAACCTCTTCATTTTCAATATGATGCCGCGTACACACGATCGATTTTTTCGACGGTGAAAACACCATCGAGAAAATCGACGTGAAAAATGAGGAACAGCTTGTTCCCCCCACACACGGCCGTTTTAAATGACATTTTTTTTTTGGTCGAAAAAAAACGACCGTGTGTAGGCTCCGCGGCAGTGTTTCCCTATGGGAAAACTGCCGCGAAAAAAAACGACGATAATCACGACGAGAAAAATTAGAGCATGTTCTAATTTTTCTCGTCGTGATTAATGCCGTTTTTCCCGGCGAGAAAAACGACAAGAAGCCCACAGACGATCGTTTTTCTCGTCCAAAGGAACAATTTTAATTTTTCTCGATGGGAAAAACGGTTGTGTGTACGCGGCATGAGACTAGCATGCAAAAGAAAAAAAAGACGATCATCCGTCCGATAATCTCATCATGTGTACCAGGCATTACAGTCATTGATTTCTATTGGCGGCTGTTTGTGGCACCAGTGACTCCCAGATGGAGAACCATGTCCAAGTTTTAGGTAAATGGCCAGATAGCCAGATGAATAAAGACTAAACTTTTCACCAAGGTTGACATCTCTGGGATGGGTGGTTTGAGAGGGAGGTGTTCAGCTTTTTTTTTTATTACAGTATATTATACTATATTATAAATATATATATATATATTGTGAGGGGGTTAACTCGGTAGCGGGTGTGTGTGACCCCCTGGTTGGGCTCCCCACACAAAAACAGGGCCAGCAGACGGAGGTTGTGGTTTTCAAAATCAAAAGGTGCGGTTTATTTCTCTATGTACAGTGACAAAAACACAGCAAAGCCAAAAAGAAACATAAACAAAATAAATCCTGGTCAGCTTGACCTCTGACTAAACATGCAGGTTTCCTAAACTAACAACTGGGATCAGCCTGGTGCTGTCCTAGTCCCTAAGTCCCTGGTTTAGTAAAAGTCCAAACAAATAGCCACACAGGCTTTGCCTCACCGCACAGGGGTTCACTCTCCCTAGACAGTCCACACAGGTCTGGGTCCAGGCATGAGCAAACACCTAATGAAGCTGGGAGTTTTTATAGAGGCCTTAAACGAGCTGACAAGCTTCAGCTGGTCTCATCAACTCCCTGCCTGCACGACGCCCAGCACTCTCCCTAGAGGTATGAGTCATCCATGAGCCCACTAGCCTCAGCTGGGCTTCATCAACTCCCTCCCTAGTTGTATAAGTCGGCATAAAGCCTGAATCTGGGAGAAATATATCTACCCCCCTGGATGCAACCAGGTGACTTTACCTTCCTGCTGTCACATACCCCCCCCTCTTGTTTTAACCTTGGGGTTGGAACACCAGCAATCAGGCATTCATGTACTCGAGACAAAGCATCCACATTCCCCATTTGAACGCCAGGGCGATGCTTTACTGTGAAGTTGAATTCCTGTAGGGCCAGGAACCACCTATTCACTCTTCTATTTGTCTCCTTGTTTTGAGCCACAAACTCCTTAACCTCCTGTTGTTGGGGTTGTGACAAGGTGGCTGCTATTCCAACCTCCGGAATCACGCAACCAGTTTGAGCTGGTGACCAAGTTTCTGCGACTAGGGACTCTCTATCCCTCCAGGCTTTCAACAGATTAACGTGATATATCTGTTCGGGCTTTCGCCTTCCTGGTTGTCTGACCTTGTAATTCACTTCGCTCACTTTTTCCATTATCTCGTAGGGGCCTTGCCATTTGGCAAGGAATTTACTTTCAACCGTAGGGACAAGTACCAATATCCTATCCCCCGGGGAAAAGGTACGGGTCTTGGCTCCACGGTTGTACACTCTCTGCTGTGCCAACTGCGCTTGGGCCAAATGTTCCTTCACGATGGGCATTACCTGTGCAATTCGATCTTGCATCAGGGCGACATGCTCAATCACACTCCTGTGGGGAGAACTCTCACTTTCCCAAGTTTCCTTGGCAATATCCAACAGCCCTCTTGGGTGTCTCCCATACAGTAACTCAAAGGGGGAGAATCCCGTAGAGGATTGGGGCACCTCCCTAATAGCAAACATCAAATAAGGAAGTAGACAGTCCCAATCCTTTCCATCTCTATCCACCACTTTCTTCAACATTTGTTTTAGGGTTTTGTTGAATCTTTCAACCAGCCCATCGGTTTGGGGGTGATACACAGATGTACGCAATTGCGTCACTTTGAACAATTTACACAGCTCTTTCATAACCCGGGACATAAAGGGTGTACCTTGGTCCGTAAGCAGTTCTTTACAAATACCCACCCGGCTAAAAACAAGAGATAGCTCTTTGGCTATGGTTTTGGCCGAGGTATTTCTGAGAGGGATCGCTTCTGGATAACGGGTGGCATAGTCCATTATAACCAATATGTACTGGTGCCCCCTAGCGGACTTGATTATAGGACCTACCAAATCCATTGCGATTCTCTCAAACGGGACCTCAATGATGGGTAGAGGGACCAGCGGGCTACGGAAATGTGGCATCGGGGCCGACCTCTGACACACAGGGCAGGAGGAACAATAATTTTCTATGTCCTTCATCACCCCAGGCCAATAGAATCTCTGTAATACCCTCTCTCGGGTTTTCTCTGTCCCCAGATGACCTCCAAGAATGTGCCCATGGGCCAACTCCAACACCAACTTCCTGTAAGGTTTGGGCACCACAAGCTGCTCAACGGTTTCTTCTGCCCTTTTTGCCACCCGATACAGTAGGTCCTTCTCTACGCTGAAGTATGGGTAAGTGCAGGTATTATCTGGGTTCACTAACTCGCCATCTATTTCCACTACGTTTTCCCGTGCCTTTATTAGGGCGGGGTCTTTTAACTGTTCTGTGGCAAAATTTTCCCTGTGAACCTCCAGATCAGAAAACTCCACAGACGGTAGGTTTTCGTCTGAGGAGGTGGGCTCCTCTCCAGTTTCTTGAGTCTCCCCTGCCAATACTGACAAGGGAAATTCTGGAGAGTCCTCACCACTCTCAGAGGAGTTCTGGCTATCACATTCCTGGTACATAGGGGCACCAGTGGGGGGCTCAGGATCATCCCACAGTTCCCAGAACTTCGGAAAATCCCTTCCCACAATGGCATCATGCGGTAATTGAGATACTAACCCCACTGGATGAGAGAGGGTACCTTTGGGGGTCTCGAAACACACTGTAGTCACTGGATACTCTCGGGTGTCCCCATGCACACAAATAACAGCTACCTTGCTATTCCCAGAGACCTCTGTTTTAACTAATTCAGCCTTTATCAGGGTCACAAGGCTACCTGAATCCAGTAATACCACAACATTTCTACCATTAATACACATTTTGCATAAATGTTTCTCAGTTCCCCGAATGGCAGTGCATGCGACTGTCGCACACAGCGACTGACGTCTGTCCGTCAGAAAGTCACATTGCATGGGTTCCTCCACAACCGGGCAATTTGCTGCAATATGTCCCGCTTGCCGGCAGCGGTAGCAAACAATCCATTTGGCTGCCTCTTGAGCCCCTGACTTCCCAGGCTGTTCTCGCCAAACTTTGGGTAGAGCTCCCACCCTCTCACTCTCTCCACCCTCACCCCTTAGAATCCTCTTATCCGCCCCTGGGGATGGTCTGGTCTTAGGGTGGAAAGTCCGAGAGTCTCTGGAAGAGGCCGTCAGGTTCTCTGTAGCCAAGTATCTCTCTACACGATCCACAAGTTTACCGGCCGTTTCTGGGTCTCCATGGCTTACCCACTTTTGAATGGCGGTAGGAAGAGCTCTCAGGAAACGATCCATCACAACACGTTCCACAATCTCCGGTGCGGACAAAGTCTCTGGCTGTAGCCACTTCCTGCTCAGGTGAATGAGATCATACATCTGAGACCTGGGGGGTTTTCCAAGCTGGAAAGTCCAGTTATGCACACGCTGAGCCCGGACAGCCAGGGTGACACCCAGCCTTGCCAATATTTCAGCTTTTAGCATCACATAGTCTTTTGCTTGGTCAGGCTCTAGGTCATAGTAAGCCTTCTGCGATTCACCAGTTAACAGAGGAGCCACCAGTCCAGCCCACTGCTCCTCAGGCCACTTTTCTCTTTCAGCAGTCCTTTCAAATGTGGTCAAAAATACCTCTGGATCATCCTCTCCAGTCATTTTTGTCAATAAACGACTCACCCCAAAGGACGCGGTATTAGTGGGGCGGCTTTCCTCACTGGTCTGCGGACGTTGCTGCATTACTGCTTCCATTTGTTGTAGTCTCTGCTCTTGCTTCTGTAACAGGTCTATGAAGCGGGCCTCAGATTGCTGCTGGGCTTGTTGATGAGCTTGCTGCTGGGCTGCAAGGCTCCTTTGCAAACCTGCATTTGTCTGCTGTTGATTGGCATTTGCTAGAGCCAGCTGTTTCAGTATCTCCTCCATGCTGGCTTAAAAAAAACTGCCCGCATTCTCCACCAACTGTGAGGGGGTTAACTCGGTAGCGGGTGTGTGTGACCCCCTGGTTGGGCTCCCCACACAAAAACAGGGCCAGCAGACGGAGGTTGTGGTTTTCAAAATCAAAAGGTGCGGTTTATTTCTCTATGTACAGTGACAAAAACACAGCAAAGCCAAAAAGAAACATAAACAAAATAAATCCTGGTCAGCTTGACCTCTGACTAAACATGCAGGTTTCCTAAACTAACAACTGGGATCAGCCTGGTGCTGTCCTAGTCCCTAAGTCCCTGGTTTAGTAAAAGTCCAAACAAATAGCCACACAGGCTTTGCCTCACCGCACAGGGGTTCACTCTCCCTAGACAGTCCACACAGGTCTGGGTCCAGGCATGAGCAAACACCTAATGAAGCTGGGAGTTTTTATAGAGGCCTTAAACGAGCTGACAAGCTTCAGCTGGTCTCATCAACTCCCTGCCTGCACGACGCCCAGCACTCTCCCTAGAGGTATGAGTCATCCATGAGCCCACTAGCCTCAGCTGGGCTTCATCAACTCCCTCCCTAGTTGTATAAGTCGGCATAAAGCCTGAATCTGGGAGAAATATATCTACCCCCCTGGATGCAACCAGGTGACTTTACCTTCCTGCTGTCACAATATATATATATATATATATATATATATATATATATATGTAGCGCAGGAGTTTTTGCCACCTAAGTTACTGTGTATATGTATTTAAATTAGAGTTTGGCTCCCTCTGGTGTCCGTTTTATTTAATACTATTAAGACTTTTGTTTGGCTTCATTAAATAATGAAAAAAAGCATGGTGGGAAATGAAGTGAAGGAGGAAGTGACTCTATGGCCATAAGTTAGTTGAAGACTACAAACCCACAATGCAACTGTGTTACCAGGATGCAATGCGCAATCGCACATCCTGCTGGGTAAACAGATAAAAGAGGAGGTGTGGCCGGGTTTCTTTCTCTCTCTGGACGCCATCTTTCAACGTGCAAGAGGCCTGTGTGAGCAGGCCCAGGGCTGAGAGAGCCTGGGCCTAGATTTACAGAGCAGATCACCTGACAGAGGGATCTTCGTGGACCGCCTGGCTGACCGAGCAGGCAGATGAGCCCGCGCTTCACAGCATTGAAGCTGTGAGGGGCCGCATTTGTGAACCAGTGCCATCGCCCACCCCAGAGACATCTGCCAGGGAGTTCTGGACGGAGCAGACCAGTGAGCTGAGGACTCGTAGCGGTGAGAAGGCACTTGCCTACTAAGTTGTGACTGAGTTTATAGAAGTGTTTCCTGTTACCCAGTACTGCACTGGCTGACACCTGTAGTGCCACAGCTAGGAATCCAGTACACCTGAGCTTGTTACATCCGGATTGACTGTGTAGCGGTTCTTTTCTGCAACCACACTACATCTTTATAGTTGTTAATCTATCTCACCCGACTTGAATTACAAATAAGTGCACCAACAGAGCTAGCTGAAGACAGATTGAACTTAAAGGAACAGTCATCGTTTTGCTTTACCCAAAGCTTGTCACATAGGGATACTACAAGGTGGAACTGTCCTACAGAGGGAGCCGTTTAGCAGCATAGACTATTAAGTACTTAGTGTGACTATTGCATTGTTGTCATTATTCTGTTTTTCTGGTGCATGTGTGTGTGACTTAGTGGGGAGGTGTTCCAATACCGTCATATAGTATTGGTAAGTTCCCCCACTGGGCACCTATTCACATCCACCCCTTTCCAGGTTATGGTATTGGGGTTTAATGATTAGAAAATCACTAATTAATTGTATTTACATGGCCTCTACAGGGATCTGTACATAGCCATATGTGTTGTACACTAACTGTGTTCATTCTTATCAAGTAAACATTATACAACTGATCAAGTTACACTGGTGTGAGACTCTACCTCTTGCTACAGCGGGCAAGGTGACAAGTGCCAAGGTAATGGTAATTATACAGTACTGTGTGATCTTACTGTGTTTCCATCTCCGATTTGTGTTTCACACTGATATTGCTGTACAGTTGTGCCAAGGGGGCCGAGCCAATTTTCTGGGGTTGAAAGGCATAGTGCAGGCCCAAAATTCTCAGCAGCTCCTTCGGGGGTAGTGCTACATAAAAATAGAGAGATAGAGATCTAGACAGAGATCGAGATCGAGATAGAGATCTAGATATAGACCTAGATAAAGATAGAGATCTAGATAGAGATAGAGATCTAGATAGATATAGAGATAGAGATCTAGATCGAGATAGAGATCTAGATAGAGATAGAGATAGAGATAGAGCTCGAGATCTAGATAGAGATAGAGATAGAGATCTAGATAGCGATAGAGATCTAGATCTAGATAGAGATCTAGATAGAGATAGAGATCTAGATAGAGACAGATATAGAGATCTAGATCGAGATCGAGATAGAGATCTAGATCGAGATAGAGATCGAGATCTAGATAGAGACAGATATATAGATCTAGATAGAGATAGAGATAGAGATCTAGATAGAGATAGAGATCTAGATAGAGATCGAGATGGAGATAGAGATCTAGATAGAGATCTAGATAGAGATAGAGATAGAGATCTAGATAGAGATAGAGATCTAGATAGAGATAGAGATCTAGATAGATATAGAGATCTAGATAGAAATAGAGATCTAGATAGAGATAGAGATCGAGATCTAGATAGAGATAGATATCTAGATAGAGATAGAGATATAGATAGAGATCGAGATCGAGATCGAGATATGGATCTAGATAGAGATAGAGATCGAGATCTATATAGAGATAGAGATTTAGATAGAGATAGAGATCTAGATAGAGACAGATATAGAGATCTAGATCGAGATCGAGATAGAGATCTAGATCGAGATGGAGATCGAGATCTAGATAGAGACAGAGATAGAGATCTAGATAGAGATAGAGATCTAGATAGAGATAGAGATCTAGATAGAGATCGAGATGGAGATAGAGATCTAGATAGAGATCTAGATAGAGATAGAGATATAGCTAGAGATAGAGATCTAGATAGAGATAGAGATCTAGATAGAGATAGAGATCTAGCTAGAGATAGAGATCTAGATAGAGATCGAGATAGAGATCTAGATAGAGATAGAGATAGAGATCTAGATAGAGATAGAGATCTAGATAGAGATAGAGATCTAGATAGAAATAGAGATCTAGATAGAGATCGAGATCGAGATCTAGATAGAGATAGAGATCTAGATAGAGATCGAGACATGGATCTAGATAGAGATAGAGATAGAGATATATATAGAGATATAGATAGAGATCTAGATAGAGATAGAGATCGAGATAGAGATAGAGATCGAGATAGAGATCTAGATAGAGATCTAGATAGAGATAGAGAACTAGATAGATATAGAGATCTAGATAGAGATAGAGATCTAGATAGAGATAGAGATAGAGATCTAGAAAGAGATAGAGATCTAGATCAAGATCGAGATCGAGATAGAGATCGAGATCTAGATAGAGATATAGATCTAGATAGAGATAGAGATAGAGATCTAGATAGAGATAGAGATCTAGATAGAGATCGAGATAGAGATCTAGATAGCGATAGAGATCTAGATAGAGATAGATATCTAGGTAGAGATAGAGATCTAGATAGAGATCTAGATAGAGATCGAGATAGAGATCTAGATAGAGATCGAGATAGAGATCTAGATAGAGATAGAGATAGAGATCTAAAAAGAGATAGAGATCTAGATAGAGATAGAGATAGAGATCTAGATAGATATAGAGATCTAGATAGAAATAGAGATCTAGATAGAGATAGAGATCGAGATCTAGATAGAGATCGAGATCTAGATAGAGATAGAGATCTAGATAGAGATATAGATAGAGATCGAGATCGAGATATGGATCTAGATAGAGATAGAGATCGAGATCTATATAGAGATAGAGATCTAGATAGAGATAGAGATAGAGATCTAGATAGAGACAGATATAGAGATCTAGATCGAGATCGAGATAGAGATCTAGATCGAGATAGAGATCGAGATCTAGATAGAGACAGAGATAGAGATCTAGATAGAGATAGAGATCTAGATAGAGATAGAGATCTAGATAGAGATTGAGATGGAGATAGAGATCTAGATAGAGATCTAGATAGAGATCTAGATAGAGATAGAGATATAGCTAGAGATAGATATCTAGATAGAGATAGAGATCTAGATAGAGATAGAGATCTAGCTAGAGATAGAGATCTAGATAGAGATCGAGATAGAGATCTAGATAGAGATAGAGATAGAGATCTAGATAGAGATAGAGATCTAGATAGAGATAGAGATCTAGATAGAAATAGAGATCTAGATAGAGATCGAGATCTAGATAGAGATAGAGATCTAGATAGAGATCGAGATATGGATCTAGATAGAGATCGAGATCGAGATCTATATAGAGATAGAGATAGAGATCTAGATAGAGATAGAGATCGAGATAGAGATAGAGATAGAGATCGAGATAGAGATCTAGATAGAGATCGAGATAGAGATCTAGATAGAGATAGAGATAGAGATCTAGATAGAGATAGAGATCTAGATAGAGATAGAGATCTAGATAGAAATAGAGATCTAGATAGAGATCGAGATCTAGATAGAGATAGAGATCTAGATAGAGATCGAGACATGGATCTAGATAGAGATCGAGATCGAGATCTATATAGAGATAGAGATAGAGATCTAGATAGAGATAGAGATCGAGATAGAGATAGAGATAGAGATCGAGATAGAGATCTAGATAGAGATCTAGATAGAGATAGAGAACTAGATAGAGATAGAGATCTAGATAGAGATAGAGATCTAGATAGAGATAGAGATAGAGATCTAGATAGAGATAGAGATCTAGATCGAGATCGAGATAGAGATCGAGATCTAGATAGAGATATAGATCTAGGTAGAGATCTAGATAGAGATCGAGATAGAGATAGAGATCTAGATAGAGATTGAGATAGAGATCTAGATAGAGATTGATATCTAGATAGAGATAGAGATCTAGATAAAGATAGAGATCTAGATAGAGATAGAGATCTAGATAGAGATAGAGATCGAGATCGAGATAGAGATCTAGATAGAGATAGAGATCTAGATAGAGATAGAGATCGAGATTGAGATAGAGATCTAGATCGAGATAGAGATCGAGATAGAGATCGAGATAGAGATAGAGATCTAGATTGAGATAGAGATAGAGATCTAGATAGAGATCGAGATAGAGATCTAGATAGAGATAGAGATCTAGATAGAGATAGATATCTAGGTAGAGATAGAGATCTAGATAGAGATAAAGATCTAGATAGAGATAGAGATCGAGATCTAGATAGAGATCTAGATAGAGATCGAGATAGAGATCTAGATAGAGATCGAGATAGAGATCTAGATAGAGATAGAGATAGAGATCTAGATAGAGATAGAGATCTAGATAGATATAGAGATCTAGATAGAAATAGAGATCTAGATAGAGATAGAGATCGAGATCTAGATAGAGATAGAGATCTAGATAGAGATAGAGATATAGATAGAGATCGAGATCGAGATATGGATCTAGATAGAGATAGAGATCGAGATCTATATAGAGATAGAGATCTAGATAGAGATAGAGATCTAGATAGAGATAGAGATCGAGATCTAGATCGAGATAGAGATCTAGATAGAGATCTAGGTCGAGATAGAGATCTAGAAAGAGATAGAGATCTAGCTAGAGATAGAGATCTAGAAAGAGATCAAGATACAGATAGAGATCGAGATCTAGATAGAGATCTAGATAGAGATCTAGATAGAGATAGAGATCTAGATAGAGATCTAGATAGAGATAGAGATCTAGATAGAGATCTAGATAGAGGTAGATATAGAGATCGAGATTTAGATAGAGATCTAGATAGAGATCTAGATTGAGATAGAGATCTAGATCGAGATAGAGATCAAGATCTAGATAGAGATAGAGATCTAGCTAGAGATAGAGATCTAGATAGAGATCTAGATAGAGATAGAGATCTAGATAGAGATAGAGATCTAGATAGAGATAGAGATAGAGATAGAGATCTAGATAGAGATAGAGATAGAGATCTAGATAGAGATAGAGATCTAGATAGAAATAAAGATCTAGATAGAGATAGAGATCAAGATCTAGATAGAGATAGAGATCTAGATAGAGATCGAGATCGAGATATGGATCTAGATAGAGCTAGAGATCGAGATCTATATAGAGATAGAGATCTAGATAGAGATCGAGATAGAGATAGAGATAGAGATCTAGATAGAGATAGAGAACTAGATGGAGATAGAGATCTAGATAGAGATAGGGATCTAGATCGAGATCGAGATCAAGATAGAGATAGAGATCGAGATTTGGATAGAGATAGAGATAGAGATCTAGATAGAGATCTAGATCTAGATAGAGATCTAGATAGAGATAGAGATCTAGATAGAGATTGAGATAGAGATCTAGATAGAGATAGAGATCTAGATAGAGATTGAGATAGAGATCTAGATAGAGATAGAGATCTAGATAAAGATAGAGATCTAGATAGAGATAGAGATCGAGATAGAGATAGAGATCGAGATAGAGATCTAGATCGAGATAGAGATCTAGATCGAGATAGAGATAGAGATCGAGATAGAGATAGAGATCGAGATAGAGATCTAGATAGAGATCGAGATAGAGATCTAGATATAGATAGAGATCTAGATAGAGATAGAGATCTAGGTAGAGATAGAGATCTAGATAGAGATAAAGATCTAGATAGAGATAGAGATCGAGATCTAGATGGAGATAGAGATCTAGATAGAGATAGAGATCTAGATAGAGATCGAGATCTAGATCGAGATAGAGATCGAGATAGAGATCTAGATAGAGATAGAGATCTAGATAGAGATAGAGATAGAGATCTAGATAGATATAGAGATCTAGATAGAAATAGAGATCTAGATAGAGATAGAGATCGAGATCTAGATAGAGATAGAGATCTAGATAGAGATAGAGATCTAGATAGAGATCGAGATCGAGATATGGATCTAGATTGAGATAGAGATCGAGATCTATATAGAGATAGAGATCTAGATATAGATAGAGATAGAGATCTAGATCGAGATAGAGATCTAGATCGAGATATAGATCTAGCTAGAGATAGAGATCTAGATAGAGATCGAGATACAGATAGAGATATAGATTGAGATCTAGATAGAGATAGAGATCGAGATAGAGATCTAGATAGAGATAGAGATCTAGATAGAGATCTAGATAAAGATAGAGATCTAGATAGAGATAGAGATCTAGATAGAGGTAGATATAGAGATTGAGATTTAGATAGAGATCTAGATCGAGATCTAGATAGAGATCTAGATTGAGATAGAGATCTAGATCGAGATAGAGATCAAGATCGAGATAGAGATCTAGATAGAGATAGAGATCTAGATAGAGATCGAGATAGAGATCTAGATAGAGATAGTGATCTAGATAGAGATAGAGATCGAGATCTAGATAGAGATAGAGATCTAGATAGAGATATAGATCTAGATAGAGATAGAGATCTAGATAGAGATAGAGATCTGGATAGAGATCGAGATAGAGATAGAGATCTAGATAGAGATAGAGATCTAGATCGAGATCGAGATAGATATCTAGATAGAGATAGAGATCGAGATAGAGATAGAGATCTAGATAGAGATAGAGATCTAGATCGAGATCGAGATAGAGAATGAGATCTAGATAGAGAACTAGATAAAGATAGAGATAGAGATCTAGACAGAGATAGAGATCTAGATAGAGATAGAGATCTAGATAGAGATAGAGATCTAGATAGAGATAGAGATAGAGATAGAGATAGAGATCTAGATAGAGATCGAGATCGAGATAGAGATAGAGATCTAGATAGAGATAGAGATCTAGATCGAGATTGAGATAGAGAATGAGATCTAGATAGAGATCTAGATAGAGATAGAGATCTAGATAGAGATAGAGATCTAGATCGAGATCGAGATAGAGATCTAGATAGAGATCTAGATAGAGATCTTGACAGAGATAGAGATCGAGATAGAAATAGAGATCTAGATAGAGATAGAGATCTAGATAGAGATAGAGATCTAGATAGAGATAGAGATCTAGATAGAGATCTAGATAGAGATAGAGATAGAGATCTAGATAGAGATAGAGATCTAGATCGAGATCGAGATAGAGATAGAGATCTAGATAGAGATAGAGATCTAGATAGAGATAGAGATCTAGATAGAGATAGAGATCGAGATAGAGATAGAGATATAGATCGAGATCTATATATAGATATATTAATATTTGTATTATATTATATATTATACTGTAGTATATTATACTAATATTATAGTATATTATTATAGTATAAAAGAGGAATAACACAAATTAAAGCGGTTGTATACCCGCTGAACGTTTTTTTTTTTTTTTAACCCTGTAAAGCAAAAGGCATAATGAGCTAGTATGCACCGCATACTAGTTCATTATGAAATACTTACCTTAGAACAAAGCATTGGTAAGTTACCCGGTCCACGCCGAGGTAGCCGACATGTTCCCTCGGCGTGTCTTCCAGGTATCGCGGCTCCAGCGCTCTGAGTGGCTGGAGCCACAATGTCGTCACTCGTGCGGGAGACTTCTTTCCGGCGAGGTCCAGCGGCTGCCGGGCCCTAAGCCGAAAATCCCCTGTGCGCATGCTGCATTCAGTGGCTCATTGCGAGGGGAATATCTCCTAAACCGAAAAGGTTTAGGAGATATTTTTTTTACCTACAGGTAAGCCTTATTATAGGCTTACCTGTAGGTAAAAGGTAAAAAATTACCTATACAACCGCTTTAAACACAGGTGTTTTTCTTTCCAGAAAAGCTGCATTGACGTCAGATGACCATTAGAGGGCACTGCTCCCTATCTGATTGCTAATCAATGGCAGTCTTCCTTTATTAGTAGTTTATTTTTCCCTGTAATATATATGATCCACAATCATTTAAAAAACACACCACAAAATCCATCCCGGGGAATTCACAAATCAAACAAACAGAGCTGACCAGCATGTCTGTATGGTTCGGTTCTCTGTGTATGCCTAGTTATGTACAGTCAGACTATAGCGACATAAATAATGGAAATGATTGCAATTCAAATAACAGGAACCATGAAGGATCGGTAACATGGGTGACCCATACAGTGCAAAGAAAAGAATTAGAGTCACACAGTCATGAATAAAAATATAGGTAGGGAAAAAAACAAAACTTGGTTCCACTGGGGCTCGAACCCAGGACCTTCTGCGTGTAAAGCAGACGTGATAACCACTACACTATGGAACCGCTGTGAATGTGTGTGGGTACTGTATCTATTTTAAATAGTCTGTTCATGTACACAACAACATGTTTTTTGAACCATCAGAAGCTTTTAACTATTATGCCGCGTACACACGGCCGTTTTTCTTGTCGAGAAAAACAAAATTTTTTCCTTTCGACGAGAAAAACGATCGCCTGTGATAACCACTACACTATGGAACCGCTGTGAATGTGTGTGGGTACTGTATCTATTTTAAATAGTCTGTTCATGTACACAACAACATGTTTTTTGAACCATCAGAAGCTTTTAACTATTATGCCGCGTACACACGGCCGTTTTTCTTGTCGAGAAAAACAAAATTTTTTCCTTTCGACGAGAAAAACGATCGCCTGTGGGTATTTTGCCGTTTTTTTCGACGAGAAAAACGGCATTAAAAACGACGAGAAAAATGAGAACATGTTCTCATTTTTCTCGTCGTTTTTTTCGACATGTTTTCCGCGGCAGTGTTTCCCATAGGGAAACACTGCCGCGGAGCCCACAGACGGTCGTTTTTCTCGTCAAGAGAAAAAATTACGTGAAAAACGACCGTGTGTGGGGAACAAGCCGTTCCCTCGTTTTTAATGTCATTATTCACTGCGTTTTTTTAACCGCCGTGAATAATGATCGTGTGTACGTGGCATTATTGTTACAAGAAAGAAGCAGATACTTTGTGTTATTTTTTTGCAATGGGAACTCTCGGACTTTACTCTTCTTACCACTAGATGGCGCCCATGGATCTCGTTGAACTCTCACCACACTAATCTATGGAGCTTATATAGAGAGAGGAATTTGAGGTCTAAGCAGGGTGTTTGAGGGCTCTTCTTTCACATAAGCCTTGAATTCTAAAGCAACCGAAGGTCCCATTCACACTTTGCACAGTGGGAATGAGCGTTCCTGCTCATGTTTTTTTATGCGTATTTCCACGAGTTGCACATAGGGAGGAAGCAATGAATGACCTACAAGTACAGTGATATCACAGTTTCTTCACAGTTCCCTCAGAATGGACGGAAAGGTTGCCACCTTTCCTGGATTCACCCGGACAGTCCAGGTTTTGAATCATGTGTTCGGGTTTAAGTGCCAGTTCACACTGCAGCGTTGTCCGACATCGGATTTGATTCCCACCGAAGTGCAAATCACATAGAAAAAATCAAAAGATGGTGTTGCGCTCCAATATAAAATGGAAAATACAGTGCTAGAATTGAAATGACACTATGTATCAAACAACAGTGTACAGATATACCGAAAGATAAAATTGTGAACCGGTGATGAATATAGTGCAAAAATGCAGAAAAAGTGACTGTAGTGTATAAATACTAAAAAGTCACAATAGATACAACAATAATCCGGATAAATAAAAGTGCAAAATTGCAAATAAAAGTGACTGTGGTGTATAAATGGTAAAAAAAATCACAACATGGAAGCAAATGGATGGTATATAAAACAACAACAATGTTCAAGTATATGAAAGGTGCAAAAGGTGCAGATGCAGCACAGTCCGGAAGTAATGCAATCTTCAAACCGGGAGAATGTGCAGAGTGCAGACCATAAGGTGCTTAATGGCATCAGCAAGTGGCATGGTGACTTAAAGGGGTTGTAAAGGTTCGTTTTTTTATTTTCTAAATAGGTTCCTTTAAGCTAGTGCATTGTTGGTTCACTTACCTTTTCCTTAGATTTCCCTTCTAAATATTTGTTTTCTTTGTATTCTTTGTCTCAATTTCTCCCTTCCTGTTCCTCCTCAGTAAGCTGTTCAGTAAGCTGTTCTGGCTGACTCCACACCACTCGGATGATGGTGTGAAGTTTACTGAGGAGAAACAGGAAGTGAGAAATTCAGACAAAGAAAAAAAACATTTAGAAGGTAAATCAAAGGAAAAGGTAAATGAACCAACAATGCACTAGCTTAAAGGAACCTATTTGGAAAATAAAAAACGAACCTTTACAATCCCTTTAAGTGAATCTTCGGTGTGAATGACACCCGCAGGTGTACTAACTTTTTTACCTTACTGCTGCAAGGTAATCAGCATTCAAAGAAAACAGTGGGGTCACTCTGGGGCAGGACGGAGATCTCCTATTCGTTCCTCCTGAGGGGTTTTCCAGTGTGTGCGGCGCCTAGGGGGTTAAGCCCTTCTCCAGGGCTAGGTGGACAGCGAGGTAACCACTCCAGGTATGCCAAACCAAAATAAAATGGGGTAGAGAAATACAGAAGAGGCTCTCTGGTGTAGTATGTTTAAAACTTAGTGTGTTTATTCAACATAAAGCAAAAGGTCAGGTACTGACATTAAGATAAAAGCAATGTATGCAGTGTATTCCAAACGAGCAGCGAGCTTGCGCTGTGAACGTCACTTCCGGTGTCCTATGTCCTAAAATCACATGCGATCTCTGTGTGATGTGATTTCAGCCATACAGGTAGTATGGCTGAATACCCATCGCATTTGGACCAAACTCGCACAGGACACTTTTTGTGGTCTGCAGTAGAATTGGTGAACACCCATGCGATCCGATTCCTGTCTGAATTTGCAGATCACACTGCGATATGCAAACTGATTTGGGGGTGCCATTAACTTTTAATTGACACTCCCAGCAGTTCACATAGGACAGTGTGAACTGTTGCCGGGAGGCATGCGACGTGAGAACCCACAGTGGATCCGCAGGGTTCCCGCGTCGCTGCAGTGTGAACCGAGCCTAAGTCCATCTGAAACCTGGACACATTATTCAGACAGGAATGTGGCTCGAAACAGGGTTTGGCAGGAGGGGGCACTATCTATGTATGCTTTACTATTCTCTAAATGTCCCAGGTCTGTTACAACCCTATAGTGTAACAGGTGGCGGGATGCGGGCCGCTGCTCCAGGGTCGCCTCCAGCACGGCACCTCAATCACTCCAGCACCTCAATCACTCTACAATTAAGCCCAATGTGGGTGAAACATGTCAAAGGGACATGACTGATGGGCTGGGATCAGAGCTGAAGACAGTTTTTCATTCACCTTACATTGGAGTTGGATATAGTGTGCAGCGGTATCTGCATGATATCTTAAAAATAAGTGCCTATACGGTTTAAAATCCAGTAAGGCACTGTCTCACCCTGCTCTGCACATGCTTAGTTGCTTCTCTGCATGCTGCCAAAAATCAGAGCCACTAGAGGCTGATCTTGAAGGTTTACTGTTGCTGAAGGGTGAAGAAGGCAACAGGAATGGCAGACTGTGCTGAGGGAACACAGATCAGGGACTGAGAAAAGGAAAGCAGGAGAGGTGACAAGACAAATTAAATGATATTCTCAATTTTCTCCCTCATGGCAGCCTGTGAACTACATCACTGTATAGCTACTGTCAGCCTTCCTCTCTATCTGAGCCAAGACATACAATCAAGACTGGAAATGTACATATTTTTATTACAGAAATTGACATATCGTTTTTGAGGCCAAGGAGGTGGAGGGGAAGTTTCCAATAAGGAAGTTAGTGCTCTGGGCTTCAACAAAATGGCGGCCTCCAGAAAGAAGAAACAGGAGCAATGCAGGAGTCAGTTGACAACATTAATTATGGTAGTATAATTATAATTGTGGAATGTATGTTCTTTTGTTAAAGAACATTAGACGTTATGAAACTGTTATGGGTAACGTTCTGCTTTAAACCCTTCAGGACCAAGGGTTTCAAGGTTCTTTTCCAGTCAAACGCTTCTCCAAATCTCTGAATTCTGGGTCCCAAAACGAGGCCTTACCAATTCTGAGAGCCCTGTAAATCAGTCATCTTCAAGTAGACTACCCTGGACCCCCCACTCTGCATGTGTGAAAACACCTGAGTACTCAAACTGTATACAATTTGCCCCCCTCCCCTAAAAAGAATCCACAACCCAAACATCAGGGAAATATACCTGCCCTCCACTGCACCCTGTACAGTGTGCGCACGTATACGTGTACTTGTATGCGTTTTCACGCATAAAATCTGCAGGTCTCTACAGAGCAGGACGCAGCTAAATGCAACACACATTTTGATTTGTAGACCCAGCTGTGTGTGTGGCCCTATTTATTCCTACAGTGCAATTTTTAGATGTGTACAAAACAATATACTATATGCTATCCAAATGTGATGTTTGAGATGCCAGTGTGAAGGAACACTTACAATATCTGCTGCTTGTATGAGTTTGTTACATTGGAAAGTATCCATGTGTATTAGTACAGGGGAAACCGCTGGATTGGGTGTTATGCCCCGTACACACGGTCGGGATTTCCAACGGGAAAAAGTCAGTCGGGAATCCCGACGGAAAAAAGAGAACCAGCTCTCTATCTTTTGCCGGCCGTTTTTGGCCGTTTTCCTGTTGGAAAAAGTCAGATGGAGCATACACACGGTCGGGATTCCCGACCAAAAGCTCTCATCTGACTTTTTCCGTCAGGAAAACCAATCGTGTGTACAGGGCAATAGTCTTTTTATGGCTGTGCATTTCATGATAGAGTATTTTTTTGTACCACATGTTCTATCTATTTCACGTGATATAATTCCCTTTTCATTATTACTGGTCAAATTTGACTTAAGCCATGTTTGTAGGAAGTTTATCTTTAACAGCGGTACCTGACAGCACTAATATGAGATAATTATACCTCCAGGGACTGGGGATGAATCACAGCTTCTTAATGTTCTCTTTTGTGATTTCTTCTTAATGCAAATTATTTTTGAGGTTATGCAAGTCTGTTTCTCTGACCTGCATGTTGGGACTAACATTACAGGTTTCCCTCTCAATATATGATATTTTTTTATAAAATATTTAATAGTTTTGTAGTACCCTGATGTTTAGGCAGGGATGCTGTTAAATTTAGTTGCCCCCCCCCCCATTTCCCCTTCTTGTAGATTTGGAGTTATACATTGAAGATGTTTTTTTTTTATTTCTATGGAATTCTGTGTAACTTCCCTCTCATTTCATGTACTTCATGTAACATTTACTTTGTCCTTCTGGTTATTTGAACTGTCATGTACCATTCATATGTCAATAAAGACCAAACTTGTTGTTTAAAAAAAAAAATATTTAGTTGTCAAGCAGTAGTTGCCTTGGCCAATTGTTAGGTCAAATGATTTCACACTAATTCTGGAATCACTGCACTTTTCTCTTCTGTCGCTAGGTGGCCGGGTACCTGGTGACATTAGATAAGACAAGGGCATTGCAAGGACAGATTAAGAATGAATTGGTGTGTCTCAGCCAATGGGCAGGGGTTTTCTTGGATCCATTGGCCTGCTGGGAGAGCCTATTTATTTGGGTGGGGTCAGGTGATCGGTGTTCTGTGCCACCTGGACGACTGTCTGGGTGGATGTTTGTTATGCTGCCTCGAGCTGCTAGCCAAGAGCCTGAGGCCCACTAAGGGACCATCCACGTTATTATCAGGGATCACTATAAGTAGCTGAAGCAAGTACCAGAGCAGTGTTCTCACCAACTGGGGACGGTGACGAATTGGGAAACTTCAGCAGGTACCAAGCCAGGGACCCAGCCTGTGGAAGTAATGCTTGCAGAACAGTATTGTGTGCCAAGTCAGGGACCGAGCAGGCCAGTGGGGTGACGCTTGTAGAAGATACTGAGTGAGAAGATTGGAAGAGCGCAGGGGATCCAGTGGCAGTGGATCTGCGGGTCTAAGTGATAGACTTGGAACTCAGTTGAGTGAAGATCTAAAAAGGAGATTGTACAGGAAGTAAATAAGTTTGTCACAACTTGTGTTAGAAACTGTTACAAGACTGTTGCAATAGGAGACAGAAATCCTACTCTTGCAGATGTGGTGTCTTGCTCGATGCCTTTCCCTGCATGGCTGTCTACCTGTAGAGAGATCTGAGTCTAGCATTTAACATTGCAACTACTAAAGGGTGTCCTGGCCCTAACCCTCTCTCCCAGAGTTCTGTTTAGGAGACAGTTAATCTCTTTGCATTCAAGAAGTGTTTGGCGCCCATTAATCTACCTTGCATTGCACCCACCATGCCTTGTAACCCGTCCCAATCTACACTGAAATATGTCAGCTGCCCCTAACTCCGGAGGTCACGATTAGGCCTGTGGAGGTCCAGGACTTGGCTAAATGTTATTGATATTTTGTTAAAGCTGAACTTAACTCCCCCATGTATTCTTCCTTCTTTTATGTATGGCAGGTTTATCTTCAAAACACATACTCGCACCTTGTTCCGCTATGACCCACTGTCCAGGTGACATAGTCCAGGTCATGCGCCAACATCTTGGTCCTCTTTAACTGGCTGCCCTTTCAAGGTTTAAACAGCCAGCTACCGATGACACTATGGGGCCCACCTTCTGGTTGCTCTGTGTTCCTGGTCTTTCAGCCTCCTGGAGAAATGTGATATGAGGCTCCAGCACCAGACACGTTATTCCGGCCTAGGCCAGAACAGCAAGGTGGAAAAAAAAAAGGCTTTTGGAATTGTGGAGAGAAAGGGTTTAACCACTTGCCGACCGCCCTATAGCAGTTTTACTGCTACAGGGTGGCCGCGCTGCGCAGGATCACATATATATATATATATATAGATAGATATATATATATATATATCTATATATATATATACATATACACATGATCCTGCACTTCCGGGTATGGGGCGCTGTGATTCTACACAGTGGGAGCTGATCAGCGAGTCCCGTTGACCCGATGTCCACCGGCACCCGCTGATCATTCAGGACACAGGCTGAAAGGCGATCTGCCTTGTTTACATAGGCAGATCACCTTTCGGTCAGTAAGGAAGGCATGGATCCTGTGTTTCTGCTAAACAGGGACATGAATCTATGCCTTCCCCTAGTACAAGCACCTCCCCCACTTCAGTAAAACACCAGCTAGGCACACAGTTAACCCCTTGATCGCTCCTGATGTTAACCAATTTCCAGCCAGTGTCATTAGTACAGTTGCAGTGCATATTTTTAGCACTGATCACTGCATTAGTGTCACTGGTCCCCAAAAAAGTGTCAGTGTCTAATTTGTCCACCACAATATCGCAGTCCCACTATAAGTCGCTAATCGCGGCCATTACTAGTAAAAAAATAAAATAAAAAAAATTCCATAAATATATCCCAGTTTGTAGACGCTATAACTTTTGCGCAAACCAATCTGTATACGCTTATTGGGATTTTTTTTCTACCAAAAATATGTAGCAGACTACATATTGGCCTAAATCGATAAATACATTTTTTATTTTTTTATTTATATTGGATATGTTTTATAGCAGAAAGTGAAAAATATATATATTTTTTTTCAAAATTGTTGGTCGGAAAAAAGGACACAAATGTTATTTGGGTACAGTGTCGCACAACCACAGAATTGTCAGTTAAAGCAACGCAGTGCCGTATAGAAAAAATGGCCTGGTCAGGAAGAGGAGTAAATCTTCCAGAGCTCAAGTGGTTAAAAAGAACAAATACCCTTTTGGGACTTAAAGTGGCTGTAAAGGCTGAAGTTTTTTTTACCTTTATGCATTCTATGCATGTAGGTAAAACGCCTTCAGTGTGCAGCTCCCCCTCAGCCCCCCTAATACTTACGCCCGATTCAGCGATGTGCATGAGACCCGAGGCTCACCCAGGTCTCTCCCACCTGATTGGCTGAGATGCAGTAGCAGAAGCCATTGGCTCCTGCCAATCACAGCCAGTGAGTTGGGAGCGGGGGGGGGGGCTGTGAAAATTTGTAGGCAACAAATGGGTAATTGTGACAATGTGTGGCAATAAACAGGTCATTGTTACAGTACGCAGGTAAAAAACCAGGCATTCGTTTTAATACACAGCATGGGGGAGACACGTGGTGTGAGTGATATTGGTGCTGCCGCCCCAATTGAAGTACAAGGTGGGAAAGTTCAGATGTGCAAATTTCAATGCGTTTCGACCTGCGTAATTAAGGTCTTCCTCAGGGGAAGTTTGCTGTCAAAAAATATATATATTTGCATTTATTAAAGTGGTTTCAAAAAGCAGTTTTCTGTATGTTATCAAGAAAAGGGGGGGGGGGGAGAGAATTTTTTCATGAAATATAGTTACCAATGAGAGGTGTAGATAGAAAATCTCCTGACTAGAGTTCCTCTAAAATCGATCAGATGATCCCGTGTGTTCATGCCATTCGTGTTCCCAGGAAGAGCACCGCCGTCCCTAATGTGACTTGCAAAGAGTCACACTGAAGAACAACCAACAGAGTATGTTGGGTGGGGGGGTCCCGCACCTGCAGCAAAACCCCAAAGTGTCATACAGATGTCTCTTGACAACTATTGCAATACAAGGGCAGTGACAAAAGCTGGACACCAGTAATGAGGCAAAGACATATTGTCAGAAGGAATAGTGTTTCTTAAAATGATGGTCAGTGGGAAAAATACCCTTTTACCTTGTTGGTCCGTGGGAAAAGGAATCCCATTTACAATGGTACTCAGTGGGAAGAAGAATCCCATTTACATTGATGGTCAGTGGGAAGAAGATTTCCTTTTTACAAAAGTGGCCAGTGGGAAGGAGAATCCTGTTTACATCCTTGGTCAGTGGGAAAAGGAATCCCATTTACAAAGATGGCCAGTGGGAAGAGGATTCTTCTTTTCATTGGTAGCCAGTGAGAATAAAAATACTGTTTACATTGTTGATCAGTAGGGAAAGGAATCCCATTTACAATATTTGCCAGTGGGAAGAAGAATCCAATTCACATGGGTGACCAGTGGAAAGAAGATTCCAATTTACATTGGTGGCCAGTGGGAAGAAGAATGCCATTTATAAAGTGACCAGTGGGAAAAGTGCATTTTCCCCACTGACCACCAATGTAAGAGCCATTTTTCCTCCACCTGACCACAAGTGTAAGGGCCTACTCCCCACTGGCCACAAATGTAAGGGCCATTGTTCCTTCCACTGACCACCAGGGTAAGGGCCATTCTTCTTCCTACTCATCATAAATGTAAGGGGCATACTTCCTCCCACTGACCGCCATTGTATAAGGCATTGTTCTTCTTCTTTTTGACCACAAATTAAAAATGTGTAATTGTACCTAGGGTGGAATGCACCCACTGTTCTTTCCTAGCTATTCCAATGGTACAGGGTACTTATCTCCTAGAGCAGGGGTTTCCAAACTCACTAAGAAAAGGGCCAGTTTGCTGTCCTTCAGACTTTAGGGGGGCCGGACTGTAGCCAGTTGGACTAAACAATGCCCCATCTTTGGTATTAGGGGGGGAAAGTTTGTATCAGTGGGAGAAGTAGTTCTCCATCATTGGTGTCAGTGGGAGGACTAGTGCTCCATCATTGGTGTCAGTGGGAGGACTAGTGCTCCATCATTGGTGTCAGTGGAAGGACTAGTGCCCCATCATTGGTGTCAGTGGGAGGAACAGTGCCCCATTGTTTGTCAGTAGTAGGAATAATGCCTCAATGGCCTGATAAAGTTAAGCAGTGGGCCTCATTCAGTCCCCAGGGCCACAGTTTGGAGACCACTGTCCTAGAGCCTAGACTCTAACGGCTGCTGATAAATTTTAATGAAAGCATCTAAATTACTATAACCCATACCTTCTACAGCTTTTGTTAAATAAGGTAGACATGAAAGAGTACTAGTTTATTCAATGCAAGAATTTGGGCAGCATAGAAGCCATGGCTGCTGTCAACTGATTAAAGGGCATGGCCAACCCAAAAGCTCTGTTTGTTTACATGTACTCCCGTTTGCATGTGTAGCGGCCTCACCCTCTCTCTCTTCTTTATCGGTTACTCTGGCTCTGGTCTAGGGGTACCTTGGAGGGGAGAGCGAGGTGCGCCACGGCCCATGTCCTCTAGATTACAGCATGTAGAGGTTAAGGCCAGAATCAGATTACACCCGGGCTGTGTATGCGCTCAGAGCCAGGTCTGTTCTGCTGATAACCCCCTTTGCTCCCAGTAATTGGAGTACCACACACTGAAAAGGTCCAACACGTATTTATTCCATAACGGCAAACAAATAGTCCTTTGCGAGCAGACAGTTTGAGACCCATAGAACAGTTCAGTATTGGTGGGGAGTAGGTCAAGGCACAATCCTCAAAGAAAACTAAACCGTTGAGGTTTCACCAACGGTTGCTAAGCACGGTGGCTGTTAAATGGACTTCTGGTACAGAGTCTCTTCCAGCGACTCTAGTGAACAGGAACTGGAGTTACCTTCGCTACGTTGCAGCCCCTGTCAGGGGGAAGACATCCCTCCAAGGGAGTTACCAGAGGCCCCGCCGTCACCGGATTAATGCTGTACCGGACTATCCGGAAGGGTTACACTCCCCGGCCTCCTCACCTCAGATACGGGTCCCAACACCTTAGGGCCCCTCGAACTCCTCCACCCTCGCGGAACCCAGTCGAAGTTACTGGGTCCCAGGCCTTGGCCATAGTACCTCACCCCAGGCTTAAGGTGCCTGGGATGGACTCCATCCCTCGCTCCGGCCAGGTCGAGGGAACCTGGGCCTGGATCTCCGGAACGCCAGCACCCAGGCTGAAGGTGCCTGGGTGCGGCCACGTCCTCCAACTCTGAACCCCGAGGTCAGGGCGTCTGCCCCTTTCATCTCCTCTCCCTCGCGTCACAGCGGGTTCCCCGCCCCACTGTACCGGCGCCAGAAAAGGACAAAAAAGGTACAGTCTTGCGGTGCAGGTTCAACTCCGACCCAGGGCGACAACGCCACCTGCAGGTCACAGGGAACCTTGCACCACCAGAGTCCTCAAAGAACCACAAAAGGGATTCTCAGTTTCCCTAACAATTAGTACATCTGGGTTAAATAACCCAGATGTCCCCCCACCCAAATTTAAATACCCGCTACACATGCCTCGATTATTAGAAATCAGTGAAATGATGTAACTACAGGCAGATGTTTCAGTGACAATCTGGTTTATGAGATCTTCATGTGATATGCTCCATAACAAGCTTTAATGATTTCATTGCAGCAGTCCCTTTGAAACCACACTCTGCTAATCCATGTAATTTAATTTCTAGCTGCTCTCCTCTTTGTGTGACACTCCTCCTTCTCTTTGTATTACGTTCAGGACCAGTTAGAGGTAAACACACACATGATGAGTGATCACAACTACGAGAGAACATCAGCGGATCGCCTTGTCTAGTACTAACTAGAACTCTTTTATTGTCTGCACCAGGTTGGCAGCTATGGGATGTGGGACATCTGTAAAGACTGAAAATCAAAGTAAGAAATCAGAAAAAGGTAAGTGATACATACTGAATATGAGCCATAACATGATACATGAGCCATAAATATATTGGTTTATTCTTTTTGATAACACTTGACATAACATCATGTAAGACAACAGTTCTAATGGTATACAATTCTTTTTTTATTTACACAAGCTATAATTTAAGTGTTTTTTATGTATAGTTACATGCAAAACTGGTTAAGTATTGCTTCTTTAAAAAGTAACTGTATGTTTAAATAAAACAACTTCTATGCCCCCTTCTTCCGTAGAAAATAACTGGTAACTTTTAAATAATCCGTTACAAGGGTTTTTGCCTCTTTAGTAATAGAACAATATTTTAAAATGTTGATATAGCAAAACAGAGACATTGTGGTCACATTTTCACGAACCTTCATGTACAACACAGCACAGATGAGTACTCAGTTGCACTATGTGCAAAGTTTTTATGTTTTAGTAATAAGTAGAATACAGAGAGATACTAATGTTTGTACAGTATGCAATTTATGCATTCTCCTGACATTGTTGGATTCTATGTTTTTGGTGGTGTAAAAATAAAGATTTAGATAATCCTTTGTATGGAATGGGGCTACCCCCAGGATAGCGCAGACGACTCTCTAACTTTCGGTTTCTCTGGGGGGCCTTGCAATGCCTTGCTTCATCAAGTACTACTGGGCGGCAGTCCTTGTGACGGTCCGATGGTGGCTGTCTGAGGAACAAGCTAACCCCGCGGCTACGCTGGAGGCGGCATTGCTGGGCTCATACTCCGAACTCAGGAACTTGATCCAACTCAAACATTATCCCATCTATGCGTGTCACACTGAGGGTCTGGGACACGGTGAGGGCCAAGGTAGAGGGGGTCAACAGTTGGTCTCCCCGCACCCCCCTGTGGGGCAATCCGAGACTCCCGCATTTTCGGTCCATTCCGGACCCGGCGATCTGGGCCTGGTATGGTATCAGAACCTTGGCAGATGTTGTTTCCCAATTCCCTCACCCTATTACGTTGGAGGCAAGTGGAATTGAGAACATGCTGTCTCTCGCTGCAGACCTGAAGCCCCTGACAGCTCTCTATGCCAAATTTATTGGTCTAGATACTTCGGTGGTCTCCTGGCTGTTTTCAAAATGGCAGGCGGATATACCGGCTTTGGCTGACAACGACTGGGAGGAGGGGGTGCAGCAGTACCTTCCTCTCGTGGTCTCCGCAAGGGATAGGTTCACTCAGCTTAGGTTCCTCCATCGGACCTACTACTCCCCGGAGCGTCTGGCTAGGATATACCCTGATGGGAATCCCCTTTGTCCTAAATGTGCCTCGGACACTGGCTCGTTCTTTCATGTTATATGGGCCTGCCCGCATCTCCAATCCTTTTGGGGGGCGGTGGTGACCGATATCAACTCTATAGGTAAACTTAGAGTCCCCTGTGACCCACTGCCAATGTTGCTGGGTATTGTAGATACCCTACAGATGACACAGGCAAAGAAACACTTTGTATTTTACACAGCCATCTATGCAAGTAAAGCGATCGACCGGAAATGGAATGACCCCACCCCCCCAACGGTACAACACTGGAGGACCCTGATAGACATGGCACTGCCGCTTTATAAATTAATGTACTTGGGACGTAACTGTCCCAAGAAGTTTGATAAGATCTGGGGGGCATGGGTTGAGGAGAGGCAGCTCGCCCTTGATTGAGGACTTGGAGGACTGGTCCCCACTGCTATGGACCATGTTGAGTTCGGGCCCATACCTCCGCTACGTCTAACCCACGGGGGTTGATCCCCCCCTCTCACCCTATGCCTTTCTGCCCTGGGCTCCTGGGAGGCTTCACTCTTGTTACCTGGCGTTTGGAGTATGGTATTTTCATGTGCTAGTTTATGACATCCAGTGTGCTTTTACTTGTGTGAATGCTGCACCCTGATATTCTGATGTTTACTGCTTTGCTGCTGAACTGTCACTCCTGATGTTGATATAGACTGTGCCGAAATGTGCCAGTTTTTATCTTTTTTATTCAAAATAAATAAACGTTATGTTAAAAAAATTTTTTAAAAAAATAAAGATTTAGATAACGTGCATAAGAGAAATGCTGTGTGTGAGTATAGCCCTGTACACACGATCGGATTTCCTATGGTTTTTAAACTGATGGATTTTTCCATCGGAAAACCCATGAAGCTGACTTCCATCAGTCTTGCCTACACACCATCAGTCAAAAAACCGGCCATTCCAAACGCGGTGACATAAAACACTCCGATGAGCCGAGAAAAATGAAGTTCAATGCTTCTGAGCATGCGTCGACTTGATTCTGAGCATGCGTGGGTTTTTTATCCGATGGAGTTCCCCGCAGACGATAGTAATTTGCTATCGGTTATTTAACCATCTGATAAATTTAAAACATGTTCTATTTTTAAACACCGATGGAAAAAAGACCGATGGGGCCCATACACGATCGGTTTGTCCGATGAAAACAGTCCATCAGACTGTTTTCATCGGTAAAACCTTTCCTGTGTACACGGCTTTAGTGTTTCATCTGTAATGTTGAATATTTAAGAGTGACCCACACAGGGTGCAATGTGTACAAGTTTGTTGTAAAAGCTGACTATGTGTGCCTGTCAACATTTTTTTGCACACCAGCTTAATAATGTACCCCATGTGTGTCCCATGTGTAGCGCACCCCAGAAGGAGCCGCAAGTATACTGAAATCCCCCACCCTACACAGCCAGGTACACCGAATTTCCACAGGCAATCAGAGGCAGAGAACAGTCTGTGACTTTGTTTTTGTTATTTATTGAAGGATAATAACTTGGATAGCGATGCCCACTTGAATTCAGAACAACTTCAGGGACAACTCTTCCTATATACAGTCATATATACAGTCTCTATATACACTCCACTTTTTCCTCCAGCCCCCCCACCGAGAAAATAGTAAACGGGCCGGCGGATCGGTGGGTGAGCAGGCAGGTCGGCGGTTGAGCGAGCGTGCGGGCAGTCATGCCAGTAAGGTGAGCGGACGGGCCGTCATGCCAGTAAGTGGACTGAAAAGTGATCGGGTGGGCAGGCGAGTGAGCAGATAGATGACATCATCTCTCACTGCCCGCCCTGCATCACCACAGTTCCGCCCTCACTGTGTGGCCACGGGCAGCAGAGAGATTACATCATCTCTCACTGCCTGCCCTCACTCTGGGACACAGCCACTGGCAAGTGATAATCTTTATCTTGTGGCAGACAACGTGGCAAGTGACAAACTGCATCTGGTGGCAAGTGACAAAGCAAGTGACACGCTGTATCTGGTGGCAAGTGATGTGGCAAGTGACAATCCGCATCTGGAGGCAAGCGACAGTGGCAAGTGACAAGCTGGTGGCAGGTGATGTGGCAAGTGACAATCTAAATCTGGTGGCAGGTGACATGGCAAGTGACAAGCTGCATCTGGTGGCAGGTTATGTGGCAAATGATAAGCTGCATCTGGTGGCAAGCAACAGTGGCAAGTGACAAGCTGCATCTGGTGGCAGGCGATGAAGCAAGTAACAAGCTGCATTTGGTGGCAGGCGATGGTGGCATGTGACAAACCGCATCTGGTGGCTAGTAACGTGGAAAGTGACAAGCTGCATCTGATGACAGGTGTTGTGGCAAGTGACAATTTGCATCTGGTGGCAAGTAACGTGGCAAGTGACAAGCTACATCTGGTGGCAAGTGACAATCTGCATCTGGTGGCAAGTAACTTGGCAAGTGACAATCTGCATCTGGTGTCAGGTGACGTGGCAAGTGACAAGCTGTATCTGGTGCATGTTACGTGGCAAGTGACAAGCTGTATCTGGTGGCAGGTTACGTGGCAAGTGACAATCTGCATCTGGTGGCAGGTAATGTGGCAAGTGACAAGCTACATCTGGTGACAAGTGACAATCTGCATCTGGTGGCAAGTAACTTGGCAAGTGACAATCTGCATCTGGTGTCAGGTGACGTGGCAAGTGACAAGCTGTATCTGGTGCATGTTACGTGGCAAGTGACAAGCTGTATCTGGTGGCAGGTTACGTGGCAAGTGACAATCTGCATCTGGTGGCAGGTGACGTGACAAGTGACAAGCTGCATATGATTGAAGCGCCAACACAACCATTGCCCTGACAAATTGCCTGCGAGAAAACGTATTTCTCTTTCGTCCATGGACGGACACAGCTCCTTATTCTTGACCTTAGGGTTTATATGCCGTCTATCAGGAGAGGACTAGGCAGACATGTTAAACAGTTAAAAACATGTAACTACAGCAAAGCTGAACAGTACCACCCAGGGGGCGGTCCCTCTGGCTATAACCCCTCATCCTGCACTCAGCAGCTCAGTTTTTTTTCTGCCTAGCATAGAAGGACCTGGCTCCGGGTTGGGACCATTGGTCCTGGAAATTTTTTGCTTTTTTCTACTTTTTTGATCCTGAGATCTACTATCAACTGCCGGCTGGGTGACAGGCTGGATAATATGGATCCTTGTAGTCTCCCTAGTCCAGCCATCGAGCGTGAGACCTTTAGCTACGCGCTGGGTAGGCCACGACATACCCAGTTTGCTCCAGGGGTGGCCAGGGAGCTATATGCTCCGGGGCACACATACGACCGGGCTACTGCTGTCTGAGTCACAGTGGGCCGTGGCCAACAGCCACTCCGTACTGCTTGGGTGATGGGTCTGTCCGGAATGCATCCAGCTGTCCCCGCAGGATGGGTAAGTAGGGTTCCACCTGTTTCAGTAGGATGGAACAGCTGGGCATTCCTGGGGAGGTCGACTAGGAAGTCTCTCACTCTCCCTTTCCTCTCTCCCTGTCCTTTCCCTCCTCCCCATGCTTCTGTGTGAGCTGGGCCTGCTGTGTACCTGCTGGGGGCCCTCCGGGGGGGCTCCGGGTCCTGGCTGGGGGCTGCGCTGGGTGTCCAGGGTCCGCTTTCCATGTGGAGTGTTGTCTGTTCTGCATTGTGGGGGGCCTCCGCTCGGAGGCCCAGCGTGTTCGCGGCCTGTTTTCTATTACCTCAGGAATGATTGGCGGCCATTTTGGCGAAGCAGGCGCCATTTTCTTGTAGCCGCGCTAGTGTAACTGCTGAAGCAGCCGGCGGCCATTTTCTTGTAGCTTGCGCTCTTTTTTCCTGAGGCAGTCGTGGCCATTTTCTTGTAGCTCCAGCTTAGTTTTGGCCTCTAGCGCTGGGTTTGTCTTTCTGAACGGCATGAACAGCACAGAACACCTCAGACGCAGGAGAACACCTCAGGCACAGGGTGCAGGAGAGAGAGCGGACCTCAACGCTGTGCAGTACCTGGGTCAGAGTGGTGAGTCCTCTTGGGGCCCCTCGGTTCTGTAGCAGCTAGAAGGGTGGACCTTTTGGGTATCTTGACTTGATTCCCTAATTGGCTGTCAGGCGAGTGTGGTCAGCATGGCGTCAGAAGCTGGTGCTTCTTCCCCAGACATCCCTGTGATGGCAACCAGTGCCCCTGCACCTGCGGTGTCTATGGACGCTTTGTCGGTGGTCCTGGAGTCCTTTGTTGCCAGGGTGGAGGCGGTGTGCGGGAAAAAGGGGATTAAAAAACGCCCCTCCCCCACCATCTTCTGGAGAAAGTTATGATTCAGACTCGGGAGTGGCTGTGGCACACGGCCCCTGTTCTGACGTGTCAGAAGATGCAGACCAGGACCATTCGGACAGTGAGGATGACTCCGTGTCCAGGTCAGCGCAGGAAAAGGCACTTGTTGGAGCTCTTATCACCGCAGTGCGGGAGACTCTTAAGTTGAAGGATACGGCGGGGGCATCTACTGAGGTGTCGGCCCCTTTTGGGTCCCACAAGCCGGCCCGCACTGCTAAGGTGTTTCCCTACCTAACTTATTTTGATAAGTTTATATACAAAGAATGGGAATGACCGCAGCGGGCCTTTTTGGTCCCAAAGCGATTGGCGGTTCATTACCTCTTTGAGGAGAGTGTCCTGAAAAAATGGACATCTCCCCCAATTGTGGACCCCCCGGTATCCAGGATAAACAAGGTAACCACAATTCCAGTAGAGGGGACCTCTGCTTTTAAGGACCCTGTAGACAGGAGGGCCGAGGCGGTGGCCCGGTCCATGTTCACGGTAGTGGGGTCTGCCTTACGGCCAGTTTTGGCCACGGCCCTGGTGTCACAGACACTTACCGAATGGGCAAAATTGTTGCACCACGAGTTGGTTGAGCTACAGGCTTCCCCAGTCTGAGTCGAATTGGCTGACCAGTGGGTCCATTGCCTCAAGTATGTCTGCGATGCAGCCTTAGATACAGCTCCCTTGCTTTCCAGAGCCTCAGTATCTGCTGTGGTGCTACGCCGCCTGATTTGGCTAAAATGCTGGTCCGCGGACCAGACTTCCAAGAAGGCTCTGGTGGATTTGCCCTTCCAGGGAGAGAGGCTATTTGGAGCCTCGCTGGATGACATTATTAAAAATGTCACTGGAGGTAAGAGCACGCTGCTCCCACAATCCAGAATGGGTAAGGAGCCACGCCGTAAGCCAGGGCCCTCCTTTTCCGCTCAGAAGCTTTTTTTCATCAGCCCGGGCCCGCAGGTAAGCATTCCCAGACCGACAAGGGGCCAGCTGAGGGACAAAAGCGTCCCTGGTTTGGCAAGCCAAACAAGCCTGCGAACAAATCTGCGACAGCATGAAAGTTTGCCCCCGCCCGACTCTCGGGTGGGGGGTCGCCTTCGCGAGTTTGCAGCTCGGTGAATCTCCCTGCTTTCCGACCAGTGGGTTTGCAAAGTGGTTTCATCTGGGTACAAGATAGAATTTCTTTCTTGTCCACCAAACAGATTTTTTCCCTCCAACCTTCATCTTCCTCTGGCTCGTTGGAACGCCCTGTTTGGGGCAGTGCAGGACCTGCTGATGCGTGGGGTAATAGTACCTGTGCCGCTGCTGGAAAGGTTTCAGGGATTCTACTCCAATCTGTTTCTAGTCCCAAAAAAGGACAGGGTCCGTCCAATCCTGGATCTCAAGGCCCTCAACACCTTTGTAAAAGTACGAAGGTTCAGGATGGAATCAAATTGTGGGAAAAAACTGCGCTAGAACCCAAAAACAAAGCAAACAAGCTGCTAGCACTCAAACAAACAAAGTAAAACAGAAGTTGGGATAAATAGTGCAGCGCTAAAACATCAATAGTGAATATTGATCATGCTCAAAATACCACAGTATGAATAATGGTAACAAAAAAGTGAAAATAAAACAATTAATGTAAAATGTGAAGAACAAAATAAGTGTGATAAAAAGAAAACTTCAATAAGTGTTATTAGAGTCCATATTAAATGAACACAAATAATGTGTGATAAACTGGATGAGTGTTTTTAGAGTCCTAGCACACTAGCTAGAGGGTGCTACATGTGTTCTACATGTGTTCTGGTGTTCTAGTGTTCCCCCACAGCTGTTAATTTCCAGCAGTATGGCGGTAACTGCCATAACTCTGGAGGACTCCTGCCACCCGCCCACTCCTCCTTGTCCTTGACCATTCACAAAACTCCTAGTATTCTTCTCCCAGAATGCAAGGCGTTCTCTAAATAGAGGAGGGGCAGATGAGTGACCGGATCTCCCCTGCTCATTCACAAGATGCCTTGCATTCTGGAGAAGAATACTAGGAGTTTTGTGAATGGCCTGAGGGGATGGAAAGGGGAAAGTAAGCTCTTTACAGTTGTCGTCACTGCTGTTAACCCCCAGTTCACTGCTAGGGTTGAGGGGGTGGGGTACTAGTCCAGTTTATGTTGGTTCAGTGCAGTTATCGCAGCACACCAATTGCAGGTTTCTGTGATATCTGTATGGTTATTACTGTGTGTCCCAACAGGTTTCAGGTAGATGGAAGGGAGGTAAACAGCTGGAAACATGATTTACATTACTAAAACATATGATCAAATTAACAGGTATTTTTACGCAAAAGTGATTTTTTAGTTATAGGTTGTACCTGAAGGGGTGAGTCAACTCCTGGCCTGCTATATCTTACCTCAACAGCAAGATCTCCGTACCATAATTTCCAGTTCTGTACATGGTCACCTGGGGCTTTTAGATTTTCCTGCCCATCGTTAGGTATTCTAGCAACTTCTGTTGCATTCCATTGCATAATAAAAAATACATTTAAAAAGGCCATCAGGGAGAGTGGGAACCCCTCATAATGGCCATAGCTGGTGTGTAGGCACAGGAACACAGATATCTTACCAGTGGAGTCCCTAAGAAATATTAGAAATTGTCAGGTGGTTAAAGTGGTTGTTGAAAGCTAAACATTTTTTACCTTAAAGTGGATGTAAACCCGGTTCATGAAATTTGAGCTGGGCACATATATCTGTAGTGTTTTCTCTTCTCTCTTCAAAGCCCTAAGTCCTTTGGCTTTCTCCTGCTCCGTTCTTCTGTTATCAGCATGATGACTTCTGATAAGTTCTCTGATACATGTGATAAAACCAGGCTAAAATTTATGTCAGGGTGGGTGCTATAAATAGATTAGCAGACAGCTTGTCAATTCACAGCACAGCTCTGCAAGTCTTTGCCTATGTGGAGGGGGTGTGTGCCTTTTCTCCAATCAGCTGTCTCACGGTGTATGACAAGACTCTCCTCCCCCTGCTGGAACAGGAAGAGAAAATTCTAACAGGATTTGCACTTTCTAAACAGTATATAAAGCTGGAGACAGCAGATATACATGTGTAGCGCACCAACCCCAGACTTTACCTGCTTTTCTTCTGCTTGGCTTCTCCGCAGGAAAAGAATGAGGCACACCGCACCACAAGCCCGTACCCTCCTGAATAGGGAGGTTGAGCGGTGTTAGTTTCTCGGGCCTGCCTGCAGCCAATGTCAAAGCCTCCAGTGCTGACCTAGTTTCCGCAGTAGTCAGAAACAAGTCTTTAATTCTCCCCAGTAAGCAACTGTCCACACCAACTGAAAGGTCCAACACTTATTTATTCCTTCTTGCACAATAAACAGTCTCTTTGAGAGCAGATGGGTTGGGACAAAACACAGGTCAGATAAGGTGGGAGGAGGTCCAGGCACAAACTTGAATTTGGGTTTCTCCTGCTCTGATTAGCACGAACAGGCTTGGCGCACGGTCTCTGCCACAGAACATGAGGTTGGTCACTGCCACTGACCGGATGAAAAAGGTGAAAGTCACTGCTACTGACCTTGGGTGCGTAGTATCACTGCCACTGTGATTTAACCACTTCCCTACCCATTCATAGTCAAATGACGTCCACAGATGGGATCTCCCATCCTGGGTGGACGTCATATGACGTCCTCGGCTTTGTAGGGGGATATCTGAATGATGCCTGCAGCTAGAGGCATCATTCAGATATCCTTTTCTTGGGCCGGCGATTCTGTGCACCATAAGAATGATCATAGCGGTGGTTCCGCCACTTGAGTGTCCTTATAGGCGGCGGGAGGGGACATCCCCCCTCCCGCCGCCATCCGGTGCTTCTCCGGGCTCTCCCGTGCGATTGGGGACCCGGAGCGAATCTTCCGGCGTCGTTGGTGGGTCACGTGACGAGCATAGAGATGACTGGTGACCAGAGGGTCACCAGTCATCTCTATGATCGTCGGAGGCCCGGGCGCGATGTGATGACGTCACGCCCGGGCCTCAAATGTAAACAAAGCCGCCATTGCGGCTGTAAGTATGAGATCAGTGAAAATGTTTTCACTGATCTCATGCTTTCCAGCCTGGAGGAGAGATGTGGGGTCTTATTGACCCCGCATCTCTCAATAAAGAGGACCTGTCACACACATTCCTATTACAAGGGATGTTTACATTCCTTGTAATAGGAATAAAAGTGATCAAAAAAAAAAAAAAAAGTAAAATAATTGTAAAAAAAAAAGAAAAAAAGTAAAAAAAAAAAAAATTAAAACGCCCCTGTCCCCGGTAGCTCGCGATCAGAAGCGAATGCACACGTAAGTCGCCCACATATGTAAATGCCGTTCAAACCACGCATGTGAGGTATCGCCTCGTGCGTTAGAGCACGTGCAACAATTCTAGCACTGAACCTCCTCTGTAATTCTAACCTGGTAACCTGTAAAAAAAATTAAAGCGTCGCCTATGGAAATTTTTAAGTACCGAAGTTTGGCGCCATTCCATGAGTGTGCGCAATTTTAAAGCGTGACATGTTAGGTATCTATTTACTCGGCGTAACATCATTTTTCATATGTTCCCCAAAAATTGGGCTAACTTTACTGTTTTGTTATTTTTTAATTCATGAAACCATTTTTTTTTTTTTAAAAAGGCGTTTGAAAAATTATTGCGCAAATATCGTGCAAGAAAAAAAGTTGCAATGACCATCATTTTATTCCCTAGGGTGTCTGCTAAAAAAACATATATAATGTTTGGGGCTTCTGAGTAATTTTCTAGCAAAAGAATGATGATTTGTACATGTAGGAGAGAAGTGCTAGAATAGGCCCGGCATTTAAGTGGTACAAAAAGCCCTGTATTGAAGTGGTTAAAGAACACGCACTTCCTTCCGTTAGTGAACGAGCCCTTATAGGACAAGAACATCCCTCCGGAGAGTTACCAGAGGCCCCATATGTTACCATGACTCTGCGCTGGGTCTTCAGAAAGGGTCACCTCCCTGGCCTCCTCGTCCTGGATACGGGTCCCCTCGCAAGGCAGATCCCTGGGAGTCTCGGTCCCCGACGGATCCCAGCCGAAGGCTGCTGAGCTCCGGGCCTTTCTCCAAAGTACCTCACCCCAGACTGAAGGTGTCTGAGATGGAACAGCAGCTTCGTCTCTGGGCCTAGGGCACCCAGAGACAACCCGATCAGGCCTCCGGGCCTAGGGCACCCAGAGGCGACACAAACGCACGCAGGCCTAAGGTGCCTGAACGCGGAACCAACCCCCCTGGAAGATGGCCGCCCCCCTTTATATCCCCTCCCAACAGGCACAGCAGGTTCCCTGCCCCACCGTACTGCTGCCGAGAGGGGACAAAAAGGACACAACCTAGCACTGCGGTTCAACCCGGGCCCATGGCAACAGCGCCACCCATAGGCCCCAGTGAACTTACACACCAGTACTATCTCCCAGGGATAGAAATGGTCCATGAGACCTAACAATTAGTGCATCTGAGCCTAGTTAGCACTCAGATGCTTCCCCCTAAATGTAACCACCCGCTACACATGTACATTTTTTTTAGAGAGATTTGTTTCATCTCCGTGTATCATCTGAGGCTGTTCACTTCACTTGGTATATATGAGGGTTTACATCCACTTTAATGCTTTCCTTGCATTAAGGTAAAAATGTTTTAGTATGTATATATCACTCCCTCACCCCCACCCCTTATACTTACCTGAGCCCAATCTTGATCCAGCACTGTGTCTGTAGCAGCTCTCTCCACATCTCCCTGCGTTCACAGGCTTTGCTGAGAACAGCAGGAGCCATTGGCAAGGGAGTATTGGGAGGAAGCAGCTTCCTAAGGTGGCACATCGAGAAGAGGAGCCAGAAGCCAAGAGGAGGTTCAGGCCACTCTGTGCAATTCCATTGCACAAAACAGGTAAGTATAACATGTTTGTTATTTTAAAAGAAAAAATATTAGACTTTACAAAAGCTTTCAACTCTCCAGCATCTAGCAAAACTGAAATATCAGTTTTCGGTGGACTAGAGCTATAGGAAAAATGTCATAAGAAAACAACAATACCTAAAATAATTTAGGGTTAATGCGTTTGTGTTGGAAAAGTACATCCATGGGCAAGGGATGACTCCAATATATATATGGCGGAGTATACTCACACAAGCGTTGATGAAATAGAGGATAAACAAAACGATATGAACCAACCAACAAATTTATTGACACTGTTGGATCTCAAGACTGTGAAAAGGAATCCACAGAAATGGTTCCAACCGGGAGCTGATGGTGGTGAATGGACCCAGGGCCAGGCACACATGATGGGGCAGAACAGCAATACCCTTGAAATAGGGAAAAATTGGGGCTCAAAAATACCGATGAAAATACAGATGTTGTTTTCTTATGACATGGTCTCTCTTCAGATATACGGTACACAAAATCCAATCTTGGCTGTCTCCTTAAGAAGTGGGGGTTGCCCAATGAAACGCATAGAGATTACAGCCCTTATGAAATTGAAAACTATGTTCCAGCAATCAAGGGTGATATGTTGTATATACATGCCTGATTTGTTGATCTTGATGATATAAACAAAAAATGTAACTGTACGTGTCCTCTATATATTTTGTAATACATTTTGTACATTTTTTATATTTTGTTGGATTTTTTATTCAGCACCACTCATAAAAGTCCCATGGGCATATCCTCCTTTAGTTTCTCCTTTCTCAGCTAAGCACACCCTTCTGCCTACATGTAAAAGAGAAGAGCATACAGAGGCGCATCTTAGTGCAGACTAATAAAACGGGGCGCAACGCATTTTCGAGCATGTGCACTGGTGATGTCCGGTCAGTATGCGCTCCTTTGTCAAGAGCTTGACAAAGGAGCACACACTGACCGGCCATCGCCAGTGCTCATGCTTGGAAAGGCGGTGCAGCCCGTCCAGTGATGTAATCGTACCTGACGCCTCGCTCCAAGAGCGTCCCAGCCCTCTTTCCTGAATCCCTTCATCCATACAGCTGGCTTCCAGACCCAGCAGAGTGGTAACACCAGCAGCACAGTGTGCTTTTGGCTGTTTAACAGGACAATGGACTATACTATATGCCTATCTTCACCCACTAAAATGTGAGTTGCTCTCCTATAGTGATGTGTTGAATGAAGTCTTTTTATCAGTCTGCACTTAGAGGCTCTTATCCTTGCCATCGGTGAACTGGAAAAGGAACCGACCGGCCCTGGATGCTGACCATATAGATTTCTGACACGCCAGATGGTCCCCGGAGTCTCTATGATGGTTTGGAGGCCGGGCGCGATATTATGGCATCACGCTCGGCCTCTGCAATTGAAAAAATGCCACCACCTCGGCTGGGAAGCCAGGATCGTTTTTTTATTTTATTTCAGGCTTCCCAGCCTAGAGGTGAGATGTGGGGACTTATTGACCCCAGATCTCACTGTAAAGAGGACCTGTCATGCCATATTCCTATTACAAGGGATGTTTACATTCCTTGTAATAGGAATAAAAGTGATCAAAAAAAAATGTAAAAAGAAAGTGTCAAAATAGAAAAATAAAAGTAAAATTAACAATAAAAAAAAAAAAGAAAAAGTAAAGTGCCCCTGTCCCCGCGTGCTCGCTCGCAGAAGCGACCGCATACTTAAGTCACGCCCACATATGTAAACGGTGTTCAAACCACACATATGAGTGTAGCGGGCATTTAAATTTGGGGGGGGAGCATCTGGATTATTCAACCCAGATGTACTAATTGTTAGGGAGTCTAAGAATCCCTTTTGTGGTTCTTGGAGGACTCTGGTGGTGCAAGGTTCCCTGTGGCCTGCAGGTGGCATTGCCGCCCTGGGCCGGAGTTGAACCTGCACCGCAAGACTGTTCCTTTTTGTCCTTTCCTGGCGCTGGTACAGCGGGGCGGGGAACCCGCTGTGACGCAAAGGGAGAGGATATAAAAGGGGCGGACGCCCTGACCTCGGGGTTCAGAGTTGGAGGACGCAGCCGCACCCAGGCACCTTCAGCCTGGGTGCTGGCAATCCGGAGTTCCGGGCCCAGGTGCCCTTGACCTGGCCGGAGCGAGGGATGGAGTCCATCCCAGGCACCTTAAGCATGGGGTGAGGTACTATGACCAAGGCCTGGGGACCCAGTAACTTCGACTGGGTTCCGCGAGGGTGGAGGAGTCTGAGGGGCCCTAAAGTGTTGGGACCCGTATCTGAGGTGAGGAGGCCGGGGAGTGTGACCCTTCCGAATAGCCCGGTACAGCATTAATCCGGTGACAGCGGGGCCTCTGGTAACTCTCTTGGAGGGATGTCTTCCCCCTGACAGGGGCTGCAACGTAGTGAAGGTAACTCCAGTTCCTGTTCACTAGAGTCGCTGGAAGAGACTCTGAAGCCAAAAAGTATGTTTTTCAGCCACTGTGCTTAGCAACCGTTGGTGAAACCTCAACGGTTTAGTTTCTTTGAGGATTGTGCCTTGACCTACTCCCCACCAATGCTGAACTGTTCTATGGGTCTCAAACTGTCTGCTCGCAAAAGGGCTATTTTTTTGCTGTTATGGAATAAATAAGTGTTGGACCTTTTCAGTGTGTGGTACTCCAATTACTGGGAGCAAAGGGGGTTATCAGCAGAACAGACTTGGCTCTGAGCGTATACACAGCCCGAAGGTAATCTGATTCTGGCCTTCACCTCTACATGCTGTAATCTAGAGGACATGGGCCGTGGCGCACCTCGCTCTCCCCTTCAAGGTACCCCTAGACCGGAGCCAAAGTAACCGCTAAAGAAGAGAGAGAGGGTGAGGCCGCTACATGAGGTATCGCTATGAACGTTAGAGTGAGAGCAATAATTCTAGCCTTAGGCCTACTGTGTAACTCAAAACACGTAATCTGTAAAAAAATTTAATCATCGCCTATGGGGATTTTTAAGTACCAAAGTTTGGTGCCATTCCACAAGCATGTGCAATTTGAAGCGTGACATGTTGAGTATCTATTTACTCGGCTTAACATCATATTTCAAATTATACAAAAAATTGGGCTAATTTTACTGTTTTTTTTTAATTGTTGAAACTATTATTTTTCCCCCAAAAAATGCGTTTGAAAAATTGCTGCGCAAATACTGTGCAATATAAAAAGTTGCAATGACTGGCATCTTATTGTCTAGGGTCTCTGCTAAAATATATATAAAAAATGTTTGGGGGTTCTATGGCCTGGGTAGCAAATGGTTAAAGTAGTTCCTGCACTACTTTGGTACAATTGACATTTGACTTGTGTGTGAAAAGAATACTGCCAATGAAAAATAAATGAAAAAAAAAACAGCGTGCCCCCACCCCTAAAATCCATATTAGACCCCTATCCGAGCATGTGCCCGGCAGGTCAGGAAAGGGGGGGGACAAGCGAGCACCCCCCCTCCTGCACCATACCAGGCCACATGCCCTCAACATGAGGGGGTGATTTTTTTCCTCATTTTCGGGTCCATGGTGGGGAGGGTGGGATGAGTAAGTATTATTTGTACATGTATTTTGTAAAACCTGTAACATAAAAAAAATAAAATAATCTGGTTTAAAAATAAAAAGTAGAAGCTTAATATGTCCAGTGTTCTTGTCCACTAGTGTGTCCTGTAAGAAATGATTTTGCATGAGATACTAAAACCTGAATTGTAGCTGTACTCTGTTAACCAGCATGTGTTGTTTTATCACTTGTACAAAACATGTGCAGTCTTGTCTTCATTTGCACTACATACTTGTTTGTTTTTCACTTTATATCCCCTGTGTTTACTTTTTTTATCTCATTGCAGTTATAAGGCCTCATGCCCACGGACGTTTTTACAGCCGCGTTTTTGAGCGTTTTTTACAGCTTAAAAACGCCTGTCCATGTTGTTGTATAAATTTTTCGCCCGTATTTAAAAAAAAAAAAAACGCCGGAGCTCAAAAACGCAATTTTGTGCAGCGTTTTTGCTTGTTTTTTTTATGCCTAACGCCGACGCCGCAGAACGCACTGGTCCTGTTTTTTTTTTACTGCTTAAAAACGCCTATGCTATTTGCAGCTCAAAAACGCCTAGGTGGGCATGAAGCTATAGACTAACATGGACAGGCGTTTTTAAGCTGTAAAAAACGCTCAAAAACGCGGCTGTAAAAACGTCCGTGGGCATGAGGCCTTCTTATACGTTTATTTAACCGATCAGTATTTTTTTATTGACCTCCACTGATGGGCCTTACATGTTTGGGTCCTGGACCCAAGTCCCAAATATAAACCTTATGCCGCGTACACACGATCGATTTTTTCGACGGTGAAAACACAGTCGAGAAAATCGACGTTAAAAACGAGGAACAGCTTGTTTCCCCCACACACGGCCGTTTTAAATGTAATTTTTTTTTTGGTCGAAAAATAAGACCGTGTGTGGGCTCCGCGGCAGTGTTTCCTGCCGCGGAAAACATGTCGAAAAAAACGACGAGAAAAATTAAAACATGTTCTAATTTTTCTCGTCGTTTTTAATGCCGTTTTTCTCGTCGAAAAAAACGACAGAAAGCCCACAGACGATCGTTTTTCTCGTCGAATGGGAAAAATTTTGTTTTTCTCGACGAGAAAAACGGCCGTGTGTACGCGGCATAACTCCTAATCCAGAGTTCATAGATCTGCTGTAGGTAGGGTTGCCACTTTTTCTTCAAGTCAAGCCCGAACACTTTAGCGTCGCACAGCACAATTTTCTTTCATAGTATGCATAGATAAACTATGCATAGATGTTGCTATTAAATAAGATTTCCAATCATATGAAGTTAATCACAAGAGTCCCCCTTTTCATCAGAGTCCACAGAGTTCTCCCTTTTCATCAGAGTCCACAGAGTTCCCCCTTTTCATCGAAATCCACAGAGTTCCCCCTTTTCATCAGAGTCCACAGAGTTCCCCCTTTTCATCAGAGTCCACAGAGTTCCCCCTTTTCATCAGAGTACACAGAGTTCCCCCTTTACGTCTGAACTCGCAGAGTTCCCCCTTTACGTCTGAACTCGCAGAGTTCCCCCTTTACGTCTGAACTCGCAGAGTTCCCCCTTTACGTCTGAACTCGCAGAGTTCCCCCTTTACATCTGAACTCGCAGAGTTCCCCCTTTACGTCTGAACTCGCAGAATTCCCCCTTTACATCTGAACTCGCAGAGTTCCCCCTTTGCATCTGAACTCGCAGAGTTCCCCTTCTATTCTGACTCAGATTGTTGTGAAGCGACTTATCCCTTGTGAGACCTCTATGCCTGGCCTGTATAAGCAGATATAATCACTGAGGGCAATCTTTATCAGATATCTTGAACTCACCAAGTACCGATTCTATTCGTAGAAGTGCTTTAATCCAGAAACAGGTTACAGCATATGACATGATACAATCAGATGAATAGGTTGTAGTACTTGTGCTGTCAAAAGATGATACTGTCTGTAGCTCACTTATGCAGAATACATGTGCCCATGTTGCATGAGGCCTGTAGCTTTCTCGATTACACAGGAAGTACAAACTCGGGAAGAAGGGTGGAGCATTACACAGAAAGGAAGTGTGTCATAGAACAGACAAAGAAATACAGAAAATATATGCGTTACCATAAAAGGTCACTAGATGGCAGTATGTAAACGAAACATATGGTCCATAGAAAATGGTTCAGAGAAACTTTTATATATATATATATATATATATATATATATATATATATATATAAAACAAATTCTATGCTTATTGGGCGGCACACTCCCCGTCTGGCATTGTAAATGTCACTATATACACCAGAACTGTAGTGATGCAACTGCAAATAACAAACAGCGTAATTTGCCTTGATGCCTTGAAGACCTGAAAGACATAAAAGAACATGCATATATATGCTATAACAATAACTGCAATAAGGCATCAAGAAGTGTCACTCAAAGTTCAAGACACTTTCTTATTGAAGTCACCAGTAGGATCCAGCAGCGTACGCAAACAAGTTCATTCTCCAAAGGGCAAGAGCAGAATAAGTTCCGTGATAGGTCTGATGAAAGTCTTTACAGTCCCTTGTCTTGAAACCTTAACCTCCACCTTGCGTACCTTACCGTCATCACTAGGAACACTCTTTACAATAAGTCCCATGGGCTATTCGATTCTTTCAGCTTGCTGGTGCTTAAGCAGAACAAGATCTCCAACTTGTATGTTAGGGTTCAGGCGTTGCCATTGCCTGCTTCCTTGCAGAGTAGAAAGATACTCCATCTTCCAACGATTGCCGAAGCAGTTGGCGAGGTGTTGTACTCGCTTCCACTGATCATAGCACAGATTTCCTGCTTTAAAGTTTCCAGGTGGAACAGGAACAGACCCAAGCTTCTGGGTAAGAAGAGTAGCTGGGGTAAGGATAGTTGGGGTCTTCAGATCTTTTTCAGGTTCTAGAAGACTGAAGACATCAGCTGTGGTTTCTTCTGGATGATCCAGCAGGAATTCAGGATCTGTTAACCAAGAAGAATTTGCAAAGACACTTGCAGACACTGGCCTGGTGGCATGATCTGCAGGTTTAATTTCCGATGGAACATAATGCCATTGTTCAGGTTTAGATGATTTCCTGATTCTCTCTACACGGTTGCTGACATAGACGTAGAAACGTTTAGTCTGGTTGTATATGTAGCCCAGAACAACATTGCTGTCTGTGTAGAATTTGATGTCATTTATCTGAATGTCTATCTCACGCAGTATGAAATCTGCTATGTCTACAGCTAGCACAGTTCCACAAAGTTCAAGCCTGGGAATCATGTGTTCAGGCTTAGGTGCTAACTTAGCTTTCCCAAACAGAAACCCTATGTGGGCTTGATTAGAAAAATCTCTTACCTTGAGGTAAGCGACAGCTGCTATGGCCTCAGTAGATGCATCTGAGAAGATGTAAAGCTCTTTCCTCTGACTTGTAGCAAGGGAGGCAGAAGTGTAGCAGTGTGGTATACTGATTCCATCTAAGGCATGTAGAGATTTTTTCCAGGACTCCCACTTTGAAAGCTGGTCTATTGGTAGTGGAGCATCCCAATCTTTATTAGTCTCTGAGAGCTGTCTAAGTAAGGATTTACCTTGTATGGTGATGAGAGCTACGAATCCCAATGGATCGTATAGACTGTTCACCACTGACAGAACACCACGTTTGGTAAATGGCTTGTCTGCAGAGCTGACTTGAAAGCCGAAGGTATCTTTTAATAAGTCCCACCGTAGGCCCAGACTTCTCTGTACAAGTGGTATGTCCATTCCCAGATTTAAGTCTTTAAACCCTGTGGCATGATCGCCAGGTTGAAAGGCTTTCATAACAGCAACACTATTTGAGGCAATCTTGTGTAGTGTGAGGTTGGCCTCAGAAAGCATCCTTCAGAGCAGGCTTCTTCATCTGTTGGCAGAGATTTAAGTCCATCATCCAGATAGAAGTCTCTCTCAACGAAGTATTGAGCATCCACGCCATCTTCCTTTTCTCCAACAAGGGCAGCCCTTCGTAAACCGTATGTAGCAACAGCGGGTGAGGGACTATTTCCGAAAACATGTAGCTTCATGCGGTATTCAATCATCTCATTGTCCATGTTGTTGTCACGGCGCAACAGAAACCTTAGAAAGTTCCTATGGTCTTCACGTATAGTGAAGCAATGAAACATTTTCTCAATGTCAGCAGTAGGGATGAGCTTCGTGTTCGAGTCGAACATACGTTCGACTCGAACATCGGCTGTTCGATCGTTCGACGAAGATCGAACGATTTGGGCCGTTCGCGCCAAATTCGAGTGACGCGAACGGCCCACAATGCACTACGCCATCGCAGTGTCATCCAGGCGCTGTGATTGGCCAAGCATGCACTGTGACCCCGCATGCTTGGCCAATCACAGCGCCGGCAGCGAGGAGAGCAATGATTGGCCACAGGCAGGATGCCTGTGGCCAATTATTGCTGAGGGTGTTTAGTACACGCCCCACACTATAAAAGGCCGCCAGCACGGCGGCCTAGTGTAGTGTGTTCCGGAGCAGGGATAGAGCAGCATAGGCAGGGACAGTGACTGTTATTTCTTTCTTGCTTAACCTGGATTCCTTTAGTTTAGGGAAAGAGAAGGATAGGTAGGGAGAGTGTCAGTGTGTTTTGTGCTTGTGCTATAGTGTGCTTAAAAAAAACATTTATTCTAGGGACAGAAAACTGTAGGTAGGGACAGTGTCAGTTTCTTTCACTCTGCAAGTCCTTGTTTCCAGGGACCTGGAAGGACAGTGAGTGAATTGTCCTTGTGCTATATTGTGCTTAAAAAAACATTTATTCTAGGGACAGAAAACTGTAGGTAGGGAGAGTGTCAGTTTCTTTCACTCTGCAAGTCCTTGTTTCCAGGGACCTGGAAGGACAGTGAGTGAATTGTCCTTGTGCTATATTGTGCTTAAAAAAAACATTTATTCTAGGGACAGAAAACTGTAGGTAGGGAGAGTGTCAGTTTATTTCACTCTGCAAGTCCTTGTTTCCAGGGACCTGGAAGGACAGTGACTGAATTGTCCTTGTGCTATATTGTGATTAAAAAAACCATTTATTCTAGGGACAGAAAACTGTAGGTAGGGAGAGTGTCAGTTTATTTCACTCTGCAAGTCCTTGTTTCCAGGGACCTGGAAGGACAGTGACTGAATTGTCCTTGTGCTATATTGTGATTAAAAAAAACATTTATTCTAGGGACAGAAAACTGTAGGTAGGGAGAGTGTCAGTTTATTTCACTCTGCAAGTCCTTGTTTCCAGGGACCTGGAAGGACAGTGACTGAATTGTCCTTGTGCTATATTGTGATTAAAAAAAACATTTATTCTAGGGACAGAAAACTGTAGGTAGGGAGAGTGTCAGTTTCTTTCACTCTGCAAGTCCTTGTTTCCAGGGACCTGGAAGGACAGTGAGTGAATTGTCCTTGTGCTATATTGTGATTAAAAAAAACATTTATTCTAGGGACAGAAAACTGTAGGTAGGGAGAGTGTCAGTTTATTTCACTCTGCAAGTCCTTGTTTCCAGGGACCTGGAAGGACAGTGACTGAATTGTCCTTGTGCTATATTGTGATTAAAAAAAACATTTATTCTAGGGACAGAAAACTGTAGGTAGGGAGAGTGTCAGTTTATTTCACTCTGCAAGTCCTTGTTTCCAGGGACCTGGAAGGACAGTGACTGAATTGTCCTTGTGCTATATTGTGATTAAAAAAAACATTTATTCTAGGGACAGAAAACTGTAGGTAGGGAGAGTGTCAGTTTATTTCACTCTGCAAGTCCTTGTTTCCAGGGACCTGGAAGGACAGTGACTGAATTGTCCTTGTGCTATATTGTGATTAAAAAAAACATTTATTCTAGGGACAGAAAACTGTAGGTAGGGAGAGTGTCAGTTTATTTCACTCTGCAAGTCCTTGTTTCCAGGGACCTGGAAGGACAGTGACTGAATTGTCCTTGTGCTATATTGTGATTAAAAAAAACATTTATTCTAGGGACAGAAAACTGTAGGTAGGGAGAGTGTCAGTTTATTTCACTCTGCAAGTCCTTGTTTCCAGGGACCTGGAAGGACAGTGACTGAATTGTCCTTGTGCTATATTGTGATTAAAAAAAACATTTATTCTAGGGACAGAAAACTGTAGGTAGGGAGAGTTTCAGTTTATTTCACTCTGCAAGTCCTTGTTTCCAGGGACCTGGAAGGACAGTGACTGAATTGTCCTTGTGCTATATTGTGATTAAAAAAAACATTTATTCTAGGGACAGAAAACTGTAGGTAGGGAGAGTGTCAGTTTATTTCACTCTGCAAGTCCTTGTTTCCAGGGACCTGGAAGGACAGTGACTGAATTGTCCTTGTGCTATATTGTGCTTAAAAAAAACATTTATTCTAGGGACAGAAAACTGTAGGTAGGGAGAGTGTCAGTTTATTTCACTCTGCAAGTCCTTGTTTCCAGGGACCTGGAAGGACAGTGAGTGAATTGTCCTTGTGTTATATTGTGATTAAAAAAAACATTTTTTCTAGGGACAGAAAACTGTAGGTAGGGAGAGTGTTTTTTTTCTTTCACTCTGCAAGTCCTTGTTTCCAGGGACCTGTAAGGACAGTGAGTGAATTGTCCTTGTGCTATATTGTGCTTAAAAAAACATTTATTCTAGGGACAGAAAACTGTAGGTAGGGAGAGTGTCAGTTTATTTCACTCTGCAAGTCCTTGTTTCCAGGGACCTGGAAGGACAGTGACTGAATTGTCCTTGTGCTATATTGTGATTAAAAAAAACATTTATTCTAGGGACAGAAAACTGTAGGTAGGGAGAGTGTCAGTTTATTTCACTCTGCAAGTCCTTGTTTCCAGGGACCTGGAAGGACAGTGACTGAATTGTCCTTGTGCTATATTGTGATTAAAAAAAACATTTATTCTAGGGACAGAAAACTGTAGGTAGGGAGAGTGTCAGTTTATTTCACTCTGCAAGTCCTTGTTTCCAGGGACCTGGAAGGACAGTGAGTGAATTGTCCTTGTGTTATATTGTGATTAAAAAAAAAAAAATTTCTAGGGACAGAAAACTGTAGGTAGGGAGAGTGTTTTTTTTCTTTCACTCTGCAAGTCCTTGTTTCCAGGGACCTGTAAGGACAGTGAGTGAATTGTCCTTGTGCTATATTGTGCTTAAAAAAAACATTTATTCTAGGGACAGAAAACTGTAGGTAGGGAGAGTGTCAGTTTATTTCACTCTGCAAGTCCTTGTTTCCAGGGACCTGGAAGGACAGTGAGTGAATTGTCCTTGTGTTATATTGTGATTAAAAAAAACATTTTTTCTAGGGACAGAAAACTGTAGGTAGGGAGAGTGTTTTTTTTCTTTCACTCTGCAAGTCCTTGTTTCCAGGGACCTGTAAGGACAGTGAGTGAATTGTCCTTGTGCTATATTGTGCTTAAAAAAACATTTATTCTAGGGACAGAAAACTGTAGGTAGGGAGAGTGTCAGTTTATTTCACTCTGCAAGTCCTTGTTTCCAGGGACCTGGAAGGACAGTGACTGAATTGTCCTTGTGCTATATTGTGATTAAAAAAAACATTTATTCTAGGGACAGAAAACTGTAGGTAGGGAGAGTGTCAGTTTATTTCACTCTGCAAGTCCTTGTTTCAAGGGACAGAGAAGGACACCTGAAGGTAGCCCTTATTGCTTTTTTCCCATCTCCCTGCAGGCCATCTATTAGAATGTCTGGAAGGCAAACAAGGAGAGGCAGACAGTCAGGAGGCAATAAAAGAGGGCAAGCAGGCTCTGTGTCTGGGGGCAACAGTGCTGGTCGTGGACGCGGTGCATTGTCATCAGCACATGGCCATGGGACACGCTTGTCCTTCTTTTCGGCAGCTGGACATGTTGAGCCACATCATGCCGAAGACTTGGTAGAGTGGATGACCAAGCCCTCCTCCTCCTCCTCATCCTCTCTCACCCAGGCTCAGGGTACTGGAAAAGCAGCTGCCAAAGCGTCGTCTTCCCTGGTATCAATGTCAGACAAATCATCAGTCACTCCTTCCCTAGACCCACCATGTCCTCCTCCTGAGGAGTCCCCCGAACTGTTTCAGCACAGTGTTGGGTACATGCTCCAGGAGGATGCCCAGCGTTTCGAAGGGTCTGATGATGAAACCCAGCTAGAGGAAGGCAGTAGCGTGAGAGCAGACAGAGGGGATGCTCAAGAAGGACACCAATCTGGCAGTCATGTTCCAGCAGCTGCAGCATACTGCCAGATTGGCTCCAGTGATGAGGAGGGAGGGGATGATGAGGTCACTGACTCCACGTGGGTGCCTAATAGGAGAGAGGAGGAGGAGGAGGATGAGGAGGAGGCACATCTCCAACGAGGCAGGATGCCCTTTGGTGGCCAGCGTAAGGGCAGTACACCGACGGAATCACACCGCAGAGCTCCGCCTGTGCAGGGCGCTGCCTCTGCCCGTCATTCAAAAAGTTCTTTGGTGTGGGCCTTTTTTGAGGCTAGTGCATCAGATCGCACAGCTGCTGTTTGCAACATATGTCTCAAGCGTATATCGCGTGGCCAAAACATCAGCCGCTTGGGTACCACATGCCTGACCAGACATATGTTGACCTGCCATGCAGCTCGTTGGCAAGCCTACCTCAAAGACCCACACCAAAGAACAAAGCGGACCTCTCCTTGCACCGCATCAGCTGGGATCTCCAACCCCACTATAACTTCAGTCCTCTCTGAAACATGCACTGAGAGGAATGAAGGTGTAGAATTAGGTGTGTCACAGCCAAGTACTTGCGCCCACTCTGCTAGCAGTACACCGACGTCCGATTCTAGCAGGCAAATTTCCCTGCCCCAGCTGCTGGACCGTCGAAAGAAGTTCACTCCCAGCCATCCACATGCCCAGCGGTTGAATGCTAGCTTGGCTAAATTGCTAGCGCTTCAACTGCTGCCTTTTCAGTTGGTAGACTCGGCCCCCTTCCGTGAGTTTGTGCAATGTGCAGTTCCTCAGTGGCAGGTTCCCAAACGCCACTTTTTCTCACGGAAGGCTATTCCGGCTCTCTACCGGCATGTGGAAGGCAATGTCTTGGCCTCGCTGGACAGGGCGGTCAGCGGTAAGGTGCATATTACCGCTGACTCATGGTCCAGCAGGCATGGACAGGGATGTTACCTTTCTTTCACGGCCCATTGGGTCACTCTTTTGGCAGCTGGGAAGGATTCAGGACAAGGTGCAGTAGTGTTGGAGGTTGTCCCACCGCCACGCCTCCAAAATGCTACTACTGGTTGTGACACACCTCTCTCCTCCACCCCCTCCTCTTCTTCTTCCTCCATGGCCTCTTCCTGTGGTTTGTCCTATGAACCAGCGGTGCTCCGTAGCCGTTCACGGGGCTACGCAAGTACGCAGGCAAAAAGATGCCATGCCGTGCTTGCGCTGGTGTGTTTGGGGGACAGAAGCCACACTGGGGCAGAGGTCCTGTCTGCTCTGCAGGGCCAGGCCGAGAGGTGGTTGACGCCACGCCAGCTTAAGCCAGGAATGGTGGTTTGCGACAATGGCACCAACCTCCTCTCCGCCCTCCGACAGGGACAACTGACCCATGTGCCCTGTGTGGCTCACGTCCTTAACCTGGTGGTGCAGCGCTTCTTGGGCAGGTACCCGGGCTTACAGGATGTCCTGAGGCAGGCCAGGAAAGTCTGTGTGCATTTCCGCAGATCTTATAATGCCAGTGCTCGCCTGGCTGAGCTGCAAAAGGAGTTGAACCTGCCCAAGAACCGCCTTATATGTGACATGCCCACCAGGTGGAACTCAACGTTGGCCATGCTGCAGCGGCTGCACACGCAGCAGAGGGCCATCAATGAGTACCTGTGCGACTACGGCACCAGGACAGGGTCAGGGGAGCTTGGTTTTTTTTCTCCACGCCAGTGGGGCATGATCAGGGATGCATGCACTGTCCTGGCACCATTTGAGGAGGCCACGAGGATGGTGAGCAGTGACAGTGCATGCATCAGTGACACTGTACCTCTTGTCCACCTGTTGGAGCACACGCTGCGTGGAATAATGGACAGGGCACTTGAGGCAGAACAGAGGCAGGAAGAGGAGGACTTCCTTGCCTCTCAAGGCCCCCTTTACCCAGACAGTGTTCCTTCTGTCCCACCCATCGCACAGGAAGAGGAGGAGGAGGAGGAGGAGGATTGTGTCAGCATGGAGGTGGAGGCTGGCACTCAGCATCATCAGCAGCAGTCTTTTAGGGATGATTTACAGTCCCAAGAAACCAGTGGACTTGTACGTGGCTGGGAGGAGGTGGCTGCGGATCATGTCGTCCTTAGTGACCCAGAGGACTCCGGAGCGAATGCCTCAGCAAACCTACGCTGCATGGCCTCCCTGATCCTGCAAAGTCTGCGGAAGGATCCTCGTATTCTTCGGATCAAGGAGAGGGACCATTACTGGCTGGCCACTCTCCTTGATCCACGGTACAAGGGTAAGGTTGCGGACCTTATGTTACCGTCGCAGAGGGAGCAGAGGATGAGACAACTCCGGGAGGCCTTGCAGAAAGGTCTGTGCAACGCGTTCCCAGAGACTGGGAGGTTGCAAACTCCTGGTCCTGGACAACGAGTTGCTGAGGCTTCGGCCAGTCAAAGAAGGAGCGGTGGGGAAGGTGGCCGTCTGACCGATGCGTTCAGACAATTCTTTAGTCCGCAGCCCCAAAGTATGATCGGTTCCAGCAACCATCGCCAGCGTCTGATAAACATGGTGCAGGAATATCTAGGGGCAAGGTCAGACTTGGACACCTTCCCCACCGAAAATCCTCTGGCTTACTGGGTCTTGAGGATGGATCACTGGCCAGAGCTTGCACAGTATGCAATTGAGCTACTGGCCTGTCCTGCATCCAGCGTTCTTTCGGAACGCACATTCAGTGCTGCTGGAGGATTTGTCACGGATCACAGGGTGCGCCTGTCCACCGACTCGGTTGATCGACTGACTTTCATCAAGATGAACCAGTCTTGGATCACCACCAGCTACCACACACCTGATGCTGATATAACAGACTAATTGATTTTAACATGTCACATCCCTTCAAGACTGATGCTGATGCTGAGTGCCTGTGCTGTTATGTTGACTGGCTATCCTCCTCCTCCGAGTCCTCAATGATACGATTGATGATGATAGCTTGTAAGATCATTTTTGTTTATGGGTGCCGCCACCAGTGCCTAACGCCCAATTTTTCAGCCCCTGTTTAACAGGGGCGTGTAATTACAATTTTTGAAGCAATACTTTGCAACAGGGCTCATTGCTGTGCTCCAAGTACAGTATCTGTGAGGAGTTGCAGTGTTGTGCCACCAGTGCCTAACGCCCAATTTTTCAGCCCCTGTTTAACAGGGGCGTGTAATTACAATTTTTGAAGCAATACTTTGCAACAGGGCTCATTGCTGTGCTCCAAGTACAGTATCTGTGAGGAGTTGCAGTGTTGTGCCACCAGTGCCTAAGGCCCAATTTTTCAGCCCCTGTTTAACAGGGGCGTGTCATTACAATTTTTGAAGCAATACTTTGCAACAGGGCTCATTGGTGTGCTCCAAGTACAGTATCTGTGAGGAGTTGCAGTGTTGTGCCACCAGTGCCTAAGGCCCAATTTTTCAGCCCCTGTTTAACAGGGGCGTGTCATTACAATTTTTGAAGCAATACTTTGCAACAGGGCTCATTGCTGTGCTCCAAGTACAGTTGCTGTGAGGGGTTGCAGTGTTGTGCCACCAGTGCCTAAGGCCCAATTTTTCAGCCCCTGTTCAACAGGGGCATGTAATTACAATTCTTGATCTAATAATTCACAGCAGGGCCCATTGCTGCACCCACCAAGAGTAACTGTCAGGGCTTACAGTGTTGTGGCACCAGCACCACCATCAAAGGCCCAATTTTTACTACCACTGTTCAACAATTATATGTAATTAAAATTCCTGATATAATAGTTGACAGCAGGGCGTTCCAGCACCAACCAAGAGTAACTGTGAGTGCTTACAGTGTTGTGCCAACACCAACAACTAAGGGGCCTATTTCTGCAGAGTATATACGGCAGGTCCCTACTTTCAAACATCCAACTTACAAACGACTCCTACTTGCAAACGCAAGAAGACAACAGGAAGTGAGAGGAAATCTACCACTAGGAAGGAAAATTCTCTCCTGTAAGAATAAATATGGGAGAAAGGTGTCTCCTCTGTACTGATGCTTTATCAGCAATCCTTGTTTCAAGAAAAACACCACATTTCAAAAACAGTTGTCATTGGGACGGAAAGTGAGGTGAAATGTTCTGAACAGGGGCACAGACAGCAAAACAAATGTTACAGGGGTGATAACCCTTACCTATGTTTTCCAAAAAGTTTAAAAATAGATTTTTGGGCTGGAGCTACACTTCAACAATGTACCTGTTCAAAATTACAAACAGACTCTACATAAGAACAAACCTACAGTCCCTGTCTTGTATGCACCGCCTGTATAGGGCTGTTCAGAGTATATAGGGCCTTTTTTATTTTATGTGCGGGGTTCCCCTTAATATCCATACAAGACCCAAAGGGGCTGGTAATGGGCTGGGGTAGGGGGGGGGTCATGGGGTAGCTATGCCATTTTTCTTAAAGAATTTCATCCATATTACCGGGACCAGACATTACATTAAAGCCGCAAGCAGTTTTAAATGGCTTTTTTTTCCTTTAGAAGTGTCATTTTGTGCAGGGACAGTTCTAAACACGGGAAACACGTGGCACTTCACAGGCATACTTTAGACACCCCCCAGGTACGATATTTAAAGGAATATTTGACTTTTTTTTTTTCACTTTATGCATCATTAAAATGACTGCTCCCGAAAAACGACAGTTTTTAAAACTTCTTTTTGCATTGATACATGTCCCCTGGTGCAGAACCCGGGTTCCCAAACCCTTTTTAGGACAATAACATGCATAATAGTTGTTATAATTAGCACTTTAGAATTCGAACGTTCGCATCCATTGTATTTAATAGGGTTCTAATGTTCGTTCGAACTTTCGGTCCGTTCGCGGGTTCTGGTGCGAACCGAACCCGGGGGTGTTCGGCTCATCACTAGTCAGCAGTTATGGCAACTGGCTCTCTTCTAAACCTCATAAGTAAACCTACAAGGTTGTTGGTTAGGTTCGGACCAGTGAGAAGAACATCGTTCAGGGATACGCCTTGATGTTTGGTACTGGAGTCAAATACTACCCTGATTTGCTTTGGCTTACGTGGATGATACACTCCGAAGAAAGGCAGGTACCAGCACTCATCGTGTCTTTGAAGTGGTAGAGCTGGTTCGGCGTGGTCATTGTCAAAGATCCTTTTCATAAAGGCATTGAAATGGTCCTTCATTTCAGGCCTGTTCTTTAGTGTTCGCTGAAGTGAGTTGAATCTGGATAGAGCCTGTTCACGATTGGTTGGGAGTTTAACCCTTGCAGCACGAAGAGGTAATGGTTCAACCCAGCTGTTACACTCATCCTGGAAGAATTCTTTGTTCATTATTTTGATGAACTCTCTGTCTTCATCTGACAAGGCTATTTTGTTGTCATCGCTTGTAGTACAAAACACTGTGGTACCTAGGTTGTCATCACAAAGGTTAGGAGTGACATCAGGAAATTTGAGAGAATGTGGAGGCGATGGCTGGACGAGGTGGGGTGCCCCCCATAGGTGGATGGTCAGGGTGTATGGGAACCCCTCTCTTTTAGGCCTGGCCTGAGTAGGGAGGTAGAGGGCCTTGGCCATTGCTATAAGGTGGCCCCCCTCCAGCTCTCATATGGATGTTGTTACTCTGGGGGGGATTCTCCCATACCTGCTCCTGTTCCCCTGTTTTGCTGATTTTGCTGAAAAAAAAAGGGGAAAAAAGCAGAGGAAGGAAGTGAGGGGCACTTCCTTCCTCTGCTTTTTCCCCCTTTTTTTTATTTTTATTCCTTCCTTACGGCATTTTCAACTCTTTTGCTTGTCTTTCCTTTTCTCCCTCCCCTGCCCTATGTTTCTTCTTTCTATTGCTCTTCCTGGCCCCTTTTTTTCCCGCCTTTGAAAGTATAGGCAACGTATGAATATACAAACTTCTAAGTGTGATGTGGTGTTTGGGAGGGAGGGAGGTTTGGGTGGGAGTAAATACGCTAAGGCGTGACTGTACATTGCACAATGTTACAATTCTTTCTATCTGTTATTTGTCTCACTATTTTTTTCACTGTACTTGGAATTGTATGTAAGTACACTTGATATGAAAAACAAACAATAAAAAGTAACTAAATAAAAAAAAAAGGAGTGACATCAGGTATTTGGATGATGTCAAGAGGCTTCTCTTTTACTTCATAATGGCGAGGGCACTGTTTGAAGTGGGATGCACGTCCATTTCCTAACATGTAAGTTTTGAAGGAGTGGATCTCGGATGACGTACGCATTCTATCCAAGCATACATCACCCACGATTAACCAGCCTAGATCAAGTTTTTGTGCGTAAGGGGCATTATCAGGTCCATTGCACTGCTTGCGTACTTTATGTACTCTGAGAATGTCTCTTCCTAGTGTAGCGGGGTCTCCTTTAAGGCCCCAGGACTACGTTACTCAGAACCCCATTTGGCCCCAGGGCGGAGGTTCCACCGCAGAGACTCATGGGAGGGGTTACTTAAGTGAGAGGCGAGGCGGAGCTCGCTCTCTTGGGACATGGCGCTTCAAGCAACAAGTCATCCTGTGCGGATCGGCTGTGGGGCAAGGCCTGAAGCCTGAGGCCTTGCTTGAAGTCCGAAGAGCCTTCCACCATACTGTGGAGCCTGGGTGGATCCTGACCCGTCGTGATAGGACGTGAGTTGGATCGGGGACTCGATCGGAGCAGACGCTGTGTGCGACACACATGCGGTGGAAGTCCCAGGCTGGGATCGCGCCTGGAGTGATGAGCGGGCACCTGCCCATATCAATAGACTGAGTTGTGTTCAGGCCTGTAGACTGCCTAGGCCCGCTGTTCGCTCACCAGTGTTCTTGGGGGGGTCCGGTAGCGGGACAGAGTTGAAGTACCTACCCCCCCCCCCGTTTTGCCCTGTTATTTCAAGTTACCACCCAATGTGGATTACAAATGGTTATTTCTCTAAGTGCACCAGCGAAAGCTGTCCGGTGAAGAAACCTTCCTTCCTTAGGGAAAAGAGACTCAGTTCCATCCCATGTCAGGCCTGACTTAGGCGGGGAGTCAGAAAGTTTGTGTTACTACGCCATAGGAGAGCGCACGCCATAATAGCTCCGCGTGGTGGACACTACGCGGCGCCATATTATTGTGCTGCACCTAGTACATTGATTGATGCAGGGCTCTGCAGGCCCATGTATATGTTGCATGTTATACCTTGAATCCTTCGTTACCAGTAAAGCTGATATATATTTATATTCTTGCCTCAGCGTGTTGTCTGACTGTTTAGAGATTATTAAGTACAATACACCTGAGAGTGAAAGGAGTTTAACCCTAGACTGACTGTGCCAGAGTGGGTCGTGTAAGATTGCCGGGGGTTGGCGGTACTGGGTGCAGGGCCCGAAATCAAACCAGCGGCTCTCTTAACTGGGGGTAGCGCTACACATGGGGGCTCGTGAGTCCGGGATCCTGTTGCAGCAAATAGCAGCCAAAAAGTACCAGCATGGACCCACTAGAAGTAGTGAAGTGGTGCGCAGCAGTCAACACAGATCGAAATGGGGCAGTGATCATAGAACTCCCAGGGATCTGGCAAGAAGATGTAGTGAAACAGTTAGTGATGTCACTGTCCCCACAACAGAAGGCATGGATAGTGGATGTCAGATCAGAACCTCCTTTGACATATGTACTGATAAAATGGAAGGATGGAGTCCCAGAAGACTTCAAGAAGCCAAGCATAGAAACGGCAGATAAACAAACTTATAAGCTAATACGCGCCCCACCCAACCTAAAAGATGTAAAGAAAGAAGAGAGTCCCGGTTCGCCGCAGGGCACCCTCAGCACAGAATTATGCGCGGTTCTAAGGGAAATCATAGCGCAATGCAAGAAAGACCCGGCAGATTATCAAATATCAGGATACCGGAAACTCAGAATGTTTTCAGGAAGGAAACCTGTACCTTCAGGCAAAGAAGGATTTGAGGAGTGGTTAGACGGTGCAACTCAGGCTCTAGAGGAGTGGGAAGTCCCAGACCACAGAAAGAAGCAGAGAATTGCTGAGAGCTTGAAGGGGCCTGCTTTAGAGGCCGTACGCAACCTCAAGATTAGTAAGACAGACTGTATTGCGCAGGACTATCTAGACATTCTGCAGAATGTGTTCGGCGGAACAGAGAAGATCACTGAGCTTACCTACCAACTGGAGCATTGCTATCAAAAGGCAGGGGAGAAGCTATCAGAGTTCATGATGCGCCTAGATAAAATACTGCACAAGATGATCCTAAAGAAGGGGATTGACCCGAAGAAGGTGGATGAGGCCCGAGTCCAACAGGTGATGAGAGGATCTCAACCCCTGGATCCCATCACACTGGCGCTACGTACAAGACAGGACGGGAAGAGCCTAGAGTACCCTGACTTGATTCGAGTAGTCAGAGAGGAAGAAGCTATGCTGGAGGAGAAAAAGAGGAGCCAACCAGTTGGGACGGTGAACCCTCCTCCGGTGATGGTCAGGACGGCTATGACCTTAGAAGGAGATGCAGAGGTGGATACCTTGAAGTCGCAGATGTCCCAAGTGCTGGGAATGTTGACCTCCTTGATGGAAAAGGAGTCAAGGGTACCAGAGAGGGAAAGTCCGAGGAAGGATTTTGTCCCGAATACCTCAGCACCCGCATCCCTGGAAGATTGGGGAAATGTGATCTGTTTCAATTGTGGGGGAGCTGGCCATCTTGCCAAAGTATGTGCCAGTCCCAAGAAGAAGAGACTGAATAACCGCAAGCCGCTGGAAAACTTCAACGGGCTCCGGTGAAGGAGTCAACCGGGTGCCCATTATCATCAAGGAACTCCATACTGAATAAGAAGCACATGAGAGAAGGGGCCAGGACCCCACAGAAGAAACCAAGGGTTCCTCAGAAGGAACGCACTCCAAAGAAACACAATAATGTCCCTCAGCGGGTAGCTACACCCATACAGAGGAGAGAGATCAATGCATACCAGGCCAGGCTCAGGAGAGACTTAGGTCCAAAGACAAAAGGAGAAAGGAAAGTCAAAAAGGGAAATGCAAAGATCCAAGGAAAGAGACCCCTTTGAAGCAGTACCCAGAGAAACTGGTGGGTCCCTCTCCAAATGTATCCATTCAAGTAGAGGGGGTCTACACAAGAGCCCTGTTGGATACTGGGGCACAGGTGACCCTGTTGTATCGAGACTTCTACGACAGGCACCTAAGTCACCTACCCATCCAGAAGATTGAAGACTTGGAGATATGGGGAATTGGAACAGAAAAGTTTCCATATGATGGCTATCTACCCATAAAACTGACGTTTGACCCATCCATAGCTGGGAAGGGGGAATTGTTCGACACCTTGGCTGTGGTGTGCCCCCGACCGCCTGGAGCTAACAGGAGTTCCTTGATAATAGGAACCAACATGGATCTGGTCCGAAGACTTTTGGTCCCGCTAACAAGAAGGAAGAACCTCCCAGTCAAGGAGATTCACCCAATGTTGAAGACCGCCTTCCAACGGCTGATCTTAGAGCAAAAGGCCCCGGAAGAGGGGGTAGGGAAGGTCTGGAGACTCGGAAAAAAAGGGATAGTGCTGCAACCCGGTGAAGTAACCTGCTTGAAGGCCACAGTGAAACTCACTTGGGAGCAGCCGGGCCCTTTTGTGATGTTGGAACCCGACCCAAGAGAAGAACCTTCGGGCTTGGAGGTAGTCCCGGAAGTGGTCCCGGTGAGGGCCCTGAAGAAGGCCCACTGCAAGGTGCCTGTGAGTGTCAGAAACACCACGGATGGTCCCATGGAAGTCCAAGCCAGGCTGTTATTGGGCAGGGTGAGCCCAGCCACACCAGTTGCCTCATCAGATGTGGGGAAGACAGATGGAGAGAGTACAGTGTGGGAGAAGCTTTCCATGGAGAATCCAAACCTGCCCAGGGCTTGGAGGGAGAGAGCCCGGAACCAGTTGATTCGGTGGGCGAGGATCTTCTCACATGATGAGTTTGATGTGGGGTGTGCTAGGAGTGCCACCCATCGAATCCGCCTCCAGGAAGACAAGCCCTTCAGAGAAAGGGTTAGGCGGGTTCCATTGGCAGACCTCGAAGATTTGAGGGAACAGCTTGCTGAGCTCAAGCGAACAGGTGTGATCCAAAAATCTAGAAGTCCGTATGCCTCCCCCATAGTAGTGGTCCGGAAGAAGAACGGGTCACTAAGGTTGTGTATTGACTATAGGACCCTCAACAGGAGAACCACTCCGGATCAGTATACCACTCCAAGGATAGAAGATGCCTTGCAGAGCTTGTCCGGAGCCAAGTGGTTCAGTGTTATGGACTTAAAGAGTGGATATTATCAGATCCCGATGCACCCAGAAGACAAAGAAAAGACGGCTTTCATAACCCCAGTGGGGTTCTTTGAATTCAACCGGATGCCTCAAGATCTGTCTGGAGCTCCAGCCACATTCCAAAGACTCATGGAGAAGACTGTGGGAGACATGAACCTCATCGAGGTCCTTGTATACTTGGATGACATCATAGTCTTTGGCAGAACTTTGGAGGAACATGAAGAAAGGCTGGAGAAGGTCTTGAAGAGACTGAGTGAAGAAGGACTCAAGCTCTCACCTGAAAAATGCCAATTTTACCAGTCTTCAGTCAACTATCTGGGACACATAGTGTCCGAAAATGGGGTGTCCACAGACCCTGAAAAACTGGAGGCTGTCACCTCCTGGCCAAGACCTACCACCGTAACAGAACTCAGGTCCTTCCTAGGATTCTGTTCCTATTACAGCAGGTTCGTGGAGGGGTTTGCTCGAATAGCGAGACCCTTGAATGAGTTGCTGAAGACGGAGGGGGAAGAGGATGACTCGGGCCCTAGGAAGCCGGGAGAGTCAGTCAAGGACCAGTGGAATGAGAAGTGTGAAGGCGCCTTCCAGATGCTGAAAAAGAGCTTGACCACCGCCCCTGTTCTGGCCTATGCAGACCCAAAGAAGCCTTACGAACTCCATGTGGATGCCAGTCATGATGGTCTGGGAGGAGTACTCTACCAAGAGCATGAAGGGCAGCAGAGACCTGTTGCGTATGTGAGCAGAAGCTTGACCCCCTCCGAAAAGAACTATCCCACCCATAAGTTGGCGTTCCTGGCCCTCAAGTGGGCCGTAGTAGACAAACTTCGAGATTACCTATATGGGGCAGACTTCACTGTCAAAACGGATAACAACCCCCTTACCTACCTGTTTACCACAGCGAAGCTGGACGCCACAGAACATAGATGGCTGGCGGCGTTGTCTGCCTTCAGTTTCAGCTTGAAATATAGACCTGGGGCGGGAATGCGGACGCCCTGTCCAGGAGGTCTCATGCCCCCACCCACAGTATTGAAGACTGGACCCAAGTGGCACCTGATGGGGTGCGGGCCCTTTGCCAAGGGGCTGAACTCCAAGCCAAGGGAGGCTCAAGAGCAGAAGAGATAGGGGTCACTATCGTAGGAGTCCCCAAGCAGTACTGTGGAGCAACCTTACTGGGGGAAGACAACTTACCCAGACTGACCAAAAAGGAGTTGAGATCCGACCAATGGGAAGACCCTATGGGGAGATTAAAGGAAAAATAGAAAAGCGCCTCTTAGCAAAACAGATTTATTATGTAGCAGACAATTTGTATCAAACACTTACATCATGGTAAGTTTCAGGTGTCATCCAGTAGGATCAATGTTTATATTGCGTCCAGGATCTCTGACGCTACTCCACGGATTTCCCAGGTCCCGGTTATGGCGGCCGCAAGTAGCCGGGATGCAGGCTGGCTTGTCCGTGATAGGAGACAGCAGCGAAGGATGGCAGCGGTCGGTCCGGAGAGGAGCGTCTGACGTCAGCTGGATGGTGCAGGGAACCACAACGCGTTTCAGAGCATGCGCAGCTCTCGTACAGGGCATGCGCGCTCCTTTCTCAAGTGTACAAGGAGACAGGAAGGACGGATGTTTAAAAGTAATTCTGCCCGTCAGCGCAGCAGAATTCAATGATTGCTATGACAAGTGTGTTGCATGGAAAAAAACGGGAGTTTTAACCCCACTAACTTGGGATAGCTTAAATAGCAGAAAAATAATAATAACAATAGAAAATAATAAAAAAAAAAAAAAAAAAAAAAAATATAATAAAAATAATAATGATAATAAAGGTAATGAATAGTAATGAAATAATTTTGCTCATAATAAAATAATTATGAAGTAATTAAGGCATAACGTTTATGATAGCAAAAAATTATTGTTGTATGATAAAAACTTTTTAAGGAAATGTCTGTATAGACATTTAAGTAATACAATTTTTAAAAAAAATATTGTTATATGACAGGGATATGATGCCTGCCAACAAAATATTTGGGTGCAAGCTCTTAAATGTTACAATAAATACAATCAAAGTGATAAAATATAATGAGTATGATATAGGCACAGTGAATAATCATCAATCACTAGTCATTATAGAGGATTATCAGCGTAGCTGTATACAAAACAGAGGGAGATAATAAGAATAAAATATATATATATATATATATATATACATTGTGACAGCAGGAAGGTAAAGTCACCTGGTTGCATCCAGGGGGGTAGATATATTTCGCCCAGATTCAGGCTTTACGCCGACTTATACAACTAGGTGGAGAGTTGTATAAGCCCAGCTGAGGCTAGTGGGCTCATGGATGACTCATACCTCTAGGGAGAGTGCTGGGCGTCGTGCAGGCAGGGAGTTGATGAGACCAGCTGAAGCTTGTCAGCTCATTTAGGCCTCTATAAGAACTCCCAGATTCATTAGGTGTTTGCTCATGCCTGGACCCAGACCTGTGTGGACTGTCTAGGGAGAGTGAACCCCTGTGCGGTGAGACAAAGCCTGTGTGGCTATTTGCTTGGACATTTATAACCAGGGACTTAGGGACTAGGACAGCACTAGGCTGATCCCAGTTGTTAGTTAGGAAACCTGTATGTTTAGTCAGAGGTCAAGTTGACCAGGATTTATTTTATTTATGTTTCTTTTGCTTTGCTGTGTTTTGTCACTGTAAATAGAAAATAAACCGCACCTTTTTGATTTTGAAAACCACAACCTCCGTTTGCTGGGCCTGTTTTTGTGTGGGGAGCCCATCCCGGGGGTCACACACACCCGCTGCCGAGCTAACCCCCTCACAGTTGGTGGAGAACCAGTGGCAGTTTTTTTTTAAGCCAGCATGGAGGAGATACTAAAACAGCTGGCTCTAGCAAATGCCAATCAACAGCAGACAAATGCAGGTTTGCAAAGGAGCCTTGCAGCCCAGCAGCAAGCTCATCAACAGAGCCTTGCAGCTCAGCAACAAGCCCAGCAGCAATCTGAGGCCCGCTTCATAGACCTGTTACAGAAGCAAGAGCAGAGACTACAACAAATGGAAGCAGTAATGCAGCAACGTCCGCAGACCAGTGAGGAAAGCCGTCCCACTAATACCGCGTCCTTTGGGGTGAGTCGTTTATTGACAAAAATGACTGGAGAGGATGATCCAGAGGTATTTTTGACCACATTTGAAAGGACCGCTGAAAGAGAAAAGTGGCCTGAGGAGCAGTGGGCTGGACTGGTGGCTCCTCTGTTAACTGGTGAATCGCAGAAAGCTTACTATGACCTAGAGCCTAACCAAGCAAAAGACTATGTGATGCTAAAAGCTGAAATTTTGGCAAGGCTGGGTGTCACCCAGGCTGTCCGGGCTCAGCGTGTGCATAACTGGACTTTCCAGCTTGGAAAACCCCCCAGGTCTCAAATGTATGATCTCATTCACCTGAGCAGAAAGTGGCTACAGCCAGAGACTTTGTCCGCACCAAAGATTGTGGAACGTGTTGTAATGGATCGGTTTTTGAGAGCTCTTCCTACTGCCATCCAAAAGTGGGTAAGCCATGGAGACCCAGAGACGGCCGATGGTCTTGTGGATCGTGTGGAGAAATACTTGGCTACAGAGAACCTGACGGCCTCTTCCAGAGACACTCGGACTTTCCACCCTAAGACCAGACCATCCCCAGGGGCGGATAAGAGGATTCCAAGGGGTGAGGGTGGAGAGAGTGAGAGGGTGGGAGCTCTACCCCAAGTTTGGCGAGAACAGCCTGGGAAATCAGCGGCTCAAGAGGCGGCAAGAAGGATCGTTTGCTACCGCTGCCGGCAAGCGGGACATATTGCAGCCAATTGCCCGGTTATGGAGGAACCCATGCAGTGTGACTTTCTGACGGGCAGACGTCAGTCGCTGTGTGCGACAGTCGCATGCACTGCCATTCGAGGAACTGAGAAACATTTATGCAAAATGTGTGTTAATGGTAGAAATGTTGTGGTATTGCTGGATTCAGGTAGCCTTGTGACCCTGATAAAGGCTGAGTTAGTTAAAACAGAGGTCTTTGGGAATAGCAAGGTAGCTGTTATTTGTGTGCATGGGGACACCCGAGAGTATCCAGTGACTACAGTGTGTTTCGAGACCCCCAAAGGTACCCTCTCTCATCCAGTGGGCTTAGTATCTCAGTTACCGCATGACGCCATTGTGGGAAGGGATTTTCCGAAGTTCTGGGAACTGTGGGATGATCCTGAGCCCCCCACTGGTGCCCCTATGTACCAGGAATGTGATAGCCAGAACTCCCCTGAGAGTGGTGAGGACTCTCCGGAATTTCCCTTATCAGTATTGGCAGGGGAGACTCAAGAAACTGGAGAGGAGCCCACCTCCTCAGACGAAAACCTACCGTCTGTGGAGTTTTCTGATCTTGAGGTTCACAGGGAAAACTTTGCCACAGAACAGTTGAAAGACCCCGCCCTAATAAAGGCACGGGAAAACGTAGTGAAAATAGATGGCGAGTTAGTGAACCCAGATAATACCTGCACTTACCCATACTTCAGCGTAGAGAAGGACCTACTGTATCGGGTGGCAAAAAGGGCAGAAGAAACCGTTGAGCAGCTTGTGGTGCCCAAACCTTACAGGAAGTTGGTGTTGGAGTTGGCCCATGGGCACATTCTTGGAGGTCATCTGGGGACAGAGAAAACCCGAGAGAGGGTATTACAGAGATTCTATTGGCCGGGGGTGATGAAGGACATAGAAAATTATTGTTCCTCCTGCCCTGTGTGTCAGAGGTCGGCCCCGATGCCACATTTCCGTAGCCCGCTGGTCCCTCTACCCATCATTGAGGTCCCGTTTGAGAGGATCGCCATGGATTTGGTAGGGCCTATAATCAAGTCCGCTAGGGGGCACCAGTACATATTAGTTATAATGGACTATGCCACCCGTTATCCAGAAGCGATCCCTCTCCGAAATACCTCGGCCAAAACCATAGCCAAAGAGCTATCTCTTGTGTTTAGCCGGGTGGGTATTTGTAAAGAACTGCTTACGGACCAAGGTACACCCTTTATGTCCCGGGTTATGAAGGAGCTGTGTAAATTGTTCAAAGTGACGCAATTACGTACATCTGTGTATCACCCCCAAACCGATGGGCTGGTTGAAAGATTCAACAAAACCCTAAAACAAATGTTGAAGAAAGTGGTGGATAGAGATGGAAAGGATTGGGACTGTCTACTTCCTTATCTGATGTTTGCTATTAGGGAGGTGCCCCAATCCTCTACGGGATTCTCCCCCTTTGAGTTACTGTATGGGAGACACCCAAGAGGGCTGTTGGATATTGCCAAGGAAACTTGGGAAAGTGAGAGTTCTCCCCACAGGAGTGTGATTGAGCATGTCGCCCTGATGCAAGACCGAATTGCACAGGTAATGCCCATCGTGAAGGAACATTTGGCCCAAGCGCAGTTAGCACAGCAGAGAGTGTACAACCGTGGAGCCAAGACCCGTACCTTTTCCCCGGGGGATAGGATACTGGTACTTGTCCCTACGGTTGAAAGTAAATTCCTTGCCAAATGGCAAGGCCCCTATGAGATAATGGAAAAAGTGAGCGAAGTGAATTACAAGGTCAGACAACCAGGAAGGCGAAAGCCCGAACAGATCTATCACGTTAATCTGTTGAAAGCCTGGAGGGATAGAGAGTCCCTAGTCGCAGACACTTGGTCACCAGCTCAAACTGGTTGCGTGATTCCTGAGGTTGGAATAGCAGCCACCTTGTCACAACCCCAACAACAGGAGGTTAAGGAGTTTGTGCTTCGCAACAAGGAGGTATTCTCTGAGCTGCCGGGACAAACATCTGGGGTAGAGCATGACATCATTACCCCGCCCGGTGAAAGGGTGAAGTTAAAACCCTATCGGATCCCAGAGGCCCGACGGGAGGCAATACGGGAGGAAGTACAGAAAATGCTGAACTTAGGGGTGATAGAGGAGTCCCAAAGTAATTGGTCTAGTCCCATTGTGTTGGTGCCTAAACCGGATGGGAGCTGGCGATTTTGTAACGATTTTCGTCAGTTGAACAAAGTTACAAAATTTGACACCTACCCCATGCCACGTATAGATGAGTTGATCGACCGGCTGGGAACAGCCCGATACATGACGACTCTTGACCTCACAAAAGGGTATTGGCAAATCCCCCTGGCCAAGTCGGCCAAAGAGAAAACCGCATTTGTAACCCCAGACGGGGCGTTCCAATATAAAAGAATGCCGTTCGGGTTACAGAATGCGCCGGCCACATTCCAGCGGAAAATGGACCAGATGCTGAGGCCCCATCGGAAGTATGCTGCGGCTTACCTGGATGACGTAATTGTCCATAGCACAGATTGGGCCTCACATCTGCCAAAAGTGCAAGCAGTCCTGGACTCTGTTCGGGAAGCGGGGTTTACGGCTAACCCCAAGAAGTGTACCATTGGGCAGGAGGAGGCCAAATATCTTGGGTACACCATTGGGAGGGGAGTAATAAAACCCCAACTCAACAAAGTCGAGGCCATCCAGAGTTGGCCACGTCCCAACAGCAAGAAGCAGGTACGAGCCTTTCTGGGAATCGCTGGGTATTATCGGCGATTCATTCCCCACTTTGCTTCTAAGGCTGTGCCCCTAACCAACCTGACGAAGGGGAAAGGGTCGGTCATGATTAAATGGACCCCCGAGGCTGAGGCAGCATTCCAATTCTTGAAACAGGCCTTATGTAGCCAGCCAGTGTTGTACTCACCCGACTTCTCTAAAGACTTTGTCGTACAAAGTGATGCGTCAGATGTGGGGTTAGGAGCAGTATTGTCCCAGGTCTGGAACGGGGAAGAGCACCCAGTCATTTACCTCAGCAGGAAGTTGAAGTCCCATGAGGTAAATTACGCCACCGTTGAAAAGGAGTGTTTAGCGGTGAAGTGGGCTCTAGATTCCCTTCGGTACTACCTGCTAGGTAGGCACTTTGACATGGTTACGGATCACGCTCCGTTAAAGTGGATGGCTCAAAACAAGGAAACAAATAGAAGAGTGAATAGGTGGTTCCTGGCCCTCCAGGAATTCAACTTCACAGTAAAGCATCGCCCTGGCGTTCAAATGGGGAATGTGGATGCTTTGTCTCGAGTACATGAATGCCTGATTGCTGGTGTTCCAACCCCGAGGTTAAAACAAGAGGGGGGGGGGTATGTGACAGCAGGAAGGTAAAGTCACCTGGTTGCATCCAGGGGGGTAGATATATTTCGCCCAGATTCAGGCTTTACGCCGACTTATACAACTAGGTGGAGAGTTGTATAAGCCCAGCTGAGGCTAGTGGGCTCATGGATGACTCATACCTCTAGGGAGAGTGCTGGGCGTCGTGCAGGCAGGGAGTTGATGAGACCAGCTGAAGCTTGTCAGCTCATTTAGGCCTCTATAAGAACTCCCAGATTCATTAGGTGTTTGCTCATGCCTGGACCCAGACCTGTGTGGACTGTCTAGGGAGAGTGAACCCCTGTGCGGTGAGACAAAGCCTGTGTGGCTATTTGCTTGGACATTTAAAACCAGGGACTTAGGGACTAGGACAGCACTAGGCTGATCCCAGTTGTTAGTTAGGAAACCTGTATGTTTAGTCAGAGGTCAAGTTGACCAGGATTTATTTTATTTATGTTTCTTTTGCTTTGCTGTGTTTTGTCACTGTAAATAGAAAATAAACCGCACCTTTTTGATTTTGAAAACCACAACCTCCGTTTGCTGGGCCTGTTTTTGTGTGGGGAGCCCATCCCGGGGGTCACACACACCCGCTGCCGAGCTAACCCCCTCACAACATATATATATATGTATGCTCATGTGCCTATGTGTGCCCACGTGCACACACACGTATAAAGGGACACACATACACATATATGCTTGTGCACACAGGCGCTCGCCCATACATGCGTGGAGGCTTGCGCTGTGTAACAGAAGAGCTAAAATTAAAAAATGGTAGTAATAATAATAGTATTGTATAATTATAATAAATGAAGGGATTATATATATGTAAAAAGAAGAAGCCATAAGATTCCTTAATGGAAAAGCACACACACACACACATCAATACGACCATGTAGGTGCTAACACTACAATATGCACATGCACACTTGCAACCGTGCATCATAAGGAGAGGGCAAATAAGAAAAGAGGAACATTTTTTAGAGGATCGTGTTAACCTCTAGTTCCTCGTTTAACCCATTCGGCACAAGGGTATCCAGAGTAAAGATCCAATAAGTTTCGCGCTCACACAGTCTGGAAAAACGCTCGGCCTCAGATAGGCCTTTAGGTATGGCTTCTATCACCCAAACCTGGGTGATAGAAGCCATACCTAAAGGCCTATCTGAGGCCGAGCGTTTTTCCAGACTGTGTGAGCGCGAAACTTATTGGATCTTTACTCTGGATACCCTTGTGCCGAATGGGTTAAACGAGGAACTAGAGGTTAACACGATCCTCTAAAAAATGTTCCTCTTTTCTTATTTGCCCTCTCCTTATGATGCACGGTTGCAAGTGTGCATGTACATATTGTAGTGTTAGCACCTACATGGTCATATTGATGTGTGTGTGTGTGTGTGCTTTTCCATTAAGGAATCTTATGGCTTCTTCTTTTTACATATATATAATCCCTTCATTTATTATAATTATACAATACTATTATTATTACTACCATTTTTTAATTTTAGCTCTTCTGTTACACAGCGCAAGCCTCCACGCATGTATGGGCGAGCGCCTGTGTGCACAAGCATATATGTGTATGTGTGTCCCTTTATACGTGTGTGTGCACGTGGGCACACATAGGCACATGAGCATACATATATATATATGTATATATATATATATATATATTTTATTCTTATTATCTCCCTCTGTTTTGTATACAGCTACGCTGATAATCCTCTATAATGACTAGTGATTGATGATTATTCACTGTGCCTATATCATACTCATTATATTTTATCACTTTGATTGTATTTATTGTAACATTTAAGAGCTTGCACCCAAATATTTTGTTGGCAGGCATCATATCCCTGTCATATAACAATAATTTTTAAAAAAAATTTATTACTTAAATGTCTATACAGACATTTCCTTAAAAAGTTTTTATCATACAACAATAATTTTTTGCTATCATAAACGTTATGCCTTAATTACTTCATAATTATTTTATTATGAGCAAAATTATTTCATTACTATTCATTACCTTTATTATCATTATTATTTTTATTATATATTTTCTTTTTTTTTTTTTTTTTTATTATTTTTATTATTTTCTATTGTTATTATTATTTTTCTGCTATTTAAGCTATCCCAAGTTAGTGGGGTTAAAACTCCCGTTTTTTTCCATGCAACACACTTGTCATAGCAATCATTGAATTCTGCTGCGCTGACGGGCAGAATTACTTTTAAACATCCGTCCTTCCTGTCTCCTTGTACACTTGAGAAAGGAGCGCGCATGCCCTGTACGAGAGCTGCGCATGCTCTGAAACGCGTTGTGGTTCCCTGCACCATCCAGCTGACGTCAGACGCTCCTCTCCGGACCGACCGCTGCCATCCTTCGCTGCTGTCTCCTATCACGGACAAGCCAGCCTGCATCCCGGCTACTTGCGGCCGCCATAACCGGGACCTGGGAAATCCGTGGAGTAGCGTCAGAGATCCTGGACGCAATATAAACATTGATCCTACTGGATGACACCTGAAACTTACCATGATGTAAGTGTTTGATACAAATTGTCTGCTACATAATAAATCTGTTTTGCTAAGAGGCGCTTTTCTATTTTTCCTTTCATGTCATTTTCCTTGAGTCGGCTTCAACTTGGAGAAGAGCTGCCCTGGGCAACTGAGTTTTTATTAAAGACTTCCTATCCACAATTGTTACTATAGAGTTTTTCAAAACTTTATGCTACCTGCCATCCCTTGGTAACAATAATAACTTTATGTCCACCTGATTGGAACCCTTTTTTTTTTTTTTTTTTTGATTTTCAACCTTTGCATAATATCCTTTACACATTTAGGATTAATAGTGTTTGTCTGTGCAGGCATCCCAAGCGCTTGCATTTGCTATTGTTTTCCTATGGGGAGATTGGTCTTAGAAGCATTAGAGAATCAGAACCCAAACATACTCCTATGTCACCCCTCGAAGGAAGCTCGCCTGTTGAAAAAAGAGTGGGACAGGCTACAGGTGCATCAGGGAGTGGTCTACCGAAGGGGCCCCTCTGATGACCAAGAAGACAAGTGGCAGTTGTTCCTGCCAGAGAAACACAGGGAGGCGGTCATGATTGCCTTACATGACAACCATGGTCACCTGGGAGCGGAAAGGACTTTCCAACTTGTTAGAGACCGTTTCTATTGGCCCTGCATGAGGGCTGAAGTTGAGGAATACTGCCATTCATGTGCACGATGCATACAGAGAAAGACTCTGCCTCATCAAGCTGCCCCAATGGACCATTTACAAAGTGAAGGCCCGCTTGACCTGGTGTGCATTGATTTCCTCTGCCTCGAACCCGACCTGAAGGGACAAGGAAATGTTCTGGTAGTAACCGACCATTTCACCCGGTATGCACAGGCTTTTCCAGCCAAGGACCAGAAGGCCTCTACTGTGGCCAAAATACTCGTGGAAAAGTACTTTATACATTATGGACTGCCACAAAGGCTCCATTCAGATCAGGGGAGGGATTTCGAGAGTAAGCTGATCCGAAAACTCCTAGATGCCTTAGGGATCAAAAAAAACAGGACTACTCCTTATCATCCTCAAGGTGATGCTCAACCGGAAAGGTTCAATCGAACCCTGCTCAACATGCTGGGAACTTTAAGTGGCGAAAAGAAGCAACATTGGAGTAATCACATAGCGGCCCTTGTGTATGCTTACAACAGCACTGTCAGCGATGCTACAGGATATTCACCTTACAGACTTATGTTCGGGAGAGAAGCAAGATTGCCGGTGGATCTGGCCTACGGCACTTCCATAGATCATTGTTCTGCTGCTTCCCACAAGGGATATGTAGATAGACTTAGACACAATTTGAAGATGGCCTATGAGCAAGCTCAGGCGGCCTCGGAACAGAGGGGGGCTCGCAACAAGAGGAATTTCGACCTAAAGGTTAGGATCCAAGACCTACAACCAGGAGACAGAGTGTTGTTGCGGAACCTGGGGGTTCCTGGAAAACATAAGCTTGCAGATAGATGGAGACCAGAACCTTATGTCATTTGTAAAAAATTACCGGGCCTACCCGTTTACAGACTTAAACCCGAGGGGAAGTTGGGGCCCTTGAAGACTTGGCATCGGAACCACCTACTTCCGCTAGCTGAAGCAGTTCGGTTACCTCCTAGGATGGATTCTCCTGAACCCATGTCCATTCTAAACACCCCTAGACCCAACACTCGGTCTCAGGCCCCTCGGATAGAGGATACAGAAGATTCAGAAATGAGTGAAGATGAGGGAGAGGAAATTGGCTGGCTTTGGCCTTCCCAGGGCCCAACGACTTCTGCTATTGATCTTCCACCTGACGAAGATAACGAGGATCAGACACTGAATGCAGAAGCTACGGAGTTCATTCCGTCTAGTCATTGGTCAGGTGCTTGGGAGAGTGTCGGTGAACTATCCCCCGAGGAGGACCCAAGGGAAGCCATGTATCTTCCTGCTCCGGAGCCAGATGCTCCCGAATTAGAAGGAACTCCCGAGTTGGTTACAGAAGAAGAATCTGTTCCCACAGAAAGTCCAAGAGGACAGAGGAAGCCGAGGGCAATAAAACCTCCCAGGAGATTAACCTACCCACAAATGGGGGAGAGTGCGGAAGACACTGTATTCACTGCCAGAAGGAGTATGGAAGACCCTGACCCTCCCACTGTTCATTTGGTGGGAGGCAACCCCAGCTCACTCTCTGGCACAGTTAGACAGGATGCTGTTGTTAATGTGTCCTGTGGGCAGGGGAGTTCACTGCCTAGTTTCTGGTGGGAATTTCCTCTGCCGACATCATATGGAGAATTGATGGATGTTGTTAAATGTGTAGCTTGAAGTTATGTTATCTTTGGGGACCAAAGAGTTCAAGTGGGGGGAGTGTGTAGCGGGGTCTCCTTTAAGGCCCCAGGACTATGTTACCCAGAACCCCATTTGGCCCCAGGGCGGAGGTTCCACCGCAGAGACTCATGGGAGGGGTTACTTAAGTGAGAGGCGAGGCGGAGCTCGCTCTCTTGGGACACGGCGCTTCAAGCAACAAGTCATCCTGTGCGGATCGGCTGTGGGGCAAGGCCTGAAGCCTGAGGCCTTGCTTGAAGTCTGAAGAGCCTTCCACCATACTGCGGAGCCTGGGTGGATCCTGACCCGTCGTGATAGGACGTGAGTTGGATCGGGGACTCGATCGGAGCAGACGCTGTGTGCGACACACATGCGGTGGAAGTCCCAGGCTGGGATCGCGCCTGGAGTGGTGAGCGGGCACCTGCCCATATCAATAGACTGAGTTGTGTTCAGGCCTGTAGACTGCCTAGGCCCGCTGTTCGCTCACCAGTGTTCTTGGGGGCGTCCGGTAGCGGGACAGAGTTGAAGTACCTACCCCCCCCCGTTTTGCACTGTTATTTCAAGTTACCACCCAATGTGGATTACAAATGGTTATTTCTTCAAGTGCACCAACGAAAGCTGGCCGGTGAAGAAACCTTCCTTCCTTAGGGAAAAGAGACTCAGTTCCATCCCATGTCAGGCCTGACTTAGGCGGGGAGTTAGAAAGTTTGTGTTACTACGCCATAGGAGAGCGCACGCCATAATAGCTCCGCGTGGTGGACACTGCGCGGCGCCATATTATTGTGCTGCACCTAGTACATTGATTGATGCAGGGCTCTGCAGGCCCATGTATATGTTGCATGTTATACCTTGAATCCTTCGTTACCAGTAAAGCTGATATATATTTATATTCTTGCCTCAGCGTGTTGTCTGACTGTTTAGAGATTATTAAGTACAATACACCTGAGAGTGATAGGAGTTTAACCCTAGACTGACTGTGCCAGAGTGGGTCGAGTAAGATTGCCGGGGGTTGGCGGTACTGTGTGTGCAGGGCCCGAAATCAAACCAGCGGCTCTCTTAACTGGGGGTACGCTACACTAGCAAGACCAAGATTTCAGCAGCCTCCTTTCCCAGATGACGCCTCTTACGGAGAAACGCAGCGTAGGGTGGAGCTCAGGACCCTGACGTCACCACGCCCCCAGCTGATCGGCTGACGCCTGGCGGGGTTGCAGTGCCTTTTTGAAAACGTTTGTTTTTATCGTGTATGGACGTCTATTTACCCGCACATTGCAATAAAGGGTATTTGTCTTTTTAAACAAATCTACACCATGAAGCCTCTTTATTATCTTTCCTTCTGAAAACAACATCACGCTGGACGAGTGTTTACACTACTGTGGGGAGTACCAACGTTTGCTGACCGGTGCTGGAGCTGAGCGAGGACCCATAGGATCACATCGCTGACACCTTGATCGGTTTTCTTTGCTGAGCCCGTTTGGTCCCCGTAATAGGGACCCATCTGTTCTGGTAAGCCTCCTGTGTATACATTCTTTGCCGCTGAAGTCTATACCCATGTTTGAAGATCCATATCTGCTGTCCTTTTTATACACTTTGGTGTTTTTACACACTTTGGTGGCATTTTTTTCTATACATTTTTTTCTATGGATTTTTTCTTTTGAACTTTTCATGTGTATGCTGCTGGAGCAGCATCAGTAATTGGACTTTATTAAGTGTATATTCACATAGTTGCACTTTTTTTCAGGTCATCAATATTTTGTTTGGCACTTTGTTTTGCCTTTTACAGGGTTGCGCAATATATTTAATTTTATGCATATGTGTTTTTTGGCTGAGTATTCCAGCCAAAGGTTTATTTGCAGCACCAGTCATATTCTTATTTAATTTTTTTGTGCTAGTTTTTTGTTATATCATTTATGCACACACGTTTTCTTTTGCCTTTGTTTTTACAATACAACCTGCACCTAGTGTATTCACACTCAGGATATGTTTTGTTTTTAGCACAGGGAGTTAGCGCGGATAAACCCCCCCCCCCCCTTTTACGTGGGTCTGTCTTTGCCAGCTCCATGAGAAGGTCATTCAGATCTTGGAGCTTGCGATAGTCTTTGTTCCCTATTTTTGGAAAGTTTTGCAGGCTCTTGAATAGAGCGCTCTCTATGGTTTCAGAGCTACCATAGGCTTGCTCAAGTCTTGCCCATGCGGCGACAAGACCTGCATCTGGGTGGTCAACATGCACTGTTCTCAGTCTTTTAACACGATCTGCAGATTCTGGCCCCAGCCACTTTATGAGCAAATCAAGTTCCTCCTTGGCAGTAAAGTTGAGATCAGCAATAGCAGCTTTGAAGGTTGATCTCCAGGCCCTGTAGCTCTCTGGACAGTCATCAAACCTTGAGAGGGTAGTGTTAATGAGCTCACGGCGTACCATATATCTGGCGAAGTCATTCAAGTCTGATCTCTCACTCTTTGGTGCCAAAGTAATTTGTGGAACCCCTCGGGTGTGAAAGTTCTTTGGTGAAGTAGGGTGAGGTTTACCAGGATAAAATGATGTTGCAAGAGCGTTTAATTGTGGTGTAATCCCTAAGGCTTGTGCTGGCTGTGGCTTGAGCTGCGGCTTGTTATTGGAAGTCACCTTGTTGTCAGCTAGAGGTAATGTGGTTTGCTGCATAGATGCACTTGTTTTGTAGACTTGAAGAGGCTCAGGCATTTGGAGCTGAGAGGTCTGAGTTGAGAGTCAGAACAGTGTTGTTAGTAGGGATGAGCTTCGTGTTCGAGTCGAACATACGTTCGACTCGAACATCGGCTGTTCGATCGTTCGACGAAGATCGAACGATTTGGGCCGTTCGCGCCAAATTCGAGTGACGCGAACGGCCCACAATGCACTACGCCATCGCAGTGTCATCCAGGCGCTGTGATTGGCCAAGCATGCACTGTGACCCCGCATGCTTGGCCAATCACAGCGCCGGCAGCGAGGAGAGCAATGATTGGCCACAGGCAGGATGCCTGTGGCCAATTATTGCTGAGGGTGTTTAGTACACGCCCCACACTATAAAAGGCCGCCAGCACGGCGGCCTAGTGTAGTGTGTTCCGGAGCAGGGATAGAGCAGCATAGGCAGGGACAGTGACTGTTATTTCTTTCTTGCTTAACCTGGATTCCTTTAGTTTAGGGAAAGAGAAGGATAGGTAGGGAGAGTGTCAGTGTGTTTTGTGCTTGTGCTATAGTGTGCTTAAAAAAAACATTTATTCTAGGGACAGAAAACTGTAGGTAGGGACAGTGTCAGTTTCTTTCACTCTGCAAGTCCTTGTTTCCAGGGACCTGGAAGGACAGTGAGTGAATTGTCCTTGTGCTATATTGTGCTTAAAAAAACATTTATTCTAGGGACAGAAAACTGTAGGTAGGGAGAGTGTCAGTTTCTTTCACTCTGCAAGTCCTTGTTTCCAGGGACCTGGAAGGACAGTGAGTGAATTGTCCTTGTGCTATATTGTGCTTAAAAAAAACATTTATTCTAGGGACAGAAAACTGTAGGTAGGGAGAGTGTCAGTTTATTTCACTCTGCAAGTCCTTGTTTCCAGGGACCTGGAAGGACAGTGACTGAATTGTCCTTGTGCTATATTGTGATTAAAAAAAACATTTATTCTAGGGACAGAAAACTGTAGGTAGGGAGAGTGTCAGTTTATTTCACTCTGCAAGTCCTTGTTTCCAGGGACCTGGAAGGACAGTGACTGAATTGTCCTTGTGCTATATTGTGATTAAAAAAAACATTTATTCTAGGGACAGAAAACTGTAGGTAGGGAGAGTGTCAGTTTATTTCACTCTGCAAGTCCTTGTTTCCAGGGACCTGGAAGGACAGTGACTGAATTGTCCTTGTGCTATATTGTGATTAAAAAAAACATTTATTCTAGGGACAGAAAACTGTAGGTAGGGAGAGTGTCAGTTTATTTCACTCTGCAAGTCCTTGTTTCCAGGGACCTGGAAGGACAGTGACTGAATTGTCCTTGTGCTATATTGTGATTAAAAAAAACATTTATTCTAGGGACAGAAAACTGTAGGTAGGGAGAGTGTCAGTTTATTTCACTCTGCAAGTCCTTGTTTCCAGGGACCTGGAAGGACAGTGACTGAATTGTCCTTGTGCTATATTGTGATTAAAAAAAACATTTATTCTAGGGACAGAAAACTGTAGGTAGGGAGAGTGTCAGTTTATTTCACTCTGCAAGTCCTTGTTTCCAGGGACCTGGAAGGACAGTGACTGAATTGTCCTTGTGCTATATTGTGATTAAAAAAAACATTTATTCTAGGGACAGAAAACTGTAGGTAGGGAGAGTGTCAGTTTATTTCACTCTGCAAGTCCTTGTTTCCAGGGACCTGGAAGGACAGTGACTGAATTGTCCTTGTGCTATATTGTGATTAAAAAAAACATTTATTCTAGGGACAGAAAACTGTAGGTAGGGAGAGTGTCAGTTTATTTCACTCTGCAAGTCCTTGTTTCCAGGGACCTGGAAGGACAGTGACTGAATTGTCCTTGTGCTATATTGTGATTAAAAAAAACATTTATTCTAGGGACAGAAAACTGTAGGTAGGGAGAGTGTCAGTTTATTTCACTCTGCAAGTCCTTGTTTCCAGGGACCTGGAAGGACAGTGACTGAATTGTCCTTGTGCTATATTGTGATTAAAAAAAACATTTATTCTAGGGACAGAAAACTGTAGGTAGGGAGAGTGTCAGTTTATTTCACTCTGCAAGTCCTTGTTTCCAGGGACCTGGAAGGACAGTGACTGAATTGTCCTTGTGCTATATTGTGATTAAAAAAAACATTTATTCTAGGGACAGAAAACTGTAGGTAGGGAGAGTGTCAGTTTATTTCACTCTGCAAGTCCTTGTTTCCAGGGACCTGGAAGGACAGTGACTGAATTGTCCTTGTGCTATATTGTGCTTAAAAAAAACATTTATTCTAGGGACAGAAAACTGTAGGTAGGGAGAGTGTCAGTTTATTTCACTCTGCAAGTCCTTGTTTCCAGGGACCTGGAAGGACAGTGAGTGAATTGTCCTTGTGTTATATTGTGATTAAAAAAAAAAATTTTTCTAGGGACAGAAAACTGTAGGTAGGGAGAGTGTTTTTTTTCTTTCACTCTGCAAGTCCTTGTTTCCAGGGACCTGTAAGGACAGTGAGTGAATTGTCCTTGTGCTATATTGTGCTTAAAAAAAACATTTATTCTAGGGACAGAAAACTGTAGGTAGGGAGAGTGTCAGTTTATTTCACTCTGCAAGTCCTTGTTTCCAGGGACCTGGAAGGACAGTGAGTGAATTGTCCTTGTGTTATATTGTGATTAAAAAAAACATTTTTTCTAGGGACAGAAAACTGTAGGTAGGGAGAGTGTTTTTTTTCTTTCACTCTGCAAGTCCTTGTTTCCAGGGACCTGTAAGGACAGTGAGTGAATTGTCCTTGTGCTATATTGTGCTTAAAAAAACATTTATTCTAGGGACAGAAAACTGTAGGTAGGGAGAGTGTCAGTTTATTTCACTCTGCAAGTCCTTGTTTCCAGGGACCTGGAAGGACAGTGACTGAATTGTCCTTGTGCTATATTGTGATTAAAAAAAACATTTATTCTAGGGACAGAAAACTGTAGGTAGGGAGAGTGTCAGTTTATTTCACTCTGCAAGTCCTTGTTTCCAGGGACCTGGAAGGACAGTGACTGAATTGTCCTTGTGCTATATTGTGATTAAAAAAAACATTTATTCTAGGGACAGAAAACTGTAGGTAGGGAGAGTGTCAGTTTATTTCACTCTGCAAGTCCTTGTTTCCAGGGACCTGGAAGGACAGTGAGTGAATTGTCCTTGTGTTATATTGTGATTAAAAAAAAAATTTTTTCTAGGGACAGAAAACTGTAGGTAGGGAGAGTGTTTTTTTTCTTTCACTCTGCAAGTCCTTGTTTCCAGGGACCTGTAAGGACAGTGAGTGAATTGTCCTTGTGCTATATTGTGCTTAAAAAAAACATTTATTCTAGGGACAGAAAACTGTAGGTAGGGAGAGTGTCAGTTTATTTCACTCTGCAAGTCCTTGTTTCCAGGGACCTGGAAGGACAGTGACTGAATTGTCCTTGTGCTATATTGTGATTAAAAAAAACATTTATTCTAGGGACAGAAAACTGTAGGTAGGGAGAGTGTCAGTTTATTTCACTCTGCAAGTCCTTGTTTCCAGGGACCTGGAAGGACAGTGACTGAATTGTCCTTGTGCTATATTGTGATTAAAAAAAACATTTATTCTAGGGACAGAAAACTGTAGGTAGGGAGAGTGTCAGTTTATTTCACTCTGCAAGTCCTTGTTTCCAGGGACCTGGAAGGACAGTGAGTGAATTGTCCTTGTGTTATATTGTGATTAAAAAAAAAATTTTTCTAGGGACAGAAAACTGTAGGTAGGGAGAGTGTTTTTTTTCTTTCACTCTGCAAGTCCTTGTTTCCAGGGACCTGTAAGGACAGTGAGTGAATTGTCCTTGTGCTATATTGTGCTTAAAAAAAACATTTATTCTAGGGACAGAAAACTGTAGGTAGGGAGAGTGTCAGTTTATTTCACTCTGCAAGTCCTTGTTTCCAGGGACCTGGAAGGACAGTGAGTGAATTGTCCTTGTGTTATATTGTGATTAAAAAAAACATTTTTTCTAGGGACAGAAAACTGTAGGTAGGGAGAGTGTTTTTTTTCTTTCACTCTGCAAGTCCTTGTTTCCAGGGACCTGTAAGGACAGTGAGTGAATTGTCCTTGTGCTATATTGTGCTTAAAAAAAACATTTATTCTAGGGACAGAAAACTGTAGGTAGGGAGAGTGTCAGTTTATTTCACTCTGCAAGTCCTTGTTTCCAGGGACCTGGAAGGACAGTGAGTGAATTGTCCTTGTGTTATATTGTGATTAAAAAAAACATTTTTTCTAGGGACAGAAAACTGTAGGTAGGGAGAGTGTTTTTTTTCTTTCACTCTGCAAGTCCTTGTTTCCAGGGACCTGTAAGGACAGTGAGTGAATTGTCCTTGTGCTATATTGTGCTTAAAAAAACATTTATTCTAGGGACAGAAAACTGTAGGTAGGGAGAGTGTCAGTTTATTTCACTCTGCAAGTCCTTGTTTCCAGGGACCTGGAAGGACAGTGACTGAATTGTCCTTGTGCTATATTGTGATTAAAAAAAACATTTATTCTAGGGACAGAAAACTGTAGGTAGGGAGAGTGTCAGTTTATTTCACTCTGCAAGTCCTTGTTTCAAGGGACAGAGAAGGACACCTGAAGGTAGCCCTTATTGCTTTTTTCCCATCTCCCTGCAGGCCATCTATTAGAATGTCTGGAAGGCAAACAAGGAGAGGCAGACAGTCAGGAGGCAATAAAAGAGGGCAAGCAGGCTCTGTGTCTGGGGGCAACAGTGCTGGTCGTGGACGCGGTGCATTGTCATCAGCACATGGCCATGGGACACGCTTGTCCTTCTTTTCGGCAGCTGGACATGTTGAGCCACATCATGCCGAAGACTTGGTAGAGTGGATGACCAAGCCCTCCTCCTCCTCCTCATCCTCTCTCACCCAGGCTCAGGGTACTGGAAAAGCAGCTGCCAAAGCGTCGTCTTCCCTGGTATCAATGTCAGACAAATCATCAGTCACTCCTTCCCTAGACCCACCATGTCCTCCTCCTGAGGAGTCCCCCGAACTGTTTCAGCACAGTGTTGGGTACATGCTCCAGGAGGATGCCCAGCGTTTCGAAGGGTCTGATGATGAAACCCAGCTAGAGGAAGGCAGTAGCGTGAGAGCAGACAGAGGGGATGCTCAAGAAGGACACCAATCTGGCAGTCATGTTCCAGCAGCTGCAGCATACTGCCAGATTGGCTCCAGTGATGAGGAGGGAGGGGATGATGAGGTCACTGACTCCACGTGGGTGCCTAATAGGAGAGAGGAGGAGGAGGAGGATGAGGAGGAGGCACATCTCCAACGAGGCAGGATGCCCTTTGGTGGCCAGCGTAAGGGCAGTACACCGACGGAATCACACCGCAGAGCTCCGCCTGTGCAGGGCGCTGCCTCTGCCCGTCATTCAAAAAGTTCTTTGGTGTGGGCCTTTTTTGAGGCTAGTGCATCAGATCGCACAGCTGCTGTTTGCAACATATGTCTCAAGCGTATATCGCGTGGCCAAAACATCAGCCGCTTGGGTACCACATGCCTGACCAGACATATGTTGACCTGCCATGCAGCTCGTTGGCAAGCCTACCTCAAAGACCCACACCAAAGAACAAAGCGGACCTCTCCTTGCACCGCATCAGCTGGGATCTCCAACCCCACTATAACTTCAGTCCTCTCTGAAACATGCACTGAGAGGAATGAAGGTGTAGAATTAGGTGTGTCACAGCCAAGTACTTGCGCCCACTCTGCTAGCAGTACACCGACGTCCGATTCTAGCAGGCAAATTTCCCTGCCCCAGCTGCTGGACCGTCGAAAGAAGTTCACTCCCAGCCATCCACATGCCCAGCGGTTGAATGCTAGCTTGGCTAAATTGCTAGCGCTTCAACTGCTGCCTTTTCAGTTGGTAGACTCGGCCCCCTTCCGTGAGTTTGTGCAATGTGCAGTTCCTCAGTGGCAGGTTCCCAAACGCCACTTTTTCTCACGGAAGGCTATTCCGGCTCTCTACCGGCATGTGGAAGGCAATGTCTTGGCCTCGCTGGACAGGGCGGTCAGCGGTAAGGTGCATATTACCGCTGACTCATGGTCCAGCAGGCATGGACAGGGACGTTACCTTTCTTTCACGGCCCATTGGGTCACTCTTTTGGCAGCTGGGAAGGATTCAGGACAAGGTGCAGTAGTGTTGGAGGTTGTCCCACCGCCACGCCTCCAAAATGCTACTACTGGTTGTGACACACCTCTCTCCTCCACCCCCTCCTCTTCTTCTTCCTCCATGGCCTCTTCCTGTGGTTTGTCCTATGAACCAGCGGTGCTCCGTAGCCGTTCACGGGGCTACGCAAGTACGCAGGCAAAAAGATGCCATGCCGTGCTTGCGCTGGTGTGTTTGGGGGACAGAAGCCACACTGGGGCAGAGGTCCTGTCTGCTCTGCAGGGCCAGGCCGAGAGGTGGTTGACGCCACGCCAGCTTAAGCCAGGAATGGTGGTTTGCGACAATGGCACCAACCTCCTCTCCGCCCTCCGACAGGGACAACTGACCCATGTGCCCTGTGTGGCTCACGTCCTTAACCTGGTGGTGCAGCGCTTCTTGGGCAGGTACCCGGGCTTACAGGATGTCCTGAGGCAGGCCAGGAAAGTCTGTGTGCATTTCCGCAGATCTTATAATGCCAGTGCTCGCCTGGCTGAGCTGCAAAAGGAGTTGAACCTGCCCAAGAACCGCCTTATATGTGACATGCCCACCAGGTGGAACTCAACGTTGGCCATGCTGCAGCGGCTGCACACGCAGCAGAGGGCCATCAATGAGTACCTGTGCGACTACGGCACCAGGACAGGGTCAGGGGAGCTTGGTTTTTTTTCTCCACGCCAGTGGGGCATGATCAGGGATGCATGCACTGTCCTGGCACCATTTGAGGAGGCCACGAGGATGGTGAGCAGTGACAGTGCATGCATCAGTGACACTGTACCTCTTGTCCACCTGTTGGAGCACACGCTGCGTGGAATAATGGACAGGGCACTTGAGGCAGAACAGAGGCAGGAAGAGGAGGACTTCCTTGCCTCTCAAGGCCCCCTTTACCCAGACAGTGTTCCTTCTGTCCCACCCATCGCACAGGAAGAGGAGGAGGAGGAGGAGGAGGAGGAGGAGGAGGAGGATTGTGTCAGCATGGAGGTGGAGGCTGGCACTCAGCATCATCAGCAGCAGTCTTTTAGGGATGATTTACAGTCCCAAGAAACCAGTGGACTTGTACGTGGCTGGGAGGAGGTGGCTGCGGATCATGTCGTCCTTAGTGACCCAGAGGACTCCGGAGCGAATGCCTCAGCAAACCTACGCTGCATGGCCTCCCTGATCCTGCAAAGTCTGCGGAAGGATCCTCGTATTCTTCGGATCAAGGAGAGGGACCATTACTGGCTGGCCACTCTCCTTGATCCACGGTACAAGGGTAAGGTTGCGGACCTTATGTTACCGTCGCAGAGGGAGCAGAGGATGAGACAACTCCGGGAGGCCTTGCAGAAAGGTCTGTGCAACGCGTTCCCAGAGACTGGGAGGTTGCAAACTCCTGGTCCTGGACAACGAGTTGCTGAGGCTTCGGCCAGTCAAAGAAGGAGCGGTGGGGAAGGTGGCCGTCTGACCGATGTGTTCAGACAATTCTTTAGTCCGCAGCCCCAAAGTATGATCGGTTCCAGCAACCATCGCCAGCGTCTGATAAACATGGTGCAGGAATATCTAGGGGCAAGGTCAGACTTGGACACCTTCCCCACCGAAAATCCTCTGGCTTACTGGGTCTTGAGGATGGATCACTGGCCAGAGCTTGCACAGTATGCAATTGAGCTACTGGCCTGTCCTGCATCCAGCGTTCTTTCGGAACGCACATTCAGTGCTGCTGGAGGATTTGTCACGGATCACAGGGTGCGCCTGTCCACCGACTCGGTTGATCGACTGACTTTCATCAAGATGAACCAGTCTTGGATCACCACCAGCTACCACACACCTGATGCTGATATAACAGACTAATTGATTTTAACATGTCACATCCCTTCAAGACTGATGCTGATGCTGAGTGCCTGTGCTGTTATGTTGACTGGCTATCCTCCTCCTCCGAGTCCTCAATGATACGATTGATGATGATAGCTTGTAAGATCATTTTTGTTTATGGGTGCCGCCACCAGTGCCTAACGCCCAATTTTTCAGCCCCTGTTTAACAGGGGCGTGTAATTACAATTTTTGAAGCAATACTTTGCAACAGGGCTCATTGCTGTGCTCCAAGTACAGTATCTGTGAGGAGTTGCAGTGTTGTGCCACCAGTGCCTAACGCCCAATTTTTCAGCCCCTGTTTAACAGGGGCGTGTAATTACAATTTTTGAAGCAATACTTTGCAACAGGGCTCATTGCTGTGCTCCAAGTACAGTATCTGTGAGGAGTTGCAGTGTTGTGCCACCAGTGCCTAAGGCCCAATTTTTCAGCCCCTGTTTAACAGGGGCGTGTCATTACAATTTTTGAAGCAATACTTTGCAACAGGGCTCATTGGTGTGCTCCAAGTACAGTATCTGTGAGGAGTTGCAGTGTTGTGCCACCAGTGCCTAAGGCCCAATTTTTCAGCCCCTGTTTAACAGGGGCGTGTCATTACAATTTTTGAAGCAATACTTTGCAACAGGGCTCATTGCTGTGCTCCAAGTACAGTTGCTGTGAGGGGTTGCAGTGTTGTGCCACCAGTGCCTAAGGCCCAATTTTTCAGCCCCTGTTCAACAGGGGCATGTAATTACAATTCTTGATCTAATAATTCACAGCAGGGCCCATTGCTGCACCCACCAAGAGTAACTGTCAGGGCTTACAGTGTTGTGGCACCAGCACCACCATCAAAGGCCCAATTTTTACTACCACTGTTCAACAATTATATGTAATTAAAATTCCTGATATAATAGTTGACAGCAGGGCGTTCCAGCACCAACCAAGAGTAACTGTGAGTGCTTACAGTGTTGTGCCAACACCAACAACTAAGGGGCCTATTTCTGCAGAGTATATACGGCAGGTCCCTACTTTCAAACATCCAACTTACAAACGACTCCTACTTGCAAACGCAAGAAGACAACAGGAAGTGAGAGGAAATCTACCACTAGGAAGGAAAATTCTCTCCTGTAAGAATAAATATGGGAGAAAGGTGTCTCCTCTGTACTGATGCTTTATCAGCAATCCTTGTTTCAAGAAAAACACCACATTTCAAAAACAGTTGTCATTGGGACGGAAAGTGAGGTGAAATGTTCTGAACAGGGGCACAGACAGCAAAACAAATGTTACAGGGGTGATAACCCTTACCTATGTTTTCCAAAAAGTTTAAAAATAGATTTTTGGGCTGGAGCTACACTTCAACAATGTACCTGTTCAAAATTACAAACAGACTCTACATAAGAACAAACCTACAGTCCCTGTCTTGTATGCACCGCCTGTATAGGGCTGTTCAGAGTATATAGGGCCTTTTTTATTTTATGTGCGGGGTTCCCCTTAATATCCATACAAGACCCAAAGGGGCTGGTAATGGGCTGGGGTAGGGGGGGGGTCATGGGGTAGCTATGCCATTTTTCTTAAAGAATTTCATCCATATTACCGGGACCAGACATTACATTAAAGCCGCAAGCAGTTTTAAATGGCTTTTTTTTCCTTTAGAAGTGTCATTTTGTGCAGGGACAGTTCTAAACACGGGAAACACGTGGCACTTCACAGGCATACTTTAGACACCCCCCAGGTACGATATTTAAAGGAATATTTGACTTTTTTTTTTTCACTTTATGCATCATTAAAATGACTGCTCCCGAAAAACGACCGTTTTTAAAACTTCTTTTTGCATTGATACATGTCCCCTGGTGCAGAACCCGGGTTCCCAAACCCTTTTTAGGACAATAACATGCATAATAGTTGTTATAATTAGCACTTTAGAATTCGAACGTTCGCATCCATTGTATTTAATAGGGTTCTAATGTTCGTTCGAACTTTCGGTCCGTTCGCGGGTTCTGGTGCGAACCGAACCCGGGGGTGTTCGGCTCATCACTAGTTGTTAGTATAAGACGTACAGGAGATGACTCTGTATGATTGCAAACACTATGCTTTAGTACATATTCACTGGTGCACTCAACTGGGTCTTGCAGTTCTGCTGGGATGGAACAGTCTGAGTTAGCACTTTCTCCCATCGCTTGTTCAAGGACTCTCAGCCTTGCTAGGGCAGCTGCTTCCTCCCTTTCCATTTACAGGACCTTTATTTGGGAATCTGCCTCTGCTTGTTGAGCTACCATCTTTGCCTTTTGTGTTTCTATTTCTGCTTCCTTTCTGGTAAAGGAGCTTTGCACTTTATTTGCTTCCAGACGTGCATGGGCCTCTATTAGCTTGTCACTTAATGTTGAGCTTCTGGAGCGAGAGGATCTGGAAATACGTGCAGTGTGCTTGGTTGATGTGGATCTGTGAGATCTGGTCTCCTGCAGTTGAGCAATGCGGAGTTCTGCCTTATACTGAGCATTTTGCACTAAGAGTTCCCTTTGTTGGTTTAGTGCATCAGCCCTGGTCAGTTCTGCTGAAGAGTCCTCTATATTAGTCATGCAAGAAAGTTGTGTATTTGGCAAACAGCCGCTGGTAGCGTTCATACGCGACAGATAAGCGATCTATAGAGTCTCTTAGTTCAGCTGGTTAATCATTAAAGTGTGACAAAACTGACATGCAGTGTGAGGTTCTGTCCAATAAGTCTGACAGATTGCTGGAGAGCTCATCTCTAGTGGTTTCATAGTTTTCTCTGAGTTTCTGTGTCGGTTTCATTGTATGTTTGGGTCTTACACTCTGTTCGCCAATATCTGCAGAATCTGCTCCCTGTACGTCTGTGGGTTCAGAGACATGATGAATCTGCGTTGGTTTAGCCACAATAGGGTGCTCAGAGTCTTGTGTAGACATTTTTCAGGGTTTTGCAAAAAATAGTACTGTCTCTTTAAGAAGACGAACAGCAGCTTAGACAGGTGGGGTAACACAGTTCAATGCAGAGAAACAGTTTTTAACATTCACATGAGGTGCAGTAAGCTTGTGCGACCATGTGCTTTTACAAGATGGTGGATGGCGCTGAGCTTGATTGCAGATAAGTAGGTATAGATCTATGTACCTGCGCTTAGGACTCAATGTAACAAATTTATACAAAATGTGAAATAAGGAGCTGCAGCCCCCCTAGTGGGACCCTCTAAAGGAGTCCTATGGTTAATGTAGGAAAGTGAAATGGGGTGCGGCGCTGCTCACTGGTTCTAACTAGGACCAGTATTAAATATAGAGTGTATATGTGTCAAAATAGTGACAGATTTAAATCATGTGTATTCGTAATACTCTTAAGTGGTATAGTGATGTCCCTTCCACGTGAGGACTAATAACTACTAGTACCATAAGCTATGATTATTTAGAGTGACTAATTGTGGCTCATGTGGTACAAGCCATACAAAAAAAGGTGAAAAAATAAATAATATGAAAATTAAATAATAAGGTGAACAAGATGAATCTATAAACTGTAGGTAAAAGGTTAATCATGGATTTCCAGTTTAGGGTGTCTCTGATGGAGTCACAAATAGTATGCCCTATGTCTGGGCTGACTATGCTAATGACTCCTATGTACAGTCTATAATCCCAGGATTATGGTTGGGCTTGGTAGTATGTGGATCAGTTTTCTTCAGACAAGTGGCAGAATGTAATATCGGATGTTCAGCAAGTGTAGACAATTCGGCCCCCACTTGTGTCCCCACTCACCAGCTATCTTCACCCCTACAGGGGCAGTCAGCATAGAGAGATGTCCCAGATCAGCTTCCAGGATCTTTCACAGGTGATGGGTGTCAGCGGTGCTTCACTTCTGCTTTCCCATAGATTCCAGGTATCAAGGGTAAAATCTCTGTTGCCCTCAGTAGGGATGAGCTTCGTGTTCGACTCGAACATACGTTCGACTCGAACATCGGCTGTTCGATCGTTCGACGAAGATCGAACGATTTGGGCCGTTCGCGCCAAATTCGAGTGATGCGAACGGCCCACAATGCACTACGCCATCGCAGTGTCATCCAGGCGCTGTGATTGGCCAAGCATGCACTGTGACCCCGCATGCTTGGCCAATCACAGCGCCGGCAGCGAGGAGAGCAATGATTGGCCACAGGCAGGATGCCTGTGGCCAATTATTGCTGATGGGGTTTAGTACACGCCCCACACTATAAAAGGCCGCCAGCACGGCGGCCTTGTGTAGTGTGTTCCGGAGCAGGGAAAGAGAAGCATAGGCAGGGACAGTGTCATTTTTTTTCCTTTACTAATCCTGGATTCCTTGTGTTTAGGGACAAATAAGGATAGGTAGGGAGAGTGTCAGTGACAGTGTGCTATTCTGTGCTAATCCTTGTTTGTAGGGACAGAGAGGTACAGTGAGGGAAACTGACAGTGTGCTATTCTGTTCTAAAACTATTTTGCTGAACCATATTTTCAATCCTTGAGTTTAGGGACAGAGAGGTACAGTGAGGGAAAGTGTCAGTGTGCTATTGTGTTCTAAAACTATTTTGCTGAACCATATTTTCAATCCTTGAGTTGAGGGACAGAGAGGTACAGTGAGGGAAAGTGTCAGTGTGCTATTGTGTTCTAAAACTATTTTGCTGAACCATATTTTCAATCCTTGAGTTGAGGGACAGAGAGGTACAGTGAGTGAAACTGACAGTGTGCTATTCTATTCTAAAACGATTTTGCTGAACCATATTTTCAATCCTTGAGTTGAGGGACAGAGAGGTACAGTGAGGGAAAGTGTCAGTGTGCTATTGTGTTCTAAAACTATTTTGCTGAACCATATTTTCAATCCTTGAGTTGAGGGACAGAGAGGTACAGTGAGGGAAAGTGTCAGTGTGCTATTCTGTTCTAAACCAATTTTGTTGTTCCATATTTTCAATCCTTGAGTTGAGGGACAGAGAGGTACAGTGAGTGAAACTGACAGTGTGCTATTCTGTTCTAAACCAATTTTGCTGTTCCATATTTTCAATCCTTGAGTTGAGGGACAGAGAGGTACAGTGAGGGAAACTGACAGTGTGCTATTCTGTTTTAAAACTATTTTGCTGAACCATATTTTCAATCATTGAGTTGAGGGACAGAGAGGTACAGTGAGGGAAAGTGTCAGTGTGCTATTGTGTTCTAAAACTATTTTGCTGTTCCATATTTTCAATCCTTGAGTTGAGGGACAGAGAGGTACAGTGAGGGAAAGTGTCAGTGTGCTATTCTGTTCTAAACCAATTTTGCTGTTCCATATTTTCAATCCTTGAGTTGAGGGACAGAGAGGTACAGTGAGTGAAACTGACAGTGTGCTATTCTGTTCTAAACCAATTTTGCTGTTCCATATTTTCAATCCTTGAGTTGAGGGACAGAGAGGTACAGTGAGGGAAAGTGTCAGTGTGCTATTGTGTTCTAAAACTATTTTGCTGAACCATATTTTCAATCCTTGAGTTGAGGGACAGAGAGGTACAGTGAGGGAAAGTGTCAGTGTGCTCTTGTGTTATAAAACTATTTTGCTGAACCATATTTTCAATCCTTGAGTTGAGGGACAGAGAGGTACAGTGAGTGAAACTGACAGTGTGCTATTCTGTTCTAAACCAATTTTGCTGTTCCATATTTTCAATCCTTGAGTTGAGGGACAGAGAGGTACAGTGAGGGAAAGTGTCAGTGTGCTATTGTGTTCTAAAACTATTTTGCTGAACCATATTTTCAATCCTTGAGTTGAGGGACAGAGAGGTACAGTGAGGGAAAGTGTCAGTGTGCTATTGTGTTATAAAACTATTTTGCTGAACCATATTTTCAATCCTTGAGTTGAGGGACAGAGAGGTACAGTGAGTGAAACTGACAGTGTGCTATTCTCTTCTAAACCAATTTTGCTGTTCCATATTTTCAATCCTTGAGTTGAGGGACAGAGAGGTACATTGAGGGAAAGTGTCAGTGTGCTATTGTGTTCTAAAACTATTTTGCTGAACCATATTTTCAATCCTTGAGTTGAGGGACAGAGAGGTACAGTGAGTGAAACTGACAGTGTGCTATTCTGTTCTAAATCAATTTTGCTGTTCCATATTTTCAATCCTTGAGTTGAGGGACAGAGAGGTACAGTGAGGGAAACTGACAGTGTGCTATTCTGTTCTAAAACTATTTTGCTGAACCATATTTTCAATCCTTGAGTTGAGGGACAGAGAGGTACAGTGAGTGAAACTGACAGTGTGCTATTCTGTTCTAAACCAATTTTGCTGTTCCATATTTTCAATCCTTGAGTTGAGGGACAGAGATGTACAGTGAGGGAAACTGACAGTGTGCTATTCTGTTCTAAAACTATTTTGCTGAACCATATTTTCAATCCTTGAGTTGAGGGACAGAGAGGTACAGTGAGGGAAAGTGTCAGTGTGCTATTGTGTTCTAAAACTATTTTGCTGAACCATATTTTCAATCCTTGAGTTGAGGGACAGAGAGGTACAGTGAGTGAAACTGACAGTGTGCTATTCTGTTCTAAACCAATTTTGCTGTTCCATATTTTCAATCCTTGAGTTGAGGGACAGAGAGGTACAGTGAGGGAAACTGACAGTGTGCTATTCTGTTCTAAAACTATTTTGCTGAACCATATTTTCAATCCTTGAGTTGAGGGACAGAGAGGTACAGTGAGGGAAAGTGTCAGTGTGCTATTGTGTTCTAAAACTATTTTGCTGAACCATATTTTCAATCCTTGAGTTGAGGGACAGAGAGGTACAGTGAGTGAAACTGACAGTGTGCTATTCTGTTCTAAATCAATTTTGCTGTTCCATATTTTCAATCCTTGAGTTGAGGGACAGAGAGGTACAGTGAGGGAAACTGACAGTGTGCTATTCTGTTCTAAAACTATTTTGCTGAACCATATTTTCAATCCTTGAGTTGAGGGACAGTGAGGTACAGTGAGTGAAACTGACAGTGTGCTATTCTGTTCTAAACCAATTTTGCTGTTCCATATTTTCAATCCTTGAGTTGAGGGACAGAGAGGTACAGTGAGGGAAACTGACAGTGTGCTATTCTGTTCTAAAACTATTTTGCTGAACCATATTTTCAATCCTTGAGTTGAGGGACAGAGAGGTACAGTGAGTGAAACTGACAGTGTGCTATTCTGTTCTAAACCAATTTTGCTGTTCCATATTTTCAATCCTTGAGTTGAGGGACAGAGAGGTACAGTGAGGGAAAGTGTCAGTGTGCTATTGTGTTCTAAAACTATTTTGCTGAACCATATTTTCAATCCTTGAGTTGAGGGACAGAGAGGTACAGTGAGTGCAACTGACAGTGTGCTATTCTGTTCTAAACCAATTTTGCTGTTCCATATTTTCAATCCTTGAGTTGAGGGACAGAGAGGTACAGTGAGGGAAACTGACAGTGTGCTATTCTGTTCTAAAACTATTTTGCTGAACCATATTTTCAATCCTTGAGTTGAGGGACAGAGAGGTACAGTGAGGGAAAGTGTCAGTGTGCTATTGTGTTATAAAACTATTTTGCTGAACCATATTTTCAATCCTTGAGTTGAGGGACAGAGAGGTACAGTGAGTGAAACTGACAGTGTGCTATTCTGTTCTAAACCAATTTTGCTGTTCCATATTTTCAATCCTTGAGTTGAGGGACAGAGAGGTACAGTGAGGGAAAGTGTCAGTGTGCTATTGTGTTCTAAAACTATTTTGCTGAACCATATTTTCAATCCTTGAGTTGAGGGACAGAGAGGTACAGTGACTGAAACTGACAGTGTGCTATTCTGTTCTAAATCAATTTTGCTGTTCCATATTTTCAATCCTTGAGTTGAGGGACAGAGAGGTACAGTGAGGGAAACTGACAGTGTGCTATTCTGTTCTAAAACTATTTTGCTGAACCATATTTTCAATCCTTGAGTTGAGGGACAGAGAGGTACAGTGAGTGAAACTGACAGTGTGCTATTCTGTTCTAAACCAATTTTGCTGTTCCATATTTTCAATCCTTGAGTTGAGGGACAGAGAGGTACAGTGAGGGAAAGTGTCAGTGTGCTATTGTGTTATAAAACTATTTTGCTGAACCATATTTTCAATCCTTGAGTTGAGGGACAGAGAAGGACACTTGTAGAAATTATCAGTGTGCTCTTCTGTGCTAAATCTTGTTTGTAGGGAGGGACAGCGTAGGACAGTGAGGGAAAGTGTCAGTGTGCTATTCTGTTCTAAAACTTTTTTGCTGAACCATATTTTCAATCCTTGTGTTTAGGGACAGAGAAGGATAGGCAGGGGACAGTGTCAGTGTCATTGTTGCTAAGCCTCCTGCACAATATACACCTGAAGGTAGCCCTTATTGCTGTTTTTCCCATCTCCCTGCAGGCCATCCATTAAAATGTCTGGAAGGCAACCAAGGAGAGGCAGACAGTCAGGAGGCAAAAAAAGAGGGCAAGCAGGCTCTGTGTCTGGGGGCAACAGTGCTGGTCGTGTACGCGGTGCATTGTCATCAGCACATGGCCATGGGACACGCTTGTCCTTGTTTTCGGCAGCTGGACATGTTGAGCCACATCATGCCGAAGACTTGGTAGAGTGGATGACCAAGCCCACCTCATCCTCCTCATTCTCTCTCACCTAGGCTCAGGGTACTGGCAAAGCAGCTGCCAAAGCGTCCTCTTCTCTGGTATCATTATCTTCATTAGTCAATCCTTCCCTAGACCCACCATGCCCTCCTCCTGAGGAGTCCCCCGAACTGTTTGAGCACAGTGTTGGGTACATGCTCCAGGAGGATGCCCAGCGTTTGGAAGGATCTGATGATGATACCCAGCTAGAGGAAGGCAGCAGCGTGAGAGCAGAGAGAGGGGATGCTCAAGAAGGACACCAATCTGGCAGTCATGTTCCAGCAGCTGCAGCATACTGCCAGATTGGCTCCAGTGATGAGGAGGGAGGGGATGATGAGGTCACTGACTCCACGTGGGTGCCTAATAGGAGAGAGGAGGAGGAGGAGGATGAGGAGGAGGCACATCTCCAACGAGGCAGGATGCCCTTGAGTGGCCAGCGTATGGGCAGCACACCTACGGAATCACACCGCAGAGCTCCGCCTGTGCAGGGCGCTGCCTCTGCCCGTCATTCAAAAAGTTCTTTGGTGTGGGCCTTTTTTGAGGCGAGTGCATCAGATCGCACAGCTGCTGTTTGCAACATATGTCTCAAGCGTATATCGCGTGGCCAAAACATCAGCCGCTTGGGCACCACATGCTTGATCAGACATATGTTGATCTGCCATGCAGCTCGTTGGCAACCCTACCTTAAAGACCCACACCAAAGAACAAAGCTGACCTCTTCTTGCACCGCATCAGCTGGGATCTCCAACCCCACTATACCTTCACTCCTCTCTGAAACCTGCTCTGAGAGGAATGAAGGTGTAGAATTAGGTGTGTCACAGGCAAGTACTTGCGGGCACTCTGCTAGCAGTACACCAACGTCCGATTCTAGCAGGCAAATTTCCCTGCCCCAGCTGCTGGACCGTCGAAAGAAGTTCACTCCCAGCCATCCACATGCCCAGCGGTTGAATGCTAGCTTGGCTAAATTGCTAGCGCTTCAACTGCTGCCTTTTCAGTTGGTAGACTCGGCCCCCTTCCGTGAGTTTGTGCAATGTGTGGTTCCTCAGTGGCAGGTTCCCAAACGACACTTTTTCGCACGGAAGGCTATTCCGGCTCTCTACAGGCATGTGGAAGGCAATGTCTTGGCCTCGCTGGACAGGGCGGTCAGCGGTAAGGTGCATATTACCGCTGACTCATGGTCCAGCAGGCATGGACAGGGACGTTACCTTTCTTTCACGGCCCATTGGGTCACTCTTTTGGCAGCTGGGAAGGATGCAGGACAAGGTGCAGTAGTGTTGGAGGTTGTTCCACCGCCACGCCTCCAAAATGCTACTACTGGTTGTGACACACCTCTCTCCTCCACCCCCTCCTCTTCTTCTTCCTCCATGGCCTCTTCCTGTGGTTTGTCCTCGGAACCAGCGGTGCTCCGTAGGCGTTCAAGGGGCTACGCAAGTACGCAGGCAAAAAGATGCCATGCCGTGCTTGCGCTGGTGTGTTTGGGGGACAGGAGCCACACTGGGGCAGAGGTCCTGTCTGCTCTGCAGGGGCAGGCCGAGAGGTGGTTGACGCCACACCAGCTTAAGCCAGGAATGGTGGTTTGCGACAATGGCACCAACCTCCTCTCCGCCCTCCGACAGGGACAACTGACCCATGTGCCCTGTATGGCTCACGTCCTTAACCTGGTGGTGCAGCGGTTCTTGGGCAGGTACCCGGGCTTACAGGATGTCCTGAGGCAGGCCAGGAAAGTCTGTGTGCATTTCCGCAGATCTTATAATGCCAGTGCTCGCCTGGCTGAGCTTCAAAAGGAGTTGAACCTGCCCAAGAACCGCCTTATATGTGACATGCCCACCAGGTGGAACTCAACGTTGGCCATGCTGCAGCGGCTGCACACGCAGCAGAGGGCCATCAATGAGTACCTGTGCGACTACGGCACCAGGACAGGGTCAGGGGAGCTCGGTTTTTTTTCACCATGCCAGTGGGGCATGATCAGGGATGCATGCACTGTCCTGGCACCATTTGAGGAGGCCACGAGGATGGTGAGCAGTGACAGTGCATGCATCAGTGACACTGTACCTCTTGTCCACCTGTTGGAGCACACGCTGTGTGGAATAATGGACAGGGCACTTGAGGCAGAACAGAGGCAGGAAGAGGAGGACTTCCTTGCCTCTCAAGGCCCCCTTTACCCAGACAGTGTTCCTTCTGTCCCACCCATCGCACAGGAAGAGGAGGAGGAGGAGGAGGAGGATTGTGTCAGCATGGAGGTGGAGGCTGGCACTCAGCATCATCAGCAGCAGTCTTTTAGGGATGATTTACAGTCCCAAGAAACCAGTGGACTTGTACGTGGCTGGGAGGAGGTGGCTGCGGATCATGTCGTCCTTAGTGACCCAGAGGACTCCGGACTGAATGCCTCAGCTAACCTACGCTGCATGGCCTCCCTGATCCTGCAAAGTCTGCGGAAGGATCCTCGTATTCTTCGGATCAAGGAGAGGGACCATTACTGGCTGGCCACTCTCCTTGATCCACGGTACAAGGGTAAGGTTGCGGACCTTATCGTACCGTCGCAGAGGGAGCAGAGGATGAGACAACTCCGGGAGGCCTTGCAGAAAGGTCTGTGCAACGCGTTCCCAGAGACTGGGAGGTTACAAACTCCTGGTCCTGGACAACGAGTTGCTGAGGCTTCGGGCAGTCAAGGAAGGAGCGGTGGGGAAGGTGGCCATCTGACCGATGCGTTCAGACAATTCTTTAGTCCGCAGCCCCAAAGTATGATCGGTTCCAGCAACCATCGCAGCGTCTGATATACATGGTGCAGGAATACCTAGGGGCAAGGTCAGACTTGGACACCTTCCCCACCGAAAATCCTCTGGCTTACTGGGTCTTGAGGATGGATCACTGGCCAGAGCTTGCACAGTATGCAATTGAGCTACTGGCCTGTCCTGCATCCAGCGTTCTTTCAGAACGCACATTCAGTGCTGCTGGAGGATTTGTCACGGATCACAGGATGCGCCTGTCCACCGACTCGGTTGATCGACTGACTTTCATCAAGATGAACCAGTCTTGGATCACCACCAGCTACCACACACCAGATGCTGATATAACAGACTAATTGATTTTAAAATGTCACATCCCTTCAAGACTGATGCTGATGCTGAGTGCCTGTGCTGTTATGTTGACTGGCTATCCTCCTCCTCCTCCTCAATGATACGATTAACGATGATAGCTTGGAAGATCATTTTGGTTTATGGGTGACGCCACCAGTGGCTAAGGCCCAATTTTTCAGTCCCTGTTTAACAGGGGCGTGTAATTAAAATTTTTGATGCAATACTTTGCAACAGGCCTCATTGCTGTGCTCCAAGTACAGTATCTGTGAGGGGTTGCAGTGTTGTGCCACCAGTGCCTAAGGCCCAATTTTTCAGCCCCTGTTCAACAGGGGCATGCAATTATAATTATTGATCTAATAATTCACAGCAGGGAGCATTGCTGCGCCCACCAAGAGTAACTGTCAGGCCTTACAGTGTTGTGGCACCAGCACCACCATCACCACCACCAAAGGCCCAATTTTTCAGCCCCTGTTCAACAGGGGCATGCAATTATAATTATTGATCTAATAATTCACAGCAGGGAGCATTGCTGCGCCCACCAAGAGTAACTGTCATGCCTTACAGTGTTGTGGCACCAGCACCACCATCACCACCACCACCACCACCACCACCAAAGGCCCAATTTTTCAGCCCCTGTTCAACAGGGGCATGCAATTATAATTATTGATCTAATAATTCACAGCAGGGACCATTGCTGCACCCACCAAGAGTAACTGTCAGGCCTTACAGTGTTGGGGCACCAGCACCACCATCAAAGGCCCAATTTTTACTACCACTGATCAACAATTATATGTTATTACAATTCCTGATATTATACTTGACAGAAGGGCGTTCCAGCACCCACCAAGAATAACTGTGAGTGATTTCAGTGTTGTGCCAACACCAACACCTAAGGGGCCAATTTCTGCAGAGTATATACAGAAGGTCCCTACTTTCAAACATCCAACTTACAAACTACTACTACTTGCAAACGGAAGAAGACAACAGGAAGTGAGAGGAAATCTACCCCTTGGAAGGAAAATTCTCTCCTGTAAGAATTAATATGGGAGAAAGGTGTCTCCTCTCTACTGATGCTTTATCACCAATCCTTGTTTCAATAAAAACACCACATTTCAAAAACAGTTGTCATTGGGACGCAAAGTGAGGTGAAATGTTCTGAACAGGGGCACAGACAGCAAAAAAAATGTGACAGGGGTGATAACCGTTCCCTATGTTTTACAAACCCTATGTTTAAGAACAAACCTACAGTCCCTGTCTTGTATGCACCGCCTGTATACGGCTGTTCAGAGTATATAGGTCCTTTTTTATTTTGTGTGCGGGGTTCCCCTTAATATCCATACAAGACCCAAAGGGGCTGGTAATGGGCTGGGGTAGGGGGGGGGGGTTGATGGGGTAGCTATGCCATTTTTCCTAAAGATTTTCATCCATATTACCGGGACCAGACATTGCATTAAAGCCGCAAGCAGTTTTAAATGACTTTTTTCCCTTTAGAAATGTTATTTTGTGCAGGGACAGTTCTAAACACGGGAAACACGTGGCACTTCACAGGCATACTTTAGACACCCCCCAGGTACAATATTTAAAGGAATATTTGACTTTTTTTTTTTCACTTTATGCATCATTAAAATGACTGCTCCCGGAAAACGTCCGTTTTTAAAACTTCTTTTTGCATTGATACATGTCCCCTGGTGCAGAAGCACCAAACTCTGTTTCGGACAATAACATGGATAATAGTCGTTATAATTAGCACTTTAGAATCCGAACGTTCGCATCCATTGTATTTAATAGGGTTCTAATGTTCGCGCGAACTTTCGGTCCGTTCGCGGGTTCTGGTGCGAACCGAACCCGGGGGTGTTCGGCTCATCACTAGCCCTCAGTGAAAAAGCAAAGATGCTCCCATAGTGCAGTAAAAGGTGGCTTTATTTGTAAAAACTTGATTTAAAAAAAATATTTAAGGCAGTTGAAAGAAAAATACAGTCCCAGATCGCGTAACCGCAATTGGTGTGAGCTGGTATTGCAGCGTGCGCTCCGGCTGCGTTCCAGCTAGACTTCCGGGTTTGAGAAGCGTGGTGTACCGGGCTATTCGGAAGGGTTACACTCCCCGGCCTCCTCGCCTCAGATACGGGTCCCAACACCTTAGGGCCCCTCGGACTCCTCCACCCTCGCGGAACCCAGTCGAAGGTACTGGGTCCCAGGCCTTGGCTGTAGTACCTCACCCCAGGCTTAAGGTGCCTGGGATGGACTCCATCCCTAGCTCCGGCCAGGTCAAGGGCACCTGTGCCCATAACTCCGGAACGCCAGCACCCAGGCTGAAGGTGCCTGGGCGCGGCCGTGTCCTCCAACTCTGACCCCAAGGTCAGGGCGTCCGCCCCTTTTATCTCCTCTCCCTTTGCGTCACAGCGGGTTCCCCGCCCCGCTGTACCGGCGCCAGGAAAGGACAAAAAGGTACAGTCTTGCGGTGCAGGTTCAACTCGGGCCCAGGGCGACAACGCCACCTGCAGGCCACAGGGAACCTTGCACCACCAGAGTCCTCCAAGAACCACAAAAGGGATTCTCAGATTCCCTAACAATTAGTACATCTGGGTTAAATAACCCAGATGCTCCCCCCCAAATTTAAATACCCACTACACTTACTTATGCAGAATACATGTGCCCATGTTACATGAGGCCTGTAGCTTTCTCGATTACACAGGAAGTACCAACTCAGGAAGAAGGGTGGAGCATTACACAGAAAGGAAGTGTGTCATAGATCAGACAAAGAAATACAGAAAATATGTGCATTACCATAAAAGGTCACTAGATGGCAGCATGTAAACTAAACATAACGAACATAGAAAATGGTTCAGAGAAACAATATATATATATATATATATGTAGCGGGGTGTTCCCCTTTAATGCAGAGAGACAAGAAGTTCCAGGTGAGAGGTGAGTCGGGAGGAAGTAAAGAGACATTATGGAAGTGAAAGCAGAGGAGAGAGAGACTACATCTCCCAGTACATCTTGCAGCACCCAGGGTGCATTGCTCCAGAACAGAGACTGCTGGGGCAGACTTTATAAAGGGGAGGCAGAGTTTTGGTCGGCCTCTTTGGACACCCCTCTCCTAGCAAGAGGATGTCTGTGCTGAACTGCTGTGTGCACAAGGCCTGAAGCCTGGGCCGTGTGCTCCTTTCCAAAGAGCCCTCTGCCAGCCTAGCAGAGCCTTAGAGACATCTAATCCTCCTTGCTGCAGTACACCAGAAGGATTGAAGACTTGGATGTCGGTGGATTCCTGTTCCTAGACGAATCGATGGAGGGAACGGACTTGGACTTGTCCAGGTGGTGAGAGCTGTTTAAAGACAGATCCTTTATCTTTACTATTCGTTGGGATTACAAAGTTGTTCTTCAAGTGCACCACCGAGAGATTGCTAGCGAATATTGTTTCACTGAACTTCCTTTTAGATCAGTCAGGCCTGACTGCATAGGTAGACATTGCTGGGTGTTAGTCTACCCATAAAGGGGAAGTAGCTGTAAAAGGGCAGCGCTAGAGTTGCATAGCAATACTTTATTATTCTGATTACTCTGTTTATCTTTATTACTGTTTATTGCAGGGATCTGCAACTTGTTATACTGTTGTTTATTACTTGCCCATTAGCCTCAGTAAAATATCTGGGTAAAGTACATTTGGTGTCAGTTCCGCTTACTTTAATAGGAGTTTTAAAGTATATTCTGTGTATGTTTGTTATAGGACTGCGTCACCAACAGTTGCGATCACGCGGTCCTATATCTCTATCACCAGCTGTGCCACGGGACGTTAGAGCCGATTGCCGGGGGTTGACAGCGGTGCACTGCAGGGCCCAAATCAATATCAGCGGCTCTCTTAACTGGGGGTAGCGCTACACGTGGGGGCTCGAGTCCGGGATCCTTGTACGTTGCACGCTGCAATCAAGCCGGTCAGAAGTACCAGCATGGACCTGCTGGCAATGTCACAGTGGTGCGCAGCGATTGGCGCCGATCCAACCGCGGCGGTAGTCATTGTACTCCCGGGGGAAAGATGGAAGGAAGAGGAGATAAAACAGCTCGTATTGTTACTGTCTCCGAGCCACAAAGCATGGGTGATGGATTTTAGGCCAGATCCAGTGATCTCGTTTACATACACACTGGTAGAATGGAAAAACGAAATCCCAGAACATTTTAAAAGTCAGAGTATACAAGCCATAGATAATCAGATCTATCACTTGATACATACGCTGCCAGTGAAGGAAGAATGGTTTCAGACACCAAAGCCATCACTCCCACAATTATCTCCACCACTATCCCCTAAAGCAGAAAAGCTTAAGGAACTATTAAGCCCGGGATCACCGCTGGCCGCTATAGGGCCTGAATTGTTGAATGCTCTAGGAGACCTTGTAATTAAGTGCCAGAAAAGCAGTACGGTGCATGTGGAGGCCGGTTACCGGAAGCTTAGCACCTTCTCAGGGAAGCTCCCCGTCCCTGCGGGGGAGGAAGATTTTGACACTTGGATGGAACAGGCATTGCAGGCAGTAGAAGCATGGGAGGTGCCTGAGGCACAGAAGAGACAGCGAGTCTTAGAAAGTCTGAAAGGTGCCGCGGCAGAAGCGGTGAAGAGCTTCCGGTTTGGAAATGAAAACTGTACAGCTCAAGATTGCCTGGCCATGCTGCAGGAAGAGTTTGGTCAGCTGGAGAAGGTGTCAGAGATGATTTATCAAATTGAACACACTCTCCAGCAGCCGAATGAGAAACTGTCAGAATATGTTAGAAGGCTGAACAGGCAGTTATGCAAGATTGTACTGAAGAAGGGAATGCTGCCCAAAGATGCAGATGAAGCACGCATGAAGCAGATCATGAGGGGAGCGCGGCGCTCAGACCCGGTCTGGCTGCACCTGAAAACCTCAGGAGGAGGAATGTCACTAACCTACTCTGATCTAATAAAAATTATTAGGGACGAAGAGGCGCTGCAGGAAGATCAGCAGGTGGCCAAGGCGAATGTCACACCTGTACCAGTGTTGGTCCATTCTGTCAAGAGCCCAGAAAGAGATGCGGAGGTTGACACTCTGAAATCGCAAATGGCCCAAGTGTTGGAGATGCTGACCTCTTTGATGGAGAAAGATCAGAGAAGACGAGAGAAACCAAGCCCAAGAAAGGAGTTGTTCCCGAACACCTCAGCACCGGCCTCCCTACAGGACCGAGAAGAGGTGATTTGCTATAACTGCGGAGGGAGTGGCCACTTTGCTAACGTATGCTCCAGCCCAAAGAAGAAGAGAACAGATAATTGCAAGCCGGCGGGAAACTCAAAAGGGCCCCGGTGAAGGAGTCAACCGGGTGCCCATCATCTTCAGTGCGCTCCAAACTAAAAAAAAAGGCCAAGAATGGAGGAGACAAAACTCCTAGGAGGAGGTATAGTACACCCCCACCAAGATGTACCCCAGAGGGAGGGGGCAAGACCCCTCAGTGGAAGTACAGCACCCCAAAGAAGGAACATCCACCTAAAAGGAACAATAACATCCCTCAGCGGGTTTGTGCCCCCATTGAGAGGGAGAAAGTCAATGCATGCCAGGCTCAGGAAAAATTAAAGTCCAAAAGGAGCAGGGCAAGGGTCGAAAGCAAAAAAAAAGAGGTGACCCCAGTCCGGCCATACCCAAAGGAACTGGTGGGCCCGTCTCCTACTGTGCCCATTCAAGTGGAAGGAGTCTATACTAAAGCTCTTTTGGACACCGGAGCACAGGTGACTTTACTATACCGGGACTTCTATGATAGGCACTTGAGTCATCTGCCTATCCAGAAGATAGAAGAGCTGGAGATATGGGGACTTGGAACCCAGAGTTTCCCTTATGATGGGTACCTGCCCATAAAGATGACTTTCGACCCATCCGTGGCTGGGAAGGCTGAAGTGTTTGACACCCTGGCAGTTGTGTGTCCCCGGCCGCCTGGAGCCAGCAAGATTTCCCTGATCATTGGGACAAACACGGATCTAGTCAGGAGACTCCTGACCCCTCTAGTGAAAGAGAGAAACCATTCAGCCACCAAAATCCATCCCATGCTAAAGACGGCCTACCAACGACTGGTCTTAGAGCAGAAGACCCCGGGAGAGGGGATAGGGAAGGTGTGGAGACTTGGCAGAGAAGGAGTAGTGCTACAGCCCGGAGAAGTAACCTGTCTTAGGGCCACTGTGAAGCTTTCGTGGGAACAACCTGGCCCCTTTGTCATGCTGGAATCAGACCCAAGGGAAGAGTCCTCAGGCCTGGAAGTGATACCAGAAGTGATTCCGTTCAAGGCCCTGAAGAAGGCCCATGGCAGAGTTCCGGTGAGTGTTAGGAACACTACGGGAGGACCCATGGAGATCCCTGCCAGAGTGTTGCTTGGTCAGGTGAGCCCTGCTGCCCCGGTCACTTGGTCCGAAGTCAAGGGGACGGGTGACGGAGGAGATGTTTGGGAGAAACTGTCCGTGGAAAACCCGAACCTACCCAGGGCTTGGAAAGAAAGAGCCAAGGCCCAGCTGACCAGGTGGGAGAAGATCTTTTCCGAAGATGAATTCGATGTGGGGTGTGCAAGAAGTGCCACCCATCGGATCCGCCTCCAAGAAGATAAGCCCTTCCGAGAGAGGGTCAGGCGGTCCCCATGGCAGATCTGGAGGATCTGAGGGAACAACTTGTAGAACTAAAGAAGACTGGTGTGATCCGGGAGTCTAGAAGTCCCTATGCCTCCCCAATCGTGGTGGTCAGAAAGAAGAATGGGTCGTTGAGGCTTTGTATCGATTACAGGACTCTCAACAGGAGAACCATCCCTGACAAATACACCACGCCAAGGATAGAAGATGCCCTACAAAGTTTGTCTGGAGCCAAATGGTTCAGTGTGATGGACCTCAAGAGTGGGTACTATCAAATCCCTATGCACCCAGAAGACAGGGAGAAGACAGCCTTCATAACCCCGGTGGGATTCTTCGAATTCAATAGGATGCCTCAGGGTCTGTCTGGAGCTCCTGCTACCTTTCAACGCCTTATGGAGAAGACTGTTGGAGACATGAATCTTATAGAAGTCCTTGTGTACTTGGACGATGTCATTGTCTTTGGAAGAACCTTGGAAGAACATGAAGCCAGGTTGGAGAAAGTATTGAGAAGACTCAGCGAAGAGGGACTTAAGCTTTCCCCCGAGAAGTGTCGGTTCTACCAGTCTTCTGTGAACTATCTGGGGCACATAGTGTCTGAAGAAGGGGTGGCCACAGATCCTGAGAAGTTGGAAGCAGTCACTTCCTGGCCACGACCCACCACAGTAACAGAGCTCAGATCCTTCCTGGGGTTCTGCTCCTATTATAGGAGGTTTGTGGAGGGGTTTGCTCGGATTGCCCGCCCGTTGAATGAATTGCTAAAGGCAGAAGGGGAAGAGGATGACTCAGGGCCCAGGAGGCCTGGTGAGTCAGTTCAAGATCAGTGGAACCCAAGGTGTGAAGAGGCCTTTCATGCTCTGAAGAGGAGCTTAACCACTGCCCCAGTCCTGGCCTACGCCGACCCTACCAGACCTTATGAATTACATGTGGATGCCAGCCATGAGGGTCTAGGTGGTGTACTCTACCAAGAACATGAAGGACAACTGCGACCAGTGGCCTATGTGAGCAGGAGCCTGACCCCCTCAGAAAAGAATTACCCCACTCATAAGCTGGAATTCCTGGCCCTCAAATGGGCGGTAGTAGACAAGCTAAAAGACTACTTGTATGGGGCAGAGTTTACTGTGAAGACAGACAACAACCCCCTGACCTACCTCTTCACCACCGCGAAACTAGATGCCACCGGACACAGGTGGTTGGCCGCATTGTCTGGATTCAACTTCAGTCTGAAGTACAGACCAGGAGCCGGAAATAGGGATGCAGATGCCCTGTCCCGGAGGTCTCATGCCACGACAAATGACTGGGAAGATTGGACCCAAGTGGCACCGGACGGGGTGCGGGCCCTTTGTCAAGGGGCTGAATTCCAAGCCAGAGGAGGCTCCAGAGCAGAAGAAATAGGGGTTACCATGGTAGGAGTCCCCAAACACTATTGTGGGGTAACTCAACTGGAGGAAGACAACCTACCGAGACTGTCCAAGAAGGAGTTGAGGTGTGACCAATTGGAAGACCCCATGGGGAGATTGGTCCTCGAAGCCCTGGAGAATCAGGATCCCAACAAATTCCTACATCACCCCTCAAAGGAGGCTCGCCTGTTGAGGAAGGAATTGGACAGGCTACAGGTACATTAGGGAGTGGTCTACCGAAGGGGCCCCTCTGATGACTCAGAAGATAAGTGGCAGTTATTTCTTCCAGAGAAGCACCGAGAGACTGTACTAATTGCCCTGCATGACCATCATGGTCACCTAGGGGCAGAAAGGACCTTCCAGCTTGTCAGAAATCGGTTCTATTGGCCCTGCATGAGGGCAGAAGTAGAGGAGTATTGCCATTCCTGTGCACGATGCATTCAGAGAAAGACCCTACCCCATCAAGCTGCCCCAATGGGCCACTTACAGAGTCAAGGCCCAATGGATCTGGTATGCATTGACTTTCTCTGCCTCGAACCCGACCTGAGTGGATTGGGGAATGTTCTGGTAATAACCGACCATTTCACCCGCTATGCTCAAGCTTTCCCAACCAAAGACCAGAAGGCATCCACCGTGGCCAAGATACTTATGGAGAAGTATTTTGTCCATTACGGACTACCACAGAGACTCCACTCAGATCAAGGAAGGGACTTTGAGAGTCGGTTGATCCGAAGACTTTTGGATTCATTAGGAATAAAGAAGACCAGAACCACGCCTTACCACCCACAAGGAGATGCTCAGCCAGAGAGATTTAACCGGACCCTGCTCAACATGTTGGGAACCTTAGAAACAGAGAAGAAGCAACACTGGAGTCAGCACATATCAGCCCTAGTACATGCCTATAACTGTACCACAAGTGACGCCACTGGCTACTCCCCTTATCGACTTATGTTTGGGAGAGAAGCAAGGCTACCTGTGGACCTGGCCTTTGGCACTTCTATAGACAATACCTCAGCTACATCCCACAAGGGATACGTGGACAGACTTAGACGTAGCTTGCAGGTGGCCTATGAACAAGCCCAGGCGGCTTCGGATCAAAGGGGGGCCCGCAACAAGAGAAATTTTGATCTGAAGGTTCGAGTGCAAGATCTGCAGCCCGGGGACGGACCGAGTACTGCTACGCAATCTGGGGGTCCCTGGAAAACACAAGCTTGCCGACAGGTGGAGATCTGAGCCCTATGTTGTCTGTAGGAAGTTGCCCGGTTTGCCTGTCTACAAACTAAAGCCAGAAGGAAAGGTGGGTCCACTGAAGACGTGGCATCGGAACCACCTGCTCCCACTTGCTGAGGCAGTCAGAATACCTCCCGTGAGAGACTCCCCTGAACCGGCCTCTATCCTGGATATTCCTAGGCCGAACACTCGGTCCCAGACCTCTCGAGCCAAAGATGGGGAGGCCTCCCAATTGAGTACAGAAGAAGGTGGAGAACTGGACTGGCTGTGGCCTCCCTCGACTCTGGGAACGTCCGCCATAGATCTCCCAAATGGAGGGGATACCCCAGATGCAACGCTGAATCCGGAGGCTACTGAATTCATACCCTTCAGTCCCTCAGCTGATTACTGGGAAGATGTTCCTGACACTTGCGCAGAGGAGGACTCTAGAGATTCCATACGTCAGTCGACTTCTGAATCAGAGGTTCCAGAACCAGCAATGTTACCTGAACTTACTCCTGAAGAAGAGCCTGTGGTGCCAGAGTCAGAAGCACCAAGAGAGCAGAGGGCTCGCAGAGTCATCAGGCCTCCCAAGAAACTAACTTACCCCCAAATGGGGACGAGCTCAGAGGACTCTGTTGTAACGGCTAGGAGAAGTGTTGAACAACCTGATCCTTCCACCGTCCATTTGGTGGAGGGCAACCCCAGCTCACTCTCTGGCACAGTTAGGCAGGCCACTCATGGTAGTGTGACCTGTGGGCAAGAGAGTTCCATCCCAAAGTTTTGGTGGGAATTCCCTATGCCAACATCATGCTCGACATTGTCCAAAATGGTAAACAGTATTTGTTGAAGTTTATCTTTGGGGACCAAAGAGTTCAAGTGGGGGGAGTGTGTAGCGGGGTGTTCCCCTTTAATGCAGAGAGACAAGAAGTTCCAGGTGAGAGGTGAGTCGGGAGGAAGTAAAGAGACATTATGGAAGTGAAAGCAGAGGAGAGAGAGACTACATCTCCCAGTACATCTTGCAGCACCCAGGGTGCATTGCTCCAGAACAGAGACTGCTGGGGCAGACTTTATAAAGGGGAGGCGGAGTTTTGGTCGGCCTCTTTGGACACCCCTCTCCTAGCAAGAGGATGTCTGTGCTGAACTGCTGTGTGCACAAGGCCTGAAGCCTGGGCCGTGTGCTCCTTTCCAAAGAGCCCTCTGCCAGCCTAGCAGAGCCTTAGAGACATCTAATCCTCCTTGCTGCAGTACACCAGAAGGATTGAAGACTTGGATGTCGGTGGATTCCTGTTCCTAGACGAATTGATGGAGGGAACGGACTTGGACTTGTCCAGGTGGTGAGAGCTGTTTAAAGACAGATCCTTTATCTTTACTATTCGTTGGGATTACAAAGTTGTTCTTCAAGTGCACCACCGAGAGATTGCTAGCGAATATTGTTTCACTGAACTTCCATTTAGATCAGTCAGGCCTGACTGCATAGGTAGACATTGCTGGGTGTTAGTCTACCCATAAAGGGGAAGTAGCTGTAAAAGGGCAGCGCTAGAGTTGCATAGCAATACTTTATTATTCTGATTACTCTGTTTATCTTTATTACTGTTTATTGCAGGGATCTGCAACTTGTTATACTGTTGTTTATTACTTGCCCATTAGCCTCAGTAAAATATCTGGGTAAAGTACATTTGGTGTCAGTTCCGCTTACTTTAATAGGAGTTTTAAAGTATATTCTGTGTATGTTTGTTATAGGACTGCGTCACCAACAGTTGCGATCACGCGGTCCTATCTCTCTATCACCAGCTGTGCCACGGGAGGTTAGAGCCGATTGCCGGGGGTTGACAGCGGTGCACTGCAGGGCCCAAATCAATATCAGCGGCTCTCTTAACTGGGGGTAGCGCTACATATATATATATATATATAACAAATTCTATGCCCATTGGGTGGCACACTTTCACTGTAAGGGGGGGACTCTGCAGATTCTGATGTAAGGGAGAACTCTGGGGACTCTAACATAAGGGATGCTCTGGTATACGGAGAGGACTCTGATGTAAGGAAGAACACTGTGGCCTCTGGTGTAAAGGGGAGCCCTGATGTAATGAGTGCTCTGAGAATCCTGATTTACCTTAGCATACTCACTTAGAGGCAGGAGAGAGAAGGGGGGAGGGGGGAGACCGGGTCCGGTCTGAATAATGTGACCCTAGCTGTAGGCAGCCCATGCTTCAGACATTCCCTAACATTTAACTTAACCCTACCCTAAAATATGACTCTTTAACGTCACTCTAATCTTAATCCTTTCATTTATGACTAAAGTTAAAACTTAACTAGTAACATTATTTCTAAAATTTAAATCAACTCTTAAGTCCCTGTATCCTAATCATAAATCTTACATTGTACTCTTAGGGGTCTATTTGTAAATCATCTGTGCAAACTGAACCAAATTTTAAGCTATGCTTTCGAATACAGTAATACCTCGGGTTTCGAGTAACGCGGTTTACGAGCGTTTCGCAATACGAGCTATTATTTAAAAAAAATCCTGACTCTCCAAGTGTCTCTGAGCGGTCTCTGCGTGTTTCTGAGTGTCTCCGGCGCCCCCACTTCTGGCCACATGTGGTACTGCATACAATAGCAGTCACGTGGAACGCATTCTCTGAGTTTCCATTGATCCCTATAGGAAAACTCGTTTTGATATACGAGTGCTTTGGATTACAAGCATTCTCCTGGAACAAATAATGCACTCTATGCATTAAGATAAAAAAAAAACCTGTGTGTAGCAGCCTCCCAGGCACCCCCCAATTACCTACCTGAGCTCCTTCTCTCTGCAGCAATGTCCATGATCCCCTCAGCCATCCAGTACACTCCTCCTGATTGGCTGAGACAGAGCTATTGCTATTGGCTCCAGCGGCTGTCAATCAAAGTCAGTCAGCCAATCAGGGGAGAGATGGAGCGAGGTCGGGGCTCTGTGTCTGAATGGATACACAGAGCTCTGACTCGGCTTGTGTGATAATCTGTAGCAGGCTGCTGCCTGAGGGTCCCTCAATAGGAGGAGGGACCCGAGAAGAGGAGGATCTGGTCTCCTGTGTGCAAAACCAACTGCACAGAGGAGGTAAGTATAACATGTTTGTTATTAAAAAAAAAAAAAAAAGCAAGCATTTACAATCACTTTAATGCTGCGTACACACGTTCGGAATTTCCGATGGAAAAAGTCAGACGGGATTTTTTCATTGGATATTCCGACCGTGTGTATGCCTCATCGGACTTTTTCCGACGGACTTAGAAAGAGAACATGTTCTTTTTTTTCCGCGGAAATTCAGTTCGTCTGTATGGAACTCCGACGGAGAAAAAAACACGCATGCTCAGAATCAAGTCGACGCATGCTCGGAAGCATTGAACTTAATTTTTCTCGGCTCTTCGTAGTGTTGTATGTCACTGCGTTCTTGACGGTCGGAATTTGGTGTGACAGTGTTTATGCAAGACAGCTTGAACGAAATTCCGTCGGAAAAACCCGTTGAGTTTATTCCGACGGAAAATCCAATTGTGTGTACAAGGCATTAGTAATATATTACACAATTTATTTAAAGGGGTTGTAAAGGTACATGTTTTTTCACCTTAATGCAATCTATGCATTAAGGTGAAAAAACATCCGAGCATTAGCGCCCCCCCCCTGCCGAGCCCCCGTTTACTTACCTGACCCCTCAAAAGTCCCGCGCCGTGAACGCGCAGGCTTCTCGGTCGGCTTCTCGGCTCATTCATTGGTTGATTGAAAGGGCAGCCATTGGCTCGCGCTGCTGTCAATCATATCCAATGATGTGGCGTGCCGGGGGGTGGGGCCGAGTGATACAGTGAGTGGCTATAGCCGCCGGCTGTATCACGGGAGTGCGCCCGCGAGAACTTTCCACCATGTGAGAGAGCTCGCATGAAGGTTGAAAGTTCTAGCGGGGGGAGCCGAGACAGCCGTTGAGGGACCCTAGAAGACCAGGTTCGGGGCCACTCTGTGCAAAACGAGCTGAACAGTGGAGGCAAGTATAAAATGTTTGTTATTTTAAGAAAAAATAATAATTCTCTTTAGTGTTCCTTTAGGTCTAGCCTATTGAAGGTATGGGTAAAGAATTAATTTCTCTCTTCCATAGTGGTGATATAACTGTTCACATCCTAACTAGATTCATCGATTAGCATGCTTCAAAGTATATCTTTTAAAGTATATCTTTTAAATATCAAAGGTGAAAAAAAAATGGGCTAAACCTATGGTTTAATGATTTTGTCAGCAATTAAAGCAGCAATTCTGATCCAGAGATGGTACCGCTTCTACATGGCAAGACTAGAAATGAGGCGACGCTATACGCTTAGTATATTTCAATCCATAGAATATGCTGAGGAACAGGCTCAACTTCAGGTTGGTATCATCTTTTTTCCTTTTTCCATTGCAATAAATACATACCCTCCAACAAAGATGGGATTGCCCAGATTCTTTTTTCATTCACACTTGCACGACTCCAAAGTTGCGCCAACTTTGGAGTGCAACTTTGGTTGACAAAACTTTGATGCGACTTTGGATGGGTGCAATATGGATACGACTTTGGCTTTGACCAATGATAATGGACAACTGTTGCCCACAAGTTGCATTGTATAACGTTCAAGCACGACTTTCATGCAACTTTTGAGGGTTAACATTGAAGTCTATGGCCCGCAAGTTGCATGAAAGTCGGACCAAAGTAGTGCATGAACAACTTTGAAGTTGCTGCAACTTTAAGTCACACATATATTAATGGTTATCATTGGAAAATATGGGGAATGACTTTGATGTCCAAAGTTGCATGACAAGTCACACAAGTGTGAATGGAGCCTAACTTGACAACTTGTGGTCACAGCTATAGGCAGGATTTGTGTATGCCAGTACAAGACTTGATGCATCTCTTCATAATTTTTAAACTTTATGAACATGTAAATGTTAACATAAAATTAGTTCACTCACTGTTAATGTATCTTTTGTTGTGTTTCAGCTCTCCAACTTTTTCACATTCATGATGGATCATTTTTCACGGATGAATGAGCAAACGCCAGAGCCTGGTAAGAAGTGTGTTTTGTTGACCTTTTAACTCCTTTAACATGAATTTTATATGACCCAAATGAAAAAGCAGGCTTGACTAACAAGTAGCCTAGTATTGTAGCATTTACTAATACAACATGCTTATCACATGATATTGGCCAGGAGATGGGCCGAAACAATGTTAATGACTCTAACCTAGAGACAGAGGCTAAACCCACAGTAGGATACTATTCAGAGAACATATGATGAAGACTAAAATGCAAAGAGACAGGGGAAAATTTACTTGCACATTGACTTGGCCAAATCTTACTTCTAGGGAAAGGATATTAGAGGTGCACAACAAACATCAATACATTATATTTAATTCAACATGTATAGCCTGGTACTTTTTGTATTGATGTGGCTGCACTGCCATCTGATACTCAATAGATGCTAATGTTCACATCACAGTCAATACTCTTGAATGTGAACATGTGCTCTAAAACCACACTCTGTCAGGAGCCAGATCTAAACCGGTAACCTCTGCTATGTCTGGAAATAACTCTTCTTGCTGAGCCACGTGAGATGCTGGACAGCATTCTGCCTGATTCCTTGGAGAACCTTAGCTTGTGTCTTGGTTCTCTTGAACCTTGAACCCTTTTCTAGTCCCATGAACTTCTTATTTTAACCATGCCTTTGCACTTCCTGTTTGCCAGATTATTGTGCTCTCTCCAGCCAATATCTTGCTCTTGACACTCCTGCTGCTGTCTGTATTTTTGCTACCACTCATTACCAACCTTTGTCTTGTTTACTGATCATGCTTCTGCTTGATTCCTACCTGCTATATCTGCTACTGGACCCCAGCTTGCTCACCTCTTGGTGGAATGATCCTGAGAGCCGCGACCTGGTACTAACATGCAGCAAAACCCATCCCCACCATCTGGAGCTCTGATGAATTAGTGCTTATACCCCACACCTTGGGTGAGCCCATGTCATCTGCAAGGGTGACCTGCTTGTGTACTTATCCAGCTGGTTGGATGGGAGCCTTTCTACTGCTATAGCTACTGGTCTCTGAGCCTGACTCCTGACCATAACAAACTCTTTAGTTTCTAGGGAAAGGATGCACATCATTAATTCATTTGATAAGAGGATGCCTGGAAGAAATATCCGAAACCTCTTAATTCTAGATTTGATCAAATTCAATAAAATAATAATTAGGTGTGCTATCTGACTTTAGTACAATTACAATAGAATTAATGAGGTTTTCACTAATGTGTGTATATAAAATGTATATTGCTTATTGCATGTGTACAGGGGTGTAGCATAATCATCATTATGGTGCTGTGCAAACAAGGCCATCTTTAGGGAGTAGCTGCTGCAGATGTTAGTAATAGTGCACCTACTCTGCCCCATAACCAGCATGCAGTTAGCTCTCCCTGAAGTCACCCTGTGTGTTATATTGCTGGCGCAGAATAAAGTATTTTATTTGTATAATATTTTCAAATATATGTCAAAGCTGCACTGCCTTGTCAATGCCCCTTTGTATAGTGCAGTCCTAACTCTAATCCCTGAGAAGCTCCATGATGGAGCATATACAGTATAGCAAAGGATTAATTAAGTCCAGGTATGCCTTGAGGAAGCCCATTGCTTCTTAAAGGTTCAGAGACACATCAGAAGTCCAGCATAGCACAATGGCAGCTGAAGGCATACAATGTGTCTCCAATGTAGGCAAACAACATACAAGAGCAGCGCTCTCAACAAAGGAGACTCCCGACAAATCTGAAGTGGAGTCTTTCCATTGGGGGCACAGGCTTAAAGGATCTCCATCTGTAAGTATTCAGAAGAAAAGGTAGCCAGCAACTCCAGAATCCAGTAAAATTAATAAAATGTATTGCTACATATAGGTGGATAAAAACAGCTTACATGTTTCGGCACAAAGCCTTGATCACAGCATATTTTTACAAATGAAAGACAAACATATATAGACACTACACACCTCATGTGAGGGTGGATACTACAATAAAACAATTAATCAATTACATAAAATCAAGTCTAATCAGTGGACAGAGAAAAAAATCAGCACTAGATAGTAATCATATGGTATATGACCCATTCTGGGTAAAGGTAGTATCAAAAAATGTGAAATGTTTTCACCCATCTAAATTATATTATTATTAGGGTTGAGCAAACCCGAACTGAAAAGTTCGGGTTCGTACCGGACTTTTGGGTTTTTGGGACTCGAACCCGAACAATTTACTGTATGTTCGGGTTCGAGTTCGGTGTTCGGCAATGTAATGGCACATTTTAAAAAGCTGCAGGGCAGCCAATCAACATTTGTTTAACTCGTGTGCCCTTAGAAGCCATCACAGCCATGCCTACTAATGGCATGGCTGTGATTGGCCAGTGCAGCATGTGACCCAGTCTCTATATAAGCTAGAGGCACATAGCACAGCACGTCACTCTGCTTTAGATAGTGTAGGGAAACGTTGCTGCTGCTGCTTTGAGGGAGAGAATTAGATAGGAGTCCCGATTCAGAATGAAATTACTCAGCAATCTACCTTGATTTTGTTGTGTGGGTGCAGTGCACAATCTTTTTACCCTGCCCTGAGCCCAGTGCCAGAGAAAAGATAACTTTTATCCGTCTGTTAGGTTGGCGTTGGCGGGCATTTTATGCAAGCTCAGTGCACCAGCACTGCATATGTTACTGTGAGATACACCCTTTAGATACTGTTGGTCTATTCTGCTATTCTAAAAACACCCATTTAGGGCAAAAATATATATTTTGCTGCGTTTCCTGCATATCTGTATTTAGTGAGATACACACTTTAGATACTGTTGTTTTATTCTGCTATTCCAAAAAAACACATTTAGGGGAAAAATCTTAAATTGCGGCCTAGTCTGTATCTGTACGTGTGAGGTATACCCTTTAGATAATGTTATTACTCTATTCTGGTATTAAAAAAAAAAACACATTTAGGGCAAAAAAAATATTTTGCAGTGTTTCCTGCATATCTGTACGTGTGAGATACACACTTTAGATACTGTTCTTCTATTCTGCTATTCCAAAAAAAAAATATTTAGGTAAAAAAAAATTTTTTTGCTGCGTTTTCTGTATATCTGTACCTGTGAGATACACCCTTTAGATACTGTTGCTCTATTCTGCTTTTCAAAAAAAAAAAACATTTAGGGGAAAAATCTTAAATTGCGGCCTAGCCTGTATCTGTACGTGTTGAGGTACACCCTTTAGATACTGTTGCTCTATTCTGGTATTAAAAAAAAAACACATTTAGGGCAAAAAATAATAATTTGCAGTGTTTCCTGCATATCTGTATGTGTGAGATACACACTTTAGATACTGTTGCTCTATTTTGCTATTCAAAAAAACACATTTAGGTGAAAAATCTTAAATTGCGGCCTAGTCTGTATCTGTACGTGTGAGATACACCCTTTAGATACTATTGTTCTATTCTGCTATTCTAAAAACACCCATTTAGGGCAAAAAAAATAATTTTGCAGCATTTGCTGCATATCTGTACGTGTGAGATACACCATTTAGATACTGTTGTTCTATTCTGCTATTCAAAAAACACCCATTTAGGGCAAGATCCTAAATTTGAGAAATATGAGGAGAACGTCAAATAAGGGACGTGGCCCCGGTCATGGTGCTGCTGGTGGAGCTCCTGTTGCAGGGAGAGGACGTGGTCGATCTGTGCCAGCTACACGCACAAGTGAAACACCTTCCTCAGGTGCGAGTAGGCGACAGAGCCTGTAGCGGTATTTTGTTGGGCCTAATGCGGCTCTACGAATGTTGAGGCCAGGACAAATACAGGCGATAGTAGATTGGGTTGCTGACAGTGCCTCCAGTTCCTTCAAATTGTCTCCCACCCAGTCTCTTGCTGAAAAATCAGAGTTGGCACCTGCAGCCAATGTCCATCAGTCTTTTACCTCACCCCCTTGCAAATCAGCCAAGCAGTCTGAGCCCCAAGTCATGCAGCAGTCTCTTCTGCTTTTTGATGACTCTGTTAGCAGGGTTTCCCAGGGCCACCCACCTACCCCTGCCCCAGAAGTGGAAGAGATTGAGTGCACCGATGCCCAACCACTTATGTTTCAAGATGAGTACATGGGAGGACCATCGCAGCACGTCTCGGATGATGAAGAAACACAGGTGCCAACTGCTGCTGCTTTTGCAATTGTGCAGACCAACATGGAGGGCAGGGGTGAAGACTGGGTGGAAGATGATGTGGAGGACGATGAGGTCCTTGACCCCACATGGAATCAACGTCACACAGGTGACCTGTGTAGTTTGGAGGAAGAGGCGGTGGTCGCACAGAGCCACCAGCACAGCAGAAGAGGGAGCAGGGTGCAAAAGCGGAGCGTCCGTCCCCTAGACAGTAAGTCTGCTACTGCCCAACGCAGCAAGAGACCGAGCACACCAAAGCCAGGTCCAAGGAGTTCCCTAGCGTGGCAGTTCTTCAGAAAATGTGCTGATGACAAGACATGAGTGGTTTGCACGCTGTGCAATCAGAGCCTGAAGTGAGGCATAAACGTTCTCAACCTGAGCACAACCTGCATGACCAGGCATCTAAGTGCAAAGCACGAGCTGCAGTGGAGTAGACACCTCAAAAACCAAGAAAGGTCTCTGGCTCCTCCTGCTTCCTCTTCTGCTGCAGTCTCGGCCTCTTCATCCACCTCTGTAGTGACAGTGGCACCTGTCACCCCGCAAACAGAGGATCTGCCAGCAACACTACCACCTGGGTCACCAACCATCTCCACAATGTCCCATGGAAGCGTTCAGCTCTCTATTTCCCAAACACTGGAGCGGAAGAGGAAGTACCCCCCTACCCACCCGCGATCCCTGGCCCTGAATGCCAGCATTTCAAAATTCCTGGCCTTTGAAATGCTGTCAATACATCTGGTGGAGACGCAGAGTTTTAAAAGCCTGATGGCATTGGCTGTCCCACAGTACGTCGTGCCCAGCCGCCACTACTTTTCCAGGCGAGCCATCCCTTCCCTGCACAACCAAGTGGGGGACAAAATCAGGTGTGCACTGCGCAACGCCATCTGTGGCAAGGTCCACCTAACTACTGAAACGTGGACCAGTAAGCACGGTCAGGGACATTATATCTCTCTAACAGCACACTGGGTAAATGCAGTGACGGCTGGGTCTGAGGCGGATAGCAGTTTGGCGCATTTCCTTCCACCACCGAGGATTGCAGGGCGCTTCAGTTTGCCTCCTGTTGCTAACTCCTCCTACTCCACTTCCTCATCCTCTACCGCCTCCTCATCCGGTCAGCGTAACACCTTCACCACCAACTTCAGCACAGCCAGGGGTAAACGACAGCAGGCAGTTTTAAAACTTTCCTGTTTGGGGGAAAAACTCCACACCGCGCAGGAGTTGTGGAGGGACATGGAACAACAGACTGATGAGTGGTTGGTGGCAGTGAGCCTCAAGCCCGGCCTGGTGGTGTGCGATAATGGGCGAAATCTCGTAGCAGCTCTGGGCCTAGCCCCTTTGACGCACATCCCTTGCCTGGCGCATGTGCTGAATTTGGTGGTGCAGAGGTTCCTTAAAAATTACCCCGATATGCCAGAGCTGCTGCAGAAAGTGTGGGCAGTCTGTGCGCACTTTTGGCGTTCTCACCCTGCTGCTGCTCGCCTGTCAGCGCTGCAGCGTAACTTCGGCCTTCCCGCTCACCGCCTCATATGTGACGTGCCCACAAGGTGGAACTCCACCTTGCACATGCTGGCCAGACTGTGCGAGCAGCAGCAGGCGATAGTGGAGTTTCAGCTGCAGCATGCACACGTGAGTCGCTCTGCGGAACAGCACCACTTTACCACCAATAACTGGGCCTCAATGCAAGACCTGTGTGCCTTGTTGCACTGTTTCGAGTACTCCACCAACATGGCCAGTGCCGATGACGCCGTTCTCAGCGGTACTATCCCAGTTCTATGCCTCCTTAAAAAAACGCTTTTGGTGATGATGGAAGAGGATGTGGCACAGTGGGAGGAGGAAGAGGGATCATTTCCAAGGCTTTCAGGGCAGTCATTTACAAGTGGCTCCGAGGGTGGGTTCCTGCACCAACAAACGCTAGTTACACAATTGTCCAGCAAGGGCACAGCTCTGGAGGATGACGAGGTGGAGGAGGAGGAGGAACCATGTTCACAGCAGGGTGGCACCCAGACCAGCTCATGGCCATCACTGGTGCGCAACGACCGCCGAGTTGCCTACATTCTAACTGGTGCTGACTGCTGGATCCCCGTTACAAGGACAACATACCATCCTTAATTCACTCACTGGAGCATGATCGTAAGATGCGCGAGTACAAGTGCACGCTGGTAGACGCGCTGCTGGTGGCATTCCCACCTGACAGCGGGGGCACAGTGGAAGCACAAGGCGAAGGCAGAGGAGGAGGAAGAGGTCGCCAACACAACCGGGGCACCGCCAGCAACTCAGAAGTCAGGGTTAGCATGGCCGAAATGTCGAAAAGCTTTGTCAGCACGCCACAACAACCAGCACCACCAGCTGATATGGAACGTATTAGCAGGAGGCAGCATTTCACCAACATGGTGGAGCAGTATGTGTGCACACGCCTGCACGTACTGAATGACGGGTCTGCCCCCTTCACCTTCAGGGTCTCCAAATTGGGCACATGGCCTGAGCTTGCCCTTTACGCCTTGGAGGTGTTGGCCTGCCCTGCAGCCAGTGTATTATCTGAACGTGTATTTAGCCCGGAAGGGGGCGTTATCACAGACAAGCGCAGCCGCCTGTCCAGTGCCAATGTGGACAAGCTCACGTTCATTAAAATGAACCAGGCATGGACTCTTTTGGGGTGTACCCTAATTTTAAAAAAAATTTAATTAAAAACAAAACCCAGTGTTGGCTACCTCGTCCTCCTCCACCGCCGCTTCCACCTACACCGCCACATCCACCGCCACCTCAACCTCCTACTCCATATGGACCTCGTCCTCCTAGGTGAAGATTAATTATTTTTTATTTTTATGTATTTTATGTTATTTTAAGTTATTTCCCTATCCACATTTGTTTGCAGAGCACTTGTCGTGCTCTTAATATTTTGCTGCCATTTGCAGCCCTCTAGCCCTTTCCATGACCTTTTTAGAGCCATTTTAGTCCTCAAAAGTTCGGGTCCCCATTGACTTCAATAGGGTTCGGGGTCAAGTTCGGGTCAAGTTCAGGTCCCCAACTCGAACTTTTTTGCGAAGTTCGGCCGAACCCATCGAACCCGAACATCCAGGTGTCCACTCAACTCTAATTATTATCTATCTAAACAATATTCCTCAGTGATACAAAGATGCCTCAATCTAAAACATACTCAGAAAACTATGGCTATAGAAGATTACTTCAAAAATAAATCTACATCCCATCTGGAATTCATGCCAAAGGGAATTATAGTATTTAAGGAGAAAATACATCGGACTTCCCTGTCTAGGTTATCATGATTTTCATGGCTAAACTTTCGAATTAAGGTGGTTATCATTAACATATGATACAAAAAAAGATAAATCCGCAATGCTACTGTCCCATACCAGTATACGATCATCTATAAATCTTCCATACAATTTGATGACTTCTGTACAAGGATTGGAATGGGAAAACAAAAAATAAATAATCATGTTGTAACAAAAACTATACAGAATCAAAAATTCCTATATGTACTATAGCTGTGCAGGTGAAAATGGAGAGCCTCAAGTGGAAAGTCATATGGAATACATAAGTACAGGGACTGGACATCCAAAGTGGCCCAGACAAAAGTCTCCTTGCTGTGTCCAAAGTGTCTCCATGCCGATTCCAGCAAGCTAAACAAAAATGGCAATGACCCCAATTCATATAGTAAGGCTCACATGGGAGAGCTTCGTTTAGCTTGCTGGGATAGGAATGGGGACACACTGGGTGCCTTTGGCTGCCATTGTACTCTGCTGGGCTTCTACTGTGTCCACGTGGCTTTAAGGAGGATGGGGCAGCCCTTAAAAAAGAAGTCCAGTCAAAAAGTTAAACAAAACCAAATTTTTACCAGAACATTTAGCTGTTAGCCAGCAAAAAATTGCTTTAAAATCAGAGGTTTTAGTTGTACAGCATTTGCAAATATATGGGGAAGCCGCACTGCCCCATTAGGACCCCTCTGTATAGTGCAGTCCTAAATCAAATTTTCGAAGGTCTCCAATTTGGAGCATATATATCGCAGTGGATAAATTAAAGTAGTAAAGTCAAAAACTAAACTTAAACCTGCTCTCACCCCCATTCTAAACACTGTTATAATTACCCTGTAGAGGAAAGATGCTTATGCTTAGCTATTTTGAGGGTGTTCTGGTCTGGTCACGTAATTGGTTCCCAGCACCAGCTTCAGTGTAGAAGAAGGACAGCAGACATTAATTATACTACTTACTATTATTACTATAATAATCTTATGGATGACGTCACTTCATAGGAATTGCAGCCATCGTTGGTTATCTCTCCTTTTCACTGAAGCTGGCCCAGGGGCTGATCCAGAGTCTAGTCTCGGGAGGGGCACTGCCAGAAAATAAAAAAAAATTTGCGGGAAATTTATCTGGGAAATGGCTGGCGCTTCAATCATCCTGGCACCATGGTTGTTATGGTGTCAGGATGATTGAAGCGCATTGTTTCTATTATTACATTGTTATATACTGTAAAATGAAATAGTTCAACTCACCATAATGCAGAATCAGTTGGAGCCCCGAGTGTGTCACTTGCTCCCAGCGCCTGCCACCAGATGCAGATTGTCACTTGCCACGTCACCTGCCACACATTGCGGATTGTCACTTGCCTGCTACAATTGTCACTTGCTGTGTCACTTTCCTGCTAAGGTGGGGATTGTCACTTGCTGCGTCCCAGAGTCAGGCAGCAGAGAGCTGATGTAATCTCTCTGCTGCCCGCAGCTGCCTGCACAGTAAGGGCGGAACTGCAGGGATGCAGGGCAGGCGCGGGGCAGTGAGAGATGTCATCTTTCTGCTCTCCTGCTTGCCGGCTCGCTGATTGGCCAGCCGCCCGCTCACCCACCCAGCTGCCCGCTCTCTCACACACCGAGCTGCCCAGCTGCCCGCCCGCCTGCTCACACACCCAGCGACCCAGCTGCCCCCCTCCCCTGGATCCGCCCCTGAGCAGGCCGCTGGGGAGATCATGTGACCGGACCCAAGCACCCAGGTAATAGGTAAATATAAGCATTTGTTTTTTCACAATATAACACATGAGCCCTCTAAATATTATTTGTATGCCAAACACACAAGTACCTGTTTATGCTCAAATTAAACTAAAATCAGATTGGTTGACAAAAGTTGCTGCACCTTGTATATAATTAGTTGTTTATGCAATAAACCCAACAATGTCCGTTTATGTAGCTAATGTGGTCCAACGGTAATGTCTTCTGATTGATAAAGCTGAATATGCCATGATCCAGTACTTTTTCAGCTATCATATTTTTCAGACTTGATTTCTGATATATTCAAGTGCTCAAAAGAAGTCCAGGAGAACCTTATGGTTTATGACATGATAGAAGTTCCTGACTCATACGATGGACCACGGCTGTCATTCCCACTAACTGTGTCTGACACCAACAACCTGCTTCATGCTTTCAAGCAAGAGAAGGCAAGATTTCACTTACCTATAGTCTGAGTACTGAAAGAAGAGTTCTGCTTGCTCATTTTACTTTGCTTTTTTGAATAAAACCATATTTTTTAAAACTGACTATAGCAAATAAATATCTCTTGCAGCTGATCAATGTATAACTAGTAATGAAGACCCACATACTTACACATAAGAGAGCTAGACTAGCCCCCAAGCAATTAATATTCTCTCATGTTTACCAAAATTTTGCAAAAAAAGGAAAAAGTGTTGTCCATTCATCAGTTTCTATTAAGCAAAGAAAATGAAATGTGCATAGAATAGTACTTTATTGCAAGTTCATCAAGAAAACTAGACCTATGTAAGGGTACCTTATTGGGTGGCTGCTCCCGCCAAGTTGACTCTAGATCATGGGTGCTCAACCTGTGGCCCACCAGCTGTTGCAGAACTACAAGTCCCATGAGGCATTGCAAGGCTGACAGTTACAAGTGTAGCGGGACCCCCAAAAATGGGGTCGCTATGCTGAAAATTTAGGGGCAGCCTGAGCAGTAGTAGGGCTCAGATTCTACAATTTTGTTTAATATGGACTCTGCTCTGCCATGTTGTTGCCTGGTGTATAGTTCCCCTGGGCCTGTGGTGGCGCTGTTGCCCAGGTCTCGAGTTGAACCACGGGTGGCTTAGTGGTGTGGTTGGGTGTCCTCTCTCGGCTACCGTGCGGTGGGTGGGTTCGACCTGCTGTGCATGCCGGGAGAGGGTACATAAAGGGCAGACACCATGTTCTAAGGTGGAGTGTTCCCCATTGGGGTGGTGTGCCAGGGGCATTCCAAGGAGGACCCCTGGTGGCGAAGTCGCACCCGTTTGCCTTGCTGGCCTGGGGTGCGTGAATTGGCCGAGGAGTCTCGGGGCACCTTTAGCCCGAGGCTACAAAGGTCCAGGTAGGCCCAGCACCTTCAACTGGGTCTACAACCAACACACTGGAGTCCCAGGGAACCCGTGTGAGGGTGGCCCGCTCTGAAGGAGAGGAAAACGGGGGAGGACCTGTCCGATGGATCGGTGAAGGAATTCACGGTGAAGGAGAGGCCTGGTTGCCTATCAGAGGGAAGGATTCGTGAGTTGCAGTATAGCCCCTGTAGTGTGTCCCATTGGCACCTATGGTCTCTACTAATCTATGGGGGTTTCAAAGTTCTAATTCAGTAACTAAAGGATTCTATGGCAGAGGATCTCTTGGACTTGTCCGTGAAGGGGACTAAATTAAAGAAACTGTTCGTGCTTCACTCTGGCTGCTAGAACTGTGAGAGGGATCTATCCGGGTGAGCAATTCACACTCAGGCTTCAGTGAAGAATAGGGTAACTGGGTGCCGCGTGTCTGAACCTGTCTCCCTACCTGTTTTTGTTGCTATCTTTAACCTATTCCCAAATCTGTTTCAAGCAAGATAAAATAAACTCGTCTGTTTGGAGTTTAAACATTGTCTGGACATTGGCCTTCTTTCGGGGAAAAGAACAGACTTTTCCCTATATTCTGGGGACGAGAACCAATGGACGGGAGGTAACTCGCTACAGGACCCAAAATTGTAAGAACACCGCTCAACCTCTTATACCAGGAGGATAAGGGCATGTGGCACGGTGTGTCTTTATCTCTGCACAGTGAAGGTAGGCAGGAGAAAAGGGTCAGTGTGCTACACAAGCATGACTCCCAAAGGCAGAGGCATGATGGGAATTGTAGTTCTGCAACAGCTGGAGGGCCACCCATGCTCTAGACCCACCCCACTTCTTTGTTGATGGGATAGTCACCTTCCAGTGGTTTCTCTGCCACTTCTCCTGGCCTGAAGCCTGTCCACATACATATTCCTGGCCATAGGCCCATTACTCGGGCACCTGTCAACACCTAGGCATTCATATCTGCTCATTATTAAAGTTGACCTAATTAAACCTTTTTCAAAAATAGATGAAAATAAAATGTTGTATACATACATTTACCAACATTCTTAACCATCAACTTATGAAATGATTGGTTTAGAAAATTATTTGACTGCAGATATGTTCATACTCATGTAATTTCAGGTGACAAAAATATCCAATGAAACATCTTCAAACATTGTTACTGCTCCTTGAAATGATGTACCAGTACCATAGAATATATTCAGATGGCTTGCATACCCTTAAGATTATTTGGCCACAACAGTCTATGCTGGCAGTACAGAGCAACTGTTGAAAGCTTAGACCTCACTAATATTGCATACTTTGTGGACCTCTTCATATTTGCACAGACAAGTACAGCTCCAGCACTAAGCACAGCCAATTCTTAATTGTACCTGTTTTCCTTAGCTGAGAACCTAGAAAGTCATTATACAGAAAATTTCATGTTATTAAACTTTGACATATATTTATATAGAATGGGGTTGATTAACTAAGGGCAAATAGGTTGTTTACTTTGCACAGGAAGTTGCACTTTTCAAGGGACAAAAAGTGACATTGTACCACCTTCACTAAGCTCTTGGGAATATTGTCTTGGAAATAGCAATTTCCCTTGCAAAGCGAATAGACTTTTTGCATTTAGTAAATTAACCCCAAATAGTCAGGGCAAAAAAACTGCTGTAGGTGTAATGAATGCCCCTAAAAGCTGCATCAACCCCCAAAAGCCTGAGGTTCCAGTTAAATCCTAAGCTGTTCTGATGGACAAAGCTTAGACACTCTATGTAGGGCTGGAGCTTGCTGCTACCTCCCACCCTTGAACATTCCTATAGGCCAATCACTATGATTGATTACCTCACTGGCTCACAGGAGTGTGAAGCAAGCAAGAAGGGGGTGAATCAGGATGAGGAAGTTGGGGCCAAGTGTATAGCTGTAATAGTAGACTTTTGAAGGCTGCTGAATGAATCTAGGTACCTGCACTTTATACCTGCTGCAGTCTTTTCATGACAGATTCTCTTTAGCAATATTCTGCTTTCTGAACTGATGTTTCCTCTCCTTGAATGTTTCAGCAACTTCATGCACGGTATGTCCTTCAACTTTTACATGAAACCAGAAAATTCCTGAAACAAATGCCAAATATTGTCCATTTAACAACATCATTTTCCAAGCAAATAACGATATGCGGTGAGTATTGCCTTCAGTAAGATTAACCAAGCCAATCATACCACATCATGTGACCTCAACTGGCCATTCATCATTGCTATTAGGCACATTGTTGTTCACCTAGGTTGTGATCTTGGCATGTTGCCAATTGATGTTTAGGCGACAGATAAGTTATTTAAAACATAGAGCTTTATTAAAACATTCTTATTTGTTGCATAAGGATTGAGAAACTCAAAAAATAGGTGGACTTTGTGGTCACATAATGAGAAGAGAAGTAATTAAAAATTATAAATTTTATTACAACATGATTAAAAAAAACATAGAAAACATACACCCAACACCCTATATGGACACAGTTACCAGTTACCCAATAATAATGCAGTTATGAAGGTAGAAAAATTTACTTAGTTGTATGTCTAATAAAAAAAATCTGATCTTATATCGCCTCCAAAACTTGCTGGTCGACGCGTTTTGCTAGATATTAGCTTCCTCAGGACAAATACTGGGTAGGTGCTGGTATTTTTAAAAACAAAGCAAAGAAATTGTATATAAGTATTACATATTGTATATATCTGTATGACCACAAAGGTAATTACTTCAGCATATATCCAAGAGAGATACACATAACTATAATAACATATACAAAACACAAACAAACAAAAAACAACACCAAACACATATATACTTGCCTGGTGAGCCTGTGTCCAGGGGTACCACACAAGACTAGACAGACATAAAAAGAGCCAGAGCCTCAACTCGAATCTATGTATATGTCAGAGTGGTACATATGCGTAAATCGATGACTGTAATACATCCGCTGGGTAGAGGAGAAAACTATAGGCCACTGTGAGATAGGATTCAATCATGCAAAATCCTAAGAAATAAATATAAATGAACAAAGGTTTATGCAAGCGTGAACTTCAAGACATTGAAGGGGGCTATATAGTTATATCAGGTTAAAGTGAAACTAAGATGATTCTCACCTGATATATAGTGAAAACATCAACCAAAATGTTGGCGGAATCAGAGTCCAAACCAGCAATAAAAAAGATTCTCATGAAATACGGTATAAACCATCAAAAATCAAGTTGATTTTTGATGGTTTATGCAGTATTTTATGATAGTTTCTCAATCCTTATGCATATATTTTGGATGTTGGCATGGCGAGGGTCCTCCCTTCCTTTGATATTTGTTATAATACTTACTGTGACGGGAGAGCCCGTGGAACCCAGAATCCCTTGGAAAGTATGGGATACCCTTGTTTCAGCTCCCCATGCACCTCTTATGTCTAAATCACCCTCTGTCCATTAGGGGCATAGGGTGACTGAGAAAATATATCTTGGACTACTTAAAATGGGATAGTAATATTTATCCACAATATCCCCCGGGATATATGTAAAGACTATTCTTGATTTGTTTGATTCTGAACTCAACATGTTACTTGAAAGAGGCTGATGTGTTCAGCTCCAGACACCTGTCTGTCTGTTATAATGTAAATGAGTCTAGGATAACTTCTAAGGGTCTTTCATTGTCGCTTGTGCTAATTGACCCTGTAATTGTGTGAAGGAGTTCTGTGTTGATTGGTGATAATGATTGTGTCTTCTGAGCTACAAGACGGCAAGTCTAGCCTAAAGGTCATGTCTCTGAGTCATCTTGGCGGCTTAAAGGGATTAGTTAATTAGCTCATGTTAATTAGGTCTGGTCACAGGTGTTTTTTCAGAGTAATATGAGCAGGATATGTATGCACCTCCTCTTTTACTGTATATAAGACTGTATTCTTTTTCTAATAAACCAGTCCATGTTCAGCAGACAAACAAGTCTCGTCTCATTGTGTGCTTGTGAGCAGATGGAATATCTGATATCTATATCCAGACTGATAGGAAGCGGTATATGACGGAAGCACTCAAGCGAAGTGTGGGACGTTTTATTACGTTGGTGGCAAGCAGCGGGATGCTTCCTGCAGTCTGGGACATCCAGATTCCAACCTCCACCTGGATCCAAGGTTTGGATAGCAGAAGAGGAGAGGAGAGGTACAGATACCAGCCGCCATGGAAGAGAAATTCGGAAGGAGGTTGCGAGAGATGCAGATGCAGCACAGAGGACCAGTATCAGAGCATGTCCTGCTGGGATGGTTTGATTCTATCCGCTGGGAACTCTGGAAGGAAGCGCTAGCCCGTGAGCAGCGACACCAGGAAAGGTACTGGTCGCAGTATGGATTGCGGGTGCTGTTGTTGGGAGAAAAACCACACAAGGAACAGACAGCTGAATTAAGCAGGCTGGTCTGGGCAGAGATGCGGCTGGATGAGAGCTACAGAGCCCATCGTGGCATTTATCCCAAGCATGTCCCTGGATAGCGGATGACAGCCCAACAGAAGGCTTAAGCTACGGCGGCCTGGGACTGTTGTATGTGAAGCTGACAGGGGACTCTAACTTTGGGAGTGAGTTGGAGTGGCGGTTGGACCAAATCATGGCTTTCAGAGAAGGGCTACTGAATGTCTCGGAAGTGCACTGGGCACTGGAAGATATAGAGTTTCTGGCCGTTCAGGAATAGGAGCTGGAGATCGCCTATAGACGGCTGCCAGGGCTGGGCTCCCTTTGCCTGGGACTATCGAGAAATACCAGTTGACAACTCTGAAATCCTGGCTGAAGAGTCGGCAATGTGGCAGAGTAACAGTGTGCTTTGCCAATCTGCCCCCGCAACTATGGACGCAGAGGTCTTATGGCGGATGCAGCAAGTGCTGACTGACCTTGATGATCCTGTTTCTGCATGGGATGATCTTTAATGGAGGAATGTGCCTGTCCAGCAGCATGGCAGAGAATCGGCAGTGGAAATTCTGGAGATTGCCATCTCCAAAGCTAAAGTGCTGACAACAGGGCAGAGTTCTGCTAACTTCTGCCCAGCACCGTTAGGTTCTTCTGGGTTCCACAGACAGGAGATGGTGAACCTCTATCCTCAGACACCAGTTGCAGAGACAGGGGATTTGATAGACTTTTCTGCTGAGGAAGAACAACCTGATGAGCATCCAGCAGAAGAGCGTTGTGAGGGGGTTAGCTCGGCAGCGGGTGTGTGTGACCCCCGGGATGGGCTCCCCACACAAAAACAGGCCCAGCAAACGGAGGTTGTGGTTTTCAAAATCAAAAAGGTGCGGTTTATTTTCTATTTACAGTGACAAAACACAGCAAAGCAAAAGAAACATAAATAAAATAAATCCTGGTCAACTTGACCTCTGAGTAAACATACAGGTTTCCTAACTAACAACTGGGATCAGCCTAGTGCTGTCCTAGTCCCTAAGTCCCTGGTTTTAAATGTCCAAGCAAATAGCCACACAGGCTTTGTCTCACCGCACAGGGGTTCACTCTCCCTAGGCAGTCCACACAGGTCTGGTTCCAGGCATGAGCAAACACCTAATGAATCTGGGAGTTCTTATAGAGGCCTAAATGAGCTGACAAGCTTCAGCTGGTCTCATCAACTCCCTGTCTGCACGACGCCCCACACTCTCCCTAGAGGTATGAGTCATCCATGAGCCCACTAGCCTCAGCTGGGCTTATACAACTCTCCACCTAGTTGTATAAGTCGGCGTAAAGCCTGAATCTGGGCAAAATATATCTACCCCCCTGGATGCAACCAGGTGACTTTACCTTCCTGCTGTCACATACCCCCCCCCTCTTGTTTTAACCTCGGGGTTGGAACACCAGCAATCAGGCATTCATGTACTCGAGACAAAGCATCCACATTCCCCATTTGAACGCCAGGGCGATGCTTTACTGTGAAGTTGAATTCCTGGAGGGCCAGGAACCACCTATTCACTCTTCTATTTGTTTCCTTGTTTTGAGCCATCCACTTTAACGGAGCGTGATCCGTAACCATGTCAAAGTGCCTACCTAGCAGGTAGTACCGAAGGGAATCTAGAGCCCACTTCACCGCTAAACACTCCTTTTCAACGGTGGCGTAATTTACCTCATGGGACTTCAACTTCCTGCTGAGGTAAATGACTGGGTGCTCTTCCCCGTTCCAGACCTGGGACAATACTGCTCCTAACCCCACATCTGACGCATCACTTTGTACGACAAAGTCTTTAGAGAAGTCGGGTGAGTACAACACTGGCTGGCTACATAAGGCTTGTTTCAAGAATTGGAATGCTGCCTCAGCCTCGGGGGTCCATTTAATCATGACCGACCCTTTCCCCTTCGTCAGGTTGGTTAGGGGCACAGCCTTAGAAGCAAAGTGGGGAATGAATCGCCGATAATACCCAGCGATTCCCAGAAAGGCTCGTACCTGCTTCTTGCTGTTGGGACATGGCCAACTCTGGATGGCCTCGACTTTGTTGAGTTGGGGTTTTATTACTCCCCTCCCAATGGTGTACCCAAGATATTTGGCCTCCTCCTGCCCAATGGTACACTTCTTGGGGTTAGCCGTAAACCCCGCTTCCCGAACAGAGTCCAGGACTGCTTGCACTTTTGGCAGATGTGAGGCCCAATCTGTGCTATGGACAATTACGTCATCCAGGTAAGCCGCAGCATACTTCCGATGGGGCCTCAGCATCTGGTCCATTTTCCGCTGGAATGTGGCCGGCGCATTCTGTAACCCGAACGGCATTCTTTTATATTGGAACGCCCCGTCTGGGGTTACAAATGCGGTTTTCTCTTTGGCCGACTTGGCCAGGGGGATTTGCCAATACCCTTTTGTGAGGTCAAGAGTCGTCATGTATCGGGCTGTTCCCAGCCGGTCGATCAACTCATCTATACGTGGCATGGGGTAGGTGTCAAATTTTGTAACTTTGTTCAACTGACGAAAATCGTTACAAAATCGCCAGCTCCCATCCGGTTTAGGCACCAACACAATGGGACTAGACCAATCACTTTGGGACTCCTCTATCACCCCTAAGTTCAGCATTTTCTGTACTTCCTCCCGTATTGCCTCCCGTCGGGCCTCTGGGATCCGATAGGGTTTTAACTTCACCCTTTCACCGGGCGGGGTAATGATGTCATGCTCTACCCCAGATGTTTGTCCCGGCAGCTCAGAGAATACCTCCTTGTTGCGAAGCACAAACTCCTTAACCTCCTGTTGTTGGGGTTGTGACAAGGTGGCTGCTATTCCAACCTCAGGAATCACGCAACCAGTTTGAGCTGGTGACCAAGTGTCTGCGACTAGGGACTCTCTATCCCTCCAGGCTTTCAACAGATTAACGTGATAGATCTGTTCGGGCTTTCGCCTTCCTGGTTGTCTGACCTTGTAATTCACTTCGCTCACTTTTTCCATTATCTCATAGGGGCCTTGCCATTTGGCAAGGAATTTACTTTCAACCGTAGGGACAAGTACCAGTATCCTATCCCCCGGGGAAAAGGTACGGGTCTTGGCTCCACGGTTGTACACTCTCTGCTGTGCTAACTGCGCTTGGGCCAAATGTTCCTTCACGATGGGCATTACCTGTGCAATTCGGTCTTGCATCAGGGCGACATGCTCAATCACACTCCTGTGGGGAGAACTCTCACTTTCCCAAGTTTCCTTGGCAATATCCAACAGCCCTCTTGGGTGTCTCCCATACAGTAACTCAAAGGGGGAGAATCCCGTAGAGGATTGGGGCACCTCCCTAATAGCAAACATCAGATAAGGAAGTAGACAGTCCCAATCCTTTCCATCTCTATCCACCACTTTCTTCAACATTTGTTTTAGGGTTTTGTTGAATCTTTCAACCAGCCCATCGGTTTGGGGGTGATACACAGATGTACGTAATTGCGTCACTTTGAACAATTTACACAGCTCCTTCATAACCCGGGACATAAAGGGTGTACCTTGGTCCGTAAGCAGTTCTTTACAAATACCCACCCGGCTAAACACAAGAGATAGCTCTTTGGCTATGGTTTTGGCCGAGGTATTTCGGAGAGGGATCGCTTCTGGATAACGGGTGGCATAGTCCATTATAACTAATATGTACTGGTGCCCCCTAGCGGACTTGATTATAGGCCCTACCAAATCCATGGCGATCCTCTCAAATGGGACCTCAATGATGGGTAGAGGGACCAGCGGGCTACGGAAATGTGGCATCGGGGCCGACCTCTGACACACAGGGCAGGAGGAACAATAATTTTCTATGTCCTTCATCACCCCCGGCCAATAGAATCTCTGTAATACCCTCTCTCGGGTTTTCTCTGTCCCCAGATGACCTCCAAGAATGTGCCCATGGGCCAACTCCAACACCAACTTCCTGTAAGGTTTGGGCACCACAAGCTGCTCATCGGTTTCTTCTGCCCTTTTTGCCACCCGATACAGTAGGTCCTTCTCTACGCTGAAGTATGGGTAAGTGCAGGTATTATCTGGGTTCACTAACTCGCCATCTATTTTCACTACGTTTTCCCGTGCCTTTATTAGGGCGGGGTCTTTCAACTGTTCTGTGGCAAAGTTTTCCCTGTGAACCTCAAGATCAGAAAACTCCACAGACGGTAGGTTTTCGTCTGAGGAGGTGGGCTCCTCTCCAGTTTCTTGAGTCTCCCCTGCCAATACTGATAAGGGAAATTCCGGAGAGTCCTCACCACTCTCAGGGGAGTTCTGGCTATCACATTCCTGGTACATAGGGGCACCAGTGGGGGGCTCAGGATCATCCCACAGTTCCCAGAACGTCGGAAAATCCCTTCCCACAATGGCGTCATGCGGTAACTGAGATACTAAGCCCACTGGATGAGAGAGGGTACCTTTGGGGGTCTCGAAACACACTGTAGTCACTGGATACTCTCGGGTGTCCCCATGCACACAAATAACAGCTACCTTGCTATTCCCAAAGACCTCTGTTTTAACTAACTCAGCCTTTATCAGGGTCACAAGGCTACCTGAATCCAGCAATACCACAACATTTCTACCATTAACACACATTTTGCATAAATGTTTCTCAGTTCCTCGAATGGCAGTGCATGCGACTGTCGCACACAGCGACTGACGTCTGCCCGTCAGAAAGTCACACTGCATGGGTTCCTCCACAACCGGGCAATTGGCTGCAATATGTCCCGCTTGCCAGCAGCGGTAGCAAACGATCCTTCTTGCCGCCTCTTGAGCCGCTGATTTCCCAGGCTGTTCTCGCCAAACTTGGGGTAGAGCTCCCACCCTCTCACTCTCTCCACCCTCACCCCTTGGAATCCTCTTATCCGCCCCTGGGGATGGTCTGGTCTTAGGGTGGAAAGTCCGAGTGTCTCTGGAAGAGGCCGTCAGGTTCTCTGTAGCCAAGTATTTCTCCACACGATCCACAAGACCATCGGCCGTCTCTGGGTCTCCATGGCTTACCCACTTTTGGATGGCAGTAGGAAGAGCTCTCAAAAACCGATCCATTACAACACGTTCCACAATCTTTGGTGCGGACAAAGTCTCTGGCTGTAGCCACTTTCTGCTCAGGTGAATGAGATCATACATTTGAGACCTGGGGGGTTTTCCAAGCTGGAAAGTCCAGTTATGCACACGCTGAGCCCGGACAGCCTGGGTGACACCCAGCCTTGCCAAAATTTCAGCTTTTAGCATCACATAGTCTTTTGCTTGGTTAGGCTCTAGGTCATAGTAAGCTTTCTGCGATTCACCAGTTAACAGAGGAGCCACCAGTCCAGCCCACTGCTCCTCAGGCCACTTTTCTCTTTCAGCGGTCCTTTCAAATGTGGTCAAAAATACCTCTGGATCATCCTCTCCAGTCATTTTTGTCAATAAACGACTCACCCCAAAGGACGCGGTATTAGTGGGACGGCTTTCCTCACTGGTCTGCGGACGTTGCTGCATTACTGCTTCCATTTGTTGTAGTCTCTGCTCTTGCTTCTGTAACAGGTCTATGAAGCGGGCCTCAGATTGCTGCTGGGCTTGTTGCTGAGCTTCCAGACTCTGTTGGTGAGCTTGCTGCTGGGCTGCAAGGCTCTGTTGATGAGCTTGCTGCTGGGCTGCAAGGCTCCTTTGCAAACCTGCATTTGTCTGCTGTTGATTGGCATTTGCTAGAGCCAGCTGTTTCAGTATCTCCTCCATGCTGGCTTAAAAAAAAACTACCTGCATTCTCCACCAACTGTGAGGGGGTTAGCTCGGCAGCGGGTGTGTGTGACCCCCGGGATGGGCTCCCCACACAAAAACAGGCCCAGCAAACGGAGGTTGTGGTTTTCAAAATCACAAAGGTGCGGTTTATTTTCTATTTACAGTGACAAAACACAGCAAAGCAAAAGAAACATAAATAAAATAAATCCTGGTCAACTTGACCTCTGAGTAAACATACAGGTTTCCTAACTAACAACTGGGATCAGCCTAGTGCTGTCCTAGTCCCTAAGTCCCTGGTTTTAAATGTCCAAGCAAATAGCCACACAGGCTTTGTCTCACCGCACAGGGGTTCACTCTCCCTAGGCAGTCCACACAGGTCTGGTTCCAGGCATGAGCAAACACCTAATGAATCTGGGAGTTCTTATAGAGGCCTAAATGAGCTGACAAGCTTCAGCTGGTCTCATCAACTCCCTGTCTGCACGACGCCCCACACTCTCCCTAGAGGTATGAGTCATCCATGAGCCCACTAGCCTCAGCTGGGCTTATACAACTCTCCACCTAGTTGTATAAGTCGGCGTAAAGCCTGAATCTGGGCAAAATATATCTACCCCCCTGGATGCAACCAGGTGACTTTACCTTCCTGCTGTCACAGCGTGTATCAGGGCCAATTTTCACTGTGCTCTACCCAGCACCAACAGCAGTATCTGTGGAGTTGCAAGGAACTTCCCCAGCTGAAGCACTGGTCATCGTACAGAGGGTTCAAGACCTCTGCCCCACACCTGTGGCAGTTCCGGAGGCTCAGGGTGAGAAGGTGGTGATCACTTCCCAGCAGCAGATAAAGGGGGAGAAGGGAGAGGAGGTGTTCGTCGTCCCTCCCCAACAGTTGGCCAGAGTGGAGAACGTGGTCTTTCCTCCCCAGCAAAGATCGGTGCACCTGGAAGATAGTATCATAGACATGTCGTCCCAGCAGCCAGATGAGGGAATGGAAAAGGAAGCAGCCAGCTCACCTCTCCAATGGCAGCTGCACAGTTTGGGAGTGGAGGAATCCAGCCTTCTGCCCCAACGATTAGCCGAAGCGGATGATGTGGAGTCCCCAGCAGAAGTGCTGGCAACAGGGCAGAGTGCTACCAAACTCTGCCCAGCACGGCAACATCTGTGGAGTTCCAGGGAGCTAGGGCAGTCGGCTCATCTCTCCAGCCACAGATTACAGAATGTATGGACTTAATGGACTGTGCAGAGGATGTTAAAGATTATGCATCACCTGCTCAAATACTGTCAGCAGGACAGAGTACTGCAGACCCCTGCTCTACACCCGTGGCAGTTTCGAAGGCCTGAGGTGAGAAGATGATGGTTCCTCTTTCCCAGTGGATTTCAGAGATGCAGGGAGGAGAAGCAGCCATTTCCCCTCCACAACAAGGGTTCGTGCACCTGGGAGACAATACCAGTGAAAGGAAGTTCCAACAGCAGACGGCGCCCCAGAAGGATGACACCAACCCAGCTGAAGCGCTGGCAACCGGGCAGAGTGCTACCAACCTCTGCCCAGCACCGGCAACAACTACAGAGTTCCAGGGAGCCGGGGCAGTCGACCTCCCTCCCCAACAGTTAGCCGGCCCAGATGATGTGGGGTTTCCAGCAGAAGGGCTGGCAACAGGGCAGAGTGCGGCTGGCCTCTACCCTCAACTAACAGAGGACAAATTTCCTGTAAAGGTGGATGGGGCTTCAGTCCCCACCTGTATACCCCAGGGATGCTGGGCAATTGGCCCAGATGCCCAACAGCATGACGGACTGAGCCCAGCCACCCTGTCTTCTCTCCTGCGACTAAAGTGACTCCAGGGAGAAGAACCAGTCCGCACTTCCCCCCAGTAGCAAGTATGTTCTATGAGAGAGGCAAAGGTTGGCTGGGTGAGTAATGCTCTGTTCGGAACAATTCGTTTGGGGTACTGGGTGGGTACAGGTATTAGAGGACTGGAACTATGGACTAACTTCGGAGTCAACCCATCTGGGGTCTCCTCCTGTGTTAGTCTTCTGCCAAAAGGGGAGAGATGTGACAAGAGGGCCCGTGGAACCCAGAATCCCTTGGAAAGTATGGGATACCCTTGTTTTAGCTCCCCATGCACCTGTTATGTCTAAATCACCCTGTGTCCATTAGGGGCATAGGGTGACTGAGAAAATATATCTTGGACTACTTAAAATGGGATAGTAATATTTATCCACAATATCCCCCGGGATATATGTAAAGACTATTCTTGATTTGTTTGATTCTGAACTCAACATGTTACTTGAAAGAGGCTGATGTGTTCAGCTCCAGACACCTGTCTGTCTGTTATAATGTAAATGAGTCTAGGATAACTTCTAAGGGTCTTTCATTGTCGCTTGTGCTAATTGACCCTGTAATTGTGTGAAGGAGTTCTGTGTTGATTGGTGATAATGATTGTGTCTTCTGAGCTACAAGACGGCAAGTCTAGCCTAAAGGTCATGTCTCTGAGTCATCTTGGCGGCTTAAAGGGATTAGTTAATTAGCTCATGTTAATTAGGTCTGGTCACAGGTGTTTTTTCAGAGTAATATGAGCAGGATATGTATGCACCTCCTCTTTTACTGTATATAAGACTGTATTCTTTTTCTAATAAACCAGTCCATGTTCAGCAGACAAACAAGTCTCGTCTCATTGTGTGCTTGTGAGCAGATGGAATATCTGATATCTATATCCAGACTGATAGGAAGCGGTATATGACGGAAGCACTCAAGCGAAGTGTGGGACGTTTTATTACGTTGGTGGCAAGCAGCGGGATGCTTCCTGCAGTCTGGGACATCCAGATTCCAACCTCCACCTGGATCCAAGGTTTGGATAGCAGAAGAGGAGAGGAGAGGTACAGATACCAGCCGCCATGGAAGAGAAATTCGGAAGGAGGTTGCGAGAGATGCAGATGCAGCACAGAGGACCAGTATCAGAGCATGTCCTGCTGGGATGGTTTGATTCTATCCGCTGGGAACTCTGGAAGGAAGCGCTAGCCCGTGAGCAGCGACACCAGGAAAGGTACTGGTCGCAGTATGGATTGCGGGTGCTGTTGTTGGGAGAAAAACCACACAAGGAACAGACAGCTGAATTAAGCAGGCTGGTCTGGGCAGAGATGCGGCTGGATGAGAGCTACAGAGCCCATCGTGGCATTTATCCCAAGCATGTCCCTGGATAGCGGATGACAGCCCAACAGAAGGCTTAAGCTACGGCGGCCTGGGACTGTTGTATGTGAAGCTGACAGGGGACTCTAACTTTGGGAGTGAGTTGGAGTGGCGGTTGGACCAAATCATGGATTTCAGAGAAGGGCTACTGAATGTCTCGGAAGTGCACTGGGCACTGGAAGATATAGAGTTTCTGGCCATTCAGGAATAGGAGCTGGAGATCGCCTATAGACGGCTGCCAGGGCTGGGCTCCCTTTGCCTGGGACTATCGAGAAATACCAGTTGACAACTCTGAAATCCTGGCTGAAGAGTCGGCAATGTGGCAGAGTAACAGTGTGCTTTGCCAATCTGCCCCCGCAACTATGGACGCAGAGGTCTTATGGTGGATGCAGCAAGTGCTGACTGACCTTGATGATCCTGTTTCTGCATGGGATGATCTTTAATGGAGGAATGTGCCTGTCCAGCAGCATGGCAGAGAATCGGCAGTGGAAATTCTGGAGATTGCCATCTCCAAAGCTGTAGTGCTGACAACAGGGCAGAGTTCTGCTAACTTCTGCCCAGCACCGTTAGGTTCTTCTGGGTTCCACGGACAGGAGATGGTGAACCTCTATCCTCAGACACCAGTTGCAGAGACAGGGGATTTGATAGACTTTTCTGCTGAGGAAGAACAACCTGATGAGCATCCAGCAGAAGAGCGTGTATCAGGGCCAATTTTCACTGTGCTCTACCCAGCACCAACAGCAGTATCTGTGGAGTTGCAAGGAACTTCCCCAGCTGAAGCACTGGTCATCGTACAGAGGGTTCAAGACCTCTGCCCCACACCTGTGGCAGTTCCGGAGGCTCAGGGTGAGAAGGTGGTGATCACTTCCCAGCAGCAGATAAAGGGGGAGAAGGGAGAGGAGGTGTTCGTCGTCCCTCCCCAACAGTTGGCCAGAGTGGAGAACGTGGTCTTTCCTCCCCAGCAAAGATCGGTGCACCTGGAAGATAGTATCATAGACATGTCGTCCCAGCAGCCAGATGAGGGAATGGAAAAGGAAGCAGCCAGCTCACCTCTCCAATGGCAGCTGCACAGTTTGGGAGTGGAGGAATCCAGCCTTCTGCCCCAACGATTAGCCGAAGCGGATGATGTGGAGTCCCCAGCAGAAGTGCTGGCAACAGGGCAGAGTGCTACCAAACTCTGCCCAGCACGGCAACATCTGTGGAGTTCCAGGGAGCTAGGGCAGTCGGCTCATCTCTCCAGCCACAGATTACAGAATGTATGGACTTAATGGACTGTGCAGAGGATGTTAAAGATTATGCATCACCTGCTCAAATACTGTCAGCAGGACAGAGTACTGCAGACCCCTGCTCTACACCCGTGGCAGTTTCGAAGGCCTGAGGTGAGAAGATGATGGTTCCTCTTTCCCAGTGGATTTCAGAGATGCAGGGAGGAGAAGCAGCCATTTCCCCTCCACAACAAGGGTTCGTGCACCTGGGAGACAATACCAGTGAAAGGAAGTTCCAACAGCAGACGGCGCCCCAGAAGGATGACACCAACCCAGCTGAAGCGCTGGCAACCGGGCAGAGTGCTACCAACCTCTGCCCAGCACCGGCAACAACTACAGAGTTCCAGGGAGCCGGGGCAGTCGACCTCCCTCCCCAACAGTTAGCCGGCCCAGATGATGTGGGGTTTCCAGCAGAAGGGCTGGCAACAGGGCAGAGTGCGGCTGGCCTCTACCCTCAACTAACAGAGGACAAATTTCCTGTAAAGGTGGATGGGGCTTCAGTCCCCACCTGTATACCCCAGGGATGCTGGGCAATTGGCCCAGATGCCCAACAGCATGACGGACTGAGCCCAGCCACCCTGTCTTCTCTCCTGCGACTAAAGTGACTCCAGGGAGAAGAACCAGTCCGCACTTCCCCCCAGTAGCAAGTATGTTCTATGAGAGAGGCAAAGGTTGGCTGGGTGAGTAATGCTCTGTTCGGAACAATTCGTTTGGGGTACTGGGTGGGTACAGGTATTAGAGGACTGGAACTATGGACTAACTTCGGAGTCAACCCATCTGGGGTCTCCTCCTGTGTTAGTCTTCTGCCAAAAGGGGAGAGATGTGACAAGAGGGCCCGTGGAACCCAGAATCCCTTGGAAAGTATGGGATACCCTTGTTTTAGCTCCCCATGCACCTGTTATGTCTAAATCACCCTGTGTCCATTAGGGGCATAGGGTGACTGAGAAAATATATCTTGGACTACTTAAAATGGGATAGTAATATTTATCCACAATATCCCCCGGGATATATGTAAAGACTATTCTTGATTTGTTTGATTCTGAACTCAACATGTTACTTGAAAGAGGCTGATGTGTTCAGCTCCAGACACCTGTCTGTCTGTTATAATGTAAATGAGTCTAGGATAACTTCTAAGGGTCTTTTATTGTCGCTTGTGCTAATTGACCCTGTAATTGTGTGAAGGAGTTCTGTGTTGATTGGTGATAATGATTGTGTCTTCTGAGCTACAAGACGGCAAGTCTAGCCTAAAGGTCATGTCTCTGAGTCATCTTGGCGGCTTAAAGGGATTAGTTAATTAGCTCATGTTAATTAGGTCTGGTCACAGGTGTTTTTTCAGAGTAATATGAGCAGGATATGTATGCACCTCCTCTTTTACTGTATATAAGACTGTATTCTTTTTCTAATAAACCAGTCCATGTTCAGCAGACAAACAAGTCTCGTCTCATTGTGTGCTTGTGAGCAGATGGAATATCTGATATCTATATCCAGACTGATAGGAAGCGGTATATGACGGAAGCACTCAAGCGAAGTGTGGGACGTTTTATTACGTTGGTGGCAAGCAGCGGGATGCTTCCTGCAGTCTGGGACATCCAGATTCCAACCTCCACCTGGATCCAAGGTTTGGATAGCAGAAGAGGAGAGGAGAGGTACAGATACCAGCCGCCATGGAAGAGAAATTCGGAAGGAGGTTGCGAGAGATGCAGATGCAGCACAGAGGACCAGTATCAGAGCATGTCCTGCTGGGATGGTTTGATTCTATCCGCTGGGAACTCTGGAAGGAAGCGCTAGCCCGTGAGCAGCGACACCAGGAAAGGTACTGGTCGCAGTATGGATTGCGGGTGCTGTTGTTGGGAGAAAAACCACACAAGGAACAGACAGCTGAATTAAGCAGGCTGGTCTGGGCAGAGATGCGGCTGGATGAGAGCTACAGAGCCCATCGTGGCATTTATCCCAAGCATGTCCCTGGATAGCGGATGACAGCCCAACAGAAGGCTTAAGCTACGGCGGCCTGGGACTGTTGTATGTGAAGCTGACAGGGGACTCTAACTTTGGGAGTGAGTTGGAGTGGCGGTTGGACCAAATCATGGATTTCAGAGAAGGGCTACTGAATGTCTCGGAAGTGCACTGGGCACTGGAAGATATAGAGTTTCTGGCCATTCAGGAATAGGAGCTGGAGATCGCCTATAGACGGCTGCCAGGGCTGGGCTCCCTTTGCCTGGGACTATCGAGAAATACCAGTTGACAACTCTGAAATCCTGGCTGAAGAGTCGGCAATGTGGCAGAGTAACAGTGTGCTTTGCCAATCTGCCCCCGCAACTATGGACGCAGAGGTCTTATGGTGGATGCAGCAAGTGCTGACTGACCTTGATGATCCTGTTTCTGCATGGGATGATCTTTAATGGAGGAATGTGCCTGTCCAGCAGCATGGCAGAGAATCGGCAGTGGAAATTCTGGAGATTGCCATCTCCAAAGCTGTAGTGCTGACAACAGGGCAGAGTTCTGCTAACTTCTGCCCAGCACCGTTAGGTTCTTCTGGGTTCCACGGACAGGAGATGGTGAACCTCTATCCTCAGACACCAGTTGCAGAGACAGGGGATTTGATAGACTTTTCTGCTGAGGAAGAACAACCTGATGAGCATCCAGCAGAAGAGCGTGTATCAGGGCCAATTTTCACTGTGCTCTACCCAGCACCAACAGCAGTATCTGTGGAGTTGCAAGGAACTTCCCCAGCTGAAGCACTGGTCATCGTACAGAGGGTTCAAGACCTCTGCCCCACACCTGTGGCAGTTCCGGAGGCTCAGGGTGAGAAGGTGGTGATCACTTCCCAGCAGCAGATAAAGGGGGAGAAGGGAGAGGAGGTGTTCGTCGTCCCTCCCCAACAGTTGGCCAGAGTGGAGAACGTGGTCTTTCCTCCCCAGCAAAGATCGGTGCACCTGGAAGATAGTATCATAGACATGTCGTCCCAGCAGCCAGATGAGGGAATGGAAAAGGAAGCAGCCAGCTCACCTCTCCAATGGCAGCTGCACAGTTTGGGAGTGGAGGAATCCAGCCTTCTGCCCCAACGATTAGCCGAAGCGGATGATGTGGAGTCCCCAGCAGAAGTGCTGGCAACAGGGCAGAGTGCTACCAAACTCTGCCCAGCACGGCAACATCTGTGGAGTTCCAGGGAGCTAGGGCAGTCGGCTCATCTCTCCAGCCACAGATTACAGAATGTATGGACTTAATGGACTGTGCAGAGGATGTTAAAGATTATGCATCACCTGCTCAAATACTGTCAGCAGGACAGAGTACTGCAGACCCCTGCTCTACACCCGTGGCAGTTTCGAAGGCCTGAGGTGAGAAGATGATGGTTCCTCTTTCCCAGTGGATTTCAGAGATGCAGGGAGGAGAAGCAGCCATTTCCCCTCCACAACAAGGGTTCGTGCACCTGGGAGACAATACCAGTGAAAGGAAGTTCCAACAGCAGACGGCGCCCCAGAAGGATGACACCAACCCAGCTGAAGCGCTGGCAACCGGGCAGAGTGCTACCAACCTCTGCCCAGCACCGGCAACAACTACAGAGTTCCAGGGAGCCGGGGCAGTCGACCTCCCTCCCCAACAGTTAGCCGGCCCAGATGATGTGGGGTTTCCAGCAGAAGGGCTGGCAACAGGGCAGAGTGCGGCTGGCCTCTACCCTCAACTAACAGAGGACAAATTTCCTGTAAAGGTGGATGGGGCTTCAGTCCCCACCTGTATACCCCAGGGATGCTGGGCAATTGGCCCAGATGCCCAACAGCATGACGGACTGAGCCCAGCCACCCTGTCTTCTCTCCTGCGACTAAAGTGACTCCAGGGAGAAGAACCAGTCCGCACTTCCCCCCAGTAGCAAGTATGTTCTATGAGAGAGGCAAAGGTTGGCTGGGTGAGTAATGCTCTGTTCGGAACAATTCGTTTGGGGTACTGGGTGGGTACAGGCATTAGAGGACTGGAACTATGGACTAACTTCGGAGTCAACCCATCTGGGGTCTCCTCCTGTGTTAGTCTTCTGCCAAAAGGGGAGAGATGTGACAAGAGGGCCCGTGGAACCCAGAATCCCTTGGGAAGTATGGGATACCCTTGTTTTAGCTCCCCATGCACCTGTTATGTCTAAATCACCCTGTGTCCATTAGGGGCATAGGGTAACTGAGAAAATATATCTAGGACTACTTAAAATGGGACAGTAATATTTATCCACAATATCCCCCAGGATATATTTAAAGACTATTCTTGATTTGTTTGATTCTGAACTCAATATGTTAATTGAAAGAGGTTGATGTGTTCAACTCCAGCCACCTGTCTGTCTGTTATAATGTAAATGAGTCTAGGATAACTTTTAAGAGTCTTTCATTGTGGCTTGTGCTAATTGACCCTGTAATTGTGTGAAGGAGTTCTGTGTTGATTGGTGATAATGTTGATTGTGTCTTCTGAGCTACAAGACGGCAAGTCTAGCCTAAAGGCCATGTCTCTGAGTCATCTTGGCGGCTTAAAGGGATTAGTTAATTGGATCATATTAATTAGGTCTGGTCACAGGTGTATTTTCAGAGTAATATGAGCAGGATATGCATGCACCTTCTCTTTTACTGTATATAAGACTGTATTCTTTTTCTAATAAACCAGTCCATGTTCAGCAGACAAACAAGTCTCGTCTCGTTGTGTGCTTGTGAGCAGCTGGAATATCTGATATCTATATCCAGACTGATAGGAAGCGGTATATGACGGAAGCACTCAAGCGGAGTGTGGGATGTTTCGTTACACTTACCAATAACAGATTTTAAATTATGCATGATTTAAATGTAGTTTTGAAAAAATTGAAGATTTCACTTCTTTATTTTTTTATTCTACATAAAAAATCACTAGCTGGACAATATTACCTTTATAAAGAAAACACCTTTTCTATTGCTGCTGTTATTTTTCATTGAACAAGCACACTTCAATAGCCCATCATCACTATCAAAATGTTTCTTTGGATCATTATGAATAACGGCAGTAGCCAGTATACAGCAAAATGCCTCAAACAGGTTTTACTGTCATTATTTCATGTTGAAGTCACCTATCATGCAATGCAACATTTTTTGGTGAAATAATTTTATAATATTTAGTGTTGGCTTGCAAATGAAATGGTTTTTCTTCAACTACAAGGCCCCATAAGGTCACTTTGTTGAAAATAATACTTTCTACAATGCAAAATTAAAATAGACATTTTATCCACAACAGCAGTAAAAGCCATGAGTTGGTGGATGTAATACAGATTTTAAATTAAACCCAAGAACAAAAATTTAATATATTACAACTTACCACTGTATTAGTCTTCTATTTTTTTTTTTTTTTAGCCTTCAGTATTTTAACCTTTTATATTGAATAAATCCTGCTACACCATTGGCAGCTCGCGCCTCTCTTTCCCCTTCCTTTCTTTTTTTTTTTTTTTAGACAATATTTTAACCTGAAATTCTGTATCAAACTCTTATCAGTCTTCTCAGCTATCTTCTTTTAGCTAGGGCAAATCGCTTCTCTATGTAATGAAGAGAAGAGGTTGAAGGAGTTTGTTGTCTAAATCAAAAAAGCAAGGTGACACTGGCTCATCCACAGATAAAGTGTGGTAAGTGAGCATTGTCAGCCTAAAACAGAAAGTATTTCTGGCTGAACTACCATTTAAAAAAAAAAATAAGAATAAAAGAAAACTAGTGAAATAAATCACTACATCTAAGGACTGGTAAGCTACAATGTATTACATTTTTGTTTTGGGTTTAGATACGCTTTGATGATTGGTCCATTACAACATTTCTGTATGATATCTTTAATTGATTTTCCTTTTTAGGTGACCTTCATGGAAAACTGGATGATCTGCTATTAATATTCTATAAGGTAATTGCATTTTTACACTCATTGCACCAATATGCCTTAATGCAAACATAATAATATTTTACCAGCATATAAAAAGTATATATATATCCAGTGGCGTCTCAAGCTTTCATATTTAGGGGGGGCACATGGGGGGACAGGGACAAAAGTAGGGGGGGGCAACTATAAAATGCAATTATATATATATATATATATATATCTCCTGGGGCCCTTTACTACGATCCCACAATGGGCCCTTTCACATGTTCTGCAGTGAGCTCCCTTCCTACTATACTGGGGCCCCCCAGGGTGGCAGAAAACAAGAGATATATGTCACCAGCACACCAAGAAAATATAAGGGTCCAAAGCAGTGGGAGAACTATCAGGGTTGCAAAGGTTGTCTTGCCACCGGGTCCTGGTGTTCTGCCACTGTGGGGTTCCCCAGCTGTCCTGTCCCTGCTATTGACAGCGCTGATCTGGCATGTGTCTCCTTGGCAGCGGCGACAGTCTATTAGCACCTAGCAGCAGTAATGCTGTATAACCTTCTCTGTTGACATGCTGATCGGGATGTGATCCAGGTGATGCTCCCAGTCAGATTTTCCATCACTGCCTTAACCCTCTTGGGCATGGAGTTCACCAGAGCTTCACAGTTTGCCACTGGAGTCCTCTTCCACTCCTCCATGACAACATCACGGAGCTGGTGGATGTTGGAGACTTTGCGCTCCTCCACCTTCCGTTTGAGGATGCCCCAAAGATGCTCAATAGGGTTTAGGTCTGGAGACATGCTTGGCCAGTCCATCACCTTTACACTCAGCTTCTTTAGCAAGGCAGTGGTTGTCTTGGAGGTGTGTGTTGGGGTCGTTATCATGTTGAAATACTGCCCTGCGGCCCATCCGAAGGGTGGGGATCATGCTCACTTTAGTATGTCACAGTACATGTTGGCATTCATAGTTCCCTCAATGAATTGTAGCTCCCCAGTACCGGCAACCCTCATGCAGCCCCAGACCATGACACTCCCATCACCATGCTTGACTGTAGGAAAGACACACTTGTCTTTGTACTCCTCACCTGGTTGCCGCCACACACGCTTGACACCATCTAAATCAAATAAGTTTATCTTGGTCTCATCAGACCACAGGACATGGCTCCAGTAATCCATGTCCTTAGTCTGCTTGTCTTCAGCAAACTGTTTGCGGGCTTTCTTGTGCATCATCTTTAGAAGAGTCTTCCTTCTGCAGACCAATTTGATGCAGTGTGCAGCGTATAGTCTGAGCACTGACAGGCTGACCCCCCACCCCTTCAACCTCTGCAGCAATGCTGGCAGCACTCATACATCTATTTCCCAAAGACAACCTCTGGATATGACGCTGAGCACATGCGCTCAATCTCTTTGGTCGACCATGGCGAGGCTTGTTCTGAGTGGAACCTGTCCTGTTAAACCATTGTATGGTCTTGGCCACCGTGCTGCAGCTCTGTTTCAGTGTCTTGGCAATCTTCTTATAGCCTAGGCCATCTTCATGTAGAGCAACAATTATTTTTTTCAGATCCTCAGAGTTCTTTGCCATGAGGTGCCATGTTGAACTTCCAGTGACCAGTATGAGAGAGTGAGAGTGAGAGTGATAACACCAAATTTAACACTGTAAATGAATGACTGCGCTGTCTAAGGGAATGCCTACAAACTAAAGAATGGGGGACACTGCTGCAAACACCTGTGGATCTGTTCCTAAGCAGACAAAGAAATAATAAAATAAATGGTGGTGTTTGCGCTGTGTATAACAAAGAGAGTGTGCTAGGGGAATGCGAAAGTAAGTGGTATGCAGATAAATGAAAGAAAATACATGAACTCCATCAAATGTGTGGTAAATACAAGATGTGAAGAAAATAAACAATTAAAATAAAAAGTGATGATCCAGTAGGAAAGTCAGTTTCAAAATGCAATATATGGCAGAAAACAAAAGTCCGTGGGTGAAGAAAATAAAACGATTAAATTGAATTGATCTGGTAAAAAAGTCTGTGTCAAAATACAATATGTGACAAAAATCCAACAAAAGTCTGTGTCAAATATATAAAATGGATCCCCTCACCAGAAACTATTAATAAAGTGGGTACTTAGAGAGCATACATTTTCAGTGGTGACACCAGTGTATCCGCAAGCCGCTCACCTTATTGCCGTAAGGTATACAGCATGAACCAGTCATAGGTGCCAAATGTAATGATTCCCTCCTGGTTGTCCTACTCTTGATCCTTTACAAATCTCAGTAGCAGATGAAACATGGGAGAAAAGACATAAAAACACTCTTGGTGTAATTCCGTCAGGTAAAAAGGGAGGGGGGTAGATAACAGCAGACCCAACAGTGATACACTCACTCTTTAAATATAAAACATGGGCATAAATCCACGAACGCCGAGTTCCTAAGCCTCTGTATATAATCCTGGCACTGTCTTAAGTCCAGAGTCCCTCAGATAGGCTTGATGTATAAAATTAGGATGAGGAAAGAAAGGTGCCCATAGCGTGATCCCGTATAATAAAACCAATTCATTTAAACAATAACAATAGAAAACAAACTCACATTTAGTACTGTCAAGATGCAGCAAACCACGAGCGCCGAGCTCGTCTTCTTTCGTCAGCTGTGAATGGTACCTAGACCTCCAATCCCGACGTGTATCGTCACATCACGTGACGTCATCATACACGCAAACACCGCCATTTTTTAAATTATTTTTTTACCAAATTTAACACACCTTCTCCCCAGTCACACTTAAGCAGTGTTGGTCATCGTGCTTTAAAAAAGTAATTAGTTACAGTTACAAATTACTTCTCCCAAAAAGTAATTGTGTTAGTAACTCAGTTACTACATTGAAAAAGTAATTAGTTACTCAGCAAAGTAACTGACTTTTTTTTTGAGGGCACATAGCACATCAGGGCATGGGGCACATAGCACATCAGGGCATGGGGCACATAGCACATCAGGGCACATCAGGGCATGGGGCACAGGGCACATAGCACATGAGGGCCCATCAAGACATGGGGCACATAGCACATCAGGGCACATAGCACATCAGGGCATGGGGCACACAGCACATCGGGGCACATAGCACATCGGGGCACACAGCACATCAGGGCACATGATATCACATAGCACATCAGGGCATGGGGCACATAGCACATGAGGACACATCAGGACATGTGGCACATAGTACATCAGGGCTGGGCACATAGCACATCAGGGCAGGGCACATAGCACATTGTTTACCAGCCATGCAGAGTAGCGCAGGAAGCGTGTGTAATAAGTTCTCTCTCATGTCACGGCACTGACGGCAGTCACGCTACTCCTCGGCGGCCCCTATTTTCTTCTCGTCCATCCCAGATGATGTCACAAGCAAATGGGGATGGACGAGAAGAGAGGAGGGGCCGCGGGGAGCAGCGTGACTGCCGTCAGTGCCGTGACATGAGAGAGACCCGGTCATAGAGGAGAGGAGGAATTACACTACTGCCATCTAGTGGCGGCAGATGTTATTGGGGTAACGCCGCCTAAGTAATGGTAACTGAGTTACCATGAGGGGAAGAGTAATCAGTTAGATTACTCGTTACCCTCTAAAGTAACTGCGTTACGTAACTCCGTTTATTCGAACTCAGTTACTTACATCACTGCACCTAAGACCTTGTAACACTAACGAGTCACATGACACCGGGAGGGAAAATGGCTAATTGGGCCCAATTTGGAAATTTTTACTTAGGGGTGTACTCACTTTTGTTGCCAGCGGTTTAGACATTAAAGGCTGTGTGTTGAGTTATTTTGAGGGGACAGCAAATTTACACTGTTATACAAGCTGTACACACACTACTTTACATTGTAGCAAAGTGTCATTTCTTCAGTGTTGTCACATTAAAAAAATTATATAATTAAATATTTACAAATACTTTGTAAATGTGAGATACTTTGTGTGTGTGTGTGTGTGTATATATATATATATATACACACAGTATATATATTTTACTCTTTCGTCCATGGACCGACACAGCTTCTCTATTGACAAAGTGGGTATTATCCGTTAATTAGGAGTGACTAGGCAGAAAACTTGTAAAAAGTGTTGCATCACACCTTCTACAGTACCGCCCAGGGGGCGGACCCTCTGGGTATATCCCCTCAGTCTGCATCTCGCAGATCATTTTTTTTCTGTCTAGCAAGGAGTAGGACATGGCTCCCTTCGGGCCCATTAGTCCGGGGGAAAAATATATTTTTTTGCTACATTTTTTTTTGTTTTTGTTTCCTGCGATCTTCGATCAATTGCCGACTGGGTGATAGGCTGGATCCTCGATCCTTGTAGTCTCCCCAGTTTCGGCCATCGAGCGTGTGCCGACCCTAGCTACGCGCTGGGTTTTCCACGACATGCCTGTTGCTCCACGGGTGGCCGGTGAGCCTACGCTCCAGGGCCTGCATCGGACCGCTCAGCTTCGGCTGACCGTACGGCCGAGTCGCAGCAGCCTGGCCGGTGAGCTTACGCTCCAAGGCTTGCATCGGACCGCTCAGCTTCTGCTGACCTTACGGCCGAGTCGCAGCAGCCTGTCCGGAGAGCGTCGCACTCCAGGGCATACATATGATCGTCCCCTTGGGTCCAATCACAACATGCCTGGCCAACAGTCACCTTCCGTGCGCGGACGATGATCTGTTTGGAATGTCTTCCAGCATGATACATGCAGGATAGGTAAGTAAACTTCCCTGCCTCGGCTGGGTGATTTGGCTGGACATTCCTGGAGAGACCAAGTAAGTGGTTGTGGCCCCTTTCTTCCCTCTCTCCTTGCCCTTCCCTCCTCCCTGGGCTTCTAGCTAAGGTTGCTGGGTGCTGGGGGTCACCTAGGGGGTTCCACTGGAGCGGGGCTGGCTGTAACTAACATTTAAAAAGATGTAATTTCTGCTTACCTGTGTGTGTGCTTCTTCCCCCTCCATGCTGTTGGCGGCCATTTTGCGATGGTCCATGCCGGGTTCGGCCTCTAGTGACTGTCCGGCGGCCATCTTCCTGTGGTTTCGGCGCCATTTTCTTGTAGTTACACACCCTCTGTCCTCTATCGACCTGATCGGCGGCCATGTTTGTAATGATCAGCGCTGTATGTATATATTGCTGTTCGGCGGCCATCTTTTTGTGGTCTACGGCTGCTTTGGCCTCTATCTTCGGCTCGGCGGCCATTGTCTTAGAGCCCACATTATGTTCCATACAGACGTTCGGCGGCCATTTTTCGAGAGTCTCCGGCCTCTAGGGTGCATTACACTGGCGCAAGAAATTCACACAGGAAGCACTGATAAAAGAAGCAGACTGACACAGCAGCGGTAGGACAGCACCACAGGCGCAGCACGGCAGCATAGCGGTACCGATCCAAGGGTGGTGAGTCCTCTGGGTGACCCAGCATCTCTGCAGCACAGGAGGGTGGCCTATTGATATCTTGCCTGGAGCCCTGTGGGTGTCAGCGCGTGGTCATAATGGCATCTGAGCCAGATGTCTTCTCCCCTGAAACACCAGATTTAGCAGCTGGTGCCCCTGAGGCGTCTATGAATGCTATGACGGCAATCCTAGAGGCGTTTGCTGCCAGGGTGGAAGCAGCACACGGGAATACAGGGGGTAGCAAATGCCCCCGTCCCCTGCAAGCTTCTGGGGATAATTCTGATGCAGAACCAGGTCCAGCTACGGCTCAGGGCCCAGATTCTGACGCATCAGAGACTGCAGACCGTGACCGGACAGTGAGGATGACTCCAAGTCCAGGTCAGTACGCGAGACGGCTTTGGTATCTGACCTTATAACTGCAGTGCGGGATACGCTAAAGTTGGAAAATACTGCAGAAGCAGCAGAGACTCCGGTCCACTTTGGGTTTCATAAACCTGCCCGCACTGCTAAGGTGTTCCCTTGTGTGTCTTATTTTGATAAACACTTATACTAGGAATGGGAGAACCCACTGAGGGTCTTTACAGCCCCAAAGAGGTTTGCGGTACGGTACCCCTTTGAGGAGAGTTTTCTGAAGAAATGGACCTCTCCCCCTATAGTGGACCCTCCGGTGTCCAGACTTGATAGAGCCACCACAATTCCAGTAGAAGGGGCTCCTGTTTTCAAGGACCCTGTGGATAAGAAGGCTGAAGCACTCGCTCGCTACCTATACTCAGTGGTAGGCTCGGCAGTACGCCTGGCATTGGTGGGGGCCCTAGTGTCTCAGACACTTACTGAATGGGCAAGATTGCTACGCCAGGGGTTAAGGAGCAAGATGCTCCTCCTGATGAGATAACATTGGCTGACCAGTTGGTCCAGGGCCTTAGGTTTGTCTGCGAGTCAGACATGGATACTATTCCCCTGCTGTCAAAAGCTTTGGTTTATGCAGTAGCAATACGCCGCCTGATCTGGCTAAAGGGCTGGTCTGCGGACCAGACCTCCAAGAAAGCCCTGTTGGATCTGCCTTTTAAGGGCGACAGACTTTTTGGGGCCTCTATGGATGACATGATCAAGGATGCCACAGGAGGTAACAGCACTTTGCTTCCTCAAACTAGCAAGGGTAGGGGCCACGCCAAGGGCAAGGGCCCTCCTTTACTGCACGCAAGCGTTTTTTTCGTCCCCCTAGGGCGACAGGGAAAAGACCCCAGGCCGACAAGGCGCCTGCCCAAGGACAAAAACGTCCTTGGTCCCGCAAACCCAACAAGCCTGCGGACAAATCTGCGTCCGCATGAGGGTCCGCCCCCACCCAGCTCTCGGGTGAGGGGACGTCTTCGCAAATTCGCGACTCAGTGGACAGCTCTAGTCTTCGACAGGTGGGTTTGCGAAGTAATCTCCTCAGGCTACAAGATAGAATTTCTCTCTTGTCCACCGGACAGATTCATCACCTCCAATCTCCAGCTACTACCGATCCGTCGGGAGGCCCTGTATGGGGTGGTCCAGGGTCTACTGGAACACAGGGTAGTTATTCCAGTTTCAGAACAGGAACGGGGTCAGGGTTTTTACTCAAATCTGTTCATTGTGCCGAAGAAGGATGGGGTTCATCCAATCTTGGATCTCAGAGCCCTCAATTGCTTTGTGAAGGTACAAAGATTTCGGATGGAGTTGGTTTGATCTGTAGTCACGGCTCTCCATCCGGGGGACTTTCTGGCCTCCTTGGACATCAAGGACGTATACCTGCATGTCCCCATATACCCCAGACACCAGAGGTTTCTGCGATTTGCTATTGGGAAGAACCACTACCAGTTTGTGGCCCTCCCGTTTGGCCTTGCCTTAGCACCCAGGACATTCACCAAGGCGCTCCGATTCTGGCACTTCTAAGACAGCGGGGTATCGCTATCATGGGCTACTTGGATGACCTTCTACTGAAGGCCCCTTCAAGCTCAGAATTAGAGGTAAGCGTGTCCATTACCTGTCAGACTCTTCGAGACTGTGGTTGGATACTAAACACGCAAAAGTCAGTATTGGTGCCCACTCAACGCCTAGTGTACCTGGGGTTGATTCTGGATTCCTCAGAGGCAAAGGTATTCCTCCCTGTGGAGAAGTTGCAGACCCTCCGGGCTGCAGTACGGCAGCTGACTTCCAGGAATTGGTCGTCACTCCGTTTTTGCATGCGAGTGTTAGGCCTTATGGTAGCCTCCTTCGAGGCGGTCCCATATGCTCAACACCACACTTGAGTGTTACAGAAGGAAGTTCTGTCCAGATGGAACAGATGTCCATCATCTCTGGATTATCAAATTTGAGTGAGCCACCTAGTCAGGAGATCCCTGGTATGGTGGCTGACAGCACCGGCTCTAATGGCCGGGAAGTAATTCCTTCCGGTTTACTGGATAATGAACATGACGGACGCCAGCCTTACAGGTTGGGGGGGAGTCTGGGGTGTTCAGTCGGCGCAAGGTCGCTGGACCCCAGAGGAAGCCCTCCTGCCGATCAATGTCCTGGAAATCCGGGCAATCAGGCTGTACCTCTACAAATGATCTCAGAGGCTGCAAGGGCGTCCAGTCAGGATCCAGTCAGACAATGCCACAGCAGTGGCATATGTCAATCATCAAGGAGGAACAAGAAGCTCAGCTGCAACATCGGAGGTCGCTCGCATCCTGAAGTGTGCAGAGAGGAGCGTACCGGCACTGTCGGCCGTGTACATTCCGGGTGTGGAAAACTGGCAGGCGGACTACCTGAGCCACCAGATGCTGGACCAGGGAGAATAGTCCTTACACCCGGAGGTGTTCCAACTCCTCTGCCAAAGATGGGGCACACCAGACGTAGATCTTCTGGCTTCCCGACTCAATCGGAAGGTATTGAGGTTTGTGGCCCGGTCAAGAGACCCATGGGCAGACGCAACGGATGCGTTGGTGGGGTCAGTATCGGCTAATCTATGCCTTCCCTCCCTTAAGGCTTCTTCCTCTTCTGCTCCGCAGAGTGGAGGCAGAGGGAATTCCAATGATCCTAATTCGCTCCAGATTGGCCTCAGCGTCCTTGGTACGCCGATCTAGTACGTCTGGTAGCAGACGTCCCCTGGCGCCTACCACCACGGAAGGACCTGCTATCGCAAGGTCCCATACTCCATCCTGCTTTACGGTCACTGGCTTTAACGGCATGGCTGTTGAGAACCAGGTACTGAAAGACCGGGGCCTGTCAGATTCAGTAATCTCTACTATGAGAAGTGCTCGGAAACCGTCCTCTAGGAAGGTTTATCACCGCACTTGGAAGGCCTACATCTCCATGTGTGAGGAAATGAGATGGCATCCGTGTACTTATTTGGTTTCCAGAATCCTTCTGTTTTTACAGCATGGGGTGGACCAAAGGCTTGCCTTAAGTACGATTAAGGGACAGATATCTGCCCTGGCTGTCTTTTTTCAGCGACCCCTGGCGACTCACTCTCTTGTGAGTACATTTGTGCAGGGAGTTCGACATGTGGCCCTTCCGGTCCCTCCCCCGCTACCTCCGTGGGACTTGAACTTGGTCCTCTCGGTGCTTCAGAAGGCACCGTTTGAGAATATTAGAGATATTCCCCTGTTGACACTTTCTCAGAAAGTGGTCTTTTTGGTGGCTGTTACGTCAGTTAGACGAGTCTCTGAGCTGGCAGCCTTGTCCTGCAAGGCTCCCTATTTGATTTTCCCACAAGGATAAGGTGGTGCTGCGGCCGCAGCCTTCCTTTCTTCCGAAAGTCGTTTTGGCTTTTAATCTCAATGAAGATATTGTACTTCCATCCTTGTGTCCTCATCCATCGAATCCTAAGGAGTCGGCGTTGCATTCCTTGGACGTTGTCCGAGCTTTGAGAGTATACCTATCTGCTACTTCCCTGTTCCGGAAGTCAGACTCACTGTTTGTTTCGGTGACTGGTCCCAAGAAGGGCCAAGCAGTCTCGTCGGCCACCATCTCTAGGTGGATCCGACAGATAGTAATCCAGGCTTACGCCTTAAAGGGTCAAGCGCCCCCCTTCCCGGTCACGGTGCATTCGACCAGGGCAATAGGTGCCTCTTGGGCTTTCCGATATCAAGCGTCTGTTTCCCAATTATGTAAAGTGGCGACTTGGTCGTCTGCTCACACTTTCACAAAATTCTACAAGGTTGATGTAGGTGCATCTTCGGATGCCTCTTTCGGCCGCAAAGTTTTGCAGGCAGCTGTTTAGAGTTGCAACTCCATGGACGAAAGAGTAAATAGGATTTTTTACTCACCGTAAAATCCTTTTCTCTGAGTCCATGGACCGACACAGCACCCACCCCTGCTTTTTAAGTTTGTACTGCTTTTTGACGAACTGATCCGCGAGATGCAGACTGAGGGGATATACTGTAGAAGATGTGATGCAACACTTTTTACAAGTTTTCTGCCTAGTCACTCCTAATTAACGGATAATATAAAATCCTATTTTTCCTGAATTTAAGACTGTATAGAAATGTAAGCACTAATATAAAATAGAAACAAAATACATATTTTTCACTTTTTATGCATTTTTTGCCCCTCCAGGTTCAAACTCACCCTACGGCAGAGCCCTCAAGCTTTCACGGCTCCCCTGGTGCTCAGCACCATGGCTTCTGTCTTGACCCGGTCTTCTTTCCGGGTTCTGGGCCTTCCTGTCCTGATTGGCGGGAAGCCAGAAGCCGTTGGTACTCACTGCTATCGCAGGGTGGGAGGGCACGGGGTGCAGTGCTGACCCGAGGACAATATGAAACTGGCCAATTGGGGCCTCGGAATGTGGTCAATTGCCTGTGAGGGGGTGATGAACCTGGTAGAGACATGTTGGTCCGGTGCCTCGCACAGAGCAAGGCCACACAGATGGTGTAGGCTGGTGGGGCGGCACCATGGGCTGGGGGGGCAGCACCCCTGCGCCCCTTGTGGACCGGTCACCACTGGCTCTCAGCTAATGGTGGAGAGTGCTGATTGAAATGTTCTGGCGGGGGTCAGAACACAACAGCTCAGCAGGGGAGATCGCTATACTAACTTTGCATAGTTAGTACAGCGGCTCCCACCCGAGCTTACATAGTATGTACAAGGTTTAAAGCAGGCCGCAGACAGTGTGAATTTCTTTCCTGCAGCCATAGGTTGCTGTGTATATACTGTGTAATTCTATGGACTGATATATTATATTTGTTATACAAATACACTGCAACATCTCTGTATGTTAAATGTTCAGATATTTTGTTGCTGTCATGTCACCTGTGATTGTGTTCTGCAGAACGGTCTCCCCTCATCAGAAAACACATATCTTTTTAATGGAGACTTTGTAGACAGAGGGAAGAATTCCATAGAAATACTAATAATCCTCTTTGCATTCCTTCTGGTCTATCCAAATAATTTACACTTAAATCGAGGCAACCATGAGGACCCCATCATGAACCTCAGGTAATGTAGAACTCACTTTTAGTGCTGGTTCACACTGGTGTGATTTCAGATGCAACTTGATTTGAACAGAATTGCATGACAAGGGAAATCACATTATTTTTAGTGGTGCCCTTTCACATCCATGCAACTCTGTGTTACAATTTTGGAAAAGGTTCCTGTGCAATTGTGGTGTGATTTCAGTGTGATTTGGCTCCATAAAATATGCTAACCCTATCTACAGTCGCATACAACTCCAAAAGCTGGTGAGCATATGCATTCCTGGTGTAGGGGTACTCCTGAAAGTGTTTGAAAGTACCTGGCGATTATTTTTCTGCTTTGGCTGGCTCATGTTGAGACCCTTCTGTAGGTGGTGCACTTTACGTGTATGGGTGGTGTGTGGGTGATGTGTGGGTGATGAGTGGCAGACAATAAGAACAGACTCTATCGCACGTACTGTGTTTGGCAAGATTTTACGATGTGTAGTTCAGCTCACCACTCCTGGCAGGCAGCAGGTCTGGTCCCAGGTACTTGACAGGTAACTGTCTCAAAAGTCTCAGTCCTCATGAATGGTCCATCTCTGGCTCTCCCTGACTGTATAATTTCTCAGCAATGGGCCCCTCCAGTTTTGGGTTCCAGTAAAGCAGGAGAAATCTTGGTGTCTCGTCCTTTGACCCCTGCCTAGACACCCTAGCAATGGGCCTGCACTGCTCCAGGCCCCTGCACATGGGAGGCTTGAAGTGGCTCAATCTCTAGGCTCTGGTCCTCAGAGTGTAGCAACTCTCTCTCTCTCTCTCTCTCTCTCTCTCTCTCTGTAATACTCCACAGATGTAGGGCGCAGCCCCCGACAGTATGTCTGCACCTTTCACTTTTTTTTCTCTTTGATTGTACAGCCTCCAAAGGGAACCACAAGTCCCAGTGTCCAGGAATCATCCACCTCTTTAATTGCCACTGATTGGCTCTTACTTATGTGAACCAGAACCTGACACGATTCTGCTTTTACTTAAAGTTTTGAAACTATGTTACCTCAAGAGGTAATTTTTGTGTACACTAAAACTGGCCATACACAGATTTTTGTTCCGTTTGTTCAGAAATTCCAAAAATTATTTTGTCAGGACATTCTTCCTTGCTATCCTTGAGGTTTATTTACTAAAGGCAAATAGGCTTTACATTGTAAGGAAATTTTCTCAGAGCTTAGTGAATGCGGTAAAATTTTACATTGCATAGAATACCCAATCAAGTGCAAGGAAAGTAAAAATACAACATTATTGCTTACACATGATTGGATGATGGAGGTCAGTTGAGCTGCATCTCATTCACTAAGCTCTTTAAAAAAATTCCTTACAAAGTGCAACTGCCCTTGCAAGTGAACAGACATTTTCCATCCCGTTCCTTTGAACTTTCCCATCACTACGGTGGAAAACGATTAACGATTTGACCCCACTAACCAACGAATGTTCCAAAATGAAAATATTTAAAACTAAATTCTACCGGCCAGTTTGAGGAACAATGAAGCCATATTTTCTTATAAACCACACGTAACATGTCTTTGCAATATGCTGATAAAGTACTGTCCATATAATCTAATTTACTGTGGCTATTTAAATCTAATGCAGATATGGATTTACAAAAGAAGTGATGCAAAAGTACAAGGTAAGTGTATGTGTATGTTAAAACAATGTTGTGTTTTATATGTAATATACTGTACACTATATTACCAAAAGTATTGGGACGCCTGCCTTTACACGCATATGAACTTTAATGGCTTTCCAGTCTTAGTCCGTAGGGTTCAATCTTGAGTTGGCCCACCCATTGTAGCTATAACAGCTTCAACTCTTCTGGGAAGGCTGTCAACAAGGTTTAGGATTGTGTCTATGGGAAAGTTTGACCATTCTTCCAGAAGTGCCACAGACCTGGTGAACTTGGTTTTCAAAGCTTGGCCTCTTTGTAAGGAGAAGATATCCCTCCAGAGAGTTACCGGGCCCCTTCCTTCACTGTGACTTCTCACTAGTCCCTCGGAACGGTCCTCCCCCGGCCTCCTCATCTAAGATGCGGGTCCCCTCGCAAGGCGCCACCCTGAGATTCCTCGATCCTTGATGGGCCCCAGCCAAAGGTGCTGGGCCCAAGGCCTTTAGTTGCAGCCCCAGGGCTAAAGGTGCCTGGGACTGATTCACCGACCACCGCCCCTGGGCCAAAGGTGCCCAGGGCGGACAGGAACACACACTCCCTGGGAGTAGGACTCCCGACAACGAACCCCTGAACAGGCAGCGTACACAGCATACACAGCAGGCCCACCACGCCCACTGCACGGCTGCCGAGAGGGGACACACAAGGCACAGCACTGTATCAGCGGTACAACCCTGGCCCACTATGGCAGCGCCACCCGCAGGCCACAGGGAACGGTACACTGATACCCTTCCTGCAGACAAAATGGTTGATAATGTCCTAACAATTTAGGTGTTTGAGCATAACTACCACTCAAACACTACCCCTAAATTGAGGACCCCACTACATGGGTGGAAGTTACATGGACTTAACAATCTCCTATTAAACACTTGAGGAGCTGTGTCAATGCTTTTATTACAGAGAACTCAGATTCAGGTAGATTGTGTTGAATTTCCAAACTTAGCACAGTTGCTGTGTTTGCTTCGATTCGCTAACTCGTTTCAGTAGTTGCGCGGCATTGCACTTTGATATGTTTTATCTCAAAACAGTATCCGTTTCAAACTGTTGCATACAATTGTTATGAAAGAAAACCCCTTCACATGATAAGATATAAGAACTGTTTACTTTGCAGATTCATACACAGAAAATTCTGGTTCTTCTGGAAGACATCTATAGTCAGCTGCCCCTCGCCACCATTATAGACAGCAAGATTCTCATTTTGCATGGAGGAATATCAGACACGACTGACCTGGATTTGCTGACCTCTCTTGAAAGAACTAAGGTGAGATTAACAAATCAAAAAGCCTATTAAAGGATTAGTCCACCTGAACCTCATTTTTAATTATGGATTGAATCATCCATCAGCATTTATGTCTTTCAGGAATTCTGGAGGTAAGATCATCTGTAGGAGGAAAACAATAGTGATTAGGCAAACATTTCTAACCCACTCAACCATTTTGTCCACCAAGAACTATTGTTCTGGACTGTTCTGATCTACTAGTCCTTAAATTATTGGCTTGATGTGGTAAAACAATGATTGGAAAACAGTCTAATACACATGTGTTAAATACAAGGCCCGCAGGCCGAATCCGGTGCGCCAAGCCATTTCATGTGGCCCTCGCCCCCAGGGCCCTTTTATTCCAGCTCAAATGTGAATTCCGCCACCTCCGGCTCTCCGCTCCCCACTAATTACTGTCACTTGTAAACATAGAAGCCTTCTGTGTTTACAAGGCTTTCCTCTCAACGGCTGTCACAGATCCCTGCCTGCGCTGCATTCGCAGCAGGGACAAGGGAAATACAGGTGCAGTGTGGGATGGGGCGTTAAACTGCACTGTGATCCCCATTTGTACCCAGGTACACAGATGCCGACCAATGATCTCTCTGCAAATGAGATAGAGAGGTGGAGCCGCCTACACTTCCAGGAGGTATTAGAAATGTGTTCAGAGGTGGGGGATGCATAGCTCCCAACTGTCCCTGATTTCGAGGGACTGTCCCTGATTTGGGGCAATGTCCCTCTGTCCCTCATGCCTCCTCATTTGTCCCTCATTTTGGTCTGATCTATATATTTGTGTATAAAACGCACTTTTTATCTTTCAAAAAGTGTTTCCCAGTGCTAAACCTTTCCTCCAATTTCTAAATTGCTGCGATTGTAAATTTTAAAAGCCAATATAAAGGAATAGTAGTGGTAAAAAAAAGTCCCTTGTGGATTGAATTTTTTTGGTTAATTCTCCTTTAAGGGGGTGTGTCAGGGGGGTGTGTCCTATGCCTACATACGTTTGCAAGTAGGTGTCCCTCATTCCCATCTCAAAATGTTGAGAGGTATGGGGGTGGGAGAGAGTGGTGCAGAGGCCAGAGCCGAGGGGGGTGGAAATAGGATGTGGACAGCCTGTGAAAGAGAGGTGAACCCTGCACACTGTGCATAGCACACCCCTAAATAGGGATGAGCCGAACACCCCCCCGGTTCGTTTCGCACCAGAACCTGCGAACGGACCGAAAGTTCGCGTGAACTATCGAACCCCTTTAAAGTCTATGGGACTCGAACGTTCAAAATCAAAAGTGCTAATTTTAAAGGCTAATATGCAAGTTATTGTCCTAAAAAGGGTTCGGGGACCCGGGTCCTGCCCCAGGGGACATGTATCAATGCAAAAAAAAGTTTTAAAAAGGGCCGTTTTTTCGGTAGCAGTGATTTTAATAATGATTAAAGCAAAACAAAAAGTGAAATATTCCTTTAAATATCATACCTGGGGGGTGTCTATAGTATGCCTGTGAAGTGGCACGTGTTTCCCGTGTTTAGAACTGTCCCTGCACAAAATGACATTTCTAAGGAAAAGAAAGTCATTTAAAACTGCTTGCTGCTTTAATGTAATGTGTGGTCCCGGCAATATGGATGAAAATTATTGAGAAAATCGGCATGGGTACCGTCTTCAGGTAGCTTTAGGTGCACACTGTGCAAAGGACACAGTACACTAACTGAAAATACTGCAGCTCCCTGCCTGTGGTATTATGAGAACACCAGCAATTGTCTTCAGGTAGCTTTAGGTGTACACTGTGCAAAGGACACAGTACACTAAATGAAAATACTGCAGCTAGCACAATCACCTGCCTGCCTGTCAGTATATTATGAAGAGAATAACAGGAATGGATCTAGCTAAACTGAATACAGTGATATATATATATATATATGTAGCGCTACCCCCAGTTAAGAGAGCCGCTGATATTGATTTGGGCCCTGCAGTGCACCGCTGTCAACCCCCGGCAATCGGCTCTAACCTCCCGTGGCACAGCTGGTGATAGAGGGATAGGACCGCGTGACCGCAACTGTTGGTGACGCAGTCCTATAACAAACATACACAGAATATACTTTAAAACTCCTATTAAAGTAAGCGGAACTGACACCAAATGTACTTTACCCAGATATTTTACTGAGGCTAATAGGCAAGTAATAAACAACAGTATAACAAGTTGCAGATCCCTGCAATAAACAGTAATAAAGATAAACAGAGTAATCAGAATAATAAAGTATTGCTATGCAACTCTAGCGCTGCCCTTTTACAGCTACTTCCCCTCATGGGTAGACTAACACCCAGCAATGTCTACCTATGCAGTCAGGCCTGACTGATCTAAATGGAAGTTCAGTGAAACAATATTTGCTAGCAATCTCTCGGTGGTGCACTTGAAGAACAACTTTGTAATCCCAACGAATAGTAAAGATAAAGTATCTGTCTTTAAACAGCTCTCACCACCTGGACAAGTCCAAGTCCCTTTCCTCCATCGATTCGTCTAGGAACAGGAATCCACCGACATCCAAGTCTTCAATCCTTCTGGTGTACTGCAGCAATGAGGATTAGATGTCTCTAAGGCTCTGCTAGGCTGGCAGAGGGCTCTTTGGAAAGGAGCACACGGCCCGGGCTTCAGGCCTTGTGCACACAGCAGTTCAGCACAGACATCCTCTTGCTAGGAGAGGGGGGGTCCAAAGAGGCCGACCAATACTCCGCCTCCCCTTTATAAAGTCTGCCCCAGCAGTCTCTGTTCTGGAGCAATGCACCCTGGGTGCTGCAAGATGTACTGGGAGATGTAGTCTCTCTCTCCTCTGCTTTCACTTCCATAATGTCTCTTTACTTCCTCCCGACTCACCTCTCACCTGGAACTTCTTGTCTCTCTGCATTAAAGGGGAACACCCCGCTACACACTCCCCCCACTTGAACTCTTTGGTCCCCAAAGATAAACTTCAACAAATATTGTTTACCATTTTGGACAATGTCGAGCATTATGTTGGCATAGGGAATTCCCACCAAAACTTTGGGATGGAACTCTCTTGCCCACAGGTCACACTACCATGAGTGGCCTGCCTAACTGTGCCAGAGAGTGAGCTGGGGTTGCCCTCCACCAAATGGACGGTGGAAGGATCAGGTTGTTCAACACTTCTCCTAGCCGTTACAACAGAGTCCTCTGAGCTCGTCCCCATTTGGGGGTAAGTTAGTTTCTTGGGAGGCCTGATGACTCTGCGAGCCCTCTGCTCTCTTGGTGCTTCTGACTCTGGCACCACAGGCTCTTCTTCAGGAGTAAGTTCAGGTAACATTGCTGGTTCTGGAACCTCTGATTCAGAAGTCAACTGACGTATGGAATCTCTAGAGTCCTCCTCTGCGCAAGTGTCAGGAACATCTTCCCAGTAATCAGCTGAGGGACTGAAGGGTATGAATTCAGTAGCCTCCGGATTCAGCGTTGCATCTGGGGTATCCCCTCCATTTGGGAGATCTATGGCGGACGTTCCCAGAGTCGAGGGAGGCCACAGCCAGTCCAGTTCTCCACCTTCTTCTGTACTCAATTGGGAGGCCTCCCCATCTTTGGCTCGAGAGGTCTGGGACCGAGTGTTCGGCCTAGGAATATCCAGGATAGAGGCCGGTTCAGGGGAGTCTCTCACGGGAGGTATTCTGACTGCCTCAGCAAGTGGGAGCAGGTGGTTCCGATGCCACGTCTTCAGTGGACCCACCTTTCCTTCTGGCTTTAGTTTGTAGACAGGCAAACCGGGCAACTTCCTACAGACAACATAGGGCTCAGATCTCCACCTGTCGGCAAGCTTGTGTTTTCCAGGGACCCCCAGATTGCGTAGCAGTACTCGGTCCCCGGGCTGCAGATCTTGCACTCGAACCTTCAGATCAAAATTTCTCTTGTTGCGGGCCCCCCTTTGATCCAAAGCTGCCTGGGCTTGTTCATAGGCCACCTGCAAGCTACGTCTAAGTCTGTCCACGTATCCCTTGTGGGATGTAGCTGAGGTATTGTCTATAGAAGTGCCAAAGGCCAGGTCCACAGGTAGCCTTGCTTCTCTCCCAAACATAAGTCGATAAGGGGAGTAGCCAGTGGCGTCACTTGTGGTACAGTTATAGGCATGTACTAGGGCTGATATGTGCTGACTCCAGTGTTGCTTCTTCTCTGTTTCTAAGGTTCCCAACATGTTGAGCAGGGTCCGGTTAAATCTCTCCGGCTGAGCATCTCCTTGTGGGTGGTAAGGCGTGGTTCTGGTCTTCTTTATTCCTAATGAATCCAAAAGTCTTCGGATCAACCGACTCTCAAAGTCCCTTCCTTGATCTGAGTGGAGTCTCTGTGGTAGTCCGTAATGGACAAAATACTTCTCCATAAGTATCTTGGCCACGGTGGATGCCTTCTGGTCTTTGGTTGGGAAAGCTTGAGCATAGCGGGTGAAATGGTCGGTTATTACCAGAACATTCCCCAATCCACTCAGGTCGGGTTCGAGGCAGAGAAAGTCAATGCATACCAGATCCATTGGGCCTTGACTCTGTAAATGGCCCATTGGGGCAGCTTGATGGGGTAGGGTCTTTCTCTGAATGCATCATGCACAGGAATGGCAATACTCCTCTACTTCTGCCCTCATGCAGGGCCAATAGAACCGATTTCTGACAAGCTGGAAGGTCCTTTCTGCCCCTAGGTGACCATGATGGTCATGCAGGGCAATTAGTACAGTCTCTCGGTGCTTCTCTGGAAGAAATAACTGCCACTTATCTTCTGAGTCATCAGAGGGGCCCCTTCGGTAGACCACTCCCTGATGTACCTGTAGCCTGTCCAATTCCTTCCTCAACAGGCGAGCCTCCTTTGAGGGGTGATGTAGGAATTTGTTGGGATCCTGATTCTCCAGGGCTTCGAGGACCAATCTCCCCATGGGGTCTTCCAATTGGTCACACCTCAACTCCTTCTTGGACAGTCTCGGTAGGTTGTCTTCCTCCAGTTGAGTTACCCCACAATAGTGTTTGGGGACTCCTACCATGGTAACCCCTATTTCTTCTGCTCTGGAGCCTCCTCTGGCTTGGAATTCAGCCCCTTGACAAAGGGCCCGCACCCCGTCCGGTGCCACTTGGGTCCAATCTTCCCAGTCATTTGTCGTGGCATGAGACCTCCGGGACAGGGCATCTGCATCCCTATTTCCGGCTCCTGGTCTGTACTTCAGACTGAAGTTGAATCCAGACAATGCGGCCAACCACCTGTGTCCGGTGGCATCTAGTTTCGCGGTGGTGAAGAGGTAGGTCAGGGGGTTGTTGTCTGTCTTCACAGTAAACTCTGCCCCATACAAGTAGTCTTTTAGCTTGTCTACTACCGCCCATTTGAGGGCCAGGAATTCCAGCTTATGAGTGGGGTAATTCTTTTCTGAGGGGGTCAGGCTCCTGCTCACATAGGCCACTGGTCGCAGTTGTCCTTCATGTTCTTGGTAGAGTACACCACCTAGACCCTCATGGCTGGCATCCACATGTAATTCATAAGGTCTGGTAGGGTCGGCGTAGGCCAGGACTGGGGCAGTGGTTAAGCTCCTCTTCAGAGCATGAAAGGCCTCTTCACACCTTGGGTTCCACTGATCTTGAACTGACTCACCAGGCCTCCTGGGCCCTGAGTCATCCTCTTCCCCTTCTGCCTTTAGCAATTCATTCAACGGGCGGGCAATCCGAGCAAACCCCTCCACAAACCTCCTATAATAGGAGCAGAACCCCAGGAAGGATCTGAGCTCTGTTACTGTGGTGGGTCGTGGCCAGGAAGTGACTGCTTCCAACTTCTCAGGATCTGTGGCCACCCCTTCTTCAGACACTATGTGCCCCAGATAGTTCACAGAAGACTGGTAGAACCGACACTTCTCGGGGGAAAGCTTAAGTCCCTCTTCGCTGAGTCTTCTCAATACTTTCTCCAACCTGGCTTCATGTTCTTCCAAGGTTCTTCCAAAGACAATGACATCGTCCAAGTACACAAGGACTTCTATAAGATTCATGTCTCCAACAGTCTTCTCCATAAGGCGTTGAAAGGTAGCAGGAGCTCCAGACAGACCCTGAGGCATCCTATTGAATTCGAAGAATCCCACCGGGGTTATGAAGGCTGTCTTCTCCCTGTCTTCTGGGTGCATAGGGATTTGATAGTACCCACTCTTGAGGTCCATCACACTGAACCATTTGGCTCCAGACAAACTTTGTAGGGCATCTTCTATCCTTGGCGTGGTGTATTGGTCAGGGATGGTTCTCCTGTTGAGAGTCCTGTAATCGATACAAAGCCTCAACGACCCATTCTTCTTTCTGACCACCACGATTGGGGAGGCATAGGGACTTCTAGACTCCCGGATCACACCAGTCTTCTTTAGTTCTACAAGTTGTTCCCTCAGATCCTCCAGATCTGCCAGGGGGACCCGCCTGACCCTCTCTCGGAAGGGCTTATCTTCTTGGAGGCGGATCCGATGGGTGGCACTTCTTGCACACCCCACATCGAATTCATCTTCGGAAAAGATCTTCTCCCACCTGGACAGCTGGGCCTTGGCTCTTTCTTTCCAAGCCCTGGGTAGGTTCGGGTTTTCCACGGACAGTTTCTCCCAAACATCTCCTCCGTCACCCGTCCCCTTGACTTCGGACCAAGTGACCAGGGCAGCAGGGCTCACCTGACGAAGCAACACTCTGGCAGGGATCTCCATGGGTCCTCCCGTAGTGTTCCTAACACTCACCGGAACTCTGCCATGGGCCTTCTTCAGGGCCTTGAACGGAATCACTTCTTGTATCACTTCCAGGCCTGAGGACTCTTCCCTTGGGTCTGATTCCAGCATGACAAAGGGGCCAGGTTGTTCCCACGAAAGCTTCACAGTGGCCCTAAGACAGGTTACTTCTCCGGGCTGTAGCACTACTCCTTCTCTGCCAAGTCTCCACACCTTCCCTATCCCCTCTCCCGGGGTCTTCTGCTCTAAGACCAGTCGTTGGTAGGCCGTCTTTAGCATGGGATGGATTTTGGTGGCTGAATGGTTTCTCTCTTTCACTAGAGGGGTCAGGAGTCTCCTGACTAGATCCGTGTTTGTCCCAATGATCAGGGAAATCTTGCTGGCTCCAGGCGGCCGGGGACACACAACTGCCAGGGTGTCAAACACTTCAGCCTTCCCAGCCACGGATGGGTCGAAAGTCATCTTTATGGGCAGGTACCCATCATAAGGGAAACTCTGGGTTCCAAGTCCCCATATCTCCAGCTCTTCTATCTTCTGGATAGGCAGATGACTCAAGTGCCTATCATAGAAGTCCCGGTATAGTAAAGTCACCTGTGCTCCGGTGTCCAAAAGAGCTTTAGTATAGACTCCTTCCACTTGAATGGGCACAGTAGGAGATGGGCCCACCAGTTCCTTTGGGTATGGCCGGACTGGGGTCACCTCTTTTTTTTGGCTTTCGACCCTTGCCCTGCTCCTTTTGGACTTTAATTTTTCCTGAGCCTGGCATGCATTGACTTTCTCCCTCTCAATGGGGGCACAAACCCGCTGAGGGATGTTATTGTTCCTTTTAGGTGGATGTTCCTTCTTTGGGGTGCTGTACTTCCACTGAGGGGTCTTGCCCCCTCCCTCTGGGGTACATCTTGGTGGGGGTGTACTATACCTCCTCCTAGGAGTTTTGTCTCCTCCATTCTTGGCCTTTTTTTTTAGTTTGGAGCGCACTGAAGATGATGGGCACCCGGTTGACTCCTTCACCGGGGCCCTTTGGAGTTTCCCGCCGGCTTGCAATTATCTGTTCTCTTCTTCTTTGGGCTGGAGCATACGTTAGCAAAGTGGCCACTCCCTCCGCAGTTATAGCAAATCACCTCTTCTCGGTCCTGTAGGGAGGCCGGTGCTGAGGTGTTCGGGAACAACTCCTTTCTTGGGCTTGGTTTCTCTCGTCTTCTCTGATCTTTCTCCATCAAAGAGGTCAGCATCTCCAACACTTGGGCCATTTGCGATTTCAGAGTGTCAACCTCCGCTTCTCTTTCTGGGCTCTTGACCGAATGTACCAACACTGGTACAGGTGTGACATTCGCCTTGGCCACCTGCTGATCTTCCTCCAGCGCCTCTTCGTCCCTAATAATTTTTATTAGATCAGAGTAGGTTAGTGACATTCCTCCTCCTGAGGTTTTCAGGTGCAGCCAGACCGGGTCTGAGCGCCGCGCTCCCCTCATGATCTGCTTCATGCGTGCTTCATCTGCATCTTTGGGCAGCATTCCCTTCTTCAGTACAATCTTGCATAACTGCCTGTTCAGCCTTCTAACATATTCTGACAGTTTCTCATTCGGCTGCTGGAGAGTGTGTTCAATTTGATAAATCATCTCTGACACCTTCTCCAGCTGACCAAACTCTTCCTGCAGCATGGCCAGGCAATCTTGAGCTGTACAGTTTTCATTTCCAAACCGGAAGCTCTTCACCGATTCTGCCGCGGCACCTTTCAGACTTTCTAAGACTCGCTGTCTCTTCTGTGCCTCAGGCACCTCCCATGCTTCTACTGCCTGCAATGCCTGTTCCACCCAAGTGTCAAAATCTTCCTCCCCCGCAGGGACGGGGAGCTTCCCTGAGAAGGTGCTAAGCTTCTGGTAACCGGCCTCCACATGCACCGTACTGCTTTTCAGGCACTTAATTACAAGGTCTCCTAGAGCATTCAACAATTCAGGCCCTATAGCGGCCAGCGGTGATCCCGGGCTTAATAGTTCCTTAAGCTTTTCTGCTTTAGGGGATAGTGGTGGAGATAATTGTGGGAGTGATGGCTTTGGTGTCTGAAACCATTCTTCCTTCACTGGCAGCGTATGTATCAAGTGATAGATCTGATTATCTATGGCTTGTATACTCTGACTTTTAAAATGCTCTGGGATTTCGTTTTTCCATTCTACCAGTGCGTATGTAAACGAGATCACTGGATCTGGCCTAAAATCCATCACCCATGCTTTGTGGCTCGGAGACAGTAACAATACGAGATGTTTTATCTCCTCTTCCTTCCATCTTTCCCCCGGGAGTACAATGACTACCGCCGCGGTTGGATCGGCGCCAATCGCTGCGCACCACTGTGACATTGCCAGCGGGTCCATGCTGGTACTTCTGACCGGCTTGATTGCAGCGTGCAACGTACAAGGATCCCGGACTCGAGCCCCCACGTGTAGCGCTACCCCCAGTTAAGAGAGCCGCTGATATTGATTTGGGCCCTGCAGTGCACCGCTGTCAACCCCCGGCAATCGGCTCTAACCTCCCGTGGCACAGCTGGTGATAGAGGGATAGGACCGCGTGACCGCAACTGTTGGTGACGCAGTCCTATAACAAACATACACAGAATATACTTTAAAACTCCTATTAAAGTAAGCGGAACTGACACCAAATGTACTTTACCCAGATATTTTACTGAGGCTAATGGGCAAGTAATAAACAACAGTATAACAAGTTGCAGATCCCTGCAATAAACAGTAATAAAGATAAACAGAGTAATCAGAATAATAAAGTATTGCTATGCAACTCTAGCGCTGCCCTTTTACAGCTACTTCCCCTCATGGGTAGACTAACACCCAGCAATGTCTACCTATGCAGTCAGGCCTGACTGATCTAAATGGAAGTTCAGTGAAACAATATTTGCTAGCAATCTCTCGGTGGTGCACTTGAAGAACAACTTTGTAATCCCAACGAATAGTAAAGATAAAGTATCTGTCTTTAAACAGCTCTCACCACCTGGACAAGTCCAAGTCCCTTTCCTCCATCGATTCGTCTAGGAACAGGAATCCACCGACATCCAAGTCTTCAATCCTTCTGGTGTACTGCAGCAAGGAGGATTAGATGTCTCTAAGGCTCTGCTAGGCTGGCAGAGGGCTCTTTGGAAAGGAGCACACGGCCCGGGCTTCAGGCCTTGTGCACACAGCAGTTCAGCACAGACATCCTCTTGCTAGGAGAGGGGGGGTCCAAAGAGGCCGACCAAAACTCCGCCTCCCCTTTATAAAGTCTGCCCCAGCAGTCTCTGTTCTGGAGCAATGCACCCTGGGTGCTGCAAGATGTACTGGGAGATGTAGTCTCTCTCTCCTCTGCTTTCACTTCCATAATGTCTCTTTACTTCCTCCCGACTCACCTCTCACCTGGAACTTCTTGTCTCTCTGCATTAAAGGGGAACACCCCGCTACATATATATATATATATATATATATATATATATATATACACAACACCTGGGATGCATATATATCCTCTACACACTGTAACTGCAGCTAACTGACTCGCCTGCTTGCTCTATCTAACTCAAATGAAATGACACTATCTCTCTCTCTCTCTGTCTTTCTTTCACAGCCGCCGCAACACACTACACAAGGCCGCCACGCAGGCGACCTTATATAATGTGGGGCGTGTACTAAGCCCCTTGAGACATAATTGGCCAAAGCCATCCTGGCTTTGGCCAATTATGGCTCTCGGTTCTTCCCACGCTGTGATTGGCCAAAACATGCGGTTCATAGTGCATGCTTGGCCAATCATCAGCCAGCAATGCACTGCGATGCCGCAGTGAATTAGGGGCCTTGACGCACCACTCGAATTTGTCGCGAATGGCCCATAATGTTCGAAATTCGACAAACGGTCGAACAGCCGATGTTCGAGTCGAACATGAGTTTGACTCGAACTCGAAGCTCAACCCTACCCCTAAACACTGCACTCTGTATGTAGCCCCCCCAACTCTGTGCATAGGGCACCCCTGAAACTGCACATGGCCCACCCATGAACCGCGTGCTCGGTACGTAGTGCATCCCTGAACCCGGCACTCTGTACATAATGCAGCCCTGAAACCTGCACTCTGTGCATAGTGCCTCCCTGAAAGTGCACTCTGTACATGGCGTACCCACGAACCCTGCGCTCAGTAAATAGTGCACCCCTGAACCCTGTACATAACGCATTCCTGAACTCTGCACTCTGTGCACAGGGCACCTCTGAACTCTGCACTTTGTGCATTGGGCACCCCTAAAACTACACATGGCGCACCCATGAACCGTGTGCTCGGTACATAGTGCACCCCTGAAACTGCACTTTGTACATGGCACACCCATAAACCCTGCGCTCGGTACATAGTGCACCCCTGAACCCTGTACATAACACATCCCTGAACTCTGCACGCTGTGCAAAGCGCACCCCTGAACTCTGCACTCTGTGCGTAGGGCACCTCTGAAACTGCACATAGCGCACCCATGAAGCCTACGCTCAGTGCTAAGTGCACCCCTGAACCTTGCACCCTGTACATAATGCATCCCTGAACTCTGCCACTTTAAAATCCTACCACCAATACATCACCTGTACCAATGTGCAATTTGGCCACAACCACAGTTTGATGCAGTTCCGCTGGGAGGTGTGGTTGAGTTCTTGCATCTATTCTCTGAGAATTAAAACCCTGGATAAATTAAAATAGCCTTAAATATACATGTATTCATAAAATGACAAAATAAACTTGTATCACCAAACTGTGTTACTCTAATTTGTCATATGCGGCGCTCCTATCAATTGGTGAATTGATTAGGTTCCCTTTGTCCTTAACCACTTAAGCCCCGGACCATTTGGTAGCTAAAGGACCAGAGGTGATTTCAGAATTTTGCACTGCGCTGCTTTAACTGTAAATTGTGCGGACATGCAATGTTGTACCCAAACTAAATTTGCGTCCTTTTCTTCCCACAAATAGAGCTTTCTTTTAATGGTATTTGATTGCCTCTGCGATTTTTATTTTTTGCGATATAAACGGAAAAAGACCGAAAATTTCGAAAAAAAATGATATTTTCTACTTTTTGTTATAAGAAAAATCGAATAAACTCAATTTTAGTCATACATTTAGGCCAAAATGTATTCAGCCACATGTCTTTAGTAAAAAAAAATGTCAATAAGCGTATATTTATTGCTTTGCGCAAAAGTTATAGCGTCTACAAACTAGGGTACATTTTCTGGAATTTACACAGCTTTTAATTTATGACTGCCTATCTCATTTCTTGAGGTGCTAAAATGGCAGGGCAGTACAAAACCGCCCCAAATGACCCCATTTTGGAAAGTAGACATCCCAAGGAAATTGCTGAGAGGCATGTTGAGCCCATTGAATATTTTTTTTTCTTTTGTCTCAAGTGATTGAATAATGACTAAAAAAAAAAAACAAATTAAAAAAAGTTGTCACTAAATGATATATTGCTCACACATGCCATGGTTATATGTGGAATTGCACCCCAAAATACATTCTGCTGCTTCTCCTGAGTACGGGGATACCACATGTGTGGGACTTTTTGGGAGCCTAGCCGCGTACGGGCCCCCGGAAACCAAGCACCGCCTTCAGGATTTCTAAGGGCGCAAATTTTTGATTTCACTCCTCACTACCCATCACAGTTTTGAAGGCCATAAAATGCCAAAATAGCACAAAACCCCCCCAAATGACCCCATTTTAGAAAGTAGACACCCCAAGGAAATTGCTGAGAGGCCTGTTGAGCCCATTGAATATTTTTTTTTTGTCCTAAGTGATTGAATAATGACAAAAAAAATAAATAAATAAATTACAAAAAGTTGTCACTAAATGATATATTGCTCACACATGCCATGGTTATATGTGGAATTACACCCCAAAATACATTTTGCTGCTTCTCCTGAGTACGGGGATACCACGTGTGGGACTTTTTAGGAGCCTAGCCGCGTACGGGACCCCGAAAACCAAGCACCGCCTTCAGGATTTCTAGGCACAAATTTTTGATTTCACTCTTCACTACCTATCACAGTTTCGAAGGCCATGAAATGCCAAAGTAGTACAAAACCCCCCCAAATGACACAATTTTGGAAAGTAGACACCCCAAGCTATTTGCTGAGAGGCATGGTGAGTATTTTACAGCTCTCATTTGTTTTTGAAAATGAAGAAAGAAAATATTTTTTTTTTTTTTTTTTTTTTCAATTTTCAAAACTTTGTGACAAAAAGTGAGATCTGCAAAATACTCACAATACCTCTCAGCAAATAGCTTGGGGTGTTTACTTTCCAAAATGGGGTCATTTGGGGGGGATTTTGTGCCATCTGGGCATTCCATGGCCTCAGAAACTGTGATAGGCAGTGAGAAGTGAAATCAAAAATTTACACCCTTAGAAAGCCTGAAGGCGGTGCTTGGTTTTTGGGGTCCCGTACGCGGCTAGGCTCCCAAAAAGTCTCACACATATGGTATCCCCGTACTCAGGAGAAGCAACAGAATGTATTTTGGGGTGTAATTCCACATATGCCCATGGCATGTTTGAGCAATATATCATTTAGTGACAACTTTGTGCAAAAAATAAAATAAAATAAAAATAAATTGTCTTTTTTCCGCAACTTGTGTCAACATATAAAATATTCCATGGACTCGACATATATAGCTTGGAGTGTCTACTTTCCAAAATGGGGTCATTTGGGGGGGGTTTTGAACTGTTCTGGCATTTTATACACAACATTAGGAAGCTTACATCCACTCTTCTAACCACTTGAAGACAAAGCCCTTTTTGACACTTTTTGTTTACATGAAAAAAAATTTTTTTTTTGCAAAAAAATTATGTTGAACCCCCAAACATTATATATATTTTTAAAGCAAAGGCCCTACAGATTAAAATGGTGGGTGTTGCATTTTTTTTTCTACACAGTATTTGCGCAGCGATTTTTCAAACGCATTTTTTTGGGAAAAATACACTTTTTTAAATTTTAATGCACTAAAACACACTATATTGGCCAAATGTTTGATGAAATAAAAAAGATGATCTTAGGCCGAGTACATAGATACCAAACACGACATGCTTTAAAATTTCGCACAAACGCGCATTGGCGACAAACTACATACATTTTTAACCACTTGTCCCCCGCCCACTGTCAATTGACGGCGGGCGGAGGACACTCTCGTTCTGGGAGGACGTCATATAACGTCCTCCCTTTAAAATGAGCTAGGACGCGCGCGCGCGCCTGCCGCGTTCACAAGGCCCCGATGCGCGTGCCTGGCGGCCGCGATTGCCGCCGGGCACCCGTGATTGCCCGGGAAACGAGCAGGAAAGTGGATCTCTGTGTGTAAACACAGAGATCCACGTCCTGTGAGGGAGAGGGGACTGATGGTGTGTCCCTTGTACATAGGGACAACCATCGGTCACCTCCCCCAGTCAGTCCCCTCCCCCCACAGTAAGAACACATTGAGGGAACATATTTAACCCCTTCCCGCCCCCTAGTGGTTAACCCCTTCCCTGCCAATCACATTTATACAGTAATCAATGCATTTTTATAGCAGGGATCGCTGTATAAATGTGAATGGTCCTAAAAATGTGTCAAAAGTGTCCGATGTGTCCGCCGCAATATCGCAGTCACAATAAAAATCGCAGATCGCCGCCATTACTAATAAAAAATAAAAAAATAAAAAAAATGCTATAAATCTATCCCCTATTTTGTAGACGCTATAACTTTTGCGCAAACCAATCAATACGCGCTTATTGCGATTTTTTTTTTTTTACCAAAAATATGTAGAAGAATACGTATCGGCCTAAACTGAGGAAAATTTTATTAAAAAAAAAAAATGGGTATTTATTATAGCAAAAAGTAAAAATTATTATTTTTTTTCCAAACTGGACGCTCTTCTTTTGTTTATAGCGCAAAAAATAAAAACCGCAGAGGTGATCAAATACCACCAAAAGAAAGCTCTATTTGTGGGAAAAAAAGGACGCAAATTTCGTTTGGGAGCCACGTCGCACGACCGGGCAATTGTCATTCAAAGTGTGACAGTGCTGAAAGCTGAAAAATGGCTTGGGCAGGAAGGGGGTTTTCGTGCACAGTAGGGAAGTAGTTAAAAGCCTTTAAAAGCCTTTACAGGTTACCCCGTTAGATTTACAGAGGAGGTCTACTGCTAAAATTACTGCCCTCGATCTGACCTTCGCGGTGATATCTCACATGCATGGTGCAATTGCTGTTTACATATGACGCCAGACCGACGCTTGTGTTCGCCATTGGGCAAGAGCAGGGCAGGACAGGGGTGCTTTTTTTTTTTTATTATTATTAATTTTGCTTTTTTATTTTATTTTTAAATTGTTCCTTCCATATTTATTTTTTTTATCATTTTTATTGTTATCTCAGGGAATGTAAATGTCCCCTATGATAGCAATAGGTAGTGACAGGTACTCTTTTTTAAAAAAAACTGGGGTCTAGACCCTAGATCTTTCCTCTGCCCTCAAAGCATCTGACCACACCAAGATCGGTGTGATAAAATGCTTTCCCAATTTCCCAATGGCGCTTTTCATATCCGGGGGGGGGCATTCCCTCCCACTGCTTGTAAAAGCAGTCCAGAGGCTAATTAGCCACTAGGATTGCTTTTACATGAAAGCCGGCCGCTGGCTGAAAATAATGATACCAAGATAATACCTAAACCCGCAGGCATCAATCTGGTATAACCATTCAAAGTCCAGCAACATACCAGTACGTTGCTGGTCCTTGTTGGACATGTATTGTAATCTTTTTTTTTCATGCAGCCAGTTGGCTGAATGAAAAAAGAGATTGATCGGTGGGTATGCCCACCATTAGAATACCGCCCTTCATCCACCCACTTCTAATGATGGGCATACATGCACCATTTATATATGCCGAAGCATGGGGGCATCCTCCCGCAAAAAAGTTATGCCGCACACACATGGTCAGACTTTTCCACGGGCAAGCCTCCGTCGGAATTTCGACCGTATGTACGCGGCATTAGGAGCAAAATTGCTCCTCCGCTCCTCCGCCCCTGCTGCCCCAATGCTTCGGCATATATGCTTTTTTTTTTTAACTGTGGTGGTGAAATCACCTCCTACAGCACTGGAGTCGCAGGGATCAGGCCTGTCTCTGCGAATGCTGCAGTTATGTGTGTTGTGTTTTGTAAGTGACAGTGATCGATCGATACTGCACTTGGGTGGCCTGGGCTGGACGGAGGGGCAAAACGCAGGTGCTAGCAGGTATCTGGGCTGATCCCGCTAACACTGCGTTTTTGGGAACCCTAAACTGCTGGGGACACTAGTATAGATCTGATCAGATCAGATATTGATCTGTTCAGATACTATACCACTAAGGGAGGTGTATGCTTCACGCGTGGGTGTTAGCGTTACTGGCACTAACCTGACGCTGCCTGGGGTGTGACGCAGACCCTCTCTGACGCTAAAACCTAATTGATATCACCCACCGGGCGATCAGGGGGTTAAACCTTTATTGGGTTATATATACGGCGGGTGCCCTGACACTATAAAAAGCAAACTAACTAACCAGCGTCACCCGTAATACTTATATGGTGATCACTGGTGAAAGGGTTAACTAGGGGCAATTAGGGGGTTAAAACCTTTATTAGATAATATATGGGGGTACCTGACGCTATAAAAACCTGCGGCGAACCTAAAAAAAAATACTGGCTACCGATCGGCATCACCGACACTAAGACAGCGATCAGAAAAATGATCGCTTAGCGACAGTAGTGATAGGGGTGAAAGGGTTACCTGGGGGGCGATCAAGGGGGTTAAACCTTTATTAGATAATATATGGGGGTACCTGACGCTATAAAAACCTGTGGCGAACCTAAAAAAAATTACTGGCTACCGATCTGCATCACCGACACTAAGACAGCGATCAGAAAAACGATCGCTTAGCGACAGTGGTGATAGGGGGTGAAAGGGTTACCTGGGGGGCGATCAAGGGGGTTAAACCTTTATTAGATAATTTATGGGGGTACCTGACGCTATAAAAACCTGCAGCGAACCTAAAAAAAATTACTGGCTACCGATCTGCATCACCGACGCTAAGACAGCGATCAGAAAAATTATTGCTTAGCGACAGTGGTGATAGGGGGTGAAAGGGTTACCTGGGGGGCGATCAAGGGGGTTAAACCTTTATTAGATCATTTATGGGGGTACCTGACGCTATAAAAACCTGCGGCGAACCTAAAAAAAATTACTGCCTACTGATCTGCATCACCGACGCTAAGACAGCGATCAGAAAAATGATCGCTTAGCGACAGCGGTGCTATGGGGTGAAAGGGTTATCTGGGGGTGATCAGTGGGTTAAACCTTTATTAGAGGGGGGGTTAGGGGGCTACACTGGACCTAAAACTAACTTTAGTGACACTTTTACAGTCACAAATATCACTGATTGCAGTGATCAGTAAATAAATGGTCACTGCAATCAGTGACACTGTGACTGGGGGCTGGGGGGTGATCTGGGGGGGCGATTTGTGTGCCTATGTGTCCTGGTGTCAGTGTAGTGTTTTGTGCACTGACCTGATGACTTCTCTTGTACGGCGCTCGGTATATGTGAGTGCCGCATGAGAGATGACATCACTTCCTCCTGCTTCCTCTGCCTGTGTTTACATTACACGGACAGAGGAAGCATTTTCATTCGCCGGGAGCGATCGCGGGGGGTGGCCGGAATCAAACGGCCGTCCCCTCATCTCGGATCGCTCCCCAATGAATACCGACCGCTCACTGTATAGGAGGGGGTCCAATCTGTACAAAGGCAATCACGTACACTGTACGTGATTGTGCCTGTCGGTGCCATTCTGCCGACGTACATATACAGTGAGCGGTCGTTAAGTGGTTAAAGACAATGGTGTAAATGATCACCCGGTCTGTGTGTTCAATCCACAAAATGAGAGTTCAATTTCTATCACTTGTCAAATATTCTTAAAATGTTGTCTGTGGAATGTGCACCTTCCTCCAGATCATTGCAGACAGGTGTTTGAAAAAAATCTCCCCGTAGGGATTGCACTCACCAGACTCCAGAAGATAGCAGACCTTGGACGAAAATCCCAAGAGGGAATCCAATCTGGTGCAGCCTTCCGTGGGTATCCTTTTAGTAGCGATATTCACTATTCTCCAGGAGTAATAATGTGGGGAGAGAGGAAAAGACTCCACATAGTATAGTCCGTTTGAAATAATTTATTTTTCTTCTTATTAAAAAATTTATATATCTCTCTTTAATTCCGCTTATTCCAGTATAGACAAACAGTCTCATATGTTTGAAAAGCCTGTGACAGCTCGAGTTCCGTTTGATCCCAAAACTTGATGTTTGTATAACTAGGATCAACTGTTGCCAAAGAGTTCGGGACCGAACTTTAACCCGAACCCGGACCCGAACCCCATTGAAGTCAATGGGGACCCAGACTTCTAAGGACTAAAAGGGCTCTAAAAAAGTCATGGAAAGGGCTAGAGGGCTGCAAATGGCAGCAAAATGTTGTTAAGAGCATGGCAAGTGCTCTGCAAACAAATGTGGATAGGGAAATAACTTAAAATAACATAAAAAAAATTAAAATAAAAAATAATAATCTTGACCTAGGAGGACGAGGTCCATATGGAGTAGGAGGTTGAGGTGGCGGTGGATGTGGCTGTGTAGGTGGAAGCGGCGGTGGAGGAGAACCAGGTAGCCAACACTGATTCAAAAATACAACAATGGCTGGGTAAGGCCGGTGATGTGTCGAATTCTGTCCCCCGTCAAATAGTGTCCACCCTGTACTGCGCTTGCTCAGTATGTAGGACAAGGGGATTTCGAAAATCTCCCAAGACGAACGGCGCCTGCGTGGTGAGTTCAGGTGAAGGCCACACCATCCGTGGTTCAAGCCGAGCCAAGTGAGGCCGTGCCCGAAGCGTGGCGATCGAACCGAGCCCGTGAGGGGCCCTGTTACTATGTGCTACCGTATGTCCACTTGGATGGTGGGGCTTGAACCTGCACTCACAGCGCAGGCGCCGTTCATCTTCGGAGATTTTGTGAATCTCCTTGTCCTCTGTACTGCGCAAGCGCTGCGCCTTCGCAGTATGGGCCGGACACAATCCGATGGCCGGACAGTTTTTGTCACAACACCGGTATAAATGTCTATTCTGCACAAGGTACGGACAAGTCCTGTGGGATCCATGCCTGGTTCATTTTAATGAACGTGAGCTTGTCCACATTGGCTCTGGACAGGCGGCTGCGCTTGTCTGTGATAACGCCCCCTGCCGTGCTAAATACACGTTCAGATAATACACTGGCTGCAGGGCAGGCCAGCACCTCCAAGGCATAAAGGGCAAGCTCAGGCCATGTGCCCAATTTGGAGACCCAGAAGTTAAAGGGGGCAGACCCGTCATCCAGTACGTGTAGGCCTGTGGACACATACTGCTCAACCATGTTGGTGAAATGCTGCCTCCTGCTAAGACGTTCCATCTCAGCTGGTGGTGCTGGTTGTTGTGGCGTGCTGACAAAGCTTTTCCACATTTCAGCCATGCTAACCCTGCCTTCTGATGTGCTGCCGGTGCCCCGGCTGCGTTGGCGACCTCTTCCTCCTCCTCTGCCTTCGCCTTGTGCTTCCACCGTACGCCCGCTGTCAGGTGGGTATGCCACCAGCAGCGCGTCTACCAGCGCGCGCTTGTACTCGCGCATCTTACGATCCCGCTCCAGTGAGGGAATTAAGGATGGTACGTTGTCCTTGTAACGGGGATCCAGCAGGGTGGCCACCCAGTAATCAGCACCAGTTAAAATGTGGGCAACTCGGCGGTCATTGCGGAAACACTGCAGCATGTAATCGCTCATGTGTGCCAGGCTGCCCAGAGGCAAAGAAAAGCTTTCCTCTGTGGGAGGTGTATCGTCTGTGTCCTCTGTATCCCCCCAGCCACGCACCAGTGATGGCCACGAGCTGGTCTGGGTGCCACCCTGCTGTGAAAATGGCTCCTCCTCCTCCTCCTCCTCCTCCTCCATCTCCTCCTCCACCTCGTCATCCTCCAGAACTGTGCCCTTTCTGCCGGAAAATTGTGTACCTGGCGTTTGTTGGTGCAGGAACCCACCCTCGTAGCCACTTGTGAAAGACTGCCCTGAAAGCCTTTGAAATGATCCCGCTTCCTCCTCCTCCTCCTCATCCTCCTGTGCCACATCCTCTTCCATCATCGCCCGAAGCGTTTTTTCAAGGAGGCATAGAACTGGGATAGTAACGCTAAGAACGGCGTCATTGGCACTGGACATGTTGGTGGAGTACTCAAAACAGCGCAACAAGGCACACAGGTCTCGCATGGAGGCCCAGTTATTGGTGGTGAAGTGGTGCTGTTCCGCAGAGCGACTCACGCGTGATTGCTGCAGCTGAAACTCCACTATCGCCTGCTGCTGCTCGCACAGTCTGGCCAGCATGTGCAAGGTGGAGTTCCACCTTGTGGGCACGTCACATATGAGGCGGTGAGCGGGAAGGCCGAAGTTACGCTGCAGCGCTGACAGGCGAGCAGCAGCAGGGTGAGAACGCCGAAAGTGCGCACACACAGCCCGCACTTTCTGCAGCAGCTCTGGCATATTGGGGTAATTTTTAAGGAACCTCTGGACCACCAAGTTCAGCACATGCGCCAGGCAAGGGATGTGCATCAAACCGGCTAGGCCCAGAGCTGCTAGGAGATTTCGCCCATTATCGCACACCACCAGGCCGGGCTTGAGGCTCACTGACAGCAACCACTCATCGGTCTGTTGTTCCATGTCCCTCCACAACTCCTGCGCGGTGTGGGGTTTTTCCCCCAAACAGGAAAGTTTTAAAACTGCCTGCTGTCGTTTACCCCTGGCTGTGCTGAAGTTGGTGGTGAAGGTGTTACGCTGACCGGATGAGGAGGCGGTAGAGGATGAGGAAGCGGAGTAGGAGGAGTTAGCAACAGAAGGCAAACTGAAGCGCCCTGCAATCCTCGGTGGTGGAAGGACATGCGCCAAACTGCTATCTGCCTCAGGCCCAGCCGCAACTGCATTTACCCAGTGTGCTGTTATGGCGATTTAACGTCCCTGACCGTGCTTACTGGGCCACGCATCCGTAGTTAAGTTGACCTTGCCACAGATGGCGTTGCGCAGTGCACACCTGATTTTGTCCCCCACTTGGTTGTGCAGGGAAGGGATGGCTCGCCTGGAAAAATAGTGGCGGCTGGGCACGACGTACTGTGGGACAGCCAATGCCATCAGGCTTTTAAAACTCTGCGTCTCCACCAGACGGAATGACAGCATTTCAAAGGCCAGGAGTTTTGAAATGCTGGCATTCAGGGCCAGGGATCGCGGGTGGCTAGGGGGGTACTTCCTCTTCCGCTCCAATGTTTGGGAGATAGAGAGCTGAACGCTTCCAAGGGACATTGTGGAGATGGTTGGTGACCCAGGTGGTAGTGTTGCTGGCAGATCCTCTGTTTGCGGGGTGGCAGGTGCCACTGTCACTACAGAGGTGGATGAAGAGGCCGAGACTGCAGCAGAAGAGGAAGCAGGAGGAGCCAGAGACCTTTCTTGGTTTTTGAGGTGTCTACTCCACTGCAGCTCGTGCTTTGCACTTAGATGCCTGGTCATGCAGGTTGTGCTCAGGTTGAGAACGTTTATGCCTCGCTTCAGCCTCTGATTGCACAGCCTGCAAACCACTCGTGTCTTGTCATCAGCACATTGTGTGAAGAACTGCCACGCTAGGGAACTCCTTGGACCTGGCTTTGGTGTGCTCGGTCCCTTGCTGCGTTGGGCAGTAGCAGACATACTGTCTAGCGGACGGACGCTCCGCTTTTGCAGCCTGCTCCCTCTTCTGCTGTGCTGGTGGCTCTGTGCGACCACCGCCTCTTCCTCCAAACTACACTGGTCACCTGCATAACGTTGATTCCATGTGGGGTCGAGGACCTCATCGTCCTACACATCATCTTCCACCCAGTCTTCACCCCTGCCCTCCTTGTCTGTCTGCACAATTGCGAAAGCAGCAGCAGTTGGCACCTGTGTTTCGTCATCATCCGAGACGTACTGCGATGGTCCTCCCATGTACTCATCATGAAACATAAGTGGTTGGGCATCGGTGCACTCAATCTCTTCCACTTCTGGGGCAGGGCTAGGTGGATGGCCCTGGGAAACCCTGCTAACAGAGTCATCGAAAAGCAGAAGAGACTGCTGCATGATTTGGGGCTCAGACTGCTTGGCTGATTTGCAAGGGGGTGAGGTGAAAGACTGATGGACATGGGTTTCAGGTGCCAACTCTGTTCTTTCATCAGAAGAGTGGGTGGGAGACAATGTGAAGGAACATGAGGCACTGTCAGCAACCCAATCTACTATCGCCTGTACTTGTCCTGGCCTAAACATTCGTACAGCCTCATTAGGCGCGACAAAATACCGCCGCAGGCTCGGTCGCCTACTCGCACCTGAGGAAGGTGTTTCACTTGTGCGTGTATCTGGCACAGATCCACCACGTCCTCTCCCTGCAACAGGAGCTCCACCAGCAGCACCACGACCGGGGCCACCACGTCCCTTTGACCTTCTCCTCATATTTTCCAAATTTAGGATCTTGCCCTAAATGGGTGTTTTTGGAAGCGCAGAACACACCCACAGTACGTAACCGCTGACTCGCACAGCTACAGAACTACAGAAAATGCTATTAAAAAAAATGTTTTTTTTTTTAGTATAGCACAGTAGGAGAAAACTATTTAGAAATTGTTTATTTCACACACCTCCAAATATGTATAACACACTGCAAACTATTTTTTGTGCCCCTAAACGGCGTTTTTTGGAAGAGCAGAACACACCCACAGTACGTAACCGCTGAATCGCACAGCTACAGAACTGCAGAAAATGCTATTCAAAAAAAATGTTGTTTTTTTAGTATAGCACAGTAGGAGAAAACTATATAGAAATTGTTTATTTCACACACCTCCAAATATGTATAACACACTGCAAACTATTTTTTGTGCCCCTAAACTGCGTTTTTTGGAAGAGCAGAACACACCCACAGTACGTAACCGCTGAATCGCACAGCTACAGAACTGCAGAAAATGCTATTCAAAAAAAATGTTGTTTTTTTAGTATAGCACAGTAGGAGAAAACTATATAGAAATTGTTTATTTCACACACCTCCAAATATGTATAACACACTGCAAACTATTTTTTGTGCCCCTAAACGGCGTTTTTTGGAAGAGCAGAACACAGCCACAGTACGTAACCGCTGAATCGCACAGCTACAGAACTACAGAAAATGCTATTAAAATTTTTTTTGTTTTTTTAGTATAGCACAGTAGGAGAAAACTATATAGAAATTGCTTATGTCACACACCTCCACATATGTATAACACACTGCAAACTATTTTTTGTGCCCCTGAATGGCTCTTTTTGCAAGCGTACATTAAAGTGCAAATTTTTTTTTTTTTTGCCCTAAACGGGTCTTTTTTTGCACGAGCAAAATATAATGCTTTTTTTTTTTTTGCCCTATGGGTCTTTTGGAAAAGAGCACAATAAAGTGCCTTTTTTTTCCCCCCTAAAAGTTAGATTTTCTCTGACACTGGGCTCATGGCAGTGTAAAAAGACTGCACTGCAACACAAACAGGTAAACCTATGCAGATCGCTGATTTTAATCTCTGAATCTGGACTCCTATATAATATTCTCTCTCCCTGAAAGCACCAACAGGAACCTGGCCCTACACTACACTATCTCTCTATCTTTTCCCTCAGATTGTAGAATCAGGACTACCTCATCTATTTTTCTATCTCTCCCTAAAAGCAGCAGCAGCAGACTAGATCCTCTCCCTATCTATTCTGAAGCAGAGTGACATGTGTGCTGTGTGCCTCTAGCTTATATAGAAGCTGGGTCACATGTTGCACTGACCAATCACAGCCATGCCATTAGTAGGCATGGCTATGATGGCCTCTAAGGGCACACCAGCTAATCAAAAGGTGATTGGCTGGCCCCTGAAGCATTTCTAAATGCGTAATTAGATTGCCGAACCCGAACCCGAACCTGGACTTTTGGGCAAAGTCCGGGTTCGGGAAAAAGCTAAAGTTCGGTACGGACCCGAACTTTACAGTTCGGGTTCGCTCAACACTAATCAAGTTGAGGTCATTACAATCTTAAAATTACTATAAACTATTTAATAAAATTCATATCACAATGTATATATAAAAGAACATCAATAATTCATTAACCACTTAACGACCGCCCACTGTAAATATACGTCGGCAGAATGGCACAGACAGGCACAATCACGTACATATACGTGATTGCCTTTGTATAGTTGGGGGGTCCGATCGGACCCCCCTTCTTTACAGTGAGCGGCCATTATTCGTTTGGGAGCGATCAGGGATGAGGGGACGGCCGTTCGATTCCGACCACCCCCTCTCGATCACTCCCAGCGAATCGAATCCTTCCCCTGCCTGTGTAATGTTTACACAGGCAGAGGAAGTGATGTCATCTCTCCTGCGGCGCTCACATATACCGAGCCGCACAAGAGAAGATGCATGTTACTGCACAAAACACTACACTGACACCAGGACACATAGGCACACGATCGCCCCCCCAGACACCCCAGATCACCCACCAGCCCCCAGTCACAGTGTCACTGATTGCAGTGACCATTTATTTACTGATCACTGCAATCAGTGACATTTGTGACTGTAAAAGTGTCACTACAGTTAGTTTTAGGTCCAGTGTAGCCCCCTAACCCCCCCTAATAAAGGTTTAACCCCTTGATCGCCCCCCAGATAACCCTTTCACCCCCTAGCACCGCCGTCGCTAAGCGATCATTTTTCTGATCGCTGTCTTAGCGTCGGTGATGCCGATCGGTAGCCAGTTATTTTTTTTAGGTTCGCCGCAGGTTTTTATAGCGTCGGGTACCCCCATATATTACCTAATAAAGGTTTAACCCCCTTGATCGCCCCCCAGATAACCCTTTCACCCCCTATCACCACTGTCGCTAAGCGATCATTTTTCTGATCGCTATCTTAGCGTCGGTGATGCAGCTCGGTAGCCAGTTATTTTTTTTAGGTTCGCCGCAGGTTTTTATAGCGTCAGGTACCCCCATATATTACCTAATAAAGGTTTAACCCCCTTGATCGCCCCCCAGGTAACCCTTTCACCCCCTATCACCACTGTCGCTAAGCAATCGTTTTTCTGATCGCTGTCTTAGCGTTGGTGATGCCGATCGGTAGCCAGTAATTTTTTTTAGGTTTGCCGCAGGTTTTTATAGCGTCGGGTACCCCCATATATTACCTAATAAAGGTTTAACCCCCTTGATCGCCCCCCAGGTAACCCTTTCACCCCCTATCACCACTGTCACTAAGCGATAGTTTTTCTGATCGCTGTCTTAGTGTCGGTGATGCCGATCGGTAGCCAGTAATTTTTTTTAGGTTCGCCGCAGGTTTTTATAGCGTCAGGTACCCCCATATATTATCTAATAAAGGTTTAACCCCCTTGATCGCCCCCCAGGTAACCCTTTCACCCCCTATCACCACTGTCGCTAAGCGATCGTTTTTCTGATCGCTGTCTTAGTGTTGGTGATGCCGATCGGTAGCCAGTAATTTTTTTTAGGTTCGCCGCAGGTTTTTATAGCGTCAGGTACCCCCATATATTATCTAATAAAGGTTTAACCCCCTTGATCGCCCCCCAGGTAACCCTTTCACCCCCTATCACCACTGTCGCTAAGCGATCGTTTTTCTGATCGCTGTCTTAGTGTCGGTGATGCCGATAGGTAGCCAGTAATTTTTTTTTAGGTTCGCCATCAGGTTTTTATATAGCGTCAGGTACCCCCATATATTACCTAATAAAGGTTTTAACCCCCTAATTGCCCTTAGTTAACCCTTTCACCAGTGATCACCATATAAGTGTTACGGGTGACGCTGGTTAGTTAGTTTGCTTTTTATAGTGTCAGGGCACCCGCCGTATATATAACCCAATAAAGGTTTAACCCCCTGATCGTCCGGCGGGTGATATCAATTAGGTTTTAGCATCAGAGAGGGTCTGCGTCACACCCCAGGCAGCGTCAGGTTAGTGCCAGTAGCGCTAACACCCACGCGTGAAGCATACACCCCCCTTAGTGGTATAGTATCTGAACAGATCAATATCTGATCTGATCAGATCTATACTAGCGTCCCCAGCAGTTTAGGGTTCCCAAAAATGCAGTGTTAGCGGGATCAGCCCAGATACCTGCTAGCACCTGCGTTTTGCCCCTCCGTCCAGCCCAGGCCACCCAAGTGCAGTATCGATCGATCACTGTCACTTGCAAAACACAACACACATAACTGCAGCGTTCGCAGAGACAGGCCTGATTCCTGCGACTCCAGTGCTGTAGGAGGTGATTTCACCACCACAGTTAAAAAAAAAAGCATATATGCCGAAGCATTGGGGCAGCAGGGGCGGAAGAGCGGAGGAGCGATTTTGCTTCTAATGCCGCGTACATACGGTCGAAATTCTGACGGAGGCTTGCCCGTGGAAAAGTCTGACCATGTGTACGCGGCATAACTTTTGCGGGAAGATGCCCCCATGCTTCGGCATATATAAATGGTGCATATATGCCCATCATTAGAAGTGGGTGGATGAAGGGCGGTATTCTAATGGTGGGCATACCCACCGATCAATCTTTTTATTTTCGTTCAGCCAACAGGCTGCATGAAAAAAAAGATTACAATACATGTCCAGCAAGGACCAGCAACGTACTGGTATGTTGCTGGACTTTGAATGTTTATACCAGAATGATGCCTGCGGGTTTAGGTATCATCTTGGTATCATTCTTTTTAGCCAGCGGCCGGCTTTCATGTAAAAGCAATCCTAGTGGCTAATTAGCCTCTGGACTGCTTTTACAAGCAGTGGGAGGGAATGTCCCCCCCCCCGGATATAAAAAGCGCCATTGGGAAATTGGGAAAGCATTTTATCACACCGATCTTGGTGTGGTCAGATGCTTTGAGGGCAGAGGAAAGATCTAGGGTCCAATAGACCCCAGTTTTTTCAAAAAAAGTGTACCTGTCACTATCTATTGCTATCATAGGGGATATTTACATTCCCTGAGATAACAATAAAAATGATAAAAAAAAAAAAATATGGAAGCAACAGTTTAAAAATAAAATAAAAAAGCAAAATTTATAATAAAAAAAACAAAAAAACAAAAGCACCCCTGTCCTGCCCTGCTCTTGCCCAATGGCGAACGCAAGCGTCGGTCTGGCGTCATATGTAAACAGCAATTGCACCATGCATGTGAGGTATCACCGCGAAGGTCAGATCGAGGGCAGTAATTTTATCAGTAGACCTCCTCTGTAAATCTAACGGCGTAACCTGTAAAGGCTTTTAAAAGCTTTTAAAAATGTATGTAGTTTGTCGCCAATGCGCGTTTGTGCGAAATTTTAAAGCTTGTCGTGTTTGGTATCTATGTACTCGGCCTAAGATCATCTTTTTTATTTCATCAAACATTTGGCCAATATAGTGTGTTTTAGTGCATTAAAATTAAAAAAAGTGTATTTTTTCCCCAAAAAATGCGTTTGAAAAATCGCTGCGCAAATACTGTGTAGAAAAAAAAATGCAACACCCACCATTTTAATCTGTAGGGCCTTTGCTTTAAATATATATATAATGTTTGGGGGTTCAACATCATTTTCTTGCAAAAAAAATATGTTTTCATGTAAACAAAAAGTGTCAAAAAGAACTTTGTCTTCAAGTGGTTAGAAGAGTGGATGTAAGCTTCCTAATGTTGTGTATAAAATGCCAGAACAGTTCAAACCCCCCCAAATGACCCCATTGTGGAAAGTAGACACCCCAAGCTATATACTGAGAGGCATGTCGAGTCCATGGAATATTTTAGGCATGTCGAGTCCATGGAATGTTGACACAAGTTGCGGAAAAAAGACAATTTATTTTTAATTTTTTTTTTTTTTTGCACAAAGTTGTCACTAAATGATATATTGCTCAAATATGTCATGGGCATATGTGGAATTACACCCCAAAATACATTCTGTTGCTTCTCCTGAGTTCGGGGATACCACATGTGTGAGACTTTTTGGGAGCCTAGCCGCGTACGGGACACCAAAACCAAGCACCGCCTTCAGGCTTTCTAAGGGTGTAAATTTTTGATTTCACTTCTCACTGCCTATCACAGTTTCGGAGGCCATGGAATGCCCAGATGGCACAACCCCCCCCCCCCCCAAATGACCCCATTTTGGAAAGTAGACACCCCAAGCTATTTGCTGAGAGGTATGGTGAGTATTTTGCAGATCTCGCTTTTTGTCACAAAGTTTTGAAAATTGAAAAAAAAAAAAAATGTCTTTCTTCATTTTCAAAAACAAATGAGAGCTGTAAAATACTCACCATGCCTCTCAGCAAATAGCTTGGGTTGTCTACTTTCCAAAATGGGGTCATTTCGGGGGGTTTTGTGCTATTTTGGCATTTTATGGCCGTCGAAACTGTAATAGGTAGTGAGGAGTGAAATCAAAAATTTGTGCCTAGAAATCCTGAAGGCGGTGCTTGGTTTTCAGGGTCCCGTACGCGGCTAGGCTCCCAAAAAGTCCCACACATGTGGTATCCCCGTACTCAGGAGAAGCAGCAAAATGTATTTTGGGGTGTAATTCCATATATAACCATGGCATGTGTGAGCAATATATCATTTAGTGACAACTTTTTGTAATTTTTTTTTTTTTTTGTCATTATTCAATCACTTGAGACAAAAAAAAAAAATATTCAATGGGCTCAACATGCCTCTCAGCAATTTCCTTGGGGTGTCTACTTTCCAAAATGGGGTCACTTGGGGGGGGGGGTTGTGCTATTTTGGCATTTTATGGCCTTCGAAACTGTGATAGGTAGTGAGGAGTGAAATCAAAAATTTGCGCCCTTAGAAATCCTGAAGGCGGTGCTTGATTTCCGGGGGCCCGTACGCGGCTAGGCTCCCAAAAAGTCCCACACATGTGGTATCCCCGTACTCAGGAGAAGCAGCAAAATGTATTTTGGGGTGCAATTCCACATATAACCATGGCATGTGTGAGCAATATATCATTTAGTGACAACTTTTTGTAATTTTTTTTTTTTTTTTTAGTCATTATTCAATTACTTGAGACAAAAAAAAAAATATTCAATGGGCTCAACATGCCTCTCAGCAATTTCCTTGGGGTGTCTACTTTCCAAAATTGGGTCATTTGGGGGGGTTTTGTACTGCCCTGCCATTTTAGCACCTCAAGAAATGAGATAGGCAGTCATAAATTAAAAGCTGTGTAAATTCCAGAAAATGTACCCTAGTTTGTAGACGCTATAACTTTTGCGCAAACCAATAAATATACGCTTATTGACATTTTTTTTACTAAAGACATGTGGCTGAATACATTTTGGCCTAAATGTATGACTAAAATTGAGTTTATTCGATTTTTCTTATAACAAAAAGTAGAAAATATCATTTTTTTTCAAAATTTTCGGTCTTTTTCCGTTTATATCGCAAAAAATAAAAATCGCAGAGGCAATCAAATACCATTAAAAGAAAGCTCTATTTGTGGGAAGAAAAGGACGCAAATTTCGTTTCGGTACAACATTGCATGTCTGCACAATTTACAGTTAAAGCAGAGCAGTGCAAAATTCCGAAAACAGCTTTGGTCCTTTAGCTACAAAATGGTCCGGGGCTTAAGTGGTTAAAATATGTCTAGATTGTAATAATCAGATATTCCAATAGACACAATGTCATAAAATTAATGGATAAATAAATTTTAATCATTTCATTAAAATGGAATCAAACTTCCGTCTGAATTCCACGTTAAAAAGTTTTAATACAACCTGTATCACTCAAAAAGCCAGAAGAGGAAATACCAAGTCTCAATTCTTAAACCAGGATGGTTTCCTCACCAACTTAAAGTTAAGCTCATTATTACCTGTAACTCTTTAATTCCACAAGAGAAAACAACTTCCTTTATGACCAACATATATATATGTATATGGGAAAAGAGGACAAAGCAGGGTGTACACATTTCTAAAACAATTGCCCGCATGCTGGTCAATTTCTAATATGCAGAACAACCCACTTTCTAATCCTAACACAAAAGGTGCTAATCATTCGAACTAATAATTAAAGGTCGCTTATAAAGCAGTTTATATCCAATTCAATATTTAACCCCTTAGGGGAAAGAGTATCGGCTAGAAAAATCCATTGGGTCTCTCTTTGTGACAACTCTCGTACTATATTTGACCCCCTCCAGTTAGGTTTAATATGATCTATCCCCCAAAAGATCAAACCTGAAGGGTTTTGATCATGAAATAGCTTGAAGTGGAGAGACACATTGTGGTCTTTGTAGCCTATAAGTATATTAATAATGTGTTCTGCAATCCTAATACGAAGCATCCTCTTAGTTCTCCCGATATACATTAACCCACAAGGGCACTGTAAGGCGTAAACGACATGGGTAGTATTGCAAGTTATGAATTCCTTGATTTGGAATTCATTATTATTGGATGTAGCAGTAAATCGCTCTATACCTCTCATTTGGCAGGCGGCATCTCTGCATGGTTTACATTTTCTACAGGAGAAAAAAACATCCCTGTCCCAAAATGTAGGTGGACGTCTAGGGGGATCAAGTACTTTTTTAACTATGCGATCTCCAAAGTTTTGAGCTTTCCTATAGATGAATCTGGGATTCTGTGGAAGATCCCTTTGTAGAGTTTTGTCTAGATGTAGTATATGCCAGTGGTTTTTGAACACCGCCTCCACATCTCTGTATTGGGAATGGAAGTCTGAGATGAATCCCCATTCTAGCCTTAAATATACAACCGGGTCTTAAGGGCAACCATAATGCTGATACGGCCCACAATAAAATTGAGTTTGACACCCCTGGTCTAATGTGCACAGGTCACTGGAAATCTTTCTGCTGCAGTCCCTGAGGGTTATAGGAAGAAAAAGGGTAAACCTTGATTCACACATATGCAATATCAGACATCACATGTGATTTGCACCGTACTACTGTACGGATCACATGCAATGTCTGTGCAATGCAAATTCAGCCATACAAATTGTATGGCTACACTCGCATTGGATTTGCACAAAAATAGTGCAGAAACATTTTTATCCCAGCACTGGAATCGGATCGCATGGATGTTCACACCCATGCAATCCGATTCCTGTCCGAATTCACAGTTCGCACTGCAACCTGCGATCTGGGAGTGTCATTAACTTTGATACCCGCAGCGGTTCGCAGAGGGCAGTATGAACTGCTCGCAAGGGAGTTGCGACGCGGGACCCAGCACTGGAATCGCGCTGGTTCCCAGATCGCATATGTGTGAACCCAGGCTAAATCTGTGTGTCTACCCATAAGTTAAATAATAAATATGCATTTTGGATGAATAGATTTTTAGGTTAAGAACTAACTTGTGGATCAATGATTTTATGTAATTTTTCAGTAATAATAGTATGTAGTACTGCATTAAATGGTTACTTGTTACGTATTATTTGATATAAAGTGATATACGCAGATTGCAATCTGACCATACAATCATATTTAGATTTAACAAAGTAGTAAGATTTCTCTTTTCTTGTCATAGGGACAAGACGTAGGAAAAAATCTTCTTGCAATTGGGGGGGGAAATGCCCTCTAATGCCTTGTACACATGATCAGAATTTCCGATGAAAAAAGTCAGACGGAATATTTTCATCGGATATTCCGACCGTGTGTGGGCCCCATCGGACTTTTTTCCGTCGGAGTTTAGAAATAGAACTTGTTTTATTTTTTTCCGATGGAAAAAAATCCAATCGGAAATTCCGATCATCTGTGTGGAACTCTAACGGAGAAAAAAACACGCATGCTCAGAATCAAGTCGACGCATGCTCAGAAGCATTGAACTTAATTTTTCTCGGCTCGTCGTAGTGTTTTACGTCACCGCATTTTGGACGGTCGGAATTTGGTCTGACAGTGTGTATGTAAGACAGCTTGAACGGAATTCCGACGGAAAATTCCATGGGATTTTATTCCATCGGAAATTCCGATCGTGTGTTCAGGGCATTAGACTTAGTATTGAGTCTCAACTAGACTCTTTATGGCTCAATCAAGCTAGCATACTATATGGATGCCTAGCATAGTCTCTATAACAACAGAATCCATGTTTGTGCAGCTTTCATTATTCCACAGTGTATGCATGCCAGTGGCGGCTGGTGTTTTTTTTTGGGGCGGGGCGGGGTATGGCAAAAAGCGCAGGTGGAGCGGTACTAGCAGAACTGCCAGCCACCCTCCCCCCCGCGCACGCTGTTGCGCGGCACTAACACCCTCCCTCCACCACCCGCTGTCCTTGTCCATCGATGCGGGTGGTGAGAGCAGCGGTTGGCCATCTTCCAGCGTGGCGGGCTCCGGTGTCTTCTGCACGGTGCATCTCCTCTCTGCTCCTCTCGGCACTAGGCATCCAATAGGATCGCCTGATGTTTTGGGCAATCGGGAATCGGGTTTCATACCTGCTTCCCGATTGGCCGGGAGGAGGATCAGTGTTACAACAGCGTATAGCCATTCGCTGTTGCAACACACCTGGGTGGGCTCTGGAAGCAACCTCTGTGACCGAGCCCACGCTATTTTGAAGCCTATTAGAGCCTATGGCTCTAATCAGGTGCTTCAAAAAAAAACCTGACTGCTGTAATTCAAGTGCTGGGTCCCCCGAAAGGGGCTGGACGCATCAAAAGGGGGCGGCAGCGGCGGCCGTGGATAGATTCATGCTATGCATGAATCTATCCACTGCATATAGGGGGTGGAGAGGAGAGAGGGGTGGCTCCTGGGCACCCCTAATTGTCGGGCCACCACTGAGCCATTCTGAACCTCTTTTACGTCATTGGTTCTAACTTTTTTCAGCTTTATGGTAAACTGTCAGTCTGTCTAGATTGTTAGCCTGTTACCCATCCATTTACACTTTTCTCCTGATTTATTTACAGACTCATAAAAGCACTACTGATTATTGTTGCAAAGAGCATATAAATAAACAAAAATTAAAAAAATTACCAAAAGTTTGAAAAGTAGAACAGATATCAATGGTGCCACTGCAAATCATTTACATAACTCTTCTGTCTGGTCCTGTAATGAACAGCATGGAAAATATTCCAGCCAATAAAAAGTAAGCAGACACACACACACTTTATTTTATTTTTATTTTATTTTTAAAATCAACATTTAATACAGAGTGGGCCCCTGGCGCTGTCTTTACAGATCCTTATGGTTTTTGAAACTATAACCCAGAATATCTGGTTTCGCTGTAACTGTGTCTGCCTAATTGAATATCCATACAGGGAGAAGGATGAGTGAATACTTATGAATAATCCTCTTATTTAGATATGTGCAGGGCCGTCTTTAAGGCAGGGCAAATAGGGCAGCTGCCCTGGGCCCTGTCATTGTTGTGGGGCCAAGGACTGCCTCATACTTGCCAACTATCCTGGTTTGAATTCCCTTGTCCCTTGAAGTTTTAGTCCTGTGCTGTGTCAAGATATCTCAGTGTGAAATGCTGCTACTAATGCTGCCCTGCTATGCCCTATTGTTGTGTATGGTTAACTCACCTGCAGACCCTGTGTTTACATGTAAATAACCGTCATTTATATGTCATTTGATATGTAAATAGCAGCAGCATTCATATGTATATCATGATCCCCGACCTCATATGAATGCCATGCCGCTATTTACATATCAATGCCGGTTATTTACATGTAAACACAGGGTCTACAGGTGAGTCATCTGTACACAACAACATAGCTCCCAACTGTCCCTGAATTGGAGTGACTGTCACTGGTTTGGAGCAATGTCCCTCTGTCCCTCTTTGCTACTCATTTGTCCCTCTTTACATTGGTGGCCAGTGTTGAAACTCCTCTTTATATTGGTAGTTAATAAAAAAATCAGCATAGCCATTGATCACACCCACCCCTCCCCCCAGCACTGCCACTGATCCCAGGAGTTCTAGGATCCCTAAGAGTTTTCTGTCTATTGATGGGTCTGCTCACCTCCCCGATCCATGGTGTGCAGGCAGTGAGGAGATGATGTGCTGTAACCTCTAGCAACCAATCAGTGAGCATAAATCATGCGCTGCAACCTCTAGCAACTAATCATGAGACGTTATGTGTGCTGTAACCTCTAGCAACCAGTCAGTGAGCTGTAATGATATGCTGTAACCTCTGGCAACCAATCACAATTGCTGCCTGATCTGATACAGTAAACTGATTTTGAGTCTAGCTGTTATTTATTGTATGTCTCAGAGCAGGTGGAGAGTGAAATTGCATGGGGGGGGCCAAGAATTTTTTTGCCCAGGGTCCAATCAATATTAAAGACGGCCCTGGATATGTGATGTCTTATTAAAGCGGAGGTTCCGCGGCAAATCGTTTTATATATTTTTTTGGTAGCCAAACATGTAGAGTTGCGAGTTAGCTCTACACGGGGCCTGTGCAATGACTAGGAACCGTGTAGAGCTGACTGCGCAGGCGCCGTGTAGAACTGACTCGCAGCTCTACATGTTCGGCTATTTTTGGAAACTCAGTTGAGGTTCGTGCCGCACCTGCGCAGTACAGGGGGGTCCTTATCCGCCGGGGGAACTTTTTCGGCAGGACATGACACATCTGGGCGAACTCCTACTCCCGCGGGAGTGAGTACCCGGAAGCCGAAATTGACATTGCCATAATACGGTATGTACAACAGAAAAAAAAGATGTGGCTACTGGACATGTTAGTAGTGTAAGGAGTGTGCTCGTATATAGATGTTATTTTGGGTGACACTCCGCTTTAACCACTTGCCGACCGCCGCACGCCGATGTACGTCGGCAGAATGGCGTGGGCAGGCACATTGGCGTACAGGTACGTCCCTTTACGGGGGAATGCCTTTGTAAACAAGGTATTCCCCTATTCTGCCTAGTGACACTGTCACTGATGACCGTTCCCCGTGATCGGGAACGGTCATCAGTGACGTGTCACGTGTAGCCACGCCCCCTAACAGTAAGAATCACTCCCTAGGAAACACTTAACCCCTGCAGCGCCACCTAGTGGTTAACCCCTTCACTGCCAGTGTCCTTTTTACAGTAATCAGTGCATTTTATAGCACTGATTACTGTAAAAATGACAATGGTCCAAAAATGGTGTCAAAAGTGTCCGATGTGTCCGCCATAATGTTGCAGTCACGATAAAAATCGCTGATCGCCGCCAAAACTAGTAAAAAAAAAAATATTAATAAAAATGCCATAAAACAGTCCCCTATTTTGTAGAAGCTATAACTTTTGTGCAAACCAATCAATAAACCCTTTTTGGGATTTTTTTTTTTTTTTTACCAAGAATATGTAGAAGAATACGTATCGGACTCAACTGTGGAAAAAAATGCTTTAGAAATCTTCTCTCCAGTGGTGCCCGCCCCGCTGTTCTTTGCAGCACTGAACCTCTGGCACTGCGGGGGTTAATAACTTTGGGTCTAACATTGTAGTATAATGAAGAAGGTCCTGTTGAACATCTGCCCCTTTCTTTCCCCTTTCCATTGATAAAAGTCCTTGCATTACTTTCACAGAATATAACACATTCTATGAACGTGGGAGAGGTTCCTGTCATTCATCCATCTCTTCCCAAATCACAGAAGGGGTCGCATGCTGTAAAAAACAATAGAAGGATATTTGTCAATGGAGGAGAGGATAGAAAGGGTCAGGCACCCATCTGGACCTTCTTTAACCGCTTCAGCCCTGGAAGGTTTTACCCACTTCATGACCAGGCCATTTTTTGCGATACGGCACTGCGTTATTTTAACTGACAATTGCGCGGTCATGCAACGCTGTACCCAAATAAAAGTCCTTTTTTTCCCACACATAGAGCTTTCTTTTGGTGGTATTTGATCACCTCTGCGGTTTTTATTTTTTGCACTGTAAACAAAAAAAAAAGAGAAATTAAAAAAAAAAAAAAAAAACGATTTTTGACTTTCTGCTTTAACTGCTTGAGGCCCGCGCTATAGCCAAATGACGGCTTCAGCGCGGACCTGAAAATCCGGGAGGCCGTCAATAGACGGCCTCCCCTTTGCGCGCTCCCCGCGTGCCCCTGCAGGGCACGCGCGGCGCGCGCTGTGATCACCGAGTCACTGAGACTCGGGTGATCACGGATCCGAGTAAGGGGCCGGTCCCCGCCCCTTACCATGTGATTAGCTGTCAGCCAATGACAGCCGATCACGTGATCAAAACAAAGCTCGGTAATCGTTTTTTTTTCTCCTCGCGCTGACAGCGTGAGGAGAAAAAAAAGCCGATCACCGGTTGCTGAGTGAGGGACATCGGTCCCCAGTGGAAGAGGCAATTCTGCCTCATTAGTACCCCCTGCCAGTGCGCCCTGCCAGTGCCCACAGTGACCACCAGTGCCACCTGTCAGTGCCAATCAGTACCACCTATCGATGCCCATCACTGCCACCTAGCAATGCCCACCAGTGGTGCCAGTCAGTGCCTCACCAGTGCCACCTAGCAGTGCTGCCTATCAATGTCACCTACCAGTGCTGATCAGTGCTACCTATCAGTGCCCATCACGGCCACCTATCAGTGCCACCTATCAATGCCACCTATTAGTGCCAATTCTCAGTGCAAACCAGTGCCACCTATCAATGCCCTTCAGTACCACCCATCAGTGCCACCTCTCAGTGCCCAACAATGCCACTTCTCATTGCCCACCAGTGCCGCCTATCCGTGCCCACCAGTGCCGCCTATCCGTGCCCACCAGTGCCACCTTATCAGTGCCCATCAGTGCAGCCCATTGGTGCCCATCAGTGCAGCCCATCAGTGCCGCCTATCGGTGCCCATCAGTGCAGCCTCATCAGCGTACATCAATGAAGGAGGAAAATTACCCGTTTGCAAAATTTTATAACAAAATATAAAACGGTTTTGTATTTTTTTTTAAAAATTCAGTCTTTTTTATTTTTTTTTAACAAAAAATAAAAACCGCAGAGGTGATCAAATACCATCAAAAGAAAGCTCTATTTGTGGGAAAAAAATGACAAAAATGTTATTTGGGTACAGTGTTGTATGACCGCGCAATTGTCATTCAAAGAGTAAGAGCGCTGAAAGCTGAAAATTGGTCTGGGCAGGAGGGGGGTTTAAGTGCCCAGTAAGCAAGTGGTTAATAAATATCTCCAAAAAAAAAAATGTCTTCATCAATTTAGGCCAATATGTATTCTGTTACATATTTTTGGTAAAAAAAATCCCAATAGGCGTATATTGATTGGTCTGTGCAAAAGTTAGTGTCTACAAAATAGAAATACTGTAGATTTAGGGACATTGAATTTTTTTTATTGTTTTTACTGGTAATGGAGGTAATCTGTGTCTTTTAGCGGGGCGGCGACATTGCGGTGGATAAATCTGATCCTAAGTGACACTTTTTGGGGACCAGTGACCCCAATACAGTGATCAGTGCTATAAAAATGCACTGATACCTGTATAAATGACATTGGCAGGGAAGAAGTTAACTACAGGGGCGATCAAGGGGTTAAATGTGTTCCCTGGGAGGTGCTTTCTAACTGTTGGGGGAGTGGATTCACTGGAGGAAAAGAGAGATTGACAATCAGCTTAACTGAAACACGATCTCTCTCTTTTCCTCCCTGAGAGATCAGAGCTATGGTTTGTTTACATTCCACACCGCTGCTTCGTCCCTCCTGTGAACGATCGGCGGGTCGCGGCATCCATCGCAGCCGCCGGACCCGCTGATTGGCTCCTGCAGTGTCCAATCACCCCCTAAACTGCGTGCACAAAATCACGTACAGGTACGTGATTTTGCTCCCCCGGGCTGCCCTGCCGCAGTAAATGTATGTGAGGCGGTCCGGAAGCATGTATTTGTACTCGTACATGTACTTTAGTGTTAAACCCAAAGCTATATAAGGAGAAGTACGGGGAAAGCTTGTTTGGCTGTACTTCTTCTATGGATAAAAGAAGTGCAGTTCGTTTTGCACACCTGTGACCCGTTTTCAGCAGGCTGAAGCCCGCTGTCAGCTGATGTCGTAGAGAGACTGAGAGAGACTGAGAGACTGAGAGACTGAGCTGACCGTTCCCATCCCCTTCACAGCCCAGCGCTCCAGAGCAGGGGGGGGGGCAGAGCAGAGAGCAGTGACTGACATTCACCAACTCTCTCCTCAGGGAGCCCTGGGAACTGGGCGACCGGTGGTGTTTGATCGCTCAGTTCTCAGTGTAAGAGCCAGCGGGGGACAGATGCAGCATCCACCTAGGTAAGTATGATTGGGAAAAATTACAAAAACTTCATACTTGCAGTGCTAGAACTTAAAGGGACACTAAAGGTTCCCCTTCTTTTTTTTTTTTTAAATAACAAACATGTTCTACTTACCTCCACTGTGCAGCTAGTTTTGCACAGAGTGGCCCCGAACCTGGTCTTCTGGGGTCCCTCGGTGGCTGTCTCGGCTCCTCCCCGCAACAATTCACCACCTTCATGCGAGCGAGCTTGCATGGTGATGAGTTCTTGCGGGCGCACTCCCGTGATACAGCCAGGGGCTATAGCCGCTCACTGTATCACTCAGCCCCGGTGCGCCGCGTCATTGGATGTGATTGACAGCAGCGCGAGCCAATGGCTGCGCTGCTTTCAATCAGCCGATGAATGAGCTGAGAATCCTGGCCGAGAAGTAAGCGCGTTCACAGCGCGGGACTTTCAAGGGGTCAGGTAAGTAAACGGGGGGCTGGGGGGCCGCAGATATTTTTTCACCTTAATGTATATGTAGCGCTACCCCCAGTTAAGAGAGCCGCTGATATTGATTTGGGCCCTGTAGTGCACTGCTGTCAACCCCTGGCAATCGGCTCTAACCTCCCGTGGCACAGCTGGTGATAGAGGGATAAGACCGCGTGACCACAACTCTAGGTGACGCAGTCCTATGGCAAACACACAGTGATATACTTTAAAACTTCTATTAAAGTAAGTGAAACTGACACCAATGTACTTGACCCAGATATTTTACTGAGGCTAATGGGCAAGTAATAAACAACAGTATAACAAGATGCAGATCCCTACAATAAACAGTAATAAAGATAAACAGAGTAATCAGAATAATAAAGTATTGCTATGCAACTCTAGCGCTGCCCTTTTACAGCTACTTCCCCTCATGGGTAGACTAACACCCAGCAATGTCTACCTATGCAGTCAGGCCTGACTGATCTAAATGGAAGTTCAGTGAAACAATATTCGCTAGCAATCTTTTCGGTGGTGCACTTGAAGAACAACTTTGTAATCCAAACGAATAGTAAAGATAAAAGTATCTGTCTTTAAACAGCTCTCACCACCTGGACAAGTCCAAGTCCATTTCCTCCATCGATTCGTCTAGGAACAGGAATCCACCGACATCCAAGTCTTCAATCCTTCTGGTGTACTGCAGCAAGGAGGAGAAGATGTCTCTAAGGCTCTGCTAGGCTGGCAGAGGGGCTCTTTGGAAAGGAGCACACGGCCCAGGCTTCAGGCCTTGTGCACACAGCAGTTCAGCACAAAGATCCCCTTGCTAGGAGAGGGGTGTCCAAAGAGACCGACCAAAACTCCGCCTCCCCTTTATAAAGTCTGCCCCAGCAGTCTCTGTTCTGGAGCAATGCACCCTGGGTGCTGCAAGATGTACTGGGAGATGTAGTCTCTCTGTATTAAAGGGGAATACCCCGCTACACACTCCCCCCACTTTAAATCTTTGGTCCCCAAAGACAGCATCAACAATATGTACATAAAAGATAGTTCACGGTTGTAAAGGAACCTGGCAGGGGAATCTCCCACCTAGCATGGTGAGGAAGATTGTCCTGCTCACAGGCCATATTATTGGAAGTGGCCTGCCTAACTGTGACAGAGAGTGAGTTGGGGTTGCCCTCCACCAAATGTACAGTGGAGGGACCAGATGTGGGCATGGTCCTTCTTGAGGTTAGGACCGTGTCTTCGGAACTTTCTCCCATCTGATCATGAGTTAGTTTCCGGGGAGGATGAATGACTCTCTTCCTTCTGTTCCCCCTGGGAGTCACATTCTCAGCTACTCTTGGTTCTTCCTCTGGTACTGAAGCAGGAACCTCTTCCGGTAGTGAGGGTATGGGATCACATCTGGGGACAGCAGGGGCTAAAAGCCGTTTCACCAGATCGGTATTGGTCCCAATGATGAGAGAGCTTCTTGAGGGCCCTGGCAGCCAGGGACAGACAATGGCCAGTGTCTCAAAGTTCTGGGGCTCCCCAGCCCTCAATGGATCACACGACAACTTGATCCGCACACATCCATCACAAGAGTACTCTTCTGCTAGGATACCCTGAATCTTGGTGTCTCCCATCTCTTCCAGGGGCAGGTATGACAGGTACTTCTTGTAAAAGTCTCTGGTCATTAGGGTAACCTGAGCACCTGTATCAAGGATGGCTCTGGTGTAGATCCCTTCGATCAGAACAGGCACTACAGGCACAGGACCTACCAATTGGGTAGCAGTCCTTTTGGAAACACCTGTAACAGCAGGCTGGCATACTTGGACTTGTGCTCTCTTCAGCTTCCGGCGCTGGGAATGCCGTTTCTGGCGCTGTTTGGAAGGCTGATAAGCGTTGTTCACTGAGACGGCATAGACTGCAGGTGTCCTCCACCGCTCCCTCGCAGATTCAGGGAAAGTTATTTTTGAAGGCCCGGATCTTCTCTCCATTCTTGGGTCACTTCTCTGAGGCCTCCGCCAGCCTTCTGTCTCTATTCGTGGACTTGGACATACTCGCTGGTTGTGGCCTACACCTCCACAGTTGAAACAGACAATCTCTCTTCTCTTCTGTGGGGAGGTTGGTGTTGAACTGCTCTGGCGTGGTTCATTCTTAATTTTCTCGGGTTCCTTCATTCCTGAGTTTTCAGACAGGAGTGTGGTCAAAGGATCCAGCACCTGGGTCATTTGGGACTTCAGGATCTCCACTTCTGAGTCCCGTTCAGTAGCCATAGCTGATCTGACTCCCACCGCAGGGAGGGTAGTTGGTTCGGTATGTTGACTCCTCCTTTTCTCTTCCAACACAGCCTCCTCCTCCCTGACTATCCGGATCAAGTCGGGGTATTCCAGGCTCTTCCCATCCTGTCGGGTGCGTAGCGCCAATGCAATAGGATCCAGGGGCTGAGCTCCCCTCAATACCTGTTGAGCACGGGCCTCGTCTACTTTCCCTGGGTCGATCCCCTTCTTCAAAATGATCCTATGCAGGATCTTGTCTAGACGTCCCATATATTCTGATAGTTTCTCGCCTGTCTTCTGGTAGCAGTGCTCCAGTTGATAGGTAAGCTCAGTGATTTTTTCTGTCCCACCGAACACATTCTGCAGGATGTCTAAGTAATCCTGTGCAGTACAGTCCTTCCTGCTTATCTTCAGGTTACGTATGGCATCCAGAGCAGGCCCCTTTAAACTTTCAACAATCCTCTGCTTCTTTTGTCGCTCCGGGACCTCCCATTCTTCTAGGGCCTGAGTGGCGCCGTCTAGCCACTCTTTAAATCCCTCTTCTTCCGAAGGTACAGGTTTCCTTCCAGAAAATATCCTGAGTTTCCTGTATCCTGACATCGGGTAGTCTGTGGGGTCTCTTTTACACTGGGCCACAATTTCCTGCAAGACAGCGCACAGTTCTGCACTAAGGGTGGCCGGTGATGATCTGGGACTCTCTGTATCCTTCTGCTTTTCCGCCTTAGGGGATGGTGGGGGAGATATCTGTGGAGATGATGGTTTTGGTGTCTGGAACCATTCTCCCTTCACTGGCAGCGTATGTATCAAGTGATAGATCTGATTATCTATGGCTCGTATACTCTGACTTTTAAAATGCTCTGGGATTTCGTTTTTCCATTCTACCAGTGCGTATGTAAACGAGATCACTGGATCTGGCCTAAAATCCATCACCCATGCTTTGTGGCTCGGAGACAGTAAGAATACGAGCTGTTTTATCTCCTCTTCCTTCCATCTTTCCCCTGGGAGTACAATGACTACCGCCGCGGTTGGATCGGCGCCAATCGCTGCGCACCACTGTGACATTGCTAGCGGGTCCATGCTGCTACTTCTGACCGGCTTGATTGCAGCGTGCAACGTACAAGGATCCCAGACGAGCCCCCACGTGTAGCGCTACCCCCAGTTAAGAGAGCCGCTGATATTGATTTGGGCCCTGTAGTGCACTGCTGTCAACCCCTGGCAATCGGCTCTAACCTCCTGTGGCACAGCTGGTGATAGAGGGATAAGACCGCGTGACCACAACTCTAGGTGACGCAGTCCTATGGCAAACACACAGTGATATACTTTAAAACTTCTATTAAAGTAAGTGAAACTGACACCAATGTACTTGACCCAGATATTTTACTGAGGCTAATGGGCAAGTAATAAACAACAGTATAACAAGATGCAGATCCCTACAATAAACAGTAATAAAGATAAACAGAGTAATCAGAATAATAAAGTATTGCTATTCAACTCTAGCGCTGCCCTTTTACAGCTACTTCCCCTCATGGGTAGACTAACACCCAGCAATGTCTACCTATGCAGTCAGGCCTGACTGAACTAAATGGAAGTTCAGTGAAACAATATTCGCTAGCAATCTTTTCGGTGGTGCACTTGAAGAACAACTTTGTAGTCCAAACGAATAGTAAAGATAAAAGTATCTGTCTTTAAACAGCTCTCACCACCCGGGCAAGTCCAAGTCCGTTTCCTCCATCGATTCATCTAGGAACAGGAATCCACCGACATCCAAGTCTTCAATCCTTCTGGTGTACTGCAGCAAGGAGGAGAAGATGTCTCTAAGGCTCTGCTAGGCTGGCAGAGGGGCTCTTTGGAAAGGAGCACACGGCCCAGGCTTCAGGCCTTGTGCACACAGCAGTTCAGCACAGAGATCCTCTTGCTAGGAGAGGGGTGTCCAAAGAGACCGACCAAAACTCCGCCTCCCCTTTATAAAGTCTGCCCCAGCAGTCTCTGTTCTGGAGCAATGCACCCTGGGTGCTGCAAGATGTACTGGGAGATGTAGTCTCTCTGTATTAAAGGGGAATACCCCGCTACA